>CM075653.1:91967638-92592638 GCA_037953625.1 Crotalaria pallida
ATGAAATCAACATCAACATAACTTGCATGCATCCAGATAACATTGCTCAAAACAACAATTGAGCTCAAATTGGCCTCCAAGCCATTTAACCATTTCAACTTATGCCCTTTGAGTCTCTTGGTGACTCATCCTATATTCTACCACAATTTATTCTCATTCTAGCAAATAGTAAGCTTCCCCCTTACCTTAGGTTCGTGCTTGATGAATCTAATCACTGGAATTTTCCAGATCTCCCCAGAATCCACAATCTCCATTTTCAGTCCCCAACAGGTTTGACAGGGTCCAAAAACCAGAAGATTTGACATAGCAATTGGCCAAAGAAATTGGGGAAAATAGTTAGAATTCAAAGTAGGTAACATGCACTAGAGAATCAAAGAGGTTTGAGACTTAAAGGTTAACTATGCTTACCAAAATCGAATATGGAATTCAGCTTCCAGAACCAGAACAACAGAGAACTCAGACTCAAACTCTTAGCTTCCACGCTTGATTCCTCCACCCACACGAACACTCAACTTACAAGATGTATATCACTGGAAAGCTCTTGATTTAAGCTTTCCAGAAAGGTGTGTTTCACTCTCTAACTCTCAAAGAAGAAGACGAATTGCTCAGAACGAATTTGGAACCCTAATTACCCTTCTTCAACAAGAATTGCAGCAATCAACCCTTGATTCTTCAGCAATTCCATTATTTATAGACAAATTAAGATAGCATGCAGGGCGACGCGTGGTTCTCCACTAATCCAAGGCTGTAATCGTGGTGAATTTTGGATTAATCAAGCGATTACTCATCAAAATCCACTAACCCAGCTTCTGAGTTCATCGTGTAACCGGTTACACAGCCCTTCTAACAGGTTACATACTGATAAAATTCAAAAATTAATAATTTAATTACACTTTCTTCAACAACCTTTTTAATATTGCAATTAGGTCCCAACCCAAGGAGTAAATTACAATATTCACATTTTTGTACAAAATAACCATATAAAAATATATCTCATATTTTTATAATAAAAACACATAATGTACAAAAACTAAAACCTTCAAAATTCAATTATAAAATAATTGTTATAATTAATTTCTTGGTTATTTGGGAAACTAAAATTAGGGGTGTTACACTACTCCCCCACTTAAAAGGAATTTCGTCCCCGAAATTCATCTTTTGAAATTTTCCACTTTTCCAAAGTATTTTTATACTAGAAAACTTCATCTTGCTCCCAAAAATTTGTTCCTTAGGGTCCTCCCCCACTTAAAAGAGTTTTGATATAGTTCTTTTATTTCGAAACATCTCTAATAAAACCTTTCACCTTAAACCAAAATTCTTTGCATAGAACTCTTATGTGAAGAAATTCTTTTAAAAGAAGTATTCCTTTGAGCAATATATTTCACATAAACTTTCTTCAAATAATACACTTTTCAATAAACCTTTTGGAAAAACTTTTTGGGCTGCGCACTCTGATCTCTCGAGCACGATCAAAGAAACATTTGTATGATTTTATTCCTTAATAGTTTGAGACGTTAGGGTGATCAGTCCTAATATTCAAACCATTAATAACAAAATCATTCCTTTTAGATATAATCTTTCGCAAGAAAGACCATACGACAGGTCTTTAAGTTAGATGAACTTAAAGATAGGGTAATTATCACTATCAGACTTAGTTACATAGTCAAATTCTAGAGACATTTCCGTTGGGGAGACAAAGATTTGTCCTATCCCGGTGGTTGTTAATCTCTCTAGCCATAACTGATCTTTCTATATCTGTAGTGTCCACAATGATTTATCACATCCAATTGTGATAAAGGTTTTGATCACAGAAAGACTGAAGTTGGACTTCCAACAGGATATTGATATTCTCAAACGATTTAACGTAATCGAAAACATTTAACTACGTTAATTCCGATCAGAGGAAGAGATAGGCTTGGGTTATTTACGTCAGGATTACACTCAACTCTCATCTCAGCCGGTGAATTCTTCTCGTGCTGGATTCGCTTGCTGTCCAATACTTTCTCACCTTTTCTTTCAAGACGATTCAGCGAATAATACTCCAGCTTCCTACAATCGGAATTTACCATTCCCTTAGGTACATCACAACTAAACTCCAAGTGATGTGCCTCACAGTTTTCACCTCGAGATGGACAAATGTTCCCTTCCCTATTTCCTCCTTAGTCACTTTTCTTCAATCGAGGACTCCTTAACCTTGACATTTCCGTGGTTGATATTCTCCCATTTACTTTTCCTCTTTCTTCAGTAAGGCCCGTATTTCATCATTCTTTCCCATAGTCCTCATACATGCTTACCAACATCGAGAAATTCCTTATTCCTTGATAGTTGATAGCTAACTTGGATTCGCACGTAATCTACTCTTGAAATTCGTGCCTTTGGATTTCTCATCTAGGTTGTTCTAAACAATACTTCATAAATCCCTTTCCTCCATAATATACTTTCTAATATCCATAATCCTTGACTTTAATTCCAAAGATTAAATCTCATTCGTTTTCTTCATAGAAATCTAACTCCTCATTTCCTGGTTGAAATCCACGAATCCGGTTCAAGAATTCGTTGGTGATTGGCGACATTCCCAATCTAATACTAGAGGGTTCCTCTTGGGTTACCAGACTTAGGTCTCTAAATTCCCCAATCAGAATAGCCTCCTTGACCATCATTGAGCTCACAGAAATAGCCTTTCAGCTCAAATCGTCTGCAACTACGTTTGCTAAACCAGGATGATAATGGAGCTCAAAGCCATAATCTATAAGAAACTCCATCCATCGCTTTTATTTTACATTCAACTCTTCCTCTTCTTATTGTCATCCATACTTTCGAACTCCAAACTTGTTCATAAATCACAACATTCTCATCCTAACACCTATTGTTTCCTTTGCATCATCCAGCTAAATCCTCTACCTTCTCCAATTGGAGTGGCTCCTTAATTTTCAACTCTCGATTAATCCATAAGTATTATAATTCAATCCTCTTAAATCAATTTCAATGATGAATCAAGGCATTAAGTTAGTTCATCACATTAAATCCTTCCTTAAACTTTACTTAGGTAATTGACATTGAGTTTGGATTGGAGGAAGATGTCTACTAATACCAAAAGTTCCTTCACAAAGGACTTAAATTTTTATTTTAAACTTTCAGCTTCTAACCGGTTACAAGAAACTCTAACCGGTTATGAAGTATAGCTTTAGAAGTAAAACCAAAGAATTTCAAAACCATTTTCTTTACATCATCCAATCCAACTCAAAATAGGATTTAATCATAATCTAATACCTTGATTCCAACCGAATCTATCACTGAAATGATTTAAATCATAATCTACTCACATTTTCCATAATTCCTCTTGGACTAATCATATTATGTTGGGGTATAATCCATCATCACCCCACCATAATTAAACAACATCCTATCATTCAATACCATCAGTTGATCTTTCCAAGTCAACTTGGCCAAAGGCCATGCGATCGTAGAAAATCCCTCAAAAATCTGGCGATAATATCTAGCCAGCCCTAAGAAACCTCTCTCCTCGGTCACAGTCTTAGGCTGTTCCCATTTCAACACTAAACTTACCGTTGCTGGATCCATCGCAATTTCTTCTTTAAAGATCACATGCCCTGCAAACGTAACTTCGCTCAACCAAAACTCATCTTTGGCGAGCTTAACACACTACTACTCCTCTTGCAGGATTCTCAACACAATCCCGCGATGTTTTTCATGTCCCTCCAGATTCTTAGAAGAAACCACAAACGAATCCAAATATAATCTAAAGGTCTCGTTCTTATAGTCCATAAAAGAACAAGTGCATTAGTCAATCCGAACGGCATTATTTCCTACTCATAATGTCCGTATCGAGATCAAAAATGCAGTCTTAAATGTATCCCTGTCCCGAATCCTGTTTTGGGTTAATCCAACCGCCAATCAATCTTAGCACTTTTCTACGTGTTCCTCCCATTTGACCATTCCCGGTGGTACCATGTTATAAAGGCAGTAGAGATAGAATCAGCTTCAAGAATTAACTTGATTCCAAACTCTATCTCTTTGCTCAAGGGTGAACCTAACATCATTTCCTACAACCAGGATTTCTTTAACCCCCTTTCTCCTTTAATATTGCTTCCCAGAAA
Organism: Crotalaria pallida; assembly: GCA_037953625.1. Lineage (NCBI taxonomy): Eukaryota > Viridiplantae > Streptophyta > Magnoliopsida > Fabales > Fabaceae > Crotalaria > Crotalaria pallida. The sequence goes on from CM075653.1 coordinate 91,971,757, forward strand.
CAACATATGGGTTTATTGGATTCCCGATTCGAAACTTGGGAATCCCAATACAGGGTTGTTCTATCATCATTAATCATGATCACTTGATCCCTCGGCTCCCAAACCGTACTTAAGATCAAATGTAATCATGACACAGGTAGATAGACAAAGTCTAATACCTTAATAGAACGATTCAGACATACCTTGGAAACAACTACAAGATGATTTGTAGGAGTCTCCACTTGAGATAGCAGATTGGATAAGGCATAGAGCAACTCTGATCACTACCCTTATCCGAAAGGAACAAAAGAAAGGATAGCTTTAGAGTTTAACAAACTCAACAAGGTTGATCTTTAAGAAGATCACTGCCCTACACTCGGTCTGAAAAGTTGATTAACTTTAACACGAGTGAGGGTAAACACTCCTCCTCAGAGTCGAGGACTCAACTACAACTCCTTAAGATTTCCTTATCACTTGTTCTTATGAGAACGGAATAAACCAACACTATGGTTTTAGGGTGAACACATGTCTAAAGAGAAGCATACGGCTATCATACTTCGACTTAGACCTCATAGAACACTTCTTAATAGCAGAATAAGCTACTTATCTAGAGCCATTACCCATAACCTTAGCTCTAGTTTGGAAGTATATGAAAGAAAACTTCCCAGGAAACATTGCAGATATCGATGACCAGCGTATTGGACCACACACCCAAGGACCAAGAGTCAGGACCATTGCTCTGATACCATAAAAGTGTAACACTCCTTGTATATCATCTTACTTTATAAGGAAAGTAAGAAGTTTATGAAAACTTGGACTTGTTATCGTTGGAAAAAGATCTGAAAATAATAATTTTCCCTTCCCTTGAAAATTCTTTTTCACAAACACTTGATTAGTAATGAGGTTAACTAACAAAATCAGAGTTTGCGGAAACATAGTAAAATTATCATATTGTACCCCCAAAATATATCAAGTGTAACAAGTCCATTAATACCAAATAAGTATAATTATGAAACTGAATTCCTCTTATGATACCTTTTTCCAAAATATGTATCATATAAGTTCTATTAAAAATAGAAATGTTATAGAGCTGGTCACTGGTCCTTTGTCCAAACATCCTTCTGGTCGGATCCTCGATATCTGCACAACGGGTTCCCAATCCACACTTTCTATACTCTACATGCACCTAAGGGACATCTCCCTTTACTGATTCTTGTGCAAGCTAGATGCACGATCAACACCTAATAAGGGCATGGGGGTTAGCTATACATATTCGCATAATCAAATGAGAATAAAACTAACATCCACAAGTTAACATGTAGCAAATCATGATGCATAATCATATGAGCACACCCGATTAATCATAACAATTCTTTCAATGCAGGTGGCATGATGCATGATTTCCTTCCACAACTGAGGCCTCTAAAAGTCCATCTTGGACGTCCATCCAATACACCCTTGTGTTCCCGGAACACCGACATTCGTTCCCAGAACGTAATGCTGAACCATACTTGGATAATACGCATCACTCCCAGAGTGTGCACCACGTTCCCAGAACGTGTAGCAAACCATACTTGGAATAATAAGCACCACTCCCAGAGTGTGCACCACGTTCCCAGAACGCATACGTTCCCAGAACGCATAAAAACCAGGTCCCGGACACTGGCCACATATCTATAATGTGTCATCAAGTAGGTTGCATATCAATGTGTTCCCAGAACACTAACATACGTTCCCAGAACGTATAAAACCAGGTCCCAGACACTGGCCACATATCTATAATGTGTCATCAAGTAGGTTATAATTTGGTACTCCCGGAGTACCCTCCTCATATTCCCAGAATATGATAATCGTTCCTACCAACCAAACTTCCATTCTATATGAATGCACAATCATCAAGGTTGGTTTTATCTTTAATTCTATTATTATACCAACTTGTTCCCAGAACACTCACATACGTTCCCAGAACGTATCGCAAACCATACTTGGAATGAAATCAAGCACCACTCCCAGAGTGTGCATCACGTTCCCAGAACGTGTCCAAGAAACCATGTCCCAGACAATGGCCACATTCCCAGAATGTGTCATCAAGTTGGTTGCATTAGTTTAGTACTCCTAGAGTACGGGGTCAAGTACCCGAACATCGCAAACTATCCTTGTCAACCTATTTCATTACCTTTCTCTATGCATGCCTTGCATACATAATTACTAAGGTTGGTCTTTCCATTAATTACTGTGATTTAGAAATATTCCAATTTCTCTTTTGAATGATTTATTTGAGGTATAGTCTTTGACACAAAATTTTCCTTTGAATTATCCCAAAACATGCCCTTAAACTTAGATTGGGTAAAACAAAGTCAATGGTATTCAAAAACTTAACTTTTTATTTTTCAGATTCAGGTACTAACCGGTTACAGTTCCAGGCTAACCGGTTAGAATTACATACCTGAACTGTTTACCATTGTAATTCAGAAAACCCTTTTTCTTAAATTCCCTACCCAACCCATAAACCAGTTTAACAATGTTTATACCTCAAAACCACTGTTTAGATCATTCAAAAGTCTAAATCACCTTTCATTGTCCAATGAGCATAATTTCCTCTTGAAACTATCTCATTACCTTAAGGTATTAACTCTTTAACTGCAATTTGAACTATAACAGTGAAATCAACTTATTTTCAGATTGTTTTCCATGAAATTAAGGCCTAGATTTGAGTAGGATTTATAAGACCACAATGCTGATTTTGTAAACTTATTTTCTTTTGCATTTTAACAGTGTCTAACCGGTTACGAATATCAAGTAACTTGTTAGATTATGCAGTCTGACACTAAAACATGAGTTTTAACAAACCATTCTCTTCACTACTCAAATCTAACCAAATTTCAACCTTTAACAGAGTACATATACCTTAAATAAGTGTGTTTAAACACAGAAACATATCTATCTTGCATGCATTCAATTTGGATACACCAATTGCACATAATTGCACACATTTCACAACTTAATGCATCAATTCACATAATATTCAATTAAGTCATGAAATCAACATCAACATAACTTGCATGCATCCAGATAACATTGCTCAAAACAACAATTGAGCTCAAATTGGCCTCCAAGCCATTTAACCATTTCAACTTATGCCCTTTGAGTCTCTTGGTGACTCATCCTATATTCTACCACAATTTATTCTCATTCTAGCAAATAGTAAGCTTCCCTTTTACCTTAGGTTCGTGCTTGATGAATCTAATCACTGGAATTTGCCAGATCTCCCCAGAATCCACAATCTCCATTTTCAGTCCCCAACAGGTTTGACAGGGTCCAAAAACCAGAAGATTTGACATAGCAATTGGCCAAAGAAATTGGGGAAAATAGTTAGAATTCAAAGTAGGTAACATGCACTAGAGAATCAAAGAGGTTTGAGACTTAAAGGTTAACTATGCTTACCAAAATCGAATCTGGAATTCAGCTTCCAGAACCAGAACAACGGAGAACTCAGACTCAAACTCTTAGCTTCCAAGCTTGATTCCTCCACCCACACGAACACTCAACTTACAAGATGTATATCACTTGAAAGCTCTTGATTTAAGCTTTCCAGAAAGGTGTGTTTCACTCTCTAACTCTCAAAGAAGAAGACGAATTGCTCGGAACGAATTTGGAACCCTAATTACCCTTCTTCAACAAGAATTGCAGCAATCAACCCTTGATTCTTCAGCAATTCCACTATTTATAGACAAATTAAGATAGCATGCAGGGCGACGCGTGGTTCTCCACTAATCCAAGGCTGTAATCATGGCGAATTTTGGATTAATCAAGCGATTACTCATCAAAATCCACTAACCCAGTTTCTGAGTTCATCGTGTAACCGGTTACACAGCCCTTGTAACCGGTTACATACTGATAAAATTCAAAAATTAATAATTTAATTACTCTTTCTTCAACAACCTTTTTAATATTGCAATTAGGTCCCAACCCAAGGAGTAAATTACAATATTCACATTTTTGTACAAAATAACCATATAAAAATATATCTCATATTTTTATAATAAAAACACATAATGTACAAAAACTAAAACCTTCAAAATTCAATTATAAAATAATTGTTATAATTAATTTCTTGGTTATTTGGGAAATGAAAATTAGGGGTGTTACACTTGCCAACCTATTTCATCACCTTTACACCATGCATGAATGCACACAATGCTTTCTCAATTTTGGTTGGCTATTTAATTAATATTCCATTCTCATATCTAAAAATATGAAGAATAAGGCATAATTAAAAGTTCCATACTTTCTTAATAAAACAGCTTAGCTTGGGGTTCTAAGAATTATCTCATAAGTCACACTTTATTTAAATACCTCTAATCAACATGTTTATTTCAGGGAACATCTTCCATTTTGAAGCAACAACTCATAGCTTAATTCAACTCTTAAAAATTGTTAAAACTCTAAGTCTTAAAGCTCATTAATCCTTTCCTTAATTCCATTCACTTTTAGTTTTATTTATAACAGGGTAGTTTATAGTAAAATAAGATTGGAATAATTAATTGAAAATGATGGAAATTGATTTATTAAAATATAGAATTTATTTTTCATATCTGTCAGGTTCTAACCAGTTACGCAACAGTCCTAACCGGTTAGAACATATACTGATTTTGGGATTTTGCATGCCATTTTCAATTCTATTCATTTCCAATCCATTCCAACTATAAACAGAGCTTTAATTCTATAAAGTAAACATGTTCTAACACTTGATTACATCCAACACTCATGCATTTCAAATACACATATCAAATTGCATGAAAAAGACATAAATGACAACTTAGCATACCAAATTCACATATACTGAAATTTAACACCAAATTGTCACACATTCAGCTTGCATGCATCCATTAAAACTTGCTCTAAGTCCTGGAACAAGTTAAATTGGCCTCCAAACCTTTGACCTCTAAAATCTATGCCCTTTATGAGTCTCATGGTGACTCATACCTAAATTTCCTACTCATTATTCTCATTCTAGTGATTGATTAGCTTCTCCCTTACCTTAGAGTCGTGCTTGATGAGGATCAACACAAGCACAACAAGATCAACACAGAGAAACCCCAAAATCACAAGCTCTGCTCTCATGCATGACAGTTTTGATAGGGTTCAAAAATCAGAGATTTTGACACATGAAAAGGAGAAACAAATAGGGGAAAGTGGTTAGACTTCATTCTATGCAACATGCATGAAAGGATGAAACCAATTTGAGACTCAGAGAGGGTCTGTACTTACTCAAATCAAAGCTTGAAGTAAGCTCCAGAAAGTAGAAACTTGATTCTGCAGATTTGAATCCCTAACTTTGTGGTTCGATTTCTTCCAACTCAGAAACTCTCAGACTATGATTTTTGTGTCTATGCAAAGCCCTTGATTTAAGCTTTGCAACCGTGTATCACTCACACTCCAACTCTCAAGAACGAAAGAAAATTGCAAGACTGAATTCAAGAACCCTAACAGAGCTTCAACACCTTCAGATCAACAAAATGAACCAAAACCTTGATCAATTGGGGCTATTTATAGAACGGTTCCATTGCCATGCAGGTCGACAGGTATTTCCCACTACGTTTATGGTTGATTTCGTGGCTATTAACGGATTAATCAAGTGATTACTCATCAAAACGCACTAACTCAATTTTCTGGGTTCATCGTCTAACCGGTTACAGGGCACATCTAACCAGTTAGATGCTGTGTAAAATTCAAAAATTCAGTTTTTAATTCTTTTCCCTCCAAAAACCTTTCTAATATTATTATTAAGTCCTATTTCAAGGATGAAAATATACTGATTATATTTTCACATAATTTACTAATTTAAAAATATTTATTAATTAAACACACATTAATTATATAATTAAACAATTAAAGGAAAACCTTATAATTTGGAAAATAAACTTTTATTATGTAAATATAAATATTCAAGGGACAAAATTAGGGGTGTTACATGCCTGGCCTTCCCACATTCATGACAAATGATTTTGTCTTTAGGAGTTTTAGGTCTTTGTGATACATCCTTGGTTTCTCTTGATTTGAATCTTTTAAATTTCCTTTCCTTTTAAAAAACTTGCTGAATTTCTTCACCACGAATGCTAGTGATTCATCATCTAAGTCCGAATCGGAGTCTTCTTCTTAAGAAGATTCGTCTTGAGCATTTACCATTTTTGAGGAAGCTTTTAGTGCTATGCTCTTTTTCTTCTTATCCGATTCTTCGTGCATAGTTAGACGGCCAAGCTCCATCTCATGCTCTTGTAGTTTTCCAAAAAGCGCTGCAAGATCCATAGCATCCAAATCCTTTGATTCTACAATAGCAGTCACTTTTGGTTGCCAACGCCTATCCAAACATCTCAAAACCTTGTTAGTAATTTCACCATTAATAAAAGTTTTTCCAAGAGCAAGTAAATGATTGATAATATGAGTAAAACATTTTTGCATGTCATTAATAGTTTCATTGGGAAGCATACGAAAAAGTTTATACTCATGCATTAAGGCATTCAATCTAGATCGCCTAACTTCACTAGTACCTTCGTGAGTCACTTGAAGAGTGTCCCACATTTCCTTAGCATTATTACATTGAGAAACTCTAAAAAACTCATCTTAAGATAAGGCGGAAGTAATGATGTTTTTTGCTTTTAAATCAAATTGAACTTTCTTCTTATCATCATCACTCCACTTATCTTTAGGAGTTAATTGAGCAACTCCTTCTACTACATTAAAGGGAATATGAGGACCATTTTCAATTACATTCCAAATTTCAATATCAATCGCTTGGATAAAAATTTTCATACGCACTTTCCAATAAGCGTATTCTTCACCATCAAATAGTGGAGGACGGTTTATTGAAGCACCTTCACCTCCAAAAGGGTTATTGTTAGAGCCCATGGTTTCCAAAGGATCTTTTCGAAAAAGCTTTTATGCTCAGTTTATTCAACCGAGCTCTGATACCACTTGTTGGAAACCAACAAGCGGCTAAAACAATCTTCTAGAGGGGGGTGAATAGAAGTTGTAAGCGTTGATACCAAACTTTCAAATCCGATCGAAAACAGTTCAAAAAAATATCAATTTTAGTGACTTTAACAGGTCTTAATCGATTAACTACTGGCTTAATCGATTATTGCCTGACAGGTGGTAAATGCTTAATCGATTAACTACTATCTTAATCGATTAACCACTGATTGTTTTCAGAAAATTCGTTTTCAATCAATATCAAGATTCACTACAAACGCAGAAATTTAATCACAAAACCTAGATTGAATCTAATTCAATAACAAACAATTAATTCAATAGAATTTTAACACTTGAAATTAAAAACCCCAAATCTAACCTAGATTTGATTTTCGCTCAATTAATCACACAATTAAAGAAAGTAAAACAAGAAAGGAACACGCGTGAATTTTATACTGGTTCACTCTCTACCACTGAGAGCTACATCCAGTCCTCCCGTTCAGACTTGGGAGATTTGTTTATTCTTAGAAAAATCACAAGAGTTAATACAATTAGATTAGAGATTCCTCACTCAAACCTAACCCTTTCCAAGAATGTACCGAATTCTTGAAATCTACCCAATTAACTCCTTGTAGTTTCTAAGCTCCTTTGTTGAAGAACATCTTCAACCTTCTTGCTTACTTTGAAACATTCAAAGCTTGAGGTGATACCGCACACCCTTATTTTCAATTCACAAATTGAAAAATCTTCTTTGTTGAATACTTCAAACACAACCTTCTTGTTGCAAATGATTCAACGAACTTCTAAGCATAATCTTGTAAATCTCAATTTAAATCAATACTTGAAGCATATGAAATTGAATTGAGATTTAGAAGAAGATGGATTTGTTCATGATAGAGATGTGTAAAACAAAAGTTAAGTTGTTGGCTTAATGATGTTATGAAAATGTGTAAATTTCTCTTGAAAAATAATAGCTTGTAACCTTTGGAACAATGAAAAAGAAAAGCTTTTAAAACTAAAAATACATTCTGTTATAATAGCTATTAATCGATTAACATAAGCCTTAATCGATTAACTACTGTACAATGAATGTACCTTTTCAATTTTTACACGGGTTACTCGATTAACCAATATGCTTAATCGATTAACTACTGTAAAATGGTAAAAATATGCTTTTCTATTTTGTTCACATTTACACCTTTCATTTTCATAAAGTAAAGAGTCAATCTCTATCAAGTTTCAATCTCAATCAACAACATATATATATAACTAATCAATTAAATTGAGATTAAACTAATCCTAATCTACCACCCACACTCATATGCATAAAATTAAATTAAAAACTTAAGTGCAACATATGAATATGAAACATAAATCTAATATAAATGGTAGATAATCTTCTTCTTGAATTATTGTGTAGTGTTTGTCTACAGCCATTGTCTTCATCAAAACTCACTTGAATCTACTGTTCGGACACAAGAACAAGGCTAAGACTCTCAGGACTTCCTTATCTCTCACTGTTTTGAGGTAAGGAGTGGGTGTTACCCTAGCTTAGGCTTGCGTTTCTAGTGTGCTCATAGTGAGTACTAAGAATGGGTGTTAGATTAGGATATTGAACCGTAGGATAGTGGATATAGATGACTGTTGGAGAACAAAAGTAAATAAAAAGAACCCAATAAATTAACTGTGAATATGTGTATGTTTGACAAGCATGAACCTATGTGTAAATTGTGATAACAGTTTTATACATGTTTGCTAATGATTGAGTAATATGTGTACCGACCATAGGTGGCCGAGTTTGAGAGATGGTTTAAAATGCTAGGGAATAGATTAAATGAGGAATAATAACTAGAGGATAAAGACTATAACAAGAGCAAGTGGAATGGTAAAAGGATAAGTGGAGAACAATGGTTGTGTGAGACGGGTCAAGTAAGACACAGTTGATGTGTTCCTATGCAGTTGTAAGTCGTGCATCATGGGATGATGTACACAGTAAGGATAAGTGGAGAATAATGGTTGTGTGAGACGGGTCAAGTAAGACACAATTGATGTGTTCCTGTGCAATGATCGTGTAAGACACAGTTGATGTGTTCCTGTGCAGCTGTAAGCCGTGCATCATGGGATGATGTACGCAGTAATGACTCACACAAGAATCCTATTAATGAAATCGGTTAGGATGTGCTCCTGGTCATGTAAGACGTGCAGGGTGCCGTATGCCATGATCGCGTAAGACATAGTTGATGTGTTCCTGTGCAGCTGTAAGTCGTGCATCATGGGATGATGTACGCTATGATGGACACTCCCTAATTCCAATGAATGTGTAAGACGTGCACGCGGTGCATGCTTGACGTACACGGGGTGTACGCTTCTCTAATAGATATGAAAAGTGTGAATAAAAAGGGAATAGGCAAGGAAAAGTAGAAGAGAAGAGAATAGAAAAGGATAGACAAGAATTGAATATATGATGATAACTGTGTATGATGCATGTTTTGGATTGGATAATGTGATTAAGTGCATATTTGAATAACTGTGTTCGACTTGGTATATTGTTATGTCATATTAGAAACTGCTTCCCTAAGTTTTGTGTAATACTCACCTCCTTACCATTTTTCGGGTACTGAGTCCCAGCATGCACGTTTCCCGGCCGAGCAGGTTCACTCTCCCTCACAGGGAGAGTAGGTCTTAGTAGTTGGACATAGGATCATGTCCTTGGTCTTTTATTTTGAGACAACAATATTATAGTTTATTTTGATTATGTATAATTAATGGTTATACTCTGATGTTGGTGCACCCTGTGGTGCTATGATTATGATATGTTCTGCTGGTACTCTGGTTAATATTAATACAAATGTTTAATAGATTTAAAAAGAAAAATTTTCAGGTCCTAAATTAATTAAGGGTAATTATTATAAGGGTGTTACAGGAATCCTAGTTCATAAGCTTCGAACCTAGATGAGAGAGAATCTTTCCTAATACATAATGGCATCTTTGGGTAGCATTAGGATGTTCTCGATCATCTCAAAGATCATAACTTTGTAGTTATTTGTCAATATACGTGACAGCAATTGTTTGTGCGTGTGTTTAGTCGGACGACGTTGAGCCAATAACTTTTGTTTGTGTGATGGTCTGTTTATTATTATTATTCTGTATTTTATTTATGAGCATTGTGTTTATCTGCTTTGAATAATGAAATATCATGAGTTTATCTGATGAGTATGTTACTATACTGATGTTATCCTGTGATAACTGATTACCTATTGAAAAAAGAAATATTGGAATTGTTAAAATTATGTTAAGGCTTTATGGTATAAGGCAATGATTTTTTTGTGGATCCCTTGTGGGTGTAAGACCTTGGTTAAGGCAATACGGTTATAATTTAAGTATCTCGAATCGCGTAGTGTACAGTGAAGGTGCACGGAGCACGGAGCACTAATGAATTTCGACATATATCCCCCATCGCACTGTCTTTAAGACGTACTTGATTTTAAGTAGCTGGCCATGTGAATGACATGTCGTGGTTGCGAGCATTGTGGAACCACTGTACTTAGGGAGGTGTTTGTTTCGTTTTTCCCTTAGAGGTCGAGGCCCGTTAGAAGCGAGGCTTAGAATGGGTCGACCAATTATAGGTTAATTAAACTATAACCTTTATCGTAAAATACTTAAAAGACTTTAAAAACTTTAATCCTTTCCTAACTCTGCGTTGAGAGAGAAGCAGTGGAGAGGAAAAATACCGTATACTTGGAGACTGGTGTATCTTCAAGTGGTGATTGTGATAGGGGAAGGCAACGACGGTGAACGTCAAGAAGCCTCGAGTTCTTCTCTAGGTAGGACAAGACTACAATGACTCTATCTTTCTATTGTGGGACATGGTCGTAGCAAGGACTACACGTACAACTAGAGAAAGTGTTGTCACCCCCTTGATCAAATCAGAGATGGTGAGAGGGAACCCGAACAGGGCTAGATGTCGTTGTATTTTGTGAAATGATTTAATTCGGTCGCTGCATATATTTGATTTACTTCGGTCGCTAAATATTTTCAGTACTCTTCGACATCGATGCCAACGTGGTTAAGGTTCCTGTGCGTCCAATCTGTGCCCTAGCATAGAAAAAAAAGTTTAAGGAATTATTCCAAAAGACCACCTAAGTTCAAGGACTAAAATATTAAATAAGCCTTTATTTTTTTAGGCTTATTTATGGTTTTAGTCCCTAAAAGTTCAGCGTGTTTTGGTTTTAGTCCCTAGAAGTTATTTTGACCGGACTAGTCCTTATATTTTCAAACATTTTGCTTTTGGTCTCTTCCATTAGTAAAAATCTGTTATTTGTTAACATGGTTAACAAAAATCCACACCGGCAGCCACGTAGTGTGAGGTAGTGCCAAATAGGTGATGTGACATGGATGATTCAAGGCTATGAACTCAAAATTTTGCGTACGGGACCATTTTGCGTCTGTGAATTTGTATCATCCACGTCATATCACTTATTTGGTGTCGCCCCAGATCACATGGACTGCCGATGTGATGTTCTGCTAACCACACAAACAAATAAAGAAATTTTATTAATGGAAGGGACCAAAACCAAAATGTTTGAAAATTAAGGACTAGTCCCGGTCAAAATAACTTCTAAGGACTAAAATCAAAATACGTTGAACTTTTAGGGATTAAAACCATAAATAAGCCATTTTTTTATTATAGTTCTTGTTTATTAAATATTTTGTGTTTTACCCCAGACCAACGCTCATTCTTCCCAGCACCCACAATCTACTACCGGTTGCAATACCAGAATTAGACCACCGGTTCACCGAGGTATCGCCATGACCGCCGAACGTCACCACATCCCACCATATCATTTTGTATTTTGAAATTTTGCTCTCTGTCTATATATATATATATAATTTTGCATGAATTAAGATATTGGTATTCTTTTCCTATTGCAGTGGTTCATTACTGCTCGCCTATTATGGAAGGCACAGGTGTTCGAACTAAAAATTCTAAATTTTACCTTGAAATAATTTTTTCTCTCTTAAAAAATTGCAAAATGGAAAACTGCAAATAGTATGTGAGAATTGAACTTTTGATGAGGCAGTAATTTATGAAGCACGAGCCACATGCTAACCCAGATGTTTGTTGCTACTTACTTTTCTTTGTTTTCTGTTATTTCAAAAAAAAATAATAACCATTAAAAAGTTTGGGGTCGTCTTCCTTCTTTCTTCTTCTGCATCAAATTCGTAAAATTCTTGAATGACAACTTTTCTCAACAAAAGAATTAGCTTGCATAACATCATATAAATTGTGGCATTGAGGCATCAAAGCTTTATTCATGATTTCTTACTCATTCACGAATCAATTTTGAAAATAAAAACGAGACGTTTTTGCAAACCAAACATACCCTAAGTTTTCCAAGTGCCGTGAAGTTTGACATAGAGAAATTTAATGGATGGATGAATTTTGACTTGTGGTAAATTCAAGTCAAGGATATGCGTTGATACAACCAAGATTACACAAGGTATTTCCCATGGCATTACTACAATGTCATGGAGAAGGATAAGTACACGCTAACAATATAAAAAAGATATGTTGTTTGATTTGAATAGTATTCTGACCGCCATGATTATATCTGACAATGTTGTAGATTCTTGGAAATGGACTGTTTCTGGTTCTTTTGATTTTTTTTGTAAAGTCTGTTTATAACTTCCTTCTTTTGCGCCTTGATGCGCCTGCGCCTAATTCTGGGTTGATTGGTGATTATCCCCATGTTAAGAGGTTGTGGAAGGTAGAAGGGTCTTTCAAACTCCGTGATTTTTCATGGCAGCTCCTTCTAGATCCTGTGGATCGTGTGGTTTCCAAATGCAATCTACTGCGACGTGGTGTGAATGTGGATGTGCACTGTTCCTTGTGTCATGGTGCTGCAGAAACAATCTATCATTTTTTGTTGTTTGTACGGTGGCTACAACTATTTGGGGTGTTATCTATGATTGGCTGGCTGGGATGTGATATGGTGAACTTTAAGAGCACCAATAATCTAATCTAGGGAAGACAAAGAAGAATAGAAATTTTATAGGCATGATTTCGATGTGAGCTTGTTGGACTATCCGGATAAAGAGAAATTATATTATTTTCAATAACAATGAGGTTGATATTACAAGTAAGTTGGGTTGATACAATTAAGATTAAATCTTGGTCTTGGTTCTCCTACTTGAGCTGCCTAGTTATTTTGTTCTTTGATTGGTGCATGGCGCCCATGCAATGAATAAATAGAGTTGGTTAATTAGGTTGTATTATGATTAACACGGTGGGTTTGCTAGGATTTGTTATACTCTTTTTCCCTTGTTTAGGATTTTTACCACTGGTTTTTTCCTATCAAAGTTTTTAAGGAGGTAGGGATCCTAGTAATGCCTTGGTAGGCAGTGTTCGGGTCATTTGTTTTCTGTTGCTTTTGAGTTGTAATTATTGTTTCACATTTTCGTGAGGTAGACTCAAGTATTTCGCTCTTGGTTGGTTTTGATCTATTTGAGCACATGATTGTGTACTCATGTTCAAACCCTTCACAGAAGGTGGGGTTCATGTGTACTATGATGTTTAATAGATCCCTTGTGTTGAATAAAATTTTTATTTGCTTATAAAAAAAAGTAAATGCTAACAATTCAATATTTGCATACGAGCATTGTAGACATGATTGAATGCAATGTGTTGTTTGACATGGGCATTAGTTGTTGATGCATGGTGTGACACAGGCATTGGTTGACATTGATGCAAAGTGTTTGATGAGTGATGGTTGTTGAGAAACTTTCAGAGATGATGATGATCATGGAAGTTGCACCATAAACTTTTCAGCATGGTTTCAACATGTGCAACATGATAACGGGTGTGCTCTTTATGGTGGAGTATGATAGTTCTTTTGAACTATGATTGTCAGTATAGAAAATAAAGACAGAAATGCATCTATTTAGTTCAAGGTGGAATTTGTTGAGTTTTACTCGCTTAAAATATATATACTATTTTAACAAGTCCCACATCGCCTAAGATTGGAATAAAGAAAGACGGTCAAGGCTATGTATTGGGCTCATTGTGTAACGATCTGATTTTTATTAATCTTAAAACTATATTTATGTATGTTTTATTTATATGGAAGCAAAGTATGAAAAATGATTTACAACTATTTTCTTAGTAAATGCATATATGTATATAATGATGTTGAGCTAATGTGTGTGTGTATATATATATATATTCATATGTATAAGTATTTGCAATTAAATTTGTAGAGTATGTGTGTGTGTGTGTATGAATAATATATATACGTATATAGTTTAGTGGAGTTAATATATATATATATGTTTGTATTCATATGTATAAGTAGTTATAATTATCTTCTTTTGTTTGTATGTGTATTTATATATATATGATCGCATTATAAGGATTGGTTAGGAAAATGTAATTAGAGTCGGTGTATAGGCTTAAGGTGTATGTGATTTAGGCTTTGAGTGTTTTGATTTTTGTGTAGGTTCAAGTATAGGGGTTTTCCAGAGTCCGAGTGGGCGTTCTTCGTGCCTTGATCTTGATGGAGAAACTTTCGCTCAAGCGAGAACCTGCTTGCTCAAGCGAAACGCTTTAATTCAGACCCAAACTTGCTGATTAGTTTTCGCTCAAGCGATAACATGCTTGCTCCAGCGAAAATCTGGTTCGCTTAAGCGAAAAGCTTTTCGCTGAAACGAAAACGGCTCGTGTCAACCCCAAAATCTCTGATCAATTTTCGCTCACGCGAAAAATCGCTCGCTCGAGCGAAAATGGTCTGAGCAGCTTAGTGAAAACGCGTTTTGGACCACAAAAATCGTGGCTTCCTATGGAAGCCATCATTATCAGCCACAAAACCCGCACCAGCCCTCTTCCTCCTTCATTTCTTCCGTCCCAATCTCTCTCATCTTCACCCAAATCACCCACCAATCACCCAAATCCTCACCTCCAATCCTTCACCCATGGAAACCACCTCCTCCCTCATGTGTTCTTCTTCATTCCTTTCCATGGTGTCTCTCTCTCTCTCTCTCTCTCTCCCTCCTTTGAAGCTCTCTCTCTCTCCTAGGGCTCCTCTCTCTCTCCTCCAATCTAAAGAAAACGAAGTGGAGATCGATCAAGGGAGCGGGGATCCGAGTAGATCGGGGGTAGACTCAAGATCCTTGGAGATTCAATCGAGCCTCCTCTCTCTCCAAGGTAAGGGGAGACACTTTTCCACACTTTGAGTTAGGGATAGTTAGAGTTTATAATAGGATTTGGGTTTAATAGTTAAACTAGGTTGTGGGTAACAAAATAGTACTTGTTTAGAGTTGGATTAGGGGTGAATAGAGTTTTGTTGGTTGATTTTTATATAAATTGAAATGTTTATGATAAATCCTTTTTATGTATGTTATAAAAGTAGGAAGTGAAGAACCCTAGGGAGTTGACTTATTTTATGGTACTCTGAGACATACCTGAGTATGTCGACTAATTTGTTTGATATCTGTTGATTGTTGGTTGTTATGGATTGCTGAGAATTTATTATGTCAACTAAGTGTTAAATGGGTATATATGTGTCTAAGTGCTATATGTGAGATATATGGATCAATGCTAGATATTAGGTGGTGAAAATGGCTAAATAATTGTTTATTTAAGGGTGTGCATGTTTATTGGAAATGTGTGAAGTTGATATTGGGTGCTAAATGTATATTTGTTGTGACAATGATTAAGTGAATTGTAAATGAATGAGTTGGAAATGTGATGGTTAAGGAAAAGGAAACTTGATGCGGGAATTGATCAATTGGGGCACCGGAATACTAGGTACCCGGCTAGGTGTTCCAATTACCTGGTAGGGCCAATTACCTGTCAGACTAATTACCCAGTAGGCCAAACCGCCCTGTTAGGCGCCGGTGCGACCCAAGGATCAATTCCCCGCTAAAAATGAATGGAATTATTAATGGAATGGTATATTGTTTTATAGTCCCAACAGGTTATGGCCTAGCTGGGTGTAAAGTCCTGGACAGGTGCCCAAAAGTCCCTAGACAGGTGTTCCAATTACCTTGCGGGTGCTCAAAATCCTAGTGGTGTACATAAAGAGGAAATGAAAATGGAAAAGGAAATGGAAATGGAAATGAATAACGAGAATTTGGAACCTGGAATTTAATGTGTGTTGTTCTGTTAATTAAATGTAATGTATTTTTTTAGTCCATTGCCTGATTTAGTTGTCATTCTTGAGTTTCTATTATGAACTGTTTACCATCCTATAATTCACTATGTTTGAAAAGGTTTCACCCTTAGTGGTTAACATTTTAGGTACATGTTCAAGGAGCTTGAAGATCAGAGTACGTAGCGGAAGAGTCGAAAGAAAGGGAACTCTAGTTTATTTTGTGTATATTGTTATTGAGTGCCCCATCACTATGTATAAACTTGTTTTGAAAAGAAATTTTTGAGTCCCTTATTTCAATTACAAACTTTTATTTGCTAATTTAAAAATAAGAATCGGGGTGTTACAATTATGGTATCAGAGCAGTTCTTTCCTTTCGACCTAGGGGAAAGTAGTCCCGATCCCGCTGCGAACACTCTTATCTCAAGCTTCTTCCTTAGAGGTGAGACTCATATAAATAGAAATTTTAATGTTGAGTGATTGTTGAATATGTTTGGTGCTATTGTCGAATGGAAATATGTGATAATTAATGTTTGATGTTGATATATTTGTTATGATAAAAATTGACATGATGTTGTAATAGCGAACTGGAATTGTATTTTAAATGTAAATGAAACCGGATGTGGGAACTGATCATTGGGGCATCGGAACACTAGGTGCCCGGCTAGGTGTTCCAATCACCTGTTAGGGCTAATTACCTGCCAGGCCAATTACCCATCAGGCCAAACCACCCTGTTAGGCGCCGATGCGACCAGTGGATCAGTTCTCTGCTAAATAAATGGAATAATTAATGGAATGGTATAATGTGCATAGTCCTAACAGGTTATGGTCTGGATGGGTACAAAGTCCTGGGCAGGTGCCTAAAGTCCCTAGACAGGTGTGCCAATTACCTAGCGGGCGAAACAAAATCCTAGTGGTGCATGTAAAAATGAAAAGGAAAATGAAATGAACGGAATCGGTTTATGTTTGCAAATGGGAATACTAACAAGTGACAAACTAAGAAATTTTATATGAAAAGGAAAAGAGAATGAAATTCTTTGGAACCTAAGCGGATCCCTTAGGGATTCAAAGAATCGCATATTGTTAGTGTTTACCCAATTGCAAACAGGAAACCTAGGTGGTGCAAAATGATTTTTATTGAGAGTGAGAAATGTGAGACCCGCAATTTTGCCCAATTTATTTATCTTTACTTTTATTTGGTTATATTTATTTTAAGAATAATTTAATAGGAATTGTTATAAAAAGTTGGTTTTGATTATATATATATGTGTGTGTGTGTGGCGTTAAATATATATATACATATAAATATAAAATTTTATTTAATTAGAAAATTATTTTGATATGTAAATAATTGATAAATATATTTTACCTTAGAAAAAAAAATAGTATGGGAATGCTTTTAACTAAGATTTTGATAAAAATGTGAATTTTCCGAGTTACAGTATTATAACTTCAAAAATTCATATCTTTTTAACCGTAAGTCGAAACATTACAAATTATATGTCCAAACGATCATATCAAAACATAGATTATGAAAATGTAAAGTTTTTATTTTTATTCTGGAGTTTTCAAAATTTTATTTCTGCTACAGTGAAAAATACGAATTTTGTGTTTTTAGTTTGAAGATAGGAGTTTAAAGCCATTTAATGTCTCTTTAACCAAGGAAAATTTTATTTATACATGGAAAATCTATTTTTAAAATATATCATTGGCTGCACCGTCCACATATGATATTATTTCTGCATTTTTGAATTTTAATTTGTGAAAGCTTATGAAAATGCATTTTTGGAAGAAATAGCTTTAGAATTTCAAAAATTCATAACTTTCAAATCGTAAGTCAGAAAATTATGAATTTTATATGAAAACGATCATGTTGAAATGTAGATTTCAAAAATGTAAAAGTTGTAATTTTATTTTGGATGCTTCGAAAATTTTATATCTGTACCAATTAAAAAACGAATTTAGAGTTTTAATGTTGGAAAAATTATTTTTGGACCTCCAATAAATTTTTCCTTTTAATACTACATTTTATAATTAAAAATATGGTGTTATAAGATATTTTCAGGGCTGTACCTATCTTTATATAATACAGTTTATTATTTTTGCAATTATTTGAGTTAAGAGTATATGCAAAGTCTAAAATTAAAAAAAAAAATGTAAAATAAAATAAAAATCTGGACTGCACCGTCCATATTTAAGAAGGAGGAAAAATCTAGACTTTCTTTGTGACCAAATTAGTTTGAATTTGAAAATGTGCCATAGGAACTCTACATTATTGATTATGGAATCTTAGGAAATAGGAAGAGTTAATGCTATGACTAAATCAGAAAATTTTTCAGCCATAGAACCCCCTTTAATTCGTTAATTCCTATGCTAAGTGGGGTGGGAATACAAAATTTTTTTACACTATAAATAGTCCCTCTCTTTAGAGTTGAGTTTCATTCCATTTTTTCTATCTCAAAACAAACTTAGAAAAGAAACAAGAGAAAAATAAAAATAGTCTCTCCCATGGAAGAAGGAAATTCGTGTGACCCCTTTGGAAGAGTAGAAGAGAGTTTTCAATTCTTAGAGTCTTAGTTGCTTGCTAGGAGAAAAGGTATCCCAAGAACCAATCTTTTATTAGTTGTTTTGTTGTTATCTTTAAAATAATGTTCTTCTTTCATTCTTTCAAGTTCTAAAGAGATGTTCTAAAAATGATTTTGAATGAATTTTCTAAATACTCTTTTTTAGGTGTGTTTGATTTGGGATAATGAAAGATTTAATTTCGGTTCCTATTTTCTTTGTGGCCGAAGCATTGTTTAGGATCTAATATTCATGGCTTAAAACTTTGTAATGATTTTATGAGGTTGATATGTGTTATATTTGGGTATAAAAATAAAAATATAATTGTGGTGATATTTTTGTCTTGGCCGCTGAATCTTATTTGTACGGCTAACTGTTGCTTTAACTTTTTAGTATATAAATGGATGAAGTATATATTACAAGTATGTGTTTTATGTGACTATATGTGGTTGTAAAGAAAGAAAAAAAAATGTTTGCTGTAATTTGGCCGAATTTTGTTTTTTAGATTTTAGGAAGTTGAACTTTATTTTCTAGCATCTAAATGTTGCATGATTCTTATTAGTTAACTATCATTTTTACCTTTTAGACTACGTGATCTTTAATAGAAAATTAATTGATATAGAAACCCTTTTGTTGTTATGTGTATGTTGGATGATTTTTGAAACAAATATCTTTTTGTTATTGATAATTACCTATATGATTATGTGACTTTTAGTTGACATGTATAAGCTAATAATATGAATAGTTAAGTTGCTGTCCAAGATTGATTTCTATTCTATAGGTGTTTATTTTTAATTGATTTAGTGTTTAGAGCAATTGTTTTAAAGTTATGAAATTATAGGAATATGTTATAGGTATTTCTAAAAAATTCTTAATCACTGTTTTAAATTATATTAGGATGACCGAATGATGTATATGCCTAGATTTATGATATTTGGTTTTGTTTTAATTGTTTAAGTGTTGTATAAGAATTATGTGGTATTTATTTGATGTGTATGCATGAAATAAATTACGTATTTTTATAGAAAATAAATATAAA
Organism: Crotalaria pallida; assembly: GCA_037953625.1. Lineage (NCBI taxonomy): Eukaryota > Viridiplantae > Streptophyta > Magnoliopsida > Fabales > Fabaceae > Crotalaria > Crotalaria pallida. The sequence continues at coordinate 91,991,455 of CM075653.1, forward strand.
TCTGAAAAATAATTTTTATGCTGGAAAATAATATTTTATTGGACCGTGGGTCCCAAATGATAAATTTTGTATGTGTTTGAGATGACTAATTGTATATATGTGTACATTATAAAGTATGGCTTGAAAACATGTGTTTTTATGAAGTAAAATGACTTTTATTAGATTAATTAGGCTACTGTCCAAAATTGTTTTATAAAGTAAAAATGTTATTTTATTTAGTTGACTTTATTTCTACACCATGGTATATGTATCCTTTAATAATAATTTGAAAAAGATGCATTTTCGGGTGATGTTGAAATGATGCAACTCTATCTTACCTGGCTGTCCAGAATTGTTTTTAATATGATTTTATGTTGTTTAAATGTTGATTAGATAATAGGACTTGTGTTTTGTAAGTAGGAAAAAGAGGCATGATTTTTAGAGGTACAGTTTATGAGAAAAGTGAATTTCAAGTTTGTGTGTAGTTGCTGTCCAAATTTGATAAATTGATTTAAGTAATTCTAAAAATGATTTTGATTTTCTAAATATATGTATGTATATGTTTGGCTATGAGTGTCATATTATTTGATATGAAATGGGTTATATTTTGATATAGAGTTAAGTGTTTTTAGATAAATGAATGAATGCTATGAAAATTGATGTCTAATTGATATGATGCTTCTCTAAATGGTATATGTGTGACTATAGGAATTAGGTTAATTCATGCATGTATGAGTTTTATAATGTTGAGTCTCTTTTAAAGTAATATAAAGTTTAAGAAATCTATGATAGTCAAAATGTAAATCTTTGTTTATGTGTATACGTGCTTGAACATGGTAGTTGTTATATAAGCAATGTAGTGTGGTTTTTATGAAAATAAAAATGTATTCTTAAAGGTTTTCAAGTATTGGAGTGAGTTTTAAATTTTGTTTTGCAAAAAGGATTTCTTGATGTTAAAAGGAATTGTTTAAGTTATCTAATGCCTTAAGAAGGATTTCTGTTTTAAAAAGGACTTCTGTTTTAAGGTACTTTGGTACTTTGGGTTTAGCCTTTACTTAAGTAGTACAAAGTACTCATTAGATATTAATTGTATGTCGTTCATCATTCAAGAATAAAGGAATCAAAAGTGAACGAGCTGCTGGAGTTGTGGACTCAAAGGTTGAAAATAGAGTAAGCGTGGATCTCAGGTGAAAGAGAAGCCTTCTTAAGACATAGTGGCATGTAGGGTAATATTAGGACATTCCGTATCATCTCAAAGGTCGGAACTAGGAATCTATCGGTCGAGTAGTAAAACGGCAATTGAGTGTGTATCCCGCCGTTTATACGAAAAACACGATCCCTCGATATTTATTGTATGTCGGTTGATAATTGATTATGCCATGTTGTATATTTTTGAATTGTATATTATATTTTGGAAATAATGGTTCATCTTATGGAAATATAATTAATGTTCGGTGGTTCCTATGAAAAGAGTTCTTTGTGTTTTTCGACCGATCGTTCCATGAGAAGGATTTGGCATATTTTGGAAATACTATTATGAAAACATAAGAATGGTTAAAGAATAATGTGGAATTGCGAAAGCGATAGTAGTGTACAGTGATGGTGCAAGCGGCACAAAATAACTTTGCTAAATATCCCCTTTAAGTGACTGGCCACGTGGATGACTGTGTTGTGGTCTAAGTCTTGTGGAATCCACTGTACTGTAGAAGGGTGTTTGATGTTTCCCTTAGAGGTCGTGACCCGTTAGAAGCGAGGCTTAGAATGGGTCGACCAAAACTTAGGTTTAAGAAAAGACTTAAAAGACTTAAAAGACTTAGGAACCCCTTTCCTAAACCTACGCGTTGAGAGTGAAGTAGTGGAGAGGAAAGATACCGAATACTTGGAGGTCGGTGTACTTTCAAGTGGTGATTGCGATAGGGGAAGGCAAGGACGGTGAACGTCAAGAAGCCTCGAGTGCTTCTCTAGGCGGGACAAGACTACAAGGACTTGTCTTTCGGTTGTAGGCAATGCCGTAGCAAGGAACTGCACGATCAACTAGAGATAGGGCTGTCGCCCCCTTGAGCAAGTCTTAGATGGTGAGAGGGAACCCGAATGGGGCTAGATGTCGCTGCATTTTTGAAACTGTATTGATGAAATGATTTTACTTCGGTAGTTGGATACTTGTTGGTGCGTACCCTTCGACATCGATGCCAGCATGGTTAGGGTTCCTGTGCGTCCCATCTGCTTTCCGAACTAGGATGTGGTTGGAATGATGGAGGAGATGTAACGTGTGTGCTACTCAACCCTTGAGCCTCGGTGGTGATACCCCCTCTTGAATTTCCGGTGGTTATAACAGTGAAACTTAGAGCCTAAAGATAATTAAATATAATGGATATGGTTTCATGAAGATTATCCTTTTGGTGGAAAGGACTCTATGGTAATTAGCTGAAGTCGTTTACAAGGGATTGGTAATAATGATGTATATATTGTTCTATGATATGCTTGTATGGTTTTAATATTCCCCTATGGTAAGCCCGTGCCGTCGACGATCATATCGTTCGGAAGTGCTTACTCTCTCTATTTCCTTTTCCTGTGGACATTGGGGAACAATGTTCACAGATGGCAGATCATGTAATATACCAAGTAGTGGTTACTCAAGTCGGAAGAGGATCGCGAAACGACGCACGAGGAGGAAGCAGAAGCAGAAATCAAGGAACCTTCCAGACAATTGTGGTGGAAGAATGATGAAGACTAGTAGTCTAGGATAGTCTTGTTTTGTATTCCATCTTTAGATGAGTAGGACATGATTACTCTATCCCGAATGTAACCCCAGTTGTAACATGAATTATTTAAATAAAATAAAAGAATTTCTTTTTGGTTATGTATCAAGTTCGTTAAATAATTAAATGTTTTTCCGCAAGTTAACCATCGAATAATTTTGGCATCACGAAAAGGAGCCTTTTGGAAAATTGTTAGTAACATCTCTTTTTGGAAGGGAATTTTATGTTGCGAGTTTATGAACCAAATATTTTGAAAACCAAATGAATCAAATTGTTTTATGAAAAACTTTTGTAAAAGAATTAAAATGAACTGACTTTGGTAATGGTTATAATAAAAAAAATGTCGCAAATTTTTAGTGAAAATTCTAAGTCCAAATTGGGGTGTTACAAGAAAAATTTTAAGTATTTGGCTAATCGGAAGTCAAAGTTTTATACAAATGAAATCTGGTTAATGCCAAGGCTTTCAAAACGAAGTACAGAAACTTACACTGGAATGCGAGGGCTATTACCACTGATGGAATGTAGTGTCAGAACTGGCCAATCCGATGTTGCATTTATCGGGAGGTGAAGTCATCAAAATCTAGGAGTTTGTGCACTATCATGAATTAGTAAACGATTTCCTATGTATAAAACCTTAGTGCTAGTTGTTTTGTTTCTTTTTGCTCTGTTATGTCTAATTGTGCATGCTTGAATATGTGTCTAATGAGTGGTTTGGTGTCAAAGTAATTGGACGGAGATTCTAAATGGAACCGCATGGATTACATAAGTTATGACCTCGATACTAGTCCAATCGAGTGATTAAATTCACGTCGGTTAGACTAGTATCTAATAGAGCGAAAAATAATATTTAAATTAAATTAGTGGTCGATTCCATAGCTAATCTCGATTCAAGTGACTATGACACCAAATGGAAAATAGGAATCGAGTATCGATCGATCGGATTTAAAGCGTTGAACTATACCGATTTGATTTACGAATATAAAAGAAACTTTTTGTCCAACTTGGGAAGCGGTTCGAACCCAATCGAAAGGTCCTCAAAAATATGTTTAAATACAGGATAGTTTAGCGTTAAAGTAAGCGGACGAAAATTAGAAGTGGAACCAGAAGAATTGAAATAATTTATTACCTCGATACTAATCTAACCGAGTGATTTAGTTTGCATCGGTTAGACTAGAATCCACGAAAAACAACAAGAACATTTATGTGGGAATTGTAGTTGGTTCCACTACTAATTTGATTCCGGTAACTTTAATACTAAACGAAAGATAAGTATGGAGTTCCTATCGATTGAACTTGAACCCCGAGTTGTAACAATACAATTTATTAATGGAAAGAGGTTTACTTGATCGGGAAGGGGGTTTAAATTCAATCGGACGGTTATCGAACTAAATTTTGACTAGATCTATAATAGTCTAGATGTATATATGTTGATTGTTTCATTATAGTTGGTAGTGTTTCTTGGTTGTTGTTATGTGTGATTGTTGTAATTGGGTGTGTTTGGTAATTTGATGAACCAAATTGTTTAACGCTTTTGCAAAGTGACTCCAACCATTTTTAAAACTAATTGTGTTCTAATTTCAAATTCCAATTTCAAAAAGCTTTCAAATATAAGTGTAAACCCTATTTTAAGATTTAAGACAATTATTGAATATATGTAGGGATATCTATATATATACATATATAATTATATGTTTATGTATGAATGGATTTGGATTTTGAAAATGATTCCAAACAATATGCAGACAAAGAGCTTTTTGGATTTCCATCACCCTATTTAAAAGTTACAAACAGTTTTGGATTGATCAATGATTTAAGGTACTGTTTTTGGAGACTGTGTTCAAAAAAAAATTTTGAATATGTTTGTATACGTGTATATCTATATATGAAACGTTTTTCTTGATATGTTTTAAGAAGGTTTTCAAACCAAATTTTGAGAATATGAATAATGATGCATGTATATATGTATTAGTTGCACGTTTATGTTTGTATGCATGTGTATTCATATATGTATATGTAAAGTTTGGTTTTCCTTGTTCCGTATTAAAAAGGATTTCTCGGAACTCTGCAATGTTGGCTTTCCCCATGATATCCCCCGGAGACCCATAGAATAAACCAAACCGACCAATTTAGTAAATTGCAAAACCAAAGAACTACCGAGACCTTTTTGGAAATCGATTAGAGTAAAGTGTCCCAGAGCCATGTTGTACTAGGATTGGAGTTGTGTTTTGCTACCCCGAGAGTATGCCAGGTTAGCGTGGGTCAGTGAGTACCTTAAGGAAGATAGCAAACCGAAACCTAAGTTGGATAATAGACTAACCCATAAGTAACACATCCTAATACTTTCACATTTTTCCAAGATTGGATAAAGGCCAAGACAGCTAGTAGATTTTCAAGCTTGTAATGTCAGAGTCGACTTGTAAGCAAGGGTTGTCAACACCTACTAAGACTAGAGGACCCCACAAAAGAACATGAAGTTGTAAACCTTACTTTTTAGCTTGTAGATCACTAAGGAAGGAACAACTCTCATCGTAGTAGACCACACTTGACGAGGTCTTAAGGGTAGAAACCAAGTCATAGCATAAAATTATCAAAGAACTTCTGATTGATTTTCATGCAAGTTCTGGGAAGAGATTAGTTGAGGAAATAACCGATGAGGAACCACCTCACCTCGAACTAAATCCAACCACATTAGAAAAATTCCCGAAAAGTAGGAAGATACGGTACCTATTAGAGTGAACCAAAAGGGCAAAGACCTGTTGGATAGAACCAACTTATGGTATTAAATGATGCCTTTCCTTGAATCTCCAGTTATCTTAGTTGTCAGAAGGACCCATGAAAACCTAAATACCTTATAGTCAGTGACCATTTTCCCACAGACCAATTAAACATATCTCTTTTCACTAGAGAAAAACACTGGGCCTGAACTCGAAAGGATAGCAAAAGCCTAAGTGGGGGAGCACACTGGGGACAGAACCTAAGATGGTAGAGGTTTCTGAGAACCCATTATCTTTATTACTATGATTACTACTATGGAGACCTAAATGAGCTCTTGAAACTTCGAGGATTTTGTTGATTTTAAAAGGTTTTAGTTAAAAACCATTTTGAAGAACCCACTCTATTCTTGTTATTATTTTCAAAAAGGTGAATTTCGGGGACGAAATTCCTATAAGTAGGGGAGAATTGTAACGATCTGATTTTTATTAATCTAAAAACTATATTTATGTATGTTTTATTTATATGGAAGAAAAGTATGAAAAATGATTTACAACTATTTTCTTAGTAAATGCATATATGTATATAATTATGTTGAGCTAATGTGTGTGTATATATATATATATTCATATGTATAAGTATTAGCAATTAAATTCGTAGGGTATGTGTGTGTGTGTATGAATAATATATATACATATATAGTTTAGTGGAGTTAATATATATATATGTTTGTATTCATATGTATAAGTAGTTATAATTATCTTCTTTTGTATGTATGTGTATTTATATATATAAATCATCGCATTATAAGGATTGGTTAGGGAAATGTAATTAGAGTCGGTGTATAGGCTTAAGGTGTATGTGATTTAGGCTTTGAGTGTTTTAATTTTTGTGTAGGTTTGAGTATAGGGGTTTTCCAGAGTCCGAGTGGGCGTTCTTCGTGCCTTAATCTTGATGGAGAAACTTTCGCTCAAGCGAAATGCTTTAATTCAGACCCAAACTTGCTGATTAGTTTTCGCTCAAGCGAGAACATGCTAGCTCCAGCAAAAATATGGTTCGCTTAAGCGAAAACGGCTCGTGTCAACCCCAAAATCTCTGATCAATTTTCGCTCACGCGAAAAATCGCTCGCTCGAGCGAAAATGGTCTGAGCAGCTTAGTGAAAACGCGTTTTGGACCACAAAAATCGTGGCTTCCTATGGAAGCCATCATTTAGAGCCACAAAACCCGCACCAGCCCTCTTCCTTCTTCATTTCTTCCGCCCCAATCTCTCTCTTCTTCACCCAAATCACCCACCAATCACCCAAATCCTCACCTCCAATCCTTCACCCATGGAAACCACCTCCTCCCTCATGTGTTCTTATTCATTCCTTTCCATGGTGTCTCTCTCTCCCTCCTTTGAAGCTCTCTCTCTCCTAGGGCTCCTCTCTCTCCTCCAATCTCAAGAAACGAAGCGGAGATCGGTCAAGGGAGCGGGGATCCGAGTAGATCGGGGGTAGATTCAAGATCCTTAGAGCTTCAATGGAGCCTCCTCTCTCTCCAAGGTAAGGGGAGACACTTTTCCACACTTTGAGTTAGGGATAGTTAGAGTTTATAATAGGGTTTGGGTTTAATAGTTAAACTGGGTTGTGGGTAACAAAATAGTACATGTTTAGAGTTGGATTAGGGGTGAATAGAGTTTTGTTAGTTGATTTTTATATAAATTGAAATGTTTATGATAAATCCTTTTTATGTATGTTATAAAAGTAGGAAGTGAAGAACCCTAGGGAGTTGACTTATTTTATGGTACTCTGAGACATACCTGAGTATGTCGACTGATTTGTTTGATATCTGTTGATTATTGGTTGTTATGGATTGTTGAGAATTTATTATGTCAACTAAGTGTTAAATGGGTATATATGTGTCTAAGTGCTATACGTGAGATATATGGATTAATGCTGGATATTAGGTGGTGAAAATGGCTAAATAATTGTTTATTTAAGGGTGTGCATGTTTATTGGTAATGCGTGAAGTTGATATTGGGTGCTAAATGTATATTTGTTGTGACAATGATCAAGTGAATTGTAAATGAATGAGTTGGAAATGTGATGGTTAAGGAAAAAGAAACTTGATGCGGGAATTGATCAATTGGGGCACCGGAACACTAGGTACCCGGCTAGGTGTTCCAATTACTTGTTAGGGCCAATTACCTGTCAGGCTAATTACCCAGTAGGCCAAACCGCCCTGTTAGGCGCCGGTGCGACCCATGGATCAATTCCCCGCTAAAAATGAATGGAATTATTAATGGAATGGTATATTGTTTTATAGTCCTAACAGGTTATGGCCTAGCTGGGTGTAAAGTCTTGGACAGGTTCCCAAAAGTCCCTAGACACGTGTTCCAATCACCTAGCGGGTGCTCAAAATCCTAGTGGTGTACATAAAGAGGAAATGGAAATGGAAATGGAAATGGAAATGGAAATGAATAATGAGAATTTGGAACCTGGAATTTAATGTGTGTTGTTCTGTTAATTGAATGTAATGTATTTTGTTAGTCCATTGCCTGATTTAGTTGTCATTCTTAAGTTTCTATTATGAACGGTTTACCATCCTATAATTCACTGTGTTTGAAAAGGTCTCACCCTTAGTGGTTAACATTTTAGGTACATGTTCAAGGAGTTTGAAGATCAGAGTGCACAGCGGAAGAGTCGAAAGAAAGGAAACTCTAGTTTATTTTGCATATATTGTAATTGAGTGCCCCATCACTATTTATAAACTTGTTTTGAAAAGAAATTTTTGAATCCCTTATTTCAATTACAAACTTTTATTTGCTAATTTATAAATAAGAATCGGGGTGTTACACATTGAGCTCATCAAGTACCTTGGTTTAACTCGCTCGGATAATTAGAAATATTTTAAACTTATATATAACATTCTTTATTCATCTTATACTTAAAGAGTATTGTGAAATTTAGTTTAGATACTCTTGCAAAAATTTCACCTGTACTATTTTCTTATTGTCTTTACGCAACGGCCGTGTTCTTCGATTTTGGAATTTTTTTTTCAAGTTAAATCTTTACGTGATGATTGTTCTATTTTCGTATTTTATTTCTCTTTTCTAACGTGGTTCAAGAGATGAAGGAATTTTTCTCAACGTATGGAGTAACAAACGAGTTGTGTACTTTTTCCCTGAGAATGAAGCAATCCTGTCATCAGCTTGTGATTGTTCTACACTAATCCATACGTGTCCTAGAGCACATGATACTTTGCTGCAATAACATGAATTGCACTATAAGGATTCTTGGGGAGATGCTTTTGCCTTCATTTTCAAGCTTGTTTGCACTCCAAGTTGTTCATTCAATGCATCATATTTATTTTCTCTCACTCTCACACACAAGCTAAGTTGAGAAGTGCAAGTATATGAATTTCATTAAATTTAAGAAGAAAAAAAAAGCATAAAGACCACTGATTCAACTTTAACTCTTCCATAGTTCGTTATCATAAAACCTAAAAATTTATTACTAGTTTTTAAGCTTCAATTGATGTTATGTTTAATCTGAATGTGTTAATTTATTGAAAACAATACTGCATATATAGTTATATATTGACTTTAAACTCTCAGCGCTGTCATTGCTTTATTTCCTTTTCCTTTTTCTTTCTCTCTTCAAAGAGCTCTGTTTTTATTTTTCTGTTATGTGAGATTTATTATCAACACATGCAATCATTTCTCTAACCATATAATAAGATTATTTGATGCTTTAAGTGTAAGTTTTTGTTTTAATTTATAGTAAAGTGTTAATTGAATTATGTCATGGGCATGCCATGATCATTAGGGAACACCGCACAAAAGGTAAAGAAGGACGACAAAGACACAACACTTAATGCTAGGCGGTCCCAAGAATTGGACCTTTTGGCTAGTTTGCTATAGCAAAATAAGTATGGTAAAAACGTCAAAAAATATGTAAAAAAAAAGGCTATAATAAATTATGCTTGAACTTTTGGATGCCTTGATGGAAATGGATGAAGTTGAGTTTCAACTTCTATAAAGAAAGGAGCCTTTTCTTTCTTTGTAATGGTAAATAAATTAGATCCTTCTAAGTTTTAAATGATCCATTGAAGCAGTTTCTTTTACACATCAACCGTTACATGAATCTGATTTACCCAAAAACCGATAACCGATTCATCTGATCCAACCCAACTAAACTCGCACTAAGCGATAGGGGTTTCCTAGCGGAGGTTGCTTCATACCCAAGGTTCGAACTCGAGTACAGTTGGTTAAGCTAAGGGACCAACCCCACTTTGGTTCCAGTTGAATTCGATGAAAATGGAAAAACTAAAGTCTCTTACGTAAGATTTATATCAAAGTATCAAATACTTTTGGCCTCTTACCGAAAAATACACTTATGGCTGTCGTTTTCTTCGATTAGAAGTAACGCATGGAGTAAATAGAGCAAATAAATTATTTAGTGCCAACTAAGTGCAAACGATGCTCCTCAAAAATTACACAAGTTAAATTTTTTTTTTAAAAATTTATTTATTGAAATGATACACTGATGCTTAGGGAATCTAGCCATGTAACTCATTTCAAGTATTCATATTTTCAACTTGTTTATTGACAACAGTGATGTAAAATCTCTCGGGGATTCTAAGGTACAGGACTGGCCCAAAAAAATTTAATAGTTGCAATTTTTTTTTATCTCTTAATCATCAATGATTTTTAGCATAAAATTTTAATTTGTCTTTTTCATTTGCACACTTAATATATAAATAAATGAAGTAATGAATTTTAACTTAGCAACCCAATATAAAAAAAAGTTTTTTATTATCTCTTTACTTGATAACTTTTTATTTTATGGCTTAATTATGTCCGGGGTCCCTGTAGTTTGGACCTCTTTTGTGAGATACCCGTATGCTTTTTTTTCAATAAATATACCCATGTAGTTTACTCCGGTTAGGTATTTGCCCCCAGCTCCTTTTCCAGCGAGTTTTTGGGTGAGCTGGACCGTCGGAGCTCCACCTGGAGCTGACACGTGGCAGTCTCTTAAATTTTTTTTTTAAATTAAAAAAAATAAGGCTTAATTATGTCTGGGATCCTTGTAGTTTGGACCTCTTTTGTGAGATACCCCTATGCTTTTTTTTCAATGAATATACCCCTATAGTTTACTCTGGTTAAGTATTTGCTCTCATCTCCTTTTCCGACGAGTTTTTGGGTGAGCTAAACCGCCGGAGCTCCACCTAGAGCCACGTGTTATACACGTGACTGTGGCAGTCACTTAAATTTTTTTTTGTTTAAATTGAAAAAAAATAATAAAACAATAGGATAAACTAATAAACTAAAAAAACAATCAAAATCAATTTGCTTTTTTTTAACAGCAATCAAAATCAATTTGCTGATATGGCAAAGATTGAATTCTATGATTTAGATGAAATGATGTGTCAAAGGATTAATTTCTCTGCTTGATTAATCAATATTTTCTGGAAATGAAAACACTATATGTCCCTTGACATGGGTATATGCTTCTATATGTATGTTCCTTTTTCAAATTTCAAAGTCTCATCTTCTACTTCACTTGTTTCTATTTTATTTGTTGTTTCTTTTTTTTTTTTCATTTTTATAATAAAAATGTCAATTGTTCTTGTGCTGCTCATATTCGCATGCCACCTTGATCCTAAACGGTGACCTCAAAGAAGCTGCAGATCTGGAGCTGGAGGACTTCATGACTGAAAAGAAGAAGAAGAAGAACCGAACGACTACGGGAGGGAGAAGATGACAGCTACACCGTGGGATATGGAGTGAGAACGCCGGAGGGAGATGCTGGTTGTGAGTGAGAGAAAAAGAACGAGGGAGATAGATGGATCGGATGGAAGGAAATGTGAGAGATTATAATAAGCCACGTTTTTTTTAGTTTATTAGTTTACTTTATTGTTTTATTATTTTTTTTTAATTTAAAAAAAAATTAAGTGACTGCCACGTGTATAACACGTGGCTCCAGGTGGAGCTCCGGCGGTCCAGCTCACCCAAAAACTCGCCGGAAAAGGAGTTGGGGGAAATACCTAACTGGAGTAAACTATAGGGGTATATTCATTGAAAAAAAAAAGCATAGGGGTATCTTACAAAAGAGGTCCAAACTACAGGGACCTTAGACATAATTAAGCCTTATTTTTTTAATTTTAAAAAAAAATTAAGAGACTGACACATGTCAGCTCCAGGTGGAGTTTCGGCGGTCCAACTCACCCAAAAACTCGTCGGAAAAGGAGCTGGGGGCAAATACCTAACTGTAGTAAACTACAGGGGTATATTCATTGAAAAAAAAGCATAGGGATATCTCACAAAAGAGGTCTAAACTACAGGGATCCCAGACATAAATATAAAAATGTCAATTGTTCTTGTGCTCCTCATTTTCGCATGTCACCTTGATCCTAAACGGTGATCTCGAAGAAGCTGCAGATCTGGAGCTGGAGGACTTCATGACTGAAAAGAAAAAGAAGAAGAACCGAACGACTGCGGGAGGGGGAAGATGACAGCTACACCGTGGGATATGAAGTGAGAACGCCGGAAGGAGATGCTGGTTGTGAGTGAGAGAAAAAGAACGAGGAAGATAAATGGATCGAATGGAAGGAAATGTGAGGGATTATAATAAGCCACATTTTTTTTTTAGTTTATTAATTTATTCTATTGTTTTATTATTTTTTTAATTTAAAAAAAAAAATAAGTGACTACCACGTGTATAACACGTGGTTCCAGGTGGAGCTCCAGTGGTCCAGTTCACCCAAAAACTCGCCAGAAAAGGAGCTGGGGAAAAATACCTAACTGGAATAAACTATAGGGGTATATTCATTGAAAAAAAAAAGCATAGAGGTATCTCACAAAAGAGGTCCAAACTACAGGGACCTCAGACATAATTAAGCCTTATTTTTTTAATTTTAAAAAAAAAATTAAGAGACTGACACGTGTCAGCTCCAGGTGGAGCTTCGGCGGTCCAGCTCACCCAAAAACTCGTCGGAAAAGGAGCTGGGGGCAAGTACCTAACCGAAGTAAACTACGGGGGTATATTCATTGGGAAAAAAGCATAGGGGTATCTCACAAAAGAGGTCTAAACTACAGGGACCCCATACATAAATAAGTGTTATTTTATTTCAAATCTTATGTTTTAATAATTAGTTTTATTATTGATTGATGTCATTGTTTTAATTGATTATATGTATATATACTACATTTTTAATTGATTTTTTTAAATTTTTTTTTATGAATTAGGGGCCCAAATTCTTTTTTTCGCCCTAGGGCCCGAAATAAGTTAGGACCGGACCTGGCTATTATGCTAGATAAAAATTCGATTCTTGAAAATAACACTTTGGAGAATGATATTTATACAAATGGAAAAAGATTAATTACTTATATTATACATAGAATAGAGTGAGAGGATACTTTTGATTAAAAAAAATTAACTTTTTTTATATTATACTTCCTTATTTTTAAGTTGCATTTTTAAATAATTTCTCAATCCTATTTATAAATTATTTTGTGTGACACACTTGTTTTATATCTTGAAAATAATAAATATTTCCAAATATAGAATACTTGCTATCAAAAATTGGGACTAGAAAATTTTTCCTTTTTAATTTATACTTGCTCAATTATAAACACCTTTAACCTTGACGAATAATTTGAATTCGGCTTAATAACACCTTAATTACGAAAAGGCTCGCGAGACAATGTCTTTTTAACACAATGAAACATATTCGTATCGTTTATTAAAAATATATTATTTGTCTCTTGAGTTTAATCGAACTTATAGAATATAACTTATTGCCGAATCCTTTTGAATCAAAATCAGAGTATGCGGAAGTAAAATAATACTTGTGGGGCACTGTTGAGGTAAAGAAAACATCATATATATATATATATATATATATATATCATAATAAAAACATCCCCACCAGTATCAGTAGCAAGTAGCAAAAGTCGAGATAGCAAGTTTTGATAAAAACATATACATAACCAGCTGCTCAAAATAAACCTCACTCTAAGACCTCTCAAAATATGTACAATATATCACAAGATCAAAATAGAAGTCCCAGAGCAGGTCATCCATGTCCTCAGCAGCTCCTCTGATCCTCTGCAGCTCTATCCCTAGACCTAGGATCCAAAACATCTATGCTATGTAGGCTCCTAGGAACCAGCAGGTCCACCTCTAGCAGTAACAGTAGGCTCGACAGGCACCTCCTCCTCGTCCTCATCCTCCACGGGATCCTCCTCGACCTCGTCCGACTGTGCAGAGACCCCACCACTGGGTCTAGGATCTGCAGAAGCAGTCCTCTCAAAATTAGTCGGACCAGGAGAAGGAGTCTCCTCAGTAACAACTCTGTGGGAAGAAGGGTGAGTACGAGTGGCAGCTCTAAAACGAAAACTATGAAATCGACGCACTGGTCGAGCCGGGGGTGGTCCTCTATATGAGTAAAAGGGTGGAACATGCATAGTATAGACTAAAGGGATCCTAAATCTACGAGGTCGCACCCGAACCGAAGGGTTAGGGTGGTAGAGAGTAATCTCCACCTCCCCCTCAAAGGTGGCTCGATGCTCCTCGTACGTCCATATACCACTAGGGATAGGGCGTATCTCGATGCAGGCTAGGTCTCTGGCAGGGAGTAAGTATACACATATACATAATCAATAAAAACTAAAATACAAACACAAGTATATCATGGACAAACAATAATGCAAGTACATATGAGCACACCAATTTTCAACATTATATCTCTTATAATGTAAGTGGCATGATGCATGATTTCTATCCACAACTGAGGCCTCTAACAAAAGTCCATCTTGGACGTCCATCCAATACACCGTTGTGTTCCCAGAACACTGACATTCGTTCCCAGAACGTATGTCAAACCATACTTGGAAAAACAAACATCACTCCCAGAGTGTGCATCACGTTCCCGGAACGCATAAAAACCATGTCCCAGACACTGGCCACATTCCCAGAATGTGTCATCAAGTAGGTTACAAATTTGGTACTCCCGGAGTACCCTCCTCATATTCCCAGAATATGATAATTGTTTCCTACCAACCCATCTTCCATTCTCTATGCATGAATGCCCAAACACATAATGCCCTTTTGAGTCTTTGTTGACTCAAGTCCTAAAACACTTGATTTTAGTCTCAATATAGTATAAGGTAAACTTCTCCCATACCTTAGGATAATGTTTGATGATTCAATACACTGAGATTGAAGAAAAATCCACAGATTCCACAAGAACCCTCAGTTCTGCCCTTAGCCACGATTTTCAGCAACAGGATCCAAACACCAGGAATTTTGACATAGAAATTGACTAAACAAATTAGGGAAAACAATTAGGACTTGCTCTAGGTAACATGCACTAAAGAATCGAAGTGGTTTGAGGTTCAAAGAGTGCTTGAGCTTACCTAAATCGAAGCTCAAAGACAGCTCCACGAACACAGAGACAGTGTTGGCAGCTTCAACTTCTTGGGTTGATTCCTCCTCACACAAGAACTCTCAGCTCACAAATCTTATATTAATGAAAAGCCCTTGATTCAAGCTTTCCAATAGTGTATCACTCAAACCCTAACTCACTTGCACGAAGAAGAATTACTCCAGACGAATTAGAAACCCTAACAGAGCCTCCCCAACACCAAACTCAGAAAATCAACCCCAATCCTTCAACAATCCATCCTTTTATAGAGAGATTAGGTTGACATGCACAATGACGCATGTTTTCCATTAATCTGAGGCTGATTTCGTGGCGATTTCGTGGATTAATCAAGTGATTACTCATCAAAACGCACTAACCCAGTTTTTGGGTTCATCGTGTAACCGGTTACAGGGCATTACTAACCGGTTAGATCAGTATAAAATTTAAAAATTAATACTTTTTAAATCTTTCCCTCCAAGAACCTTTCGAATATTACATTTAGGTCCTAATCCAAGGACTAAAATGCAATATCCATATTTTTGTATTTATTTGCCATATAAAAATATTTTCACCTATTTTTATATTTCAAGGCTAATTAAATACAAAATATAAACTTGGGGAATTTATATAAATTAATAATAAAACTTTATTATTAATTTCCTTATTATTCGGGAGACGAAAATTAGGGGTGTTACATTTTGTATTTTCTAAGAGACAATTACTGATTTTTTCCTCTTATTTTTTGTTTGTTCATTAATATGAAGTGATACATTTATAAAATTTTTAATACAAGTTAATAGAATAAAATTGTAATATTATTTTTTTAAAAAAAATTTCAAGAAATGGAACTACTCACATTGATCTTTGTAATATAGTCAGACCATTTCTATTTATAAATCACACTTAACCGAAACACATAAATAAAGATTGGGTAATTTTTTTTGGCACAAAACCAAGATGGGTAGTTAACTTCTTAGTTTTCACAATTTTTTTTTATCAATTTTATATTTTTATCCTTTTTACTTGCATTACTTCTTTTATAGGTAATTGAATTTAGCTAATTAGGATAGTCATTTAATATGGGTAATTTAAGAAAAAAGATTTAAATATTTCTAAAAAAATATAAAGTGGTGTATATATAGGATCAAACAATTTTTCTAAAATATAACATATATATATATAGGAAAATGCTAATAAGGGTTGTTAAGAAGTTAAAAGTAGTATTTTGACATAGAAAGATGTGATTTTTGGGATTTTCGAGAGATAAATTAATGTAAATCTATATGATTGTTTTACTACTTTGAACAACCTTAACAAGGGTACTTGTTAGCAAGAAAGGAGGGATCCATTTACACAAACACTTACACTGCTCATAACTATTACACCGAATCAAATTTAACTGAATCAATCGTTGGATTCAAAGTTACTATCCCGTAGATCGTTTATACCAAATTTGACAAAAATGCAAAATCATTTAACACTTCATTTATATACACCAAAATCAACGAAATATATATCTTAAAAGTATATGAAAAGGAAGTTATTTGAAAATATATCTAATGATATTTAAATTTTTTCAAATTCAACACAAATGATCTAGATGACATATAGTTGTTAATCAATAAAAGGATTAATAAAGTTCACATTGTATAAAAAATTATGAATATTGTAAGAATTAATGTAATTTAACCTGGTATAAACAAAATGAATTTATAAGGTAATCCTTCCATTTTTAAATAATTTTAACTTTATCAAAATGATTTTTTTTTAAATAATTATTATTTTAGAAATTTAATACAACGTTAATTATTACTTTTATAATTTTATCATCATCTAATTAATAGAAGAAATAATGATAAATAAAGAAAATTAATCAATTACTATAAAGAGATTAAAAATAAAAAGAATAAAATAAATATTAATTTACTAAAAAATAAATTAAATATGTTTTTAATCCATGCATCATGATCTTAAATTTCAATTATATTTTGGAACAGATGGAGTATATAGTTTTTTTTTAATGCAAATATATTGTTCAAATTTAAAAGTCTTTACAACTCTCACCGGTCACCTCTCAGTTATACTTTTCTGTTGGTGTAATTTTTAGCTTCAATGACCATTATGACAACTCTCGGCCCAAATTAGTAAAAAGGAGATATGGATGGTTGACTCTCTAAAAACTAAATAATTCTAATTTCAGAAATAACCCTATTAATAAAGATTTCACACCCTAATCTTTCTCAAAATTTCACTGAATTTAGAGTAGATCAAGCTGCAAAGTCCCACGGATTTCACACGCCTTCCCATGGTGATTAAAAATGTGAGCCCCTTTATAGCAAACACTAACTCTAAATCTCATCCATTGCATTATCACATTAAACAAACCACCTTCCTCCTCAAATCTCACGTTTTAACTCTCTCCTCCCCATATATACAAATAAAGAATTTTCCTTAAGAGGCTCTATAATTTTTTTTTAAAGCCCCAAATTCAAGGCAGGCCAGCCAATCAAATTAGCATATACCAACTTCTAGAGATACTACAAGAGAAATAGGCTTCTTTTACCTCAACCCACTTGGATTGAATTTCTTCAATCAACACCATCTTTTTCTTTCTAGCAAACAAAGGGAGGAGACACATCAAGAAACAAAATCCAAGTCCTAGTTCATTAAAATTTACTCTCCTTGATCCACCCTACTCAAAGAGTTTCATCCCTTCTCTCTCCATCTCTATCTCTCACACACCCCATAATGCAATTCTACATTTTTTAAAATCAAATCAAATCAAATCTTGAACCCTTTTTGGTCTCTGAACAACTACAATAAATCCAAAAGAGAGTGGCCACCACCACCTCCAACCCATTCTTCCAAGAAACAACAAGATTCCAAATCACAGCAAAGAGGGAAAAAAGTTATATATATATTTTTTCAGGAAAAAAAATAAAAACCCTCAAGTTTTTTTCTTCTTCCTTCTTCTATTCCCCCACCTTATTACAACAACAACAACTACTACTACAACACACACAGCATTTCTAAAACAAAATCCCAAATCTCGGAGAAACCCTAATTTCTAACCCCAAATCCAAATCAGGGAGTAACACCAACCAAAACCCAAAATTGCATCCAACCAATTACTCAAATTCTGAAGAAGAATCGTGGGCACCCTTCAAAATCAAACCTTTTCCTTCATAAAATGTCACAGCTGAAGCAGCAAATGTCGTTGCACAACAACGACGATAACAGCGCCCCTTCAACACCAGGGAAGTTCAAGATGGAGAAATCCCCTTACTTCAACCGCACGCGCTGGCACTCCTCACTCGCCAAATTAACCCTCTGGTCCTTCGCTTTCTTGGCCGTCATCTTTATCTTCTTCTTCCGATCTCCGTCGTCCCCTTCCCTCCCCACCGACACCTCTCGCCGCTCCTTGCGCACCTACAATTGGGGCGGACCCGCTTGGGAGAAGCGCGTCCGCTCATCCGCTCGTGTCCGCTCTCGCAACGGCCTCTCCGTGCTTGTGACCGGAGCGGCCGGTTTTGTTGGGACCCATGTCGCCTCGGCGCTCAAGCGTCGAGGTGACGGGGTCCTTGGACTTGATAATTTCAATGACTATTATGACCCTTCATTGAAACGTGCGCGCCAAGCACTCTTGGAGCGCACCGGGGTTTACATTGTGGAAGGTGACATCAATGATGAAGCGCTATTGAGGAAATTGTTTGAGGTTGTGGCATTCACTCATGTGATGCATTTGGCTGCTCAAGCTGGTGTGAGGTATGCTATGGAGAATCCTGGATCTTATGTGCATAGTAACATTGCTGGTTTTGTTAATTTGCTTGAGGTTTGTAAGAGCGTGAATCCGCAACCGGCGATTGTTTGGGCTTCGAGTAGTTCGGTTTATGGGCTGAATACTAAGGTGCCGTTTTCGGAGAGGGATAGGACCGATCAGCCTGCTAGCTTGTATGCCGCGACTAAGAAGGCTGGTGAGGAGATTGCTCATACTTATAATCATATATATGGTCTCTCGTTGACGGGGTTGAGGTTTTTTACGGTTTATGGACCTTGGGGTAGGCCGGATATGGCGTACTTCTTTTTCACTAAGGATATTTTGAAGGGGAAGGCGATCTCGGTGTTTGAGGCTGCGAATCATGGTACGGTTGCGAGGGATTTCACTTATATTGATGATATTGTGAGAGGGTGCTTGGGTGCGTTGGATACCGCGGAGAAGAGTACTGGAAGTGGCGGGAAGAAGAGGGGGCCGGCACAGTTGAGGGTGTTCAATTTGGGGAATACTTCGCCCGTGCCTGTTACTGAGCTTGTGAGCATTTTGGAGAGGCTGTTGAAGGTTAAGGCGAAGAGGAACATAATGAAGTTGCCGCGGAACGGAGATGTGCAGTTTACTCATGCGAACATTAGCTATGCGCAGAGGGAGCTTGGATATAAGCCTACAACGGATCTGCAAACTGGTTTGAAGAAATTTGTTCGGTGGTACCTGAATTACTATTCTGGTGGGAAGAAAGCTGTTGAGTAATGGTCTCTTTTGACCAAGTGGTAGGATCTCTGAATTCTTGTTCGTTATGATTCTTGTGATTGTTCCTTTACATATCTCTGTTCGTTGCATGATCACTATGTTTCATTCATCTAAATGATGGCTTATGAGGAGGAGGAACCTTGTTTCCTACACTGAGGAAGTTTTGTTGTTGCTGGGAAGATTAATGCCAGGGCACCTATTTGCAGTGTCAAAGAGAACAAGAGACATCATATTCTTCTCTTTTATTCTTTTCCCTGAATGTAATTGTTGTAGTTTTAGAAATGTAGCATTTATGACTGATAGAGCATATGATGATTGGTGGCAGTGTATAATTGTTGAGAAAATTTTAGTAAAATCATACCATAGTTTGATTTCCAAATTCAGACTGAACGATTCAATAAGACATGTATTTTATTTTCATATGTTATTTTGCGGCTATAAATGAACTCCTGTATTAATAATTATGGCCTCATCTCTACTACCTTTTAATGTTGTTAACATTTTGAAGGTATCTGTTTGGCAGCAGGCACTGTTTCTCCTTGAGCAGCCAGCATGCATGTATGTATGTTAGTATGTATGTTTGTCAGTTGATAATAAAAAGATATTCATTGTTGCAGCTGATACTTCTTTTAATTATTAGGTTAATGCTTTATAAGAGTTGTAGGATTTGTGTAGATGCATTGATGACTTGCTTTTGTTGCTTTATCATTCGAAGGGATCGATTTCTGAAATATTTTTGGGAATTAAATTGCGGTTACCTTAGGAAAGACTCAAACATGGAAAGTAATGTTTCCCAGACACATTTTTGTTGTTGTCTTCTACTGTTTTTGAAGTTGTCATTCATGCAGCACACTTGTAATCCCAGGTGCTTGCATTCTAGATGGAGTAAAGTGAGTGAATATTATTGATCCATTGTTCATAGCATTTTTTCCCATGAATCACCATGTTTTTGTCCAATAATATATCATTTATATGTAAAAATTTGCGCAGACTTTCTGTTAAGGACATGCTTATATATTTAAGCACTTGTGCAATCTCTTCCAGATGTATAACCTTTCTATCATTCTTAACTTTCTTTCATTATGGATTTCAACTTTGGCCCATTTTATTTGGAATATTTTATTATCGAGAAGGAGAGTGTTAAAGTTTGTTTGATGAATTTACTTTGATAGGTTGGGGTGGTATGAGATCTTGTTTGGCAAGATTCACTGTCAAACTGGATTAATGAAAATGATCTTGACCTATGTCTATTTATGTATATGTATTCTAAATTTTCCATTTGTGTAGTTTTGAAGATCTTTTGACAATTTCTACTTTGTCTAGATATTAAGCCTGTCGTTCTTGACTAGGTGAGCAATTTTGAAAATTTGGGAGTCATGCGGATCTTGGTTTCAGACATTCACTTTCTATCTAGATTTCTGAAAATCATTGACCTTTGTCTCTTTAAGCATATGTTTGGTAATTTTTCAATTGTCTGTTGAAGACATTTGGTAAAAAATATTGAGGTTCTACTTCCACAGATATTCAGCATGTCATTCTTGTCCTATCAATAGGGTTGCCATTTTGAGTGAAAAACTCCTCTAAAGGGAGCAAAAGTGTATCTACCTTTGGTTTAATATAAAGTGCATCGTAGTCTCAACTCACTATTTAAAGGGTATATACATCCTTGTTTGTTCAATTTGCAGCCAAATTTACTTAAATTGAGTCTTATCTGCAATTTCGAGTATTTGATTGTGCTGAAGATTGAATTGGTCCAGTTGAGCCTTTTAGAGGTTATCAATTGCTGTACTGTCCCTGCCCCATATGATTATCTAAGAGGTTCCAATCAAGATTAGATCATGATATAAATTGATTGCAACCTGTGGCACTGCAAATTAAGCAAATGAAGTTGCGTCATTATTGATCTTGGCTAAGGTATCAATTAAGCAAATGGATGTTTGTGGCAGGTTTGGATAGGATTTAAATTCCATTCCTAGATTAGATTTATTGAAGTACATTAGTTTGTTATATACGCTTTGCCGCTAGAGCATAACATGTCAAATGGATGCATTTAATTTTGCAAATTTGAAATATCTTATTCTGCTTAAGAAGATAGTTAGGGTTATCGATCGCATATTTGCAGTAGCTGTCTAATTTGCAGAACACCAATGATATGTCTTTGTCCATCCCTTTTGTTTCCACTGTACTGAGATCATAAGGATGCTACCAATATCAGAAAATCAGAATATATCAATGGAAGACAATGTGTAGTGGTAGTGTAGTGGTAGTACACGAAGATTACTGTTTTTCATTTTTATGTTGTTTTTGGCGGAGGTGGAATTAAAGGTTGGATTGAATGTGCAGCACCTGCAAGAACCAATACTTGATGTTTACAAGCTGGTGAAATATATTTTAAGTTGCAGGAGAGGCATGAGCAACTTTTGACCTGAATTATCTCTTTGTCTCTCATTTTTGTTTTCTTTTCCTTCTTTTCTAATAACGTAAATGCCTTTTTGCACACTTGCATTTTTCACACATGACTCAATCCAAGTTAAGCATGTGACTGCAAAAGATAGGAATCTTTCTGAGAATTTGGTTAGACAGGTAGCTATCAGGCTCTTTGGAGGTTAGGTGATATATGTGGCTTGGCAATTCTTGCATTTTAAGTTACATATTTCCATTGAGAAACTCATTCATTCTCGTTACACTTGTAAAGATTGGGTGCTTAAATCTTGACCTTAAGTGCGTTTTATTGCAAGAGCTTCTGAAGATTAGTATTTGTCCGAAGTCAGGATGGAAGGCGTGTACCCGATCTCGCCTCCAAGCCGTGGTTGTTGGTGGTTTCCTTCTTGTGAGCAGCAGCAACGGTGAAAGAGAGGGATGGTGTGCCTGGAGCTGGAAGTTACTTTGATGCTCAAGTTAGAGCTATGCACTAAGAAAGAACTAAATATGAATTTATGCATATATGAGTGACTTATCCCTATATTTATGGAGTACATTTACTTGCAAGTTAAGTTGCATATGATCAATATAATTTAGAAATGTAGTTATGAGGAAGATATGATGCCTTAATATTCTCATTAAAAAGGGATATTGTTAAAATATGGTAAGTTCATGCGATCTGCTTCAAAACAGTACTGATGTGGAAAAGGAAGAAGTTGTTGACTAAGATGTGGCATTATAATAACTTTTTTCACCATTTATGATGGTTATCAAATTTTAAACCAGAATTTAATTCGTTATTTTCTTACCTAGATAAATTATTTAAGGTTTGAGATCCTCCTTGTTACCAAGTAAATGGAGATATACTGTACTCATTTTTGTTACCATCGTTATTATTTGTATGGTTAGTTACTTAGTTCAATTGAAAAAGAGAATTCTTTAAAGAGTAAAACTTAAATGTTATTTTATAGGTTCTTATTATAGTGTAGCCTTGTAACATGAAGTTTGTAAGAATTTATTAATGAAGTATAAAAATATAACATCATATGCAGCAATGTTAAGTGATTCCAATTTTTATCCTTTAATTTAATAATCTTGCCCTTGGACTCCACATGGGAATGTGGTTGGCTGTTTCAACTTTCAATAATTTTCTAAGGGGATAACAAATGCACATTCATAGTTTTTTGCCTTGGTACCTTTAACTAGAAGCACCATTTCTGCACTATTATTATTATTATTATTTTTTTGGTTGTTTCTGAAATTGGTAGTCCACATGATGTGCTCTGAGCAACGTAGGCCTCGTTGGCTCATCAAACAATCAAACCAACCACCATGAGCGTGGAGGTAAATTATACCACCCAATATAACAAAGTTTGGGCGGTTGAGGTGGTTGGAAGTGGAAGTTTAGTTACAAGTAAATGGTTTAGCATTGCATTTGTAACACCCCGATTCGGCAACTTGAAAACTACAGTAACTTAAATTAAATATAGTGAAAATTTGGGCCATTTTTTTTTTTTTTTAAAACGTAAACATGAGAACACTTAATCTTTCAAACATGGTTACATTTAAAAACTCATGTTCTCACGTTGCATAAAAACTTTCAAGTTCCAAACCGAGATGTCACAAGACATCGCACCTTGAAACTTGTTCACAAAACCTTGTTTAAATACACAA
Source organism: Crotalaria pallida (assembly GCA_037953625.1). Taxonomy (NCBI): domain Eukaryota; kingdom Viridiplantae; phylum Streptophyta; class Magnoliopsida; order Fabales; family Fabaceae; genus Crotalaria; species Crotalaria pallida. The sequence continues at coordinate 92,014,931 of CM075653.1, forward strand.
CCCTTTTACTTATTTCAAAACATCAGTGCTAAACAAAACTTTAGCCGGGGTACAGTATGATATAGCTATGGCAACTAAGAACTTGCAATGGAATACAAAACTCTGAGGGGATTACTTATCATCTAATCACCCACACTAATACTTGCAACACCACTCTGAGCCTAGGCAGGTCGAGCTCTCTATCATCTTCGTTTGCCGGAAGATCCTCGGCCTCAGGTACCAATCCTCGTCGCTGAGACTCTCGTCCGATGCCTTTGCCACTCCGGGAGTCTCTTCCACAGAGTTGTCTCCTTTCAAGGGATATGCCTCTACCTCTTGAATGAGCTGAAGCCTCGCGATGTTTACCATCTAATGATCATACAAAATTTTCCAATACCAAGCAGAAATATAGGAGAGAGTGAGCTACCCAAAACGGCAATGTCGACTATGTGGAATTACAATAGGCAAATGTTAAGAAAAGACAATAAACAACATATAAATCATAACAACAACACGATCATCAGCATCATATAAACACACATTTAAGCTCAATCTTCTCATATTAATGTTCTTGATATCTTTCTTATAAACTTCCACAACTCTTATCAATTCTTTCTTCAATCATGATCTCAAGATTCATCAATTATCTCAGGAATCCCTTCTCATACTTGTCTTATAAATCTTGTTCAATACTGGATATCTTTAATGTACTTTTCTTTTGATTACTTTCAATCTCTTAAGTCTTATCGTTCCGGTTCGCTCAATGATGTGGGGAAATCATCACTGAGGAAGACACACACGTCTACATCTCCTCGGTCATCCACCCAACCTAGTCGAAAGCAAACAGGAGTACATGACCTTTACCGTGCGGGCACGACAGCTGTCTCAACAATTGGCTCCAAGCCAGGAGAACTGTAGAAAACTCGGGTACAGTCTCAAATCAACTCATATCATTTCAATTCATATATATATAATCAAGGCACACTGTAGAAAACTCGGGTACAGTGGCAATCAAGATGCCCCACTCCAGTCCCTCTCACTGTTCAAGATTTCCAATCTAGGGGGCGACAGTACTAATTCTAGTTGATCGCGCAGAACTTGCCACGACATTGGACCCAGTCCCTACCACGTTCGTATGCCACATGTGGAGTTCGTTCTGCCTAGAAAGTACTCTAGACTTCTTGACGTGTCACCGTCATTGTCCTCCCCTAATGCAATCTCCACCTGAGTATCCCTGATACTCATGGTCTCTTCCTCTCCACTACTTCGAGATCACACTCATACCTCACCGCGTTCACGTGTTAGTGTCTTTTAAAGTCTTTTATCTTTTTAGTTAACCTATTGGTCGACCCATCCTTCGTGCATCCCTTCAATGAGTCCCGACCGCTATCTTTCAACACCACTGATTCTTTCTTTTCTCAACATAGCACAGAGCTGGGATCGCATTCACAACTTGCATCTCATCACAAAATCTCTTCCAAAATTTGATCCCACAACTTTCCACAAAATCTCATCTCACACACTTTCCACAAAGTTTCCCAACAATTTCATTTCACTATCTTTTCTCAAAATAACCTTTTATAAACTTTCTCAAAAATCTCTTTTCATAAACTTTTCTCAAAAATCTCACTTTGCAAACTTTCTCAAAGTCGCTTTTCATAAACTTTTCACAAAACTCTCATTTCATAAACCCTTTTCAAAAATTTCATTTCGTAAATCTTTTTCAAAAATTTCCTTTCGCAAACCCTTTTCAAAATCTCATTTTCGTAAGTCCTTTTCAAAAAAAATTTCATTTCGTAAACTCTTTTCAAAATTTTCGTTTCGTAAATTCTTTTCAAAAATTTCTTTGTAAATCCTTTTCAAAAATCTCGTTTTACAAATCCTTTTCAAAAATCTCATTTTCGTGAGAACCAGTTGAGGAGCAAGCTCAACTCAACACCAGTCTCAGTCTAAGAAAAAACAACAAAGAACCAAGCTCCACTCTCATCACATTTCACTTTCAATACGCCATCAGCATTCCTTCCCAGCTCTGGCTCATTCACTTCGTTATCATTAAATCTTTTTCCAGTCTCATCTCTTTATCTCCTTTCCAATCATCCTTATTTCTTTTCTTATCATCGTCTCCTTTCTTAATGTCTTATCAAGGCTGCCTTATTCCATAAGGACTTAAGCCAAACAGGGGGTTATCTCTTTTCTCTATGTCTTTTACTTCTAATCTCTTTTATCACTATTACCAATTTATTAGCATTAACTCAATCTCAACAATTTAATATGTCATCATGCATAGTTAAACAAGTAAATATAAACATGTTATTTCATATCATCACATACACATTCATCACACAACAACATGTGGTCTTTGTCTCCTTCGTATAAGTGGCCACACAATTCAAACAATTGCCACTATACTACTGACTCAGAACCACTAAGTTCCGATCTTTGAGATGATACTGAACGTCCTAACATATCACCTAAATACCACGGTGTCTTAGGAAAGCTTCTCTCTCACCTCGAATGACGTAGATCTTCAAGAACTTTCCAAGCTTCCCACGTTGCTACTCCGTCCTCGTGTCCTTTTCGTCCGTCACCCAAACTAGAACATTTTTCCCGTGCGTTAGAAACGATTTCGATTAATTCTTATCTTCGTTTTGAAAACACTTTGAAATAATTCCCTTTTTGAAAACACTTCGCCAATATCCAAAAGATTTTAAATCCAAATCGAATCTTTAATAAAAATGTTTTCAAGAAACTTTAAAACAAATTCTAGAATAATTTATTTATCAAAACAGAACCCATTCCTCTTAATTTAAAACATTTCGATTGAATAAACCATTATCTTTGAACATTGAACGAAATCCAAGAAACAACTCATTGAAAATCTATTTTAGACAAAATACAAGAATTCAAGAAGATAAAATTCCAGAACCAAGTCAAGTTATTCATTTTATTTTCAAACTTCACAACATCATCAGATACTGATCAAAGAATGCCATATAAAATTTTAAATCAATTTAAATTGTTTAAATCATACTTTTTAAATAAAACATTTTTCAAGAATACACTCAAACAACACAAAGCATTCACAACTCACATAATGAAAGTCACATTTTCAATCATTCAAAATCATTAATTAAATTATAATCTCAATAGATTAATTCAATTACACTTAAGAAAATAATTCAAATTAAGCCTTGTGACTAATTCACCAAGGACCGAAATACCATGGTCAATAATTTTCCAATCACTAATAAATTTTACAACTTGAAATCATTGAATTAACATCACAAAAATTCCTTTTCACATAATCAAATCAACCTATTCATTTTATTTCTAAAATCAAAAAGATTAAAGGAAATACACATCACTTCAATTAAACACATAGCACCATGCATCTAGGAACATAGCCATTACCAAAGGTCATTGCATGAAGACAATTTTTCAACCACATGAACATGCATTGGCCGAATCATACACATATAATTTTGCAAAGATTTAATGCACAGATAAAGATATAAAATCATGAAATCATTTTCTTTATTTTGGGCTAAAAACCGTGAGCATCAAAAAGGAAAAATTAACAAATTTAATTCATTTCTTAACTTAAATCAAGACAACAATTATAATCACAAACCACCTCAAGATTCACACATATCTTCTTTTTTTAAAACTTGATTATCTTATGTATATACTTTAAAGCTTTTAAATAAAAATAATTTTCTCATGTATGCATTCAAAATGATAGACAAACATAGCCTCCTACCTCTTTCTATGTTGGCCGAAAATCATCATTCACAAAAACAAGGTTGATGTTCATTTTTCAACATACAAGAATCACATGATTAAAACCAAGGCATGTAAACTTTCAAAGCAAATTTTTCAAGGCATTACACCACACAACTTATCCGCATCAACATGTATTAATCCCATCAAAACAAGATTTTTATTAAAGATTTCCAATAAAACTTAAGTTCATCATTTAATCTTAAATAAAAATCAAGATTACACTTTAAATTTCTAAAAATGACATGCATGTGCTTTAAATCATTAGATCTAGCCTTAGGATTAACATGCATCCACTTTTCACAAAATAAAAAGCATAGATCCTAGTTCTATCACATATGGCCGAATGGCCTTCACCAAAATAAACATGCACCAAAATCAAACACTAGATCAAAACATGTTTATACTTGAAAATCATTTTAAAACTTGCTTCCTTAATTTATCTTCAAAACCGTGTCATTCATTAAGGAAAATATAATCTTTTCTCTTGAAATTGACATGCAAGACAAAAGGTCTCAACTTTTTTTACTCATCAAATAAAGATCATTACATGCACACACTTAAATTACAAGGATCATCAACAAACCATCATGCAAGACTAAAGATTTCAACTTTATTATTAATCAAGTTCAAATCACAAATTTATTTATCAAATCATTTCTTAAAAGCTTCACAAATAACGGTTTTAGCAAGGGATTTCAACATGCAAAGAGATTCATTTTAGTTTTCACAAAAATCTTAAACAATACTTTAGATCTTTAAGTTTTCGTTTGAAAAACATCAAGATCCAACAAGAAAACTTCAACCGAATCATCAAGCATAAAGTTTAACATATTACAAATTATTTTTAGTCTTTAAAATCCTTGATTAAGAAAGAACAACACATAGACTCTTCTTTCAAGTCATAAAATTAAACATGCAAGAAGAAAGAAGATAGATCTACAAAAATCAAAAGAAAATCTAAGCTATTACAATCTTCCTCTTGATCTCCAAGCCACCTACCAAGAAAGGGTTGATCTCTAGCTCCTAACAATCTTGATCTACAAAGAAAACTCCTTGATCTAGCTTGAATCTCCTTCTTCTTCCTCTCCTAAACCTCACGGCCTCTCTCTCTCTCTCTCTATTTCTTTTTCTTTTTCTCTCTAAGGGTTTGATGAGCCCTTAAAGTTGTGTTTTGGTGTTGGAAAGAAATGAACGTGGTGAAGGGGAAATGAACTAAGGCCTCTTGTATTTATAAGAAAACCTAGGATTTCCCTTTTGGCTTTTAAAAAATTCGGTCCATGTTCAATTTGGGAGGGGTAATTTTGGTCTTTCAAAAGTTTGCATGGGTGGAGTTTATCAAATTAAGGGCACAAGGTGGAGTAGTTTAAGGAACTATGTCTCTTCATGTCTAGTTACTTCTTTGGCTAATACTTAGAGGTTTCCACTAACTTAGTTTGCTTATGGTTATAACCTAGTCCATGAGCTTCTTGTCCAAGAAAATAAAAATCCTAAACTTGCCCTACACTCCTACACACATACACACGTATATACATGCACACATACACATACATACAAACCGTATCACACACACATACACACATGTCATGCACTTTTATTTTCTAATTACACTTACTTAAAACATTATAATTACTAATTCATACCATAATGCAAACATCTCTTAAAGAATCACATTCTGTCGTGTCTGGGACACGGTGTTTCAGAGATTCCCCTAGCTCAAAGGTATAGAGAGACCCAAGAACTAGCGGGTGGTCTAAAGTTAGTGTATGATTATTTAGGTATGCTAGAGGTCCAGTCGGGACAACTAGGGTTTCCCTAATCACAGTGTGTGCAGATGTGCAATTAGGGAGAGAGAGAACGTACCTGAGCCCCTAGCTGGAGACAGCTATTTATAGGGGGAGCGGTGTTGTACCCTATGGGCCCGTACGGAGGCTCAGTAGGGCTGACGTGTCCCTTTTAGGATAAGGGATGAGTCATTCATCCTTATCCAGTAGTGGCTGATCTTATCCGGCTAGCGAGTTAGGACTACGCGCCCTAGGCTCGGACTCCTTAAGGGACGAGCTCCCTGTGCTCGGTCCAGAGGTGCTAGGGTGGGTCCTATGACATGCGCTCGGCCCGAGGAGATGTGACCTGGCAGAATGAGTATTCTGGTCGGCCAAGGGTGTTTTAGGGTAGACCGAGGGTCGGTCTACCACATAAGACCCCTAGCTCGGTAAGACTTTTTGAGTCTTGAGCCGAGCTGAGAGTTCTTCGTAGGTGACCTTCAAGGTGCCGAGGGTTAGGCTCGGCAGGGGATAATGAGTTCAGGACGGCTCACACTGCCTCGCTGTCCTATTGACTGACTGAAAGGACGTTTGGATGTCCTTCGCCTGACACGTGCTGCCTTGTGTAAGAGGAATCATAATTGTGCATGCTGCCTTTTGGGTTTTCGAAATGTTCCTTTCCACTAATTGCGCGCCACGTGGGTTCTTCGTGGCTCGATGCAGGCTTTTGGGCTTTTGTAATCAGGCCCAAATTTTCAAACGTGGGGGAAGTTACCCTCTTGAACTTCAACTGCTCCTTTTTCTTTTCTTTTTCATACTTTCTTCCAAAACTTGGACTTCTGGTATTCCTCCTCTTTCTGCAATTCGTCTTCTTGGCTCTTGGACTTCCATTTTTACTCCATCGTTCTCTGCCAGTTTGTCTTGAAGCTTTTTGGCTTCTATCTTGATTCTTCAGTTCGTTCGTGCCAGTTCTCATCCTCAAACCTCAGGTATTTTGCTTTCTGGTTTTGGTTTTGCTTCTATCCTCTTTTTTCTTTTTCTACTGGACTGTTGATTCCTTAGGTTCCGGGTTTTTGGTTTTTGATTGTTTTTGTGTTTGCTAATTTTCTGGGTTGGTTTCTGGGTAAGTTAGATTTCATTATGAGTATCAACTGGTTTCAATATGAGGAGTGGTCTAGAATTCTGGGTTTGAGTGATATTGAGGATTCTTCCTCTTCATCTTCTTCTTCTTCCGATTTGGAAATGTTGGACTCCTTGCCCCCACCATTCCGCCATCGCATGGCAGATCCGATGGTGGAGGTACCATTATCAATAGATTACCCTCGGAATTCCTAAGAGGAGGAAAGTAGGAAACTGCAGTATCATGCGGCGGAAGAGCGGGCCCAAGTATCCCGCCGCCCTTCGAACCGTTCCTGGGAGAAACCCTTCTGGGGAAAAGCTGTTAGGGTTAGGGGAAGGTGTAGTAGGCTCGGCTATAGGACTAATAAACCTAGGGTTAGGTTGTTTAAGAATTTTGATTTCATAGACTCTGACGCCGAGTATTCCCTTTCCCCAGGTATGGTTCGAAGGTGCGTCTCACATCCTCACGAGTTCCTCGTGCCTCCGAACTCTGGAGATTATGACTGGGTTGACTTGGAGGTGCTCGGTACCCCGTCGGCTTTAGTCAACAGCAATCTAAGCCATATCCGAGCTCACATACTCCCCTGCCCCACGGACGAAGCAGGGACGTCTTATGCCATTAGTTCTCCAGCGGCCGACGACCGAGTGTGCACGACTATTGCTGCGGATCGCAAGGAATTCTTCATGTACGAGGAGGTTATCATACAGCTGGGTGTTAAAATGCCGTTTTCCGACCTAGAGATGGCTCTGCTCCAGAGGCTGCGCCTGGCTCCCACCCAACTACACCCTAGCGGTTGGGCGTTCGTCCGAGCGTTTCAAAAATTTTGCGAGGCTCGCCGATTGACATGCTCGCTCCGAGCCTTCCTCTGGTTATACATACCACAAGTAAACATTTTTGAGAAAGGGTCAACCAAAAGACTGTGGGTATCGTTGAAAGCACGCAACGACCATGCTCTCTTTGCCAAATACACTGATTCATGGAAAACCTTTAAACCTATGTTTTTCAAGTACCAATTTGTTGGAAGGGGAGATTGCTGGTTTATGGAGGGTGATCATTCTCGGTTTCCTCTATCCTGGTCACCTGACTTTTTCAACAGGAACCCAAAACTTTACCAATTTCACTATGAAACTGAACTGTCGGCCGACGAGAGGCATACATGTGATACCTTCTTCAGCTATCTTAAAGAAAATGGCCAAGTTGATATTAGGAACATTATTATTTTTCCACAAGAGCTTGTAAAAGCCGAGCTTGGTACATGCACTTTTTTTTTAACTCCTTGCTTATTTGATTTGCAGTTAAGATGGCTAGGGAGAACAAGGCCGCCAAACGTATAAGGGAACTTGCTCAGTCGATAAAAGTCGAAGCGGTCGGATCTTCTGGCGGAACCGTGTCCTCGGAAGCGACCCGATCCGTCACGGTGGCCGTGGCGTCACCTGGGGTTGAAGTGGTACAAGATGTCCGACCACCATCTGCTCGAGTGGCGGAGGTGGTTACTGGGAAGTGTATCACTCGGGTGGATGAGGAAGAGGAGGAGGATCGAGTGCCTTTTTCCAAAAGGGCTAAGATAGATAAGGGTAAAGGCAAAGTTGTTGAGGTATTGAAACCACTACAGAGAGGTAATTTGTGGTTTGACGTTCCGAATCCTGAGGAGGAGACTGTTTGGGCTCAGAAGCTGAAGGACAAATTTGTTGACTTGGTTTACACTCCTAATGATGATAAGAGATTGTCGGACCAGACGGCTGCCACTCTGAAATGTCACTGTAATTTATTGGGCAAGAATATGCTGAGGGCTGCCAGCTACATGTTCCACCTTAGTAAGCATGCCGAGGATATCAGCGCAACACTTTCGGTTACTGAAAAGGAGAAAAGGAAGTCTGCTGCCCAACAAGCAAAAAATCTGTTAACTCAGATTAAGGAGAATGAAGCAAATCTTCAGTCTCTGACCGAGGCCAACACCGATCTGCAGAAAAAACTTGACGTATCTGAAAGAGCTCGGGAGACTGCTCAAAAGGCTTTGGAAGATGCTAGTGGAAGGGAGGCTGAGAAAGGAAGTCTGCTGCAAATTGCAGAAGAGAAATTGGCTGAAGCTCAGCAGAAGGTTGCCGAGCTGGAGGGTGTGCAGGGTCGGTTGACGAATTCTGAGAACGAGGTGGCTCGGTTGCAGGGGGAGTTGACAAGGGCTCGTCGGAAAGCTTTGAAACATAAGGTTACTGCCAAGCGGAATCACTTCAATTGGGATCATGCAGTGAATGACTCTTTTGTAAATGCTGTTAAACAATTGTCCCTTATGAATCCGGGGATCCGAGTGTTAGGTGCAAGTCCCAATTTTGGTGTTGACGGTAACCGTATCATTGATTATACCCAGGAGGATAGAGAGGTGGACTTAGCTGTGCCGAACCTCCCGAACCCCTTGGACTTGGAGGATGAAAACGAAGCTGATTTCGATGGGTCAGCCATCACACTTTCCACTGATGAAGACTAGATCTTTTTTCCGTTTGCTATTTTTGTATTTTTAATCGTTGTTTTTGACGAAGTACTGAACGCTGTAATATGATCAGTTTGAACAGGATGTTGCTTTTGGATTCCTTATGAAATGTTTTACTCTTATCCCGATTTTGTACCGTTCTTTATTTCGTTGTAGACTGTTATTTAGATTTCGGATCTCCTACCTTTGGCCAAGGTGGGATCCTCGGTCCTCTGCTCACAGAAACTGTTTAAGTTTTTAGCCGGGCATCTACTAAAGTACTTGTGATTGTTAGTTTATAAGTCCCCGTTGGAAGGACGCGTATAAACACCCAAGTTCGTCTCAGTGGCGAGCCGAGAGGAAATGGTTAGTACGTTGGAAGCTGAGATGGTGAAAGGTGGAAGGTGGAAGGTGAAGGGGTGGGGGTTTGGGGTTTGAAATAGAAAGATGTTTGGAGAGAAAAAAGAAAAAAAGACATTTTAGTATTTTCTCAATTAAAATGGGGGGTTGGGGCTAATGTGTGAGGTTTGGGGACTAAAATTAAAATTATAATAGACTTAGGGAATCTAACAATTGTTATAGAATTGGGTTATTTTCTTAAATATTTTTTTTACTATCTTAATTTTTTTTAACGTGGGTTTGAATATTTTGTTGTGTTCTAATTTATCTATTTATATGGAGGTACTCAAACCCAGGTATAGTTATCCGAATTTCATTAACTTATTGGAAATCTAAAATTGTCTTATCATTTTTTTACACACTAATACTCCCTCCATCGCTAATATAAAGCCTTTTGGGGGATTTCACGTACATTAAAAAAGTGGAATAATTTAGTTAATTGTATTGGAAATGTGAACTTTTGATATGTAATTTCAAAATTACCTCTATTAATATTATTGGGAATCTAAAAAGTGTTAAATAAATAGGGGTGTTTGTGGAAAAAAGTAATTAATGATCATTGAAAATTGGTACGAGGCTTTATAAATATGGACAAAATAAAAGTATCAAGAGGACTTTATATTTAGGAAAGGAGGTAGTACCTTATATTAATGAAAGGGTCTTTTTATCCAATGCACCATGTGCATAGGTTAATCAAACCTTAAAAAGAAAGAGTTTCTTGGAAACTGATGCATTTAAATGAATTAAAAAATAATTATTTAGTTTTCCTATATAATTTTACTATTTATGTTCTCTTATCCTATGCATGGGATGCATATGATAGAAAAACCGTTAATGAAAAAACATATAAACTAATAGTTAGTATCAATTTTACAATAAAATATATAAATTTTATGGAATTTATGAAAAATTGTGAACAAATCACGCCGCATCAACCACAATCCACATTGCAGCATCTTTGACATCCGTTATCACGAAAACTGCAACCTGACCGAAATCGTGAGTGCAACTTCAATTTAAAACCTTGTTCTTAACTTAATATTTTTCATTAATAAATATTATTTTCTTCTATTTTTTTTACTAGATGTGTTATATTTTTTCTTTATATAATCTCAACTCGTTACCAAAAAAAAATATATATAATCTCAACTTAGTTTAAAAACTAATAGACTTAAATACTTTTTTAGTCCTTTATCTTATTTTTAAGTTTCAATTTGGTCCTTTATCTTTAAAAAGAGTCAATTTAGTCCTTAATGTTTTTTACATTTGTCAATTTCATCCTTCAATCATGATAATGTTAATTTTTCAATGAAATATACTGATTTTGTCATAGATAAATGACCAAATTGAAACCTAAAATATGAAAAAAAAAAAAAAAAAAAAAGACCAAAAGAATATTTAAGCCAAACTAATACTTCCTCCGTTTCATATGTAGTGTGTTTTAAAGTTATGCACGAGTTTTAAGAAATAGTTAAATGATGTAAAGATTTGTAGTATTTTGACTATAATGCCCCTATATAATCATTATTGAAGAGAGAGAAAGATATTTGAAGTGAAAAAGAGAGTGTAACAAATAAGGGTGTGTTTGGAAAAATAACATTAATTATGTATTGGGTTTATAAAACAACAAGACTTATGAAACATAGTACAAATGTCAAAACAACATTACATAGAAAACGGAGGGAGTATTAAACTTTCAGTTGAAACACTCATTCTCACTGCTGCGGTATAGCCGCTTAACCATCACTGTGCTCGACCCCCTCAACCTGGTTTCATAGCTCCACTTGCGTCCCCTAAGACCTCTCTTGCTGGCATGCAGTACTGCTTCAGTTTGGTGTCCATTGTCCAGAGACTTACGATTGCAGAGGTTTTTCTTCTCTGTTATGAATACTTTTCTTCTTATAATAGCATCTTTCCTTTTTTTTTTCTTTATTATTTAATTATAATTAAGGCCTCTCTCTCTGTAAGCTGTTGTTTTAGCTAAAGTGATCACTAAAAATGCTACAATTGCATATATTTTCATGCTTCACAAGTTCTTTGATATTTTTTCTTTGTTGTGATTGAATACTATTTTGATTTAGAGCAATGAGAATGGTTATCCGAATTTCATTAACTTATTGGAAATCTAAAATTGTCTAATCATTTTTTTACACACTAATACTCCCTCCGTCTCTAAATATAAAGTTTCTTGGGGGATTTCACGTCTATTAAGAAAGTGGAATAATTTAGTTAATTGTATTGGAAATGTGAACTTTTGATATGTAATTTCAAAATTACCTCTATTAATATTATTGGGAATCTAAAAAGTGTTAAATAAATAGGGGTGCTTGTGAAAAAAAGTAATTAATGATTATCTAAATAGGCAGCAACTGCGCTGAATGATAAAGCCTTTTTCCTTTCTTTGGTCAACAACCATTGGTAAAGAAGAGGATCAGACCAAGTGCGAGATTGGATCAAAAATAGCGTATAGAAAGGATTATGGTCTATCTAGTACAGTACGATCGATCAAGTCATTCAATAAAGTCTCTTCGCTAGGTCTTTCTAATAGAGCGGGTAGTTGAAATTGCTCCCGAGCTTTCCAGTTTCCTTTGTGCATCTTTCTTTTCCATGTCTTTCTTGATTGGTAAACTCAACCAGCGATTTACAACAAACAAGTCTTTTTTTGTTTGGGGGAGCAGAGCAGTTAAAGAACAAAAGGAAATGGACCTCGTACTATATGGTAATGCAACCCGTAGCGATATAGACTATATCATGGATACAGCAGATTTGACTTCCTTCCCTTCTTCAACTAGTTCTGAAACAGCGTTCGACGCGCAAAGTGCGCCACCTGACTTTGACCAATTATTTAAAAAACTCTGTGATGAATACGCCCGGTGTGTGCATGAAACCGGGAGGGTATTACCCCCGGAATGGCCCATGCCGAACCTTGTTCGGTCTGTTATTGGAGACGATCAAATTGACAGTTCGGGCTTTATGGCAAATTACTATTATGATGTCATGTTACATGGCCAAAATGCTTGGTTATGTGAAGATCTTTTTAACTTTATAGATCTAATCAACTATGTCTTCTAGTTCCGTAAATAACTTAGTGCATGTAAGGCTTGGAAGAATAAAATGAAATACGAACAACCGCGCTGGTCGTAATAGATCGACTTTCATGCTAGTTCTTGCTCCAACATGAAAGTTCCATTTCAGGGAAGGACGACGTACCATGATACTTTCTGTTTTGTCGAGCCCTGCTTTGGTCTCTGGTTTGATGGTTGCACGTGCTAAAAATCCGGTACATTCCGTTTTGTTTCCCATCCCAGTCTTTCGCGACACTTCAGGTTTACTTATTTTGTTAGGTCTCGACTTCTCTACTATGATCTTCCCAGTAGTTCATATAGGAGCTATAGCCGTTTCATTCATATTCTTTGTTATGATGTTCCATATTCAAATAGGGGAGATTCACGAAGAAGTCTTGCGCTATTTACCAGTGAGTGGTATTATTGGACTGATCCTTTGGTGGGAAATGTTCTTCATTTTAGATAATGAAACCATTCCATTACTACCAACCCAAAGAAAGACGACCTCTCTGAGATATACGGTTTATGCCGAAAAGGTACGAAGTTGGACTAATTTGGAAACATTGGGAAATTTACTTTATACATACTATTTCGTCTGGTTTTTGGTTCCTAGTCTAAGTTTATTAGTTGCCATGATTGGGGCTATAGTACTTACGATGCATAGGACTACTCAGGTAAAAAGACAGGATCTTTTCCGACGAAATGCTATTGATTTTAGGAGGGCTATAATTAGGAGGACGACAGACCCACTCACGATCTACTAAATGGAAAGTAGCCCGGAGATATTGGTTCAAATCCAATTCGTGAGATAGCAAAGCGGTAAAAGGAAAGCTACTCTTTTCTTAACCAGCTACTTCACTCATTCAATAGCTGGTTAAGAAAAGAAGGCTTTCAGTGCAGTAGGAAAGAGAGGTTAGAGTTGGAGGAGTGCCAAGCTTGACCCGATCTAAGGACCTGAAAGCTTCGACACAGGAGATTAGGACAGAGAAGTTAGCGGTTGGGGTCTTTCCTCTCCATTACCTTGTTGGGTCAACCAATTGCATTACTTCTTTCAGAAGCTTATTTATGTGGGATTCTTTTTGAGAAAGCATTCTAGTTGTGCTTTACCTTTCTCCGCTTTCCCCGGCTGTGCCATACCGGTGAACTGAACTCTAGTTCGTTCTATTCATTCTAAAAGAATGCTAACCTAACATCGCCCTTGGAATTCCATCGAGATACGCAGGTCTTTTCATGGCTTCATTCGATAAAGCACTTTAACCTAAAACAAAGAGGAAGATTTTTGAAGTTTAAGGTTGGAGCGAGGGTCCTTCAAAGAAGACAGACGGATTGGAATACCAAAACGATCTCAAACGGTAGGTAGAGGTACCTGGGACAGAATAACGTCCGAGACTCAACAAGCGAGAAAAGCGCAAGCATCCATCTTGCGATGGCTTTCACCTTTCCATCACGCTTGTCAAAAGGTGAGTGCCTTCCTTACTGTAAAGAAGGAGGAAAGGTCCATGGGTTAGAGTAGCCTAGTTAGGTGGTTTTCCTTTTATCCCTCGGGGGTGGGCTTTGTAGGAGTTGGGCGAGATGCAAGACTCTTTCCTAATGGAGTTAGAGCAGCAACTAGAGTAGCTAGAGAAAGAAATTTAATAGCTGCTAGAGTAAAATAAGTAGCTAGATAACTAGATAAAAGAGAGAGGGACGAAACGGGTAATTGAGCTATACCCTTCTTAACCCTCGGGTGGAAGAGTCTGCTTTGATAGAACCAGGGCTTTAGCGAACTCTACAGAGGAAGACTTTTCTTTTACCATTTGATGAAGAGAGAGGGGGAATTTCTTACTTACTTGTAAGAGTCTGGTTATTTATTACTTACTCAATAGAGGAAGGGATGCGCACAAGCTTGATGTTCAAAAGCCCAGGATCCTAGTCCTTCGCCCTAGAACTTGTCACTCTCTTTTCATTGGTCGCTCCTTGATTAGAGTATGGAAATTTTATTAAGATTTGGCAATCCATTAAGAAAAGCAAAGAAGGACCGAGCCTGGATCGGAAGGGAGCCTCCCTTAGTACTTATGGCACAAGCCCTTTCAAGGCGGACATGAGCCCCCACAAACAAGCTCTCAAGCAAAAATAATTGGAAATAGGCCAAGCCTTTTTCTAGAACTGTTCGGAAGAACACATAGGAGCCTAGCCGATCAAGATCCTCAAGAGTCAATAGAAAGAAATCGATCGAACCTATAGTTAGTCCTCTTTTGATCGATCCGCTTCCTTCAGTAGTTAGTTAAAAATGTATGATAGGTCTATCATTGTTGGCTAGGAAGTCTGCACAAAAGTCGCCTTGGCAAAGGCTGTGAACAGGGTTCACTGTGAGTTGTTTGATCTACCGCAGTCTTAAAGCATAACTCTTCATGGGTGATCCTAAATCTCAGCATTTGTAATCAGGCTTAGAACTTCTGCAGAATCAGTATCAAGGATGCCATCTTTTATTTCATAACCTTCAACAGCATTAATCGTCTTTCTATTGCCCAAAGTTTAGCAGCTAAACTGGATGCTTTTGCCATGTGCCAAAAAAAAAGAAAATAACCGCCTTGGTCATCTCTTGCAATCCCTCCAATCCCAGGAGGGCCAGGGCTTCCCTTTGCACACCCATCAGTCTTCAATTTGATTATACCTGCAGGTAGTTGCTTCTTCTTTTTGTAAGGAGGAAAGGATCATTTTCTTAGTCTTGTTAAAGGTTTTTTCCTTACCTTCTGGTCTGAGTGCCATTTCCATCTCCTCTGCATAGGTCCCCAATTTTTGATGATATTTATGGTGTGTGTTGCGGCCTTAAATTCAGTCTTTGTTCCTATCTTTCTATATGTGCCGGATAATACTGGGCAAAAGAAACTGCAATGAGACGAACTGACCGCATTTAAGAAGAAAACTCAGAACGAAGGCTTAGAAAATGAGTCTTTTGGGGGAGGCCCGCCCGGAGGAGAGCTGGCAATGGGCTCTTGCCTTACTTAACTTAATGGGAGGTGCCAGTACAACCTTTTCCTGAAATGGGGATTCCAAGTCGTGTTGTTTTTGTTATATTTTAGTAGTAAGCATGGGCGCTTAAGGGGAAGCTAGCACTACATTTGATATTCCTTTCCTCGGTCTCTTGCGCTTTCAGGAAAGTTTAGCTAAAAAGTAAAAAGGTTCTGAGAAAAAAGACAAGCCTTTCATCCCTCCCTTCTTGTTCTGCTCCTAGGATAGTCGGGTCTAGGAATTAGGGGATTTACTTACAAATACTAACTTCAGTCAGGAGTACTTAACTTATAAAGCACTTTAGGTAAACTAGTTACTACGCTTTGATGGTTTTGGGTTATAGATTTTATCGGTTGGGCTGCTAATCTATTTTTCCAAGAAATCCTCCGAGAACTAGAGATAACCTTCTTTATTCCTAAAGTATGGTGTAACACCCTATAATTAATTACCCTTTATTCCCTTTATATAAAAATACGGGCTTAAAAATTCATTCTTAATTTATGAAAATCAACCGTCAAACGGACGGAGTTTCGTTTGTTTTTCGGACTTTTCTAAATCTTCGACCTGATAAACACATTTACATAATATCAACAGTAGTCAGCAGGGCTCAAATATAAATATACATGCATCACATAGTTGCCCCATGGGTTCAAGAATAAAACTTCAGGATCAGTTTGTCAGAGTGCCAGCAAAAATGCTAAGTATGTAAATCAAGAGGCCATAACAACAACTATGCCCAGAATAAATCATAAGCCATGCCCAAATAAAACTATCCTAAGCCTCGCTCAAAAAGCATACACAGCACATATACATCAAATAATACGGAGGCTTAGGTCAAAACGAATGCATCTAAATCCCAACCCTACTCTCCCTGTGAGGGAGAGTACTCCTGCTCGGTCTGGTCAAGTGCAAACTCTGCCTCAGTACCTGCGGAAATAGTAAGGAGTGAGTATTACACATAAAATGGGGAAGCGGTTTCCAATTATGACATAATGCTATACTAAGCCCAACATATCTAGCATTCAGATCACAACATAACAAAGTCCAACACATCGCTAATCATTTTCAAAATATTCATTGATTTCACAATTCAATTATTTCCGCTTTGTTCTTAATCATTATTTTTATCAAGTCTTCTATTCTCTCTTCTTCTATTAAATTCTAATTTCTTTTTCACTCTGTCCCGGTCACGACCTACTGCGTCCGCACTAACGTGTAGGTCACGACTTACTGCGTCCGGATATGTTTCTCTTTAATCTTATTCCGGTCACGACCTACTGCGTCCGCACCCACGTGCAGGTCACGTCTTACTGCGTCCGAGTATGTTTCATTTTCATCCTTCCCCTGGTCACGACCTACTGCGTCCGTACTAATGTGCTGGTCACGACTTCCTGCTTCCGGGTATGTTTCATTTTCATCATTTCCCCTGGTCACGACCAACTGCGTTCGCACTAATGTGCTGGTCACGACTTACTGCGTCCGGGTATGTTTCATTTTCATCCTTTCCCCTGGTCACGACCTACTGCGTCCGCACTAATGTGCTGGTCACGACTTACTGCGTCCGGGTATGTTTCATTTTCATGGTTTATCACAACATCACCTCTTACTCATATTAACGAGTGCATTACTCCAATAACCCACAACAATAAACACTTATATTATCAAAATATCACAATTATATCTTGTAATTCAATTATCACAAATCAAGCATGTTATTATTATCATCACTATTATCCTTAATTCATAAGTTCTAATTATTGACTACCCTATGGTGCAATATTCTAACTAACAATTAATTCTTAGTACCCATTATATACATATCGTAAACTAATCCCCAGAGTATGGTAATACCCACTAATACCCACTCCTTACCTCAAGCTCTTAGAGATAGAGAGAGAATTTGTGCTTTGGAACACGCTTGAGTAATAGCCACGACTTAGAGGAAAAAGGAGGAACCTAAAATCAATGGAATAATGAGACAAATTATTAAGCTTTGCCCAAGAACTTGAGAGAAATTCGTATACCAAGTTAGAGCTCCCAAGATTGAAGATTGAAGCTTCAATGGAAGCATGAGAGAGAGAGAAATTCGAATTTCTAAGGGAGAGAAAAAGAAGAACTCAAACACAATCACTTACTTGGAGCAACAAGGAAGGACTTGGGGATGGATTTGGAGTGATTCACTTGAGGCTTGATTGATGAAAATGAAAGATTTGGTACCTTAGGAGAGAGGATGCTCGAATTTTGCATGAACTAAGAGGTGGATTGCCTTTATTTTTTTCCTCTGCAACAGCCCTTAATCGATTAATAATCGATTAAGGTTTTTCACCTCATCTGACCTTAATCGATTAAGCTGCAGCTTAATCTATTAAGCTGCATAGTTTTGCAGTATCCAGACTTTGGAAGGCCATAACTTCTTCGTTACCCGTTGGATCTTCCTCAAATTTTAAAGCAAGCTTCCTCTCCTATCCTACTTCACATCCAACGGTGGAATTTATTTTTGAGCTACCAATCTTGTTATTCTAATTTCCCTAAGTTCCTATGTTTTAAACCTAATGTTGCATGCACAATTGGCTAAGTTTCTAACTTATGTCCTCATTTCTTCTACCCTAATACCATTACAACATAGATTACACTATAAATTAAGTTTGGGATGTAACAATCCTCTCCCACTTACCCGAATTTCGTCCTCGAAATTCAGTTGTCATCGAACAAGTGTGGATGAGATTGTCTGATTTTGCTTTCCAACTCCCAAGTAGCCTCCTCCACATTGTTCCTGCTCCATATGACTTTTACCAAGCTAATCTCCTTGCCTCTTAACTGTCTCACTTGCCTATCTTCAATCCTCACTGGCAACACCTCAAAAGTCAAATTCTCCTTCAGAGGCAAGTCATCCAGTGTGACCACATGTGTTGGATCATGAATATACTTCCTTAGCTGTGAAACATGGAATACATCATGAAGCCTAGCTAAGTGAGGGGGCATAACAATCCTGTAAGCTACCGGACCAACTTTCTCCAAAATCTCATAAGGTCCAACAAACCGAGGAGTTAGTTTCTTGGACCTAATTGCTCTACCAATCCCTGTGATCGGAGACACTATAAGAAACACATGATCCCCAACATCAAATTCCAAAGGTCTCTTTCGCCTGTCAGCATAATTCTTCTGGCGATCCTGGGAAGTTTTCATCTTGTTCTTGATCATGGTGATCCTCTCAATTGTTTCTTTCACAATATCAGGACTTGTCAACAAATTCTCTCCTATTTGGAACCAACACAGAGGCGTTCTACACTTTCTGCCATAGAGAGCCTCAAATGGTGCCATGCCAATACTGGAGTGGAAGCTGTTATTATAAGTAAACTCCATCAACGGCAGTAACTGCTCCCAACTACCAGCCTGCTCCAGAACACATGCTCTCAACAAATCCTCCAATGTCTGGATAGTACGCTCAGATTGTCCATCTGTCTGCAGATGATAAGCCGTACTAAATTTCAGCTTAGTACCCAATGCCTGCTGAAGACTCTGCCAAAATCTAGACAGAAATCTCGGATCACGATCGGATACAATACTGGTAGGAACACCATGCAGCTTTACTATGTCCCTAATATACAACTGAGTCAACTTCTCCAGAGTGTACTTCTTGTGAATCGGAATAAAATGAGCACACTTTGTGAGACGGTCCACAACCACCCAAACTGCATCACATCCTGCAGCAGTCCTAGGTAAACCTGTCACAAAGTCCATAGCTATACTATCCCACTTCCACTCCGGAATATCAAGTGATCGCAACGGACCACCAGGCTTTTGATGCTCAATCTTAACTTTCTGGCAAGTAAGGCAATGAGATACATGATCTGCTACATCGGTTTTCAACTTTGGTCACCAATAAATCTTCTTCAAATCTTGATACATCTTCGTTGCACCAGGATGGAAATTCATTTTGGTTTGATGTGCTTCCCATAGGATATCCCTTCTAATTTTGAAATCCATAGGAACACATATCCGGCCCCTAAACCGGATAATGCCATCAGAACCCTTTACAAAGTCGGGCTCTTCATTGCCCGACGCCCCTTCCAACAACTTCTGTAATTCTGCATCATCAGCTTGTCTTTCTCTAATAAGGCCAATCAAGTCATTGGTAACCTGCAACATTTCTAGAACAATGCTCTTCTCTTTCACTTGCATGTTCAAATTGAGGTCACTGAACTCTTGGATTAGCTGCATCTCCTTCACCATCAAATTGCTGATATGCAAAGTCTTGCGACTTAGCGCATCAGCCACTACATTGGCTTTGCCCGGATGATACTGAAGGTTAAAATCATAATCCTTCAGAAACTCCATCCACCTCCTCTGTCTCATATTCAACTCCTTTTGATCGAAGAGATAGCGAAGGCTTTTGTGGTCGCTAAAGACTTCAAACTTTGAACCATATAGATAATGCCTCCAGATTTTCAAAGCAAAAACTACTGCCGCCAACTCAAGATCATGAGTGGGATAGTTCTGCTCATGCTGCCTCAATTGTCTGGATGCATAGGCTATGACTTGTCCTTGTTGCATCAGCACACAACCCAACCCTTGTTTTGAAGCATCACAATACACTACAAAGGATTGAGTCGGATCCGGCAAAATCAACACCGGGGAACTAGTCAATCGCCTCTTCAACTCCTGGAAACTATCTTCACATTCTGGGGACCATTCAAACGGAACACCTTTCCGCGTAAGAGTAGTCAAAGGAAGGGCTAGCTTAGAAAACCCCTCAATGAACCTCCTATAATACCCAGCCATACCAAGGAAACTTCTGATCTCCGTAATGGACTTGGTCTCTCCCACTTAAGCACCGCTTCCACCTTAGAAGGGTCAACAGCAACACCCTTCTCATAAATCACATGCCCCAGAAAATGCATCTCATTCAACCAGAAACTACATTTAGAAAACTTGGCATAAAGATGCTTGTCTTTGAGAACTTGGAGCACCGTTCTCAAATGTTCTTCATGCTCCTTCATGCTCTTGGAATAGATAAGAATGTCATCAATGAACACAATGACAAATGAGTCTAAGTACGGCCTGAAGATCCTGTTCATGTAATCCATGAAGATCGCAGGAGCATTTGTGAGGCCAAAAGGCATCACCACATATTCAAAATGCCCATACCGGGTTCTAAAAGCAGTTTTAGGAATGTCCCCCTCTCGGATACGGATTTGATGGTAACCCGATCGGAGGTCGATTTTTGAGTAAACTATAGCTCCCCTAAGCTGATCCAACAAATCATCGATGCGTGGGAGCGGATATTTATTCTTTACCGTCACCGCATTCAGCTGCCGGTAATCAGTGCACATACGGACACTTTCATCCTTCTTTTTAACAAAAAGGATAGGAGCTCCCCACGGAGAAACACTTGGCCTTATGAACCCCTTAGCCAAAAGATCCTCCAACTGCTTCTTCAATTCTTCCAACTCTGGAGGGGCCATTCTGTAAGGCGCTTTAGATACCGGGCCGGCACCAGGCATAAGATCAATGCCAAATTCTACTTCTCTGGCTGGAGGTAAACCGAGAATTTCAGCAGGAAAGACATCCGGAAACTCACAAACTACTGGGAGTCTACTGATGTCCAACGCTTCCTCATCATCCAAAGCCAACACCGAGACTTGACAGAAGATTACTGACTTCTGACTACAATCAAGAAGGACACAGTTCTGGGACTTCCAATCCATGCCTAGAATGATATCCAGCTTGCTTAAAGGCAGACATATTAAGTTTACTTTGAATTCCCGCTCTAATACTCGAAGAGGGCAATCCAAGCATATCAAAGATGTAACCACAGCTGAATTCGTAGGGGTAGACACAGACAATTTAAAAGGCATCTCAACCGCAAATAGCTTTAATCTTTCCATGCAATTGACAGAAATAAAAGAGTGTGTAGCTCCACAGTCAAAGAGAATCCCACATGCAATATTATTTATATGGCCAATACCTCGAATCAGCTCATCCGCATCAGTAACTTCCTCGCCATCCAGAGTATACAGCTTGCCTTTCTGAGTTACCCGATTGTCACCAGCTTTCTGTACCTTGGCCACATTCACCTCTTTCTTCACTGCATTTCTGGGACAATTAATCATAATGTGACCCGGCTGACCGCACCTGTAACAGACTATTCCCCCCTTGCTCAGATCCAACCTCCAACAATCTCCCCTATGCTGCTTACCACAATGTGGACAAGTCGGAATAGGACCAAAGGTACTCACTACTTGGCCTGTTCTAGGCTGGGAGTAAGAGTAAGGACCTGGTCGCTGCACCGAACTCTTGCCCCTAATAGGACCTCCAGCCTTCTGTACACTTTTGTTTCTTTTCTCAGCTGCCCGCTGTTTTCGACTCTTTTCATAAGTACTGGTCATGTTGATCAATTGAGACAGGTTGGCGATGTTTTGATACTCAAAAGCCATCTTGATTTCAGAATGAAGTCCGGTTTCAAACTTGATGCACTTGGTCCTTTCATCAGCATCTCTATAACTCCCCGCATATCGGATCAAGTCTTCAAATCTAGCAGCATACTCACCAACGCTCATGTTCCCTTGCACTAGCTGCAGGAAGGTTATCTCCTTCTCTCTGCGAACATCCTCAGGAAAGTATTTACCCAGAAAACGGATCTTAAACAAATCCCAAGTGATCGCTTGATTGTTCGCCTCCAAACCCCTCCGCATCTGTTGCCACCAGTGTTCAGCTTCACTAGTCAACATGTATTGTGCCAGCAGAACCTTCTGTTCATCCGGTGGTGCCATGGTATTCAGGATCTTTTCGATCTCTTGCAGCCAAAGTTGTGCCCCATCGGGGTTGAACCTTCCTTCGAACTTTAATGGTTCATTCTTCCTGAATCGTGCCAACCAATCAATCGCAACTGGAGCTGGTGGTTGAGGATTCATTGCTGCTATTGTTGCTGTTGCTGCTGCTGCGGCTGCTGCTGCTATGTTATTCCCCTGATTCTGTTGCAGCTGTACCAGTTGTTCCATAATAGCGCGGATCCCGTCATTATCGACCCGTCTACCAGTCATTCTGTTTAGTCATGGATAAGGTCGAAAGTTAATGCTTAATAGAATAATTAATGTGATGCACATCCTATCAATAAATTCTAGACTCTAAACTATAATCATCGATTACTCGCTCGGTGAGTAATCACTGGAGTAGCTCATAACTCCAATGGCCAAGGGAAACTGCTCTGATACCATAAATGTAACACCCTATAATTAATTACCCTTTATTCCCCTTATATTAAAATACGGGCTTAAAAATTCATTCTTAATTTATGAAAATCAACCGTCAAACGGACGGAGTTTCGTTTGTTTTTCAGACTTTTCTAAATCTTCGACCTGATAAACACATTTACATAATATCAACAGTAGTCAGCAGGGCTCAAATATAAATATATATGCATCACATAGTTGTCCCATGGGCTCAAGAATAAAACTTCAGCATCAGTTTGTCAGAGTGCTAGCAAAAATGCTAAGTATGTAAATCAAGAGGCCATAACAACAACTATGCCCAGAATAAATCATAAGCCATGCCCAAATAAAACTATCCTAAGCCTCGCTCAAAAAGCATACACAGCACATATACATCAAATAATACGGAGGCTTAGGTCAAAACGAATGCATCTAAATCCCAACCCTACTCTCCCTGTGAAGGAGAGTACTCCTGCTCGGCCTGGTCAAGTGCAAACTCTGCCTCAGTACCTGCGGAAATAGTAAGGAGTGAGTATTACACATAAAATGGGGAAGCAGTTTCCAATTATGACATAATGCTATACTAAGCCCAACATATCTAGCATTCAGATCACAACATAACAAAGTCCAACACATCGCTAATCATTTTCAAAATATTCATTGATTTCACAATTCAATTATTTCCGCTTTCGTCTTAATCATTATTTTTATCAAGTCTTCTATTCTCTCTTCTTCTATTAAATTCTAATTTCTTTTTCACTCTGTCCCGTTCACGACCTACTGCGTCCGCACTAACGTGCAGGTCACGACTTACTGCGTCCGGATATGTTTCTCTTTAATCTTATCCCGGTCACGACCTACTGCGTCCGCACCCACGTGCAGGTCACGTCTTACTGCGTCCGGGTATGTTTCATTTTCATCCTTCCCCTGGTCACGACCTATTGCGTCCGCACTAATGTGCTGGTCACGACTTACTGCGTCCGGGTATGTTTCATTTTCATCCTTTCCACTGGTGACGACCTACTGCGTTCGCACTAATGTGCTGGTCACGACTTACTGCGTCCGGGTATGTTTCATTTTCATCCTTTCCCCTGGTCACGACCTACTGCGTCCGCACTAATGTGCTGGTCACGACTTACTGCGTCCGGGTATGTTTCATTTTCATGGTTTATCACAACATCACCTCTTACTCATATTAACGAGTGTATTACTCCAATAACCCACAACAATAAACACTTATATTATCAAATTATCACAATTATATCTTGTAATTCAATTATCACAAATCAAGCATGTTATTATTATCATCACTATTATCCTTAATTCATAAGTTCTAATTATTAACTACCCTATGGTGAAATATTCTAACTAACAATTAATTCTTAGTACCCATTATATACATATCGTAAACTAATCCCCAGAGTATGGTAATACCCACTAATACCCACTCCTTACCTCAAGCTCTTAGAGATAGAGAGAGAATTTGTGCTTTGGAACACGCTTGAGTAATAGCCACGACTTAGAGGAAAAAGGAGGAACCTAAAATCAATGGAATAATGAGACAAATTATTAAGATTTGCCCAAGAACTTGAGAGAAATTCGTATACCAAGTTAGAGCTCCCAAGATTGAAGATTGAAGCTTCAATGGAAGCATGAGAGAGAGAGAGAGAAATTCGAATTTCTATGGGAGAGAAAGAGAAGAACTCAAACACAATCACTTACTTGGAGCAACAAGGAATGACTTAGGGATGGATTTGGAGTGATTCACTTGAGGCTTGATTGATGAAAATGAAAGATTTGGTGCCCTAGGAAAGAGGATGCTCGAATTTTGCATGAACTAAGAGGTGGATTGCCTTTATTTTTTTCCTCTGCAGCAGCCCTTAATCGATTAAGGTTTTTCACCTCATCTGACCTTAATCGATTAAGCTGCATAGTTTTGCAGTATCCAGACTTTAGAAGGCCATAACTTCTTCGTTACCCGTTGGATCTTCCTTAAATTTTAAAGCAAGCTTCCTCTCCTATCCTACTTCACATCCAACGGTGGAATTTATGTTTTGAGCTACCAATATTGTTATTCTAATTTCCCTAAGTTCCTATGTTTTAAACCTAAGGTTGCATGCACAATTGGCTAAGTTTCTAACTTATGTCCTCATTTCTTCTACCCTAAGACTATTACAACATAGATTACACTATAAATTAAGTTTGGGATGTTACATATGGAAATTTCTATATACTCACATTTTCGAAAAGTGTCCCCAGGATGCTCTGCGTCAGATGTCGAAGATGGCATTTTCTTTCGCTAACTCTCCTTTTGTTGTAAAATCAATCCTTTCAAAAATTCAGAATGCTAGAACTCATAAGTCTAGTTGGAATTTGGAGAAGAGCTAAGTGAAAGGTAACTTCTTTCAAATACAATATATATATATATATATATATATATATTCATTATAAATAAGGGAGTTCCTCCATAAAGGAGTTCAAAGAGACAAGAACCTATTCTTGCAACCTATTCTGGCAGTCCTGCATATGGGAGGTAAGCTGGTCTAACCTTATGGATAGAGCAAGGAGAGTAAACTCTCTAAGTAATAATATCTTTCTATTATCTGGGCCCTATGATATTAGATCCTTAAGCCTTTCCTCTTGATATTTATACTTTGAGGGAGTCACTACTATCAGGAAGGCAAAAATAGGAGGTTTTACCTACATAGGGTGCTGCACCAGGCTCTCCAAGTTAACTGCATCTATCCCATGTAATGGCACTCTCAGCTAGAAGGGTTGTACAAAAACTTGCAGCTTGTAAAGGCTCTCCCAACTCAAAGTAAGAAAAGATACTAAGATACTGGGTTGTAAAAGACAGGGGTTGTAAGGAGAACCCAATCCCTCAGGAAGGCAACTGGGAAACCATTAGCACTAACTAACAAAAAGCCTTACCTTTTTTATGCAGCTTGCTCTAGAAGGAAAAGAACTTAAAGTAACTACTGAAAGGGGTATTGGGCCTACAGAGCCAGGGAAAAACTTTCTGCGAGGAGCCCTTCCACATCAAAGGAACTTAAGCTTTCACTGACCCCACAGTCCTTTTTTGCTATAACACGAGAAAAATGCCTTATCGCCAATGATGCTAACCATACCTCACTTGTCTTAGTTGAGTTAACGGTTCAATTAAATCATACCTGCCCAGAAATGTATAAAAAACCAATTATAGTCACGCCACCGGATGACCTAAAGATCGCGTGGTTACGCGTTAGGAACCGGAGAGGCATATGAATATCTTTCCTTTAGACATAAGATATATTATTTATAACCGAGATAAAGGATACCTATGAATGAATGCTATTCCGTCGGTCAGCTGTCAAACCTCTCACATTTAGGAAATGCTTTCAGGAAGGGTGCCCCTACATTGGTTTTAACTCATTCCCAGCAGCATAATGCCATCCTACCAGCGGCTCCGTCTCGCTGCCTTTCCTTTCCAGCTATCACTCTTTTAACCACCTTACGAAATTTACTTATTTCACATATTATATTGTACATGGGGAAGTCAAGAATGATAAATAGCGTAGATAAGAAAGGCGTCGTTAGCAGGATTAGGGCTTCCCATATCTTTCATTAAGAAAGAGCAGTACGAAGGTTGATTGAAGTGTGAGTTTTGCTATCCTTTTTCGACGAAGTTTAGATAACCATTTGGATGGATCAAGATGAATCCTCCAAAACATGGATAATTTCGATCTCCTGGTTTTATCAGAATAAGATCTCCCGCTAGATTGAGCTTGTCAAGACAACTCAACAGATAGTCTACTTCAATACAGGATTTATTAGACTAAGTTGGGTAGTCATCCTAGCTTTAGATTCCGTCCTGGCATTCTTCGATTTAGAATATGGGGTGAAAGGCAAAGTATTTATTGGACTCGTTTTTATTGAAGGCATGGGTGTCCCAACCATCTTTATTGTCGACACTTGATGCAGGGGTTTAACTTCGAGTACGATCCAGCTCCATCAGTTGAAAGCGGGACAGAGTCCTTATCGCTTGCTAGGCTAGGGGGACGGTTCCTCATCATGAATTAGGTCGGGTTGTCTCCTTACTTAAGTCCTTCCTTTCGTGAAAAATATTCTTTCCCATCCGAATGGCTAGCGACTTTAGGCGCACGTGGTGGATTGATCATCAAAGAGGTGGGCGAGTGATTATAAGCTTTCTGTCTTTTTACACTCTCATCACGCCCTGCTAGGTTGGTTTCAAAATAGAATGCTAACTGCCTTATTCAATTACCGGGGTGGAAATGTCTTAGATCTGAAGAGTCCACTTTCACCCTTTCGTTAACTATGGCATTCAGTCACGAGGGAGAGCCTATTTTGTTTTGTAGGCATGGAACTCACTCGCTCTACTAGGCTTTGAAGTTTAGAGTTCTTCCTTAAAGTTATTCTAATGAAAGAATGGCACAGTCTGATAACAGTGATGGTATACTATCTCTTATTTAGACTGATAACTATTCTGTTAGACTATAAAGGAAGAGTCGTAAGGTTGACGAAGTCCTTACCCCGAATTATCCTAGTGCTACTCCTACAACAACAGCTATCTACTAGCAAGACTACTTTAATAAGGAAAGTAAACTGAATCCCATCAAACCAATGCCAATGGAACTCAATTCTTTCTTCTTGCGAAGCCATTTCCGAGATCTTTAAATAAAATATTCTAATTCCGAGATCCTCTGAAGCCTTTAAAGGAGGTTTTTAATTAATAAGATAGGGATGTTCTTTTTCTTGCTTAAAGGTCGAAGCGGGCAGCTAAAGAAACTGGGCTTTTCTCACTTATACATAGAATTCCCAAAGAAAAAAGAAAGAGGGCTAAGGGTTCAAGAGCTTAGTACATAGTTGTGCTAAGGAAGATCAAATGTTTTTTCGTAAGTTGGTGGGAATGAACCCCCGCTCTATTTGACTGTAAAGTGGTTTATCTCTCCCGATATCACAACTTTAGTGGCTGGGACTGAAGGAAAGTCGGGCTTAGCCTGGCCAGAAAGAAAGTTTTGTTCCCTTCCGCTTCTCCCACTCTTGCTAAAATAAAAGGTTATATGATAGAATGCACAGTTGAGGGAGATGCAATTGGAGAAGAATACGCTGCTGCTGAAAGGAAAGTAAGCTCTGTACCAAAGGTAGAGTAGATTCATAGGGTCTTAGCTTGATTGAACCTCTCTTTCCGAATTTAACTTATCTTTACGAGATTTCAAGGACAACTCCCTTTTCTTGAAGGTTTATCATCCTTTCTTGGTCTTTTAGTGCTGTTGGTATTCGTAAGTCAGCTGGGCAAATTGCCAATCCTGACTTCCCCAGGTTGAGAGAAGGATATAGGGCTTTGATTGACTACTGACACTTGCCTTCAAGCTTAGCTAGTTATAGACAAAGCTACAAAAGCCAGGTCTTCCTTGGTCTTATTCCAAGATCCCGGGCAAATGCTCACTTGTATTTTTTGAATGACCGGCTAATGGAATTTCAAAACCTAAACTTCTGCGTACCTTGCTTCACTTGCAACCACTCCTAATAACGGAATCCTTAGAACATTAATAAGATAAGGTAGCATATAAGCCTCACTCTGGTTACTAAAGAATGCTTACCGCACAAATTCTGTTGTCTATTTCAACAGATGGTTCATTTCCCCGTATTTTGATTTATTTTCTGTTTTCCTTACCTTAATGAATTGGAAATCATGATCAATAGGAGATCTCAGACTTTGCTCGTTTCTTTAGTGGGAGTCTTTTACTCACATTGAAAGGTCAAACTCAATTACATTGAGCCTTATAAAGAATAAAGAAAAGAAAAAGGGACGAAGACCCATCGCTGGAGCTCGATTCCAAGAAAGCCAAGTTAGATGATCAGGGAACATCGTCGGATCCTTCTGCAAGAGCAGAAGTGAATCCTGGTGTTTCTCAGGTCCCCCCGAGCCTTCTGCAAGCATACTAGCCTCCTGTACATATGCACTTGGATTAGTATTTGGACTAGTTGTAGCATCAAATTGATGAGGCAATCAATTTCTTACATCCTGGCGGACATTATGGCCTTCCCCTTGTAAGAAAGCTAGGGAATCAAAAGAATGATCGACATCTGCTCTCTTCGGTCTAGGCTTCAATATAAGGTAAGGATCTCAAGGGCGCTTGACCAATAGCCCTTCTCTACTTCCTGCTGATGCTAAGGTTAGCTGCTCTGCCCTTTCCTGGAATCATTCTCTATGGGCTAGTAAGAAGGGGCGTGTTCAAGCTCTCCTCTAGATGGAAGCTGAAAGAGTGTCTCAAATAGACTTTCTTTTCGACCAGAATTTAACATTCTTTAGATCGCAAGTCAGTCTCTTAGAGTCCTTTCCTTAGTAGCAGGATCCTATCATAGGCGCACTCAATTGAGTCTAGTTCAGGAGTAAAGGAAGGCTCCAAGTCAGTTTATTCAAGCACTGGGAATCAATCGCTTTTGCAGACAAAGAAAGTATTGCGAACAAAGTCAGACAGATGGTCTTTCAAAAGAACCTAAATGCACAAGTCCATTACTTTTCCAACCAAGAAAATAAATGCTTCTAAAGTGAACTTTGTTCGCTCCTCGGTTCAAGAAAGAAGAAGAAGTCGGATACGAGGTCAAGAGGAGGAGATCGACTGACAATAATTAGAGTTAGGTTCCATCTTTGGCGTAGCCTCTCTTCGAACCTTTTTTTCAGTGGTCAAGGCGGTATGTCGATCATTCTAATGAAAACTTCTCCCTGATCCAATTTATGCCCGAGGACAGGGGAGAAGCGCTCTTCTGCTAGCTTCTGACTGCAAGACATAAAGTGAAAGCCCCATCAAGAGTCGTTCAAAAGTCCGTATTCTCTCAATCATCAATCGGTACACCACTTTAAAGTCATAATTCGTTTTTTACATCCGATCAAGCTGCTGAAGGAAGCACAGCTTAATAGCCAGCACAAACTTGAATGAAGCCAGTCGATGTAGCGCCTTATGCCTCGACAGATCTCGATTAGCCTCTTCCACTTAACCTTGGGGGAGCGGAGAATGCCTTCATGGACTGGGGTGAAAAGAAGGACAAACCCCCCGGACGTACTCATGGGCAGCGTGAGGAACCGAGTAACCAAAAGTCACGATCAGAATGAAAGGTAGTTAGGCTGAGGATGTGTGTGCTTAACCAAGAGGTGCTGGTTCGAATCCTGCTCGTGACAAGGCCTTTTTGGTCATATCCTTTGGTCTTGCTGTTCCGGTTTAGGGTGCTCTGACTAAGATGACTATGTTCCCTCCCTTTACTGGTTATCATACCAATTAGCAGAGCGAGTACCTGAGACGAACAGAGAACAAAGTCGAAAGAAATCCAATTCGGAGTTCCAATACAAAGCGTAAAAGCATGAGCGATTGACAAATGAAAGATAATGAATAGTGACAGATTACTTAACCGAAAGCAGATCGGGATAGAACCTGTTGATGTACAGTCTTACTGCTACTACCTCTGGGATCGAGAAGAAAAGGATTTTGAGACTAAGGTGTACAAATGCCCAAGGAAAAGGCGGAGTTCTTCAGACGACGAGTTAGAAAGGTAGGGTGATTTAGCGGAACAGGCATCTGTCGGCCAGATCGATAAGGTTTGCTAACATGAGTAACCTTCTTTTTTAATTGGAACACGTTAGTATTCTGTACAAAATTATTTTAGAAATATATATTGTATGGGAATGAGATTTAATGACTAAAGATATTTCAATAATTTCATTTTTCCAATTATTTTAAAAAAATAAAATCCAAACCTCCCCAAACCCTTCAAGCTCCCTGTTCATCTCTTTCGTTTGGTATTCAACCAAAAACCTCACTGCTTCTCTCTCTTTCAACTTCAAACATAACCAAATGAATCTATCTTGCATTATTCCCTGTTGCTATATTGAATTAAAAATAAATGTTCTCGTTTTTCTGTTTCAATTTTAATTTGATTTGCAAATAATTTCATGATAAAAAACCTAAAAGAAAAAATTTTAGAAGAATAAAAAGTAATTAATTTTGTGCTTTCTTAGTGGGAGAATGAAAGAGGGAGATAATCAAGATGATTGAAGTTTGGGTGTGTTGGGAAGAAAAGAGAAACAAAAATGTTATGTAAACATCTACCATTAACACTTGTCTTATTCTCAAAAATAATACAATTATTATTTTTGCTTACATTAGATATAGATGTCAAATCTGAGTATTGTATAACACTCAAAGAAAAATTAGTTTTTATTTATTTTTAATTCTTAAAATATTATTTTATCAAAGTAACATGTAAAGTAAGTTTGTTCCAACAATACAGTAAGTATTTTTATTCAAAAGTTTGGGTAATCTTTACTAATATGATCCTTCATAAAATCAAGTGGAATCATGTTACCTAACCCCTATATATATATTTATAAAATATAATATATATATATATATATAACGTATTTGTATCCTTATTTTTTTTTAGAAAATGTCGTACTCCATATTTATATCGAGTAATTGTACCCATATATGTATTCATGTAACACAAATGCTCTTGCTCATTGATTTTAGGCAAAACTGTTTATTTGGTCTCTTAAATTATTTATTTGTTCTAAAGTGGTCCTTAAGTTTACTTTGTTAACACAGTTGGTCATTCCATTAATTTTTCCGTCTTCGATCATCTTCTCCAGCAAGCATCTCATATTTTCCGGCAAAACACTATTTTTTCCGGCCAAATTTCATTTCTTCCACAAATCTCTTTACATACTAAATCACCTTCATTTACACTAACAATTTTTTAACCCATTTTACCCTATTTTTTAACCCAATTCATTTCCTGGAAAGGGCCAGAAACATGAAGACACCAACATAATTTCATTTGCTTTGTGTGTAGGTGGCTTGGTAGTTACTGTTCTTGGATTCTTTCATTCGAATATTGTGTAACGGAATTGCTTATGTACTTTTGTCTATGTGCACAATGTGCTGGTTCCTGGGCTTTTCAAATGTCCGTTTTCAAGATGCATATCTGTATGCTTTATGGTGAATTAAACATTACCATGGAATACTTTAAACAAAACCAAGTGTAGAGTAAGTATAATTTGATAAAATGGGTTAAAAAATGTTAGTGCATAGGACGAGATTAATGGGGTTGGAAATGAAAGTGAGTTAGAGGTGAAAAAGATTTGTCGTATGAAATGAAGTTTGGGCGAAAAAAATGGTGTTTCGTCGAAAAATATCATATGTTTGCTGGAGGAGATGACCGGAAACGGAAAAAATTAACGAAGGACCAACTGTGCTAACGAAAATAAACTTAAGGACCCACTTTAAAAAAAAAACTTTAAGAACTACTTTAAAACAAATAAATAACTCAAGGAACCAAAAAATGCTTTGATTTTATTCTACCGACAACTACCCCTATTCCTCACATTAGATATCTAGCTAAATCTGGAGTCACCTGCGCCTCTCTCAGTGTCGGTTAACTCTATTGCTATTGGCTTTTGATTTTCAGTCTTTTGCTTGTGTGTTTGTTTCGCTCTGGTTTGACTGTGCTTTTATGTTATGCGTCTATTTTTTAATTTTTGTTTTATTGTTTGATACTCCCTCAATCATACAGGAGCTTTTGGTAAATTTATATTAAAAAAGTTGATTCATTTAATTAATGATATAAGAAATATGAATATTTGATATGTATTTTCAAAACTATCTCTATTAATATTATTAAAAATTTAAAAATTGTTATTGAAAATTGGCATATTATCTTATACTCCCTTTGATCCTTAATTAATTATAGGTTATCTTCTAGAAAATTTTATTGATCCTAGTTATAAGTCATTTTATATTTTCTATACATCATTTATTGTTTTTTTTTCTCTTTATGTTTTTTTTTTGTTGTCTATTAATGAGTGTGAATTTTCCAAGAAAAGTTGAGAGGTAAAATTGAAATATTACAGTATATTCTCATAAAATTCATAAAACTAACTACTTTGATCGGTATGTGTAATTCGATTAAATATGCCCTATAATAAAGATTAAAAGGAGTAAATAAAGACAAAGTAAAAACCTAAAAAATGGTTTTACATTTAGTGACGAAGAAATTAAATTACTTCCTCTGTTTCTATTTTAGTCATATTACAAACAAAATACACACAATTTCAAAATATTGCATTTTTCTCAATTATATCCTTTATTTTTATACAGTAGTTAATAATTTCTTTACTGCTTATATAAACCAAAATCTATTGAATAAGGATATACATGAAAAATAATATTTATTACTCAATCCGGTCTCATTTTTAAGCAAAGAAAAAAAACTTCACACCTATTAAGGAAGTTAGTTGAGTGTATTTAATTTTCTCAAATTCATAAAAAATAGACTACTTTAATAAACATACATTGTGAATGAAATAAAAATTAAATGACTCAACCACTTTGTAGGATATTTTATGAACGATTATATTGAGAATAGAAAGTTACTTCATTTTTTCTTATATTTAAGGCCACTAGTGGTGTGTTTTTTTTCTTATAATTGAAAGCAGAGGGAATACATTCTTTCTAAAAAGGAAAAAAATATTTTAAAAAAATATACTTCCTCCAATCTCAATTATAAGAAAAAAAGTTAATTAACTTCTTATTTTCAATACAATCATTCCTAAAATGTCATTATAAAGTAGTTGAACTTTGTAGCATAGGTACTCCTATTTGGTTGTCGTACACATACTGTGCACGTACCTGTACACGGTACTCCTTGGGTACGGCCGAGTACCTACCGGGTATGTATCCAAACAAAAAATAATTAAAAAAATTGGGTATTTGAATGGATACATCTGGGTACTTGAATGGATACGTTGGGGAATTTGAATTGGTACGTACCCACCATGTGGGTATGATTGTGGGTACGTCTGAATATAATTTTTTTTCAAACGATTTGTTTTGTTGACACAAACAAGGAAAAACCAATTTCTTTCAATTATCTTCTCATCCTCTCATTCTAACCATAAAAAACACTCTCGAAGTCTCACATCTTTTTTTCTCTCAATGTCTTGATCCCCTCCGTCCCTCATTGTGCTTAACCCCCTCCGCCCCTCGTTGTACTTGACCACCTCCGCCCCTCGCGATACTTGCTTGTCGTGATGCCTCTTGCTATGCCTCCCCTTCTTCGTCAATTCGGGGTCAATTCGGGGCCAATTCGGGGCCTCGCACTAATCTACCTCCAATCTCTATGTTTTATTCTTTCACTAACTACTGTTACTTCTCTATCTTTTTCATATTTTATAAAAATTTCTCTTTTTTCTTTATCTTTGTTATAATGGAATAGTAAATACTATTAATTTATAGCAATGAAAGTGGTTTGGTGCTCATATTTTGTTTTTTTTTTGCACAATTTAAATTTGTTTAGGAATTCAATCTCTTTTTTTTTTTCCTTTTTCCCTATTTTGTTCTATTTTTCGATGTTTTTGATTTGTTATAAGTTATTACATAGTGCAAACATTAAAGGTTGTGTTGCCATTATTGTAGGAAATTATTAACTCATGAATTTTAACTTGTTGATTGGATTTTTATTTTTATAATTTTCTATTTTCTATTTTTTAAATTTAAATATAATTATATTAATAAAATAAATTTATATAAGAACGTACCCATATCTTAAAATTTTAAAAAATGTTGTACCCCGTACCCGTATTCATGCAACACAGTGGTTGAATCATTTATTTTTTGTTTCATTCTCAATGTAACTTTATTAAAGTAGTATATCTTTTTATGAATTTGAGAAAATTAAACACATTCAACTAACTTCATTTTTTTTAAGTTATTTTTTTTGCTTATTTAAGTTTTTGGTCCCTGAAAGTTGACCAAGTTTTGATTCTAGTCTCTATCCTTTTATTTGACCGATCTTGATCTTTAAAAGTTTAATTTTTTTTTTGGTTTTGGTACTTGTCATTACGGATCCACCATTTAATGATGTAGCTAACGGAGTGTCACGTCAGCATGTCATGTGTCTTTTTTAAAGTAAAAGACTCCTTGAAAGTCGATCGAATTTTGGTTTTAGTCCCAATTTTTTTGACCGATCAAGGTCCTTGAAAGTTTAAATTTTTTTGTTTTGGTCCGTGTTGTTAGTAAAATACAATTAATTGTAGACATGGTTAATGGATTGCCACATTAGTATGTCATTTCTCTGCACAATAATGAGTTTGCTGTCATGTTGACATAAAACATGGATAACCCAACAATGCAAGCAAAATTCTAGTCATGGTTGGCTAAAATTGTCTAACTTATACGCGCCCAAGAAGTTAAATAAACCCATAGTCATCATACGAGTATATAACAATCCATTCTTGCATAAATATTTCAACGTGAGATGATGAACTAAAATATTATAATTTTTTTTTCTGTTTATATAATAAACCAAATACATAACATAACACATGTCTTATTCTATAATGTTATTACATGCCTATTATTCTTTATGTCATTTGCCAACGTGACAGCAGCTCATTATTATGTAGACACGTGACATACAGATGTGACAATCCGTTAGTCACGTAAGCGATTAACAGTATTTTACTCATAGTAGAGACCAAAACCAAAAATTTTAAATTTTTAAGGATCTTGATCGGTCAAAAAAAGATAGGAACTAAAATAAGAATTCTGTCAACTTTCAAGGACTTTTTACTTTTTAAAAAAAAGACATATGACATTTTAACGTGATATTCTGTTAGCCACACATCAATTAACGATGAATCCCTAATGGCAATACCAAAACTAAAAAATTTAAATTTTTAAAGATCAAAACCTGTCTAAAACTTAAAGAGAAAAGATAAAACAACCTACAAACATGTGCCTACGAAACAACCTACTCACACAATATTGACAAGTGTCATTTTTAATTTTTATTTGGCTTAATTGCACTTTTGGTCCCCTAATTTTTTCAATTTGGCCATTTTGGTCCCCCAGCTTTTAATTTGGCGATTTTGGTCCCCCAATTTACGATTTGTAGCGATTTTGGTCCCTCCGTCAATTCCACCGTTAACGGTGCTGACATGGCGTACCAAAGGGACACGTGTCAACAACTGAATTGCACTTTTGGTCCCCCAATTTTCTCAATTTGGCGATTTTGGTCCCCCAACTTTTAATTTGGCGATTTTGGTCCCCCAATTTACGATTTGTAGCGATTTTGGTCCCTTCGTCAATTTCACCGTTAACGATGCTGACGTGACGTACCAGAAGGACACGTGTCAGCAGCTTATGGCCCTATATTTATTTATTAAAATAATAATAATAATAATAATAATAATAAAATATATTTAAAAATGAAAAAAACCCTCGAGTCTCATTGAGATCGCAGCGAAGAGCAGAGAGTGTTGGTCTACTATTGTGATCGCGATGAATCCTGTTGCGGATCGGTCACTGCCGTGAGTTTGCTTGCCACAACTGGAGCGTCACGATGCGGTGGTTCCTGCATAGATCGCGAGTTCGCTCGAACAATGAAGGGTACGATGGGGTGCGGCGGCGGTGGAGCAGCGATGCAACCTAGTCGCGAGTTCGCTCGCCGAGAGTGATGGTGGCGCTCGCAATAGCCGAAACCCCTGAAACACAGTTGCGGTGGCGACGTTGGAGGATGAAGGCAGCGGTGGCTGCGTGAGAATCGGTGAGACCGTTGCACACTGCTTCTTCCTTGTGAAACCATCGCTTGTTACAGCGATCTTCAACCATCTCGATCTTGACAGCGATGGTCTCTGATTCGAATTTGATTTTGAAACCACGATGGAAGGGCATGAAGCAAGTGGCACTACTGGAAATAAGTCTTTTAAACTCGGCCTTTTAAACTCGGTTACTCTAAAACCGAGTTAAAAAAAACGCGGTGGCAATTTTGTAAATAAATTCTAACTTTTAAACTCGGCCGGTGGTTGACCGAGTTAGAAAATATTTTCTAACTCGGTTCTTTTGGTCCGCCGAGTTAGAAAGTTCTTTTTTTTTTAAAAAAAATTTTTTATTTAATTTTTTTAAAAATCGGTCGTTGTTCAACCGAGTTAGAAAGTCGTTCAAAAAAATAAATAAATAAATAAAATGACTTTTAAGCTCGGCTGAAAACCACCGAGTTAAAAAAATAAATATTTTCTAATTCGGTTCTTTTGGTCCGCCGAATTAGAAAGTTCTTTTTTTTTATTATTTTTTTAAAAATTGGTCGTTGTTCAACGGTCGTCAAAAAAATAAATAAAATGACTTTTAAGCTTGGCTAAAACCACCGAGTTAACAAAAATTTAAAAAAAAAAAATAAAAAAATGACTTTTTAACTCGTGTATTGAACCACCTAGTTAAAAAGTCAATCCCTAAATGACTCTATACACTACAGTGCCCTAAATAGTCTTTCCCTCTTCTTCGTTCCCGCCGCTCGTTCCCCCCATCCCTAAAAGTTCCTCCAGCCACCGCTGCCAACCACCGCCGCGCCTCTCGTTCCCGTCACCGTCTTCCCTTCTTCGTTCTTCACAGCCCCATTCGATCGTTTCCTCTTCTTCCTCCACTGTGCAGCAACCACCCTCTTTCTTCGTTCTTCTTTTTCTCCACTAAGAGCCAACCACCCTCCTCCACTCTGCGACCTTCTCTGCTCGAACGAACCCACCAAGCTAACCACGTAGCAGCAGCAGCAACCCACCGCGCCTCGTCCACAACCGCAAGCGCGCCACCTCCACTAGAACCTACGAGGTGCTGTTTGTTTCCTCTTTCATCTTCTTCTTCTTCTATTTTTTATTAAGTTTCATTTGGATAGTGCGGTTTTTTTTTTTTTTTTTATGTTGCATCTTCTTCTTCTTCAAACAGATGCACACCATCTGTTTGGTAAAATGTTCTGACTCTTAAGTTTTGATACTTTTCCTACAGCATATTTGGCTATTTCCATGTTTAATATAACACTAATGGTTTTACATATGGGGAGTTTTAAATAAACTGTATCAAGTTCTAGAAAAAAAACATGAATCAACACTTAAAATGCCTTGGTTCTACACTTAAAGTACCCAGGCTCTGCCTTTAGCAAGACTTAACTTGACACAGTTCCAAACTTCCAATAAGTGGTCAACAAAATTTCCTAGGAAGTAAATTAGTTATCCACATAAGGCATCCCTTCTCATTATCGAATTTAACAGTGCAAAAGACATTTTCGTTTATGAAATAAGCAAAACAGGTTTTCTAGTAATAATGTAGCATTTATGCAACTTTCTTATAATTCAAATTTGTTACATGTTAGTTAATTAGTCAACTAGTCAAGGTCACTCCTGCATTTCATTTGGAGGCTCTGTCAAATTTAGACTATTCTTTTCGTCTTTGATGAACTGGTTTTTGAACTTCTAATACATTTGATGAGATTACATTCTGTTTTGGAACTTTTGTTTTTGATAAGTTGGTAAAGGGATATGATATGGGCTTAGTTGAACTTTAGGAAATTGAGTGTTAGTCCTTTACTGTGTGGTTATTTTAATTTGACAGTCTGGTTCAGATATATATGGTTAGTTTAACCAACTGATGGCTGTAAAATTTGTTCATACAGTTTGTATCAGGGTTTGAATTGATGACCATAAGCTTGCCATGAAGCCTCTTTTGGGTAAAACATGCAAAGAGAAAGGTTAATTTTGAGCCAGTTGGTGAAGGGAAAACCTACCGGGGATTTGAGGTACGATGCTCTCACTGCTGTAGTCTACCGGGTATTTTCTTCTGCAATCAAATGTGTGTGTTGACATTTGCTGATCTAGTATGTTATAGGTTGTGGTATAAGGGATCTCGTAAAACTTTAAGCATTTAGATGCAACTTTGATTTAAAAATGTGCAGAGATCACACAAAAAAGAAAAGAAAATATGCTCCAGATGATACTTATTCAGATATGCATTCAGTTTATCAGACCCAAGCACCTGCAGATCACACAAAAAAGAAAAGAAAATACGACCTTCAGATCTGGAAATAAAAGTATTCTATATAAAGAGCCATTAGGAGAGGGAAACTTGTTTAAAAAAAAAAATATACAAGCATGGTGAACAACAGGAAGTGATTTAGGCACACTTTAATTACCGTCACTTAATAGAAGATAAAATATTGTAGTCTAGAACTAAAACATGACATTAAACTGTACAGCATCATCTTATAAAAAAAAAAAAAAACAGTACAGCATCAAGAAGAATTTTTTTTATCACCTTTTGATCATGGTTGTCGTGACCATAAAAGAAAGGTTCCTTTCGAAATATCTGCATGAAGTACAATGAACAAATCACAACATAAAAAATTAAACAATTTTACAAATATACATGAAATTTACTTGAGTTTTGAGTCCTCAGTTTTTGGTAATTGAGTTTTACTAACTGATTGCTAGTTTAGATTTAGGAAAAGCTTTTGTGTTGTTAATTAGATTTAGGAAAAGCTTTTGTGTTGTTAATTTTGTGTTGTTAACCTTGCTGAAGTCTTGAGCTTTAATTTACCCTGCAGAAAACTCTGATATTTGTGGTCTAGTTATGTTTTTGGCTTCTTTACCAATTTCACTAATATTGTCAACCGTGCAAAATCTTGAACCCCGTTGCTATACAGATAACTGTAATATCTGGACAGAAATCATGGAGCCCTTGTTTATAGTTTTGTTTTTGTTTTTTAATATTTCATGTTTCTGTAAAAATCCTTGTGAGCATCTTAGTTATTGTGGATTATTTTCCTTCTTCCCTTATTCCTTTTGCCATTTATTTCTCAATTGTGTTAACCATGTTTCCCTTATTCCTTGTGAGCATCTTTACTTGCTTGCATTCTTGGCTCCTCATATTGGAACTAAAGTTCTCTCACTCACTCATTTTGTTGGTGTTTTTTTTTTTGGTGTCTTTGTTTTGTTTTATTTATTTTCAGTCATTGATATTTGAAATTTAAATCATATTCTTTCAACTGCTTTGCAATCTATTATCGAAATCCTCATTCAGAGTCTCTTTTGCAGCTTCTAGAACTTCCATATCTTGATAGCAATCCTGAATCAAAGGGCTTGTCACCTTATCTATCTCCCTTGATTTGAAGAGGTAATGATTAACCTATTTAACTTTTTCCTTGCTAATAATGATGCATGAGAAGTCATTGTTCAATACTGTATTTAAAATTAATTATGTTTAGATGTAACCTATTTTATTTTTTTTTTAATTTTTTTTGGTAGAAGAGGATAGACTTCATTCCACAAACAAATGCAAAAACAAATACAAGGGATTTTTTTATTTAACTTATCACCTTTTAGGTAGGATAGCAAAAGAAGTCATTGAAAATCTCCAGGAGCGTTGGGCATCCTTTATACTTGAACTAGCAGATAGCGATCAAGAGTTGTAAGGAGAATGATTCTGGCTATAGAGTTTTTTTTAGGAGCCAAATTAGTGAAGAATCTGTGTTTACCTTAAGTTTTTTCTTGTTATTATATTAGTACTTTTTAAGTGTTTTATTGTGTTGTTAGTATGCTTGCACTAAAAATATATCTTCCTATAAATTTATTTATTTGAATACTGTTTTCTTGTTTGTGTTTTATGGTATAGCTATAAAATAAAAAAAAATGCAGGGTTGAATCATAGTTGTAATTTAAAAAAAAAAAAGAGAACTTTTTAACTCGGTTGAGTTAAAGAACCGAGTTAAAAAATACTTTTTAACTCGGTCAAAATAATCCCGAGTTTAAAAATGCATAGTTGTAATTAAAATTTTTTTAAAAAAAAGAGGACATTTTTGCTGGAAATAGGGATAGAATACGCAATGGAAAATAAAAAACGAAATACCCTATTTCCAGAACAGGATCCATGCGAGAGAGTATGATTCGAGATAGAAAAACGTTTACCTCTTGATGCGAAGAGGAGAACGGCGCTGGTCAGATTGTCCACGAACAATTCACGTCAATCACGAGCGCAGCAAGGTAGTCGCGCCTCTATCGGTATCCACACGAACAGATTCCCAATTGGAGTCACGTCTCTCTTCTCAGTGCTAGCGGAGAATAGAGAGATTCAGTGTGGGTTGCCGTTCTGTGTCTCACCCGTACCAAAACCCTAAGGCTAATACTATTATTTATAATAGTATTAGACTAGCGGGCTGGGCTTGGCAGCACATATCAGAATACGTCGCACGGTCATACTGTGCATCGCACGGACGTAAAAATACAACTATTGTATTTTTTTTATCAAATGTGATATCTCCAATCTATCTGTTCTTAGTGTGTGACCCTATAGGTTCCTATAACGTTGACAGTAAAGTTAAAATTCCATTTTAAGTTTACAAGCAATGAGTGGTATCTAGCAACACGTCATTGCTACCCAAGTGACAGGAATGTCTGTGATCTGACATAACCTTAGTGTGACCAATGATCATGTGTAAATTTAATCCCTTTGTCCAAATATCTTAGTTACACTCATGGCATGGAACGTGTCACCCATGTATAGTGTAACATATGGTTTCTTGATCCCTGAGTAGACGCGTCTAAACAAGTCTCGTCAATATCTCATATTGACTGTCTTGAGTATGACCATACATTTCACCATCTCATTCAATCAAGGGGCACAGAGATATAATTCCTATTGACAAGGAAGGACAAATCCCATCTACGTCACTCACATCCCTCTACATGATTTGTCATATACCCGACTACAACCGTTATGATCACCTGGTTAAAGATGACGTTTGATTGCGTGAAAACACATAATTCCTCATGTTGGGAACCGTAGCGACTTCAGGTCGAAGGACCATGTACACCATTGTCACTATG
Organism: Crotalaria pallida; assembly: GCA_037953625.1. Lineage (NCBI taxonomy): Eukaryota > Viridiplantae > Streptophyta > Magnoliopsida > Fabales > Fabaceae > Crotalaria > Crotalaria pallida. The sequence continues at coordinate 92,056,400 of CM075653.1, forward strand.
AGAATCGCTTATGACACTCACTTAATAACCCATGTAGCATTCTCATGGCGGGTCAATCCAGTACACAATTGTCCCAATGTGTACTTACGTGAAGACTTGATATCCCCATATCCATGACCGGTGAGATACAGTCATCAGTCTGGCACATCCTAGTCTCGATGTATTATAGTTGTTCTTATTAACTATTATACTAGACTAGGGAATCTTTAAGGATAATTATCAAACAATAAGATCTCACTATCAAGTCATGTACTTGATATTCTAATGACATTGAACTTATAATCCTAAGGACTTTATTACATCTATTTTAATTAAACAATTAAAACATAAATATAATAAATGAAATGCCTCATTATTATTAATAGTAATAATCCATAAACATGAAATAAGTACAAATAAAAGAGAAAATACGATTGCCACTAGGGCACTCTCCAACAATTTTAACTCGGTCGAAATATCCGCCGAGTTTAAAAGATGCTACTTTTTAACTCGGTTGACTTAAAGAACCGAGTTAAAAAATGTTTTTTAACTCGGCCAATGTAGCACCCGAGTTTAAAAAATTTATTTATTTAACTCGGTGTTCGATACAACCGAGTTAAAAAGTAACTCGGTTGTATCACCGAGTTTAAAAGTCCTATTTTTTAACATCAGCGCTTTCCACATCACAGTTCCAACCGAGTTTAAAAGTCCAAAACAACTGAGTTAAAAAGCATTTTTTCTAGTAGTGTGGGTGGCCATGGCGGATGTGGCAGGTGGTGGTTTGTGTGCCGGTACCGGCGTTGGTGTCGATGTTCGATCAAGCACTGTGTCACAAAGAGGCAGTGAACAGTTTCTATTGTTTAGGTTTTATTTTATTTTATTTTCATTTTTAAATATATTTTTTTATTATTATTATTATTTTTAATAAATAAATATAGGGCCATAAACTGCTGACACGTGTCCCTCTGGTACGCCACGTCAGTACCGTAAACGGTGGAATTGACGGAGGGACCAAAATCGCTACAAATCGTAAATTGGGGGACTAAAATCACCAAATTAAAAGTTGGGAGACCAAAATCGCCAAATTGAGAAAATTGGGGGATCAAAAGTGCAATTAAGCTGCTGACACGTGTCCCTCTGGTACGCCACGTCAGCACCGTAAACGGTGGAATTGACGGAGGGACCAAAATCGCTACAAATCGTAAATTCGGGGACCAAAATCGCCAAATTAAAAGTTGAGGGACCAAAATTGCCAAATTGAAAAAATTGGGGAACCAAAAGTGCAATTAAGCCTTTTTATTTCCGTTTTTCACTTTTTAATTTTTGTCTAGTTACCGAATTGCCCTTATTCTATTCTTTCTGGTTACAATGTTACATAGCCGTCACTGAACATAGAAAAAAGGAAGGAGAAGAGCCACTGTTCTTAGGAGAACCGTGCTGCCACTGCCACTCTCGATTCAAGCTTCCACCACGCCGTCGCCGCCGCCGCTCGCCGCCAGATCGACCGCAACGCGCAACTCGCCACCGTTCTTTCGCCACAACCCGCTTCGTTCTCCGGCGACCGCGACCGCAACCCCGCCGCACTTCTACCCATAACGAATCCCGGCACAACCCCACCGAACCAACCCCTAACCGCAGCGAACCAACCCCCACCGTATCCGCCCCTAACCAGCGAACCAACCTCGGTGGCAATTCCAGCACCACTACAAGTCTACAACTCATGAGTAAGTTATACTACCTCCCCTAAATACAAAGTCCTCTTGACATTTTTATTTTTTATTTTGTCCCTATTTATAAAGCCACATACCAATTTTCAATGATCATTAATTATTTTTTTCCACAAACACCTTTATTTATTTTACACTTTTTAGATTCCCAGTAATATTAACAGGGGTAATTTTGAAATTACATATCAAAAGTTCACATTTCCAATACAATTAACTAAATTATTACCCTTTCTTAATGGGCGTGAAATCCCCCAAAGATGCATTATATTTAGGGACGAAGGGAGTAATTTCTTAGTTTTTTCTCACAAAACCTCACTTTGGTTCTTAGATTTCATGTTTACCAAATTTTTTAACATTCGTTTATGCCACTGATTCTATGTTAATTGGAATTTTGAAGAAATATTTAAGGTATTTGAATGTCAGGGAGTTCTATAGTTTAGCAATATTTTATGCTATTACTTCTGCTTATTAGTGAAGTTTTAATAAATTTTTAAATATATAAATTATGTATATATATATATCTATATATTTAATGTTGTGTTTTTTACATTTGCAGGGTACATGGAAGAAAGAAATTTGAAGAAGAAATATTGTTAAAAAAATACTCCCTCCGTCCCTAAATATAAAGTTCTCTTGACATTTTTATTTTGTCTTTATTTATAAAGCCTCGTACCAATGTTCTGATCATTAATTACTTTTTTTCACAAATATCCCTATTTATTTGACACTTTTTAGATTCCCAATAATATTAATAGGGGTAATTTTGAAATTACATATTCACATTTTCAATACAATTAATTAAATCATTCCATTTTTTAATGGACGTGAAATCCCCAAAGAAGCTTTATATTTAAAGATGGAGAGAGTATTATATAAGAAAAGAAATAAAAATGCTGCCAGATTGTTAAAAAAATCCTTTACTATAACACTACGGAGTTTTGGGAAACTACTGTTCATTTCCACGTCATCTTGGTGCATACTAACATATTAGAACCTTGCCGCACCTGATTATGTCTATAGTTGACTACGTGAGATTCACACTTGCTTTCCTCATTTCAGCGAGTCAACCCTTCTGAAACCCATTCCAGCCCCATTCTTCCCTGATTTCAGAGAGTCAAACCCGTGCTGCCGCAAACTACCACTAGCCTGAGCCCAGCTATTACCGTAGGGGGTGTTTTTAACAGTTGACTTCCTGGACACACCCCTGCTATTGCAACCCGGCCGTTCCCCACTGAAATCTCCCTCAACATTTGTATCCATTTCTCCTCCAATGCCGCATATTGATTCCTCCTTTTTTTTTTTCCTCTTTGTCCTTTTCTTCTTCTGCAGTCTCTTAGTTGTGCAGCTGCTCCCCGGGTTTTGCTCTCGCTCTGCTCTTTTTCCTGTTTACCTTCCTCAAATAGTCACATGTAAATTCCTTTCTCTTCTAGGCCCTCTCTCGCATCCCTCTCTTTCTTCTTTCTCATTTTCTCTTTTCATTGTCAGTCTCTCTTCCCTTCTCTCTCTTTCTTCATTCTTCCCTTTCTTAACAAATAATGTTCCTCTTCCTCGATAATAAATCGATTCTCTCTCATTTTCATTCCTCTCAAGTCTCAATCTCTACACTCCCTCTGCGATGAAACACGCTCTTTGATTCTCACCGCTACCAAGTACCAACTCTGTGACCACTTTCTTGATGTTGGATCTCACTCCCTCCTGAACTCAAATGCCTGACGAGGTTCGTGAGTTTCATTTTTTTCGGATAATTTGATATTTATTTCCACGCTATTCTTATCTATCTTGATGTCTTATTTTTGTGTGGATATTTTGATAGAGTAATCTAAGAAGGCAATATCTGTTGGAATTTGATTTGTGGATATTTTGTTTGAAATAAATTTTTTCTTTAGTTACCGGAGTTAGAAGGTGTTCTCTACTGAATTTGGAGATTGAAGGAGATTGTGGATATTCTCACTTGAGTTGAGTGTGTTTCTTTTTGAAGATCTAAAGGTCTTTTTTTTTTTTTTTTGTAGTTTATCTTCTGATTTGTACTGCAAAAATTCGTCTAATGCTTTATTGATTGGTTGAATTTTGGTTTTATCCGTTGCCTACTACGTGTTTGGGAAAATGCTTGAACCCATTTTGATATATTAGATGATATCTAAGTATTAATTTTGATATATTAGACATACTAAGTGTTTTGTTGGGCTTGACCAAAATGTTTAGTTTTTATTTTGGTTTTGATTTGTTCCATCTTGGTTTATCATTTTCTCATGAGTGTTGTTTGCAGATGTTATAACTGCCCTGTTTGCAAGATCACTAAATCTTTTATGCGTGGAGTTTCCAGGTTTCTTCCTTCTTTCTTTATATTTGTTGTTGGCCTCTGTGAAGAGAGAGAACGTGTGATAGAATAGGTCAGAGAGAGAAAGAAAAGGGTTTTATTATCTTATTGAAGATAGGGGTTGCCAAATACTCTAATAAATATAAATAAAATAAAAAGTGGGTTATAAATGAGATGATGCTGTTTCTCTGCTATGTTTGTACCTGTAGCAGTTGTTGATTGTTTTCAACCTTATTTTTTAGGATGATGATGCCCATGGTGTGGTGTTTAGAAATCATACAGAAATAAAATACCCTTCATTCATTTTCATATTAGTTTTACTATATATGTGCAGGGGACAATAATTTTTATTTACCTGCATACCCTTTTCTTGGTGATTGATTATGATTGGTGCTTCTTATGTTATTACTATTGCATATAAATTTGTTTGCCTCAATTTGAGAAGCATCTATATTTTGCTGTTATTATCCTACTATTTGATGAGTTTAAATAATTGTTTAAGCTGTGACATCTTATATTAGGCTTTCTAAAATTTTAGCCTTTTGTATTCCTACATTATATAAGCATTCCGATTATATGGTTGCCTATAGTTTCTTTTGTTTAGTTGGTCATATACGTTGTTTAACAGTTTCGTAGAGATAAGTTGGCCAAACTCGAGCATATTTTCATGAAAATGCAATGGTTGGCCAAACTCTTATATGCTGGCTTGAATCAGAACAATTTATTTTGTTCAGGTTTTTAAGTTATAATTTTTGTGCTCTATATTTGCAGGAAGGAAGCTGCTTTGTGACAAAGAGAGGTATGCAGGAAGAGTGGATACTGGATGTGGCTGAAATATGAAATCAATGATCATTCGAAGTTTTATTTGTTTTGATTACCCTGCTTGATAATTCACTGCACAATCTTTTCTAAGTTTAATCTTGATAAAGTTTCCTGCACTACCTAGAAGCACACAAGTGCATATTTGGGTGAACGGGATTAGCCAAAGGCATATTTTGGTTATTGCTCGATCGCGATCTGAACGAACAAATTTTTTGTAACATATGAAGCACTCTCCATATGCGATTGCTTTTTCACTTAAATTTTCCAACTTTAAGATTTATTTGTGTCTCTCTTCATTCATCTCTTTGATATTTTAGCGTTTTTTGGTTTTCTATCTGGTTTCTGTATAATTTGGAAATGATTTTGAAAATTCTTTTTCATTTTTTGCTTCTTATTCTGTCTTGATTTTTATCAAATCAGGCTACCTCAGGCTTTTTACATTAACATGATTAATTGCCCATCACTATCTGAGATTTTTCTCAGTTTTTGGATAATGATTTTGGCTTGCCTATGCTTCATGATATTGAATTTGGCACATGAGTTAGATCTATCTATCTATGTGATTGATATTGATAAGTTCCTAGCTGTTGAATTGGAACGGGATGGAAATAAAACTCTGAAGAAGGAGGAAGAAGAATGGCAGAAAGAGCTTGAAAGTGTGAGGAATCAGCATGCTTTGGATGTGGCTGCTCTTCTCTCCACCACTCAGAAGCTTCAATGGGTTAAGCAAGAACTCGCAATGACTTGATATGCGAAGAACCAGGCATTGAATCATGCTGATGATGCAACTAAAATTGCCGAGATTCGCGCGGAGAAAGCAGAGATCCTTTCGGCTGAACTGACCCGGTTGAAGGCCCTACTAGATTCGTGAGTCTTCTTCTGAACATGATAATTCTATTTCTATAGGTATTATGGTTGTTAACAAGTTAATTAATTGCATAAGGTATGTTGATAAATAATGTTTGTTTGGAAGTCCTTTGCTTATAATTTGCTTAACTTCGTTGGGAATTGATGTTGATTTTTTGGATTGATGCCTATGATGGAATTAATTTGCAAAGTTTGTGTCTAAGCTTAATTTGATGCTTTTCATACCTGCATTGAGGATTAACATGTACATGACTCAGTTCTGGATTTTTGTTTTAATTGCCAAATTTAATCTGATTCTTAAATTGGAGTGTTGAATTTGGTTTCATGAGACACTGATGCAGTATACTCTGATGCAGTCAAAAACCATGAGACACTGATAACAGATTTTGGTGAAAGTGCAATAGGGAGGGTTGGGTGCATACACCAACGTATGCGCTTGATTCTGAGTTTATGCCTTTTAGAGGGGTTTGACACATTTCCAACTCTACTATTTTCTGATGGATGCTGCCTGATTGATCATAGAATGGTGAGTTTGTTGAAATTTATGATACCCGCACATTTATATCTTTAGTCTTGAACCCAAAAACCAAGCCATTAATTTTAGGATAAGGTAGTTACTATAGGTTTTTATAGCTTTGTGGATTTAGTATATTGTAACGGCTTCAATCCGATGCCAAAGTGAGAAAATTAATCTGTTACTTGCGCTGACATGAGTTGAATCAAAAGTGAATCAAATAAAATTCAATTTTTCATAATTGATCTTAAGGATGCCTATTCTGCAATTCAGATATATGGACTTTGTTTTTGGAAATGAGGCTGAGGCAGAACATTTTCTAAAGTTCATGGCTGGGAGGTAATCATCACTCAGAATATCTTTAGGCCTCAATTTTAAATTTAAATTTAAATTTGTGCCTTCTCTTGACTCTTTTCCTATTGACTGGACTGATAATGCTGAGGAGATAGTTATTAAGATTTCGCAGTGGCCAAAGGCATCAGGAACACACAAAAGGGTGACTGTCATCACCCAAGGTGCAGACCCTGTATGTGTTGCTGAGGATGGGAAGGTGAAGTTATTCCCTGTAATACTGCTACCTAAAGAGAAATTAGTTGACACAAATGGAGCAGGTACGACCCTCTTGCTTTTAGCCATTAAGATGTGGAACAAAGTTATGAATGCTTTTGAGTTTTTAAGTATAGAATTTTCTATTCATGGTTAATTTGTCATCAGTGCTATATCCTCACATATTAATGCGGCAAAACTATATTATGCACACCGCTAAATTCGTTTATAACATAACTAATTCATAGATGGGAACTAGGTTTGGTTAGTGTATTGAATTCATGCAGTTTATGTAGATATATGAAGCTGTTTGCCAAAACAACTTTGGTGTTATTTTTCTTATCCTATATCACTATGGATGGCTAAAACAACTTTGGAGTTATTCTAGATTTTCTGCCAAATCTGAACTTTTGTTATGAGTGTGAATGGAGAACTCCTTTCTAAACTCCTTAAATTTTGCTTGCTGCAGCCTCAATTGATCCAAAGGCCTGCTCATGTTTTGAGTCTTATGCCAAGTTTTTGTTCATTATAATAGCAACAGATATTGTGGTGGTTATAGAGGTATGGGATTGTCAATGGTGTGGTGTGCTTTCATTCTTCTTTTTTTGTCCTATTTGAGGCTTGCCACATCCTATAGGCAATTTTTCTGTTATATATGTGTATATCAGTATATGTATGACTATAAGTTCATTTAATTTTCATTTTGTTTTGTTTAGGATGAATAGAGAACATATTTTTTAATATGTTAAGGACATGTCAGTACTCTTCCAATGGGTTTTGGTCTCTATTGGAGTAATTTGTAGATCTTTTCTTATAGTATTTTTCATACTCAAAATTGCAATTTGGAAGGTTTTGTCATCAGTAGTTTTATTTATGGGGTTCTTTTGTTTTTTATGCCGAAGTATGGTGAGTCATCAGAATTGCCATCATCAAAACCTGTCCAACCACCACGCACTTCTTCAAAGAGGAGCATGAAGTTAAAGACTCAAAATTGAAGAGCATATAATTGAAGAGTGAAGAGCATGAAGTTAAAGACTCCAAACTGTTTTGGAAACATGCATTTTTTATATTGGATTTTGAATGCTGAAAAGGCCTCATCGTGGATATTGCATTTTTTTTATACTAATTATTCATGATCCCTTCCACAGGACATAATGTCATATCCATAGTTCCATTGTGTTTGTAGGAATTTCTAGCTGCAATTACTAATTATCGTTTTTCTTTCCCCCTTTTTGGATTCGGTTGATGACTCTATAACGCTCTCTCGGCTGCTCAAGCTAGATCAAATGTTATTAGTGCTCATGATCGAAACAATATTTTCCTGTCATTGTTAGAATTTCAATGGATTCTGTCCAATACTATTGTCAATAAGGGTCTTGATGGAAAGGTTGATAGCCATTATTTCTTTTTAACTTTATAACAATGTATAGTGAAAATCATTTAATAGTGAAAATCATAAGCACTTTGCTCTCAACTTTCATTGTTTCATAATGGTTTGAGGACTATAAGATATAGCCTTGATGAGATGATGGTAGCCTTGATGCCCATAAGTCAGTATTATAGGTCAAGCACTCATTTTTGTCACTTGATCCTGTAGCCGGTCCTTTGTTGAAAGACCTTATCTTCTCCTTCTAGGTGTTTTTTTGATTGCTTAGTTGGTAAGTTTGAACCTCTTATTCTCCTATTAGCAATTCAACATATAATTTGTATTTTAGTTTCTCTTTTGTTACACTGGGAGTCAATGACTCTTCTATTAATAGCAACATCATGCCTCCCAAAATTAAAATGTGTACCAAAGTAACCCTTATTATCTGCATTGGCAACTAGGTTGAGAATAATTTTTTGTTCCGCCTTTATGATCAAGTTTAGAGCTGAAGTTGATTCCTTTTCAATTTGAATTGCTTGCTTTTGGGTTGATTGGTATTGACTCCTCTTGATCTAATATTTTAATTTCATCTTAGAAGTTGTTATTCAAGCTCTTTAGAATTGTTCATGTGTAAAATTGAATGAATCATACCAAATAGCACATGTCGTGTTTGTTATGTTTTTTTGCAATGTAAGCTGTGTGTTTTTTTTAAACTACCTAAGACGCATGGATATAATATGTATTTTTAATTTTCTTTTATTCTCTATCTTTACTTAAATTTGAGACAATTTTTTATTGTTTTTTATTAACATTGTGAGATGGATGAAGTAAATAATTTTGGTTTTGTGGCTTAAGCGCAAAAAATGATGAAAAATATGTTTGCTATATGCGAATGAACATAATGTTTACAACGATCTGCACAGTTTTTGGTAAGAGCACCGTTTTTGGTAAGAGCACCGTTTTTTAGAAGCTCTTACCATTAAAATCCAGCTGCAGTTGGGGGTGTAGTTCCTTATTTTAAGCTGATATAGAATCAAATTTGTTTTCTAATTTGATTTATTAATCTTTGATTTATTTAATTTAAATTTAAACTTCTTTGATCTTTTAATTTACAGTTAATTACATAGTGTTTAGAGTATCACAAAGTCTAATCATATTCACAATATTAATAATTTTGGCCTTCATGCTCCGCCTTTTATTAGTCCCGCTTTATATCTCGCTTATCAAAAAAAAAAGTCCCGCTTTATATCTCATTATAATATATTAATACGTTGTCTAATTTTATGTTTATGTTTTTCGTCGTTTACTCCCTTTGGTGTCATTTTTAATAAAAAATAATTAACTTTATATTTATTAAAAAATTTGTTGAATGTATTTAATTTTCTCATATTTATAAAAAAAATTAGACTACTTTAGTAAATTTACATTAGGAATAAAAAAAATTACTCCCTTCATCCTTATATATAAGACTCTTTGGGAGATTTTATGTCTATTAAGAAAGTTGGTTAATTTAGTTAATGGTATTGAAAATGTGAACATTTGAAATGTATTTTCAAAATTATCCGTATTAATGTTATTGGAAATCTAAAAAGTGATAAATAAATAGAGGTGTTTACGGAAAAAGTAATTAATGATCATTAAAAATTTGTATAGAGTCTTATAAATAGGGATAACATAAAAATATCAAAAAAATCTTATATTTAAAAATAGATGTAGTAAATGATTCAATCATCATAATCAAAATATTTAATTTTAATTCTGTAATCATAAAATTTAATTAAATTTAAGCCCACGCAATGCGCGGGAGCAAGCACTAGTAACAAACAAATATAGGTTTTGGTTGGAGAGCAGGGTATATTCAGAAAGCAACAAAATACAAAAAATGGAAAAAGAAAAAAAAATGATACTTGTCAATATTTCGGTGGTAGGTTGTTTTGTAGGCACACTTAAGTTATTTTATCATTTCTCAAACTTAAATAAACCCTTTTTTTTTCCTTAAAAATGAGACGGGAGGGAGTAACAAGGATAGGATGGATTAGTTGTCTCCGGGTAAAAGTCCTTCTCCCTTTGTTCTCAATTTACGTGGCGAGGCGGTGCCAGTAATAACAAGCCTGGCCCTTTCGTCTGGAATCAACAATAACTAACTAACCCATGTTGAGCAGCAACTGCACCATTCTCATTTGGCGCCACTGTCGCATCCTTCTTCCACGTCTCTCTCTCTCACTCACCTCCACCTCTCTCTTCTCTTCTTCTTCTTCTTCTTCAATGAATCCCAACAACAACATCAATACCTCATACGCTCGCAACCCTCGAAACTTGTTCGTTATCTTCATTCATTCCTCCATCTCCCTCAAAATTAACCCTTTTTATTTCCCTGTTTTGCAATTTTGTATAATTCTTTCTGCTCGCAGTTATTTTGTTATTGTGCTCAATCATGTTTCTTATTTTTTTTTTCTTTTTTATATCCTAAGAAGTAGGGTAGCTAACTCTATTTTCTTGGATAATAAAATTAGTTAAATTTTTTGTTCCAAACTTAATTAATGAAAAAGCTTAGAAATTACAAATTTTGAATTGTAATTGGTTGATCAATGCAAAATGCATTAAATTAATTGTTTGATAATCGGTTGAAGTGTTAACAAACCATTAAATGCATGTTTTTTTAATTTTTTTTTCTTTTTTTTACTTTTGCAATTTTTTATCTATTATTCTTGTAGAATAGAGGGAGCAGTGAAAAGAGTATTTTGCCCTTAAAAGTTTTGTGTGTATCAATTTGGTCCTCAAAGATCTCAATTGAAGATCCAATTAATCCTTTCAGGACAATTTTTTGAGACACTTGAGTACTTATGAAGGACTATTTTGACTCGTGTTTGAGATCTTTAAGGACTAATGTGGGTTTTTTTCCCATTTTCAGGGACCAAATTGGTACGTGAAATATATTGGAGGGACACTCTAGTTAGAATTGGTTTCGTTTTCCTGGGAAGAGTTATACTTTAATTTTTTTTTTTTTTAATTTTAAGTTTAACGTATCATTATCATTATTTTTTGTTGGCAGTGGTGGCAGTGGGAGGGGTTTGGAGATGAGAAACAACAGAGAAAGAACAAGAGGGAGTACTCCCGGAAAGGATAAGATTGATGCTCTTGGCAGGCTCTTGTAAGCACAAGAACACTATTTCACTCAATGATTTTTTTTCCCCTTTCATAACAATTTGCTTTGTCTCTCTCTCTTTTTAATTTATCTTTCAGGGGATTGTTAACGAATGCCCTTAGAGATAGTTTAATTTAAGTAAAAAAAAGTAGCATTTGGTATTAAGATATGACATGTTTTACATATCGAGAATTTTGGGACTCAGTTTTTCAATGCTCATTTATTCCTCTCTATTCCTTAAACAGTGCCATGCCCTTAGGGCACTCGTTAACACAACCCTATCTTTTAATTTTCATGGTAGGTTGTATTATCCGTAGTGAAAGAGATAAGTGCTATTGTAGTGTAGTTTTGGTTATTCCGTTTGTTATTTTGGTGCCAATAAATGTTGGTCTAGTTAGTAAGGAATTGGCTCGTACCCACAACGTCGTGAGTTCAAATCCTGCTGCTGCTGACGTGAGGACCTTATTGATGGGTAAACCTTGTTTGATTTCCAGAGAAGAAGGTAACAAAACTAGATGACAGAATAATGAAAGAAAGAGCTAAACTATTATTAATTTTCTTCTGCATATTAAAAAATGCTGAACAGTACAATGTTTAAATACTAAAAAAAAGACTTGGCTGACAATCTCCACTAACCACGTCTAACAATTGAACAGTAGTGGTGCTATAGATAAACATAAAAAAACTGAAACTTAAATTACTCCTAACTAATAGCCACAACTTGCAACAGACTTTTGACAAAGTCTTCCAACAAGGTCACCAACTTTGTCTGACTTTTATTCAGCTTGTCACGTGCACATATGATGAGTTTGAATTATGTTGCAACAAACCTCTGTAAGCCCTCATAAAGCTGTGATGCCTGCCATGGCCCTAGTGAGTCCTTGAGGACCCAACTCACCTAAACTTTTCTTTTGTTATTTTGGTTTCCTTACTTTTGATGTATTTCCTAAAATTATGGTCGGCCCGTGATTGGCTCTTTAGGTTGTTAAATACCTATGATTGGCTCTTTAGGTTGTTAAATACCTGTGATTGGCTCTTTAGGTTGTTAAATACCTGTGATTGGCTCTCTAGGTTGTTAATTACCGGTATGTAAGAATAGAATGGAGAGAAGGAAGAAGTTTATCTTTAATTCTCCCTCTTCTCTCTGTCTAGGAGGTTTCTTGGACCTCGAATCCAAGAAAACACCATGTTGCGCATAACATTGTACTTATTAGCTGCCAGATTTTTCATTCTTGTGGATGGTATTCTTATTCTATATATGCCTAGAATGAATGTTGTGTGGGTTATCTTTGTAACTTTACCCAACCAAAGCTAGTTTTTAAGGAAATTTTAGGTGCTGTGTTTCGTTTGCCTTGGTTTTTGGAGCAACAAAGTAAACGTTGTGGTATGCATGTAGAAACGCTTGCTTTTTTTTATCTCTGTAATATCACCAAAGTATATTGTGGACTTCTCTCTATTATTAGCAGATAGACCAGTTGCATCTGAGAATGTAGAGAAAACTTATGACTTAAAAGTTAAAACTGTTTAAAAAAAAAAATTCGTGCTGGAATTCTGTAAAATAATATTGAATGTCTACACCCAACTTTGATATCTTTTCTTAGTCACTGATTTTGTTGTAATATCTGCAGGACGCGAATTTTAAGACATATGGCATCTGAGTTGAATTTGAATGTGCGGAGTGATGGTTATGTGAAAGTTAACGATCTGCTAAATTTGAATATGAAGACATTTGCTAATATTCCACTGAGATCCCACACTATCGATGATGTTAGGGAGGTCAGCTAATTTCATATATGTTTATTTTTTAACTTCTCTGAATATGTACATGCCCATTACCTTTTCGTGTCATTAATATCATTTCTATGATGAGATTTTTGTGTTGCATTTTCTGAGAAGCGTTTGGATGAAATAAGGAAATTTTATGCATAAAAATAAAAGCATATTGTTGATACTAGCAAGACTCTTCAATGATGTGTTTATTGTTATTAATCATAAATGATCAATTTGTTATATTGGGTTTGTTGCCACTTTGAACCAGCAGTACCATTTTACTCTTTGGACTAGTATTGTCTCCATAGAAGTTTCCTCTCTTGCCCTTTCTTAGACGACCCATACGAACTGTCTCCATCTTGTAGTAGTGGTTATGGCTTAACAATTATCTGATCCATCCTTTTAAGCAACTAATCCTGTTCTCAGTAAATAATTTAGTTGAGTAGGAACATTTACATGTTGGTTGTGTTAGTAATATGTTTAGCCTCCTCTTAGAGTCAAGTCTTTAACTTCGTGCAATGCAATGTCTGTGGTTTATGGCCTTGTGTTTCTTATGAATGGCTATCATAGTTATAGCCTTTTATCTATAAGTCCTACTTATTAATCAATTGTATTTGATTTTATTTAGTCATTAATGTAAAGAGTTTATGGGAATGTCTATTTCATTTTTGTTCTAATTTATCTCATGGTTATTCTCAGGCTGTTAGAAAGGATAATAAGCAGCGTTTCAGTCTCATAGAAGAGAATGGGGAACTACTAATACGTGCGAACCAAGGTCACACAATAACGGTAAAATATTCAAATGTTGACGCATCCAATTTGATTTCTAAGTTTTACAGAAGTAATTGAACATAAAGTGATTGGTTCTGTACTCTGACATGATTTCAAATGAATGCACCTAATTGTCTTAAATTTTCACTTGCCATTGTCATGTTCAGATGCCGATAAAGAAAAAGTAGATCTAATACTTAATTAATTTTATGGTTTCATCTCCTCTGTTCCTACTGCATCATGTTTTGGTACTGAATCTTTTTCAGTCATATGACATGTCAGATCTCTGAAATCTGAATTTCTGAATCACAACTTAAATTTCTGTTTTCTTAATAAGAACTTGTAATATGACTTAAAAATATATTCATTTGTGAAGCATTACGATATTAAATATGTGCTTTCATGGTTAATTTTGATGGAAGTCCAATTGTTCAAAGCACTGTAGATTTGATGTTTAGCAAACACACAATTTATATGTGTCATGTAAGTGACATGGTCTGTTGTTTCTTATTCTTCTGCCTTTGGACTGTTAAACCTTTGTTTGGATATTGGCTTATATTGCCCTTTCTGGAAGATAGCAATCTTTAAACTTCTCTCAATCAAGTAAATGGAAAATTTTATGTTAGTAATATTGTCCACTGCCTTGCCTTGTTTTGTGTAGTTTTTGCTCTTAATCAGAATTGGCACAGGTTCTTTTCTGTTTGCAATTGCTTGTTATATTGCATTTGTGTTAAAAATAAATATTGCATTTGTGTTAAAAATAAATATCGGATTAATGTTGTTGCTTATTTTATGTTTAAACTATTGGATTGTGAATTCATTCAATTTTCTTCATCCGTTCCTACAATGTCATTATTAACTTTTGATCTGCAGGCGGTTGAAACTGAAAGCTTACTAAAGCCAATCCTTTCAGCTGAAGAATTTCCAGGTTCATAATTACTGGACTTGTTTTATTGTAAACCCGGGCTCATACTTTCTCTCTGTCTGCCATATTGTATAAATTTTAATTTTTTGCTATTTTGTCTGTTTCATTAGTTTATTTTGCCAATTCCCCATATGCAGTGTGTGTGCATGGAACCTACAGAAAGAACTTGGAGTCAATTCTAGGATCTGGTTTGAAGCGCATGAAGAGGTTGCATGTTCATTTCTCTTGTGGTTTACCAACAGATGGAGAAGTAATAAGTGGTAATATGATATAATTATAAACAAAAAATTAGATGTTTATAAATTTAAATTTAAATATTTATGTTTCGCTTTGATTAGGCATGTTATTTTTCCTACTAGAATATTATGGCTGGGGATTAGGTTTGAAGTACAAATGGAATGATGGAAGGCAGTGGGTGCTTTTTCCATTTACCTTTGTGTGGTTATCGGAGGCCAGGATAGTAGAAGTATTAATTCATCAAAATGCCTTTATACTTTAGTGCTTTATTAGTAGAGAGTAACTCATTTCTCTGCTCATGATCCATGCATTTTAGATGATTGTTGTGATTGAGCCATCTAATATTGCTATCAGAACTACCATTAATGACAACAGTTTGGATCTATAAGCATCTCTACCCCTTCACAATCCATATGTTGGAGGGTGGAGAGGCTTTTGGATTGGAACTCTCCTTTTGGCTGTCATTTGAACTATTGCACATGAGATTTCTGTAGGATATTAAAGTATTTGAGGGATCATTTTACTCAACTCTTTGAACATGATATTGGTATATCAAGAATTAACATATCCTGCTCTCAAATAGTTTCAATTTTTCCCATATTAGATGCAAAAAATTCTAGTAGAATTTGACTAGCTTCATCTTTGTAATTGATTTCTTAATTTTTTTTTTTTTTTGTTTATTTTTCCAGGTATGAGGCGAGATGTCAATGTTCTGATCTTTCTAGATGTTAGAAAGGCATTAGAGGGTATGATAATTCAAAACATGTTCTGAATGTGAACAAATTCATCTTGAAATGTTGAACCTTCTTTTGTTGTGTTTTGCTAGAAATTAAATCCTCAACAAGACTACTGACTGCTGCTAACCTCCTCTTCTTTATTTTGCCGTCCTATTTCAGAAGGTATGAAGCTTTACCTCTCTGAAAACAAGGTGATCTTGACAGAAGGTTTTGATGGTGTTGTTCCAACCAAGTATTTCGAAAAGATAGAATCATGGCCTGCCAGACAACCTATTCCATTTTAAAAGTTCCTGCATAATTTTGTTTTTACATTTATGTTAGGACTGCAGTACCTGATGTTGGAAACCAACAAGCGGGCTAAGCAAATACTAAAGGGGGGTGAATAGTATTTTGAAGCACTAATACCAAATATTTCGAATGATAATTGAAGAATGAAGCTAAGACTGAATTTCCTGGAATCAGACACAAAATACTCGAGTCTTTTGTGAAATACTCGAGTTTTTCAGGATGAACAACTCGAGTCTTTCTAAATATACTCGAGTTTTTCCTATTAGATACCAGTAAAACCATAAACGAAAATCCAGTAATTTAACTCAGATCAATTCAATACTAAACAGAAACTTATCCAACAGATTAGCAAGCAATCTAAATAAACTTTTAACACCAAGATTCTTTGAACTTGCTACCTAATTGTATAAATCCTAATAGTTTGAAATGACTTAAGTAGATTGAGCTAGAAAGTAGATTAAAAGCAATAAACCAACACTCAAGCAATCTTATCCTGGTTCACTCCAACAATGAGCTACATCCAGTCCTCCTAATCACTTAGGAGTTTCTACTAATAATCAAATTGTTAGAAATTACAAGGATTGCTTGAGAATGGCCTCACTCAACCTAACCTTTCAAGAGTGTACCAAACTCTTGATTTCTACCCCAATTTGATTCCGGTGATTGAAGAACTCTTCAAAAGCTTCCTTGAACTTCCTTCAAGAAACTCCACCGGACTAGGAACCTCCTAGTCTTGTGCTTGAGAACCTCTCAAGACTCCAACACCCTAAGCCACTTAGGGTTTGCTTGGGAACAATTCAAGACTTTGAATAACCAAGCTTTTTGTATGTGTATTACTAATCTCACAATGGATTAGCACAAATAAGCACAACTCAATGTATGAATTGAGGCCTAAAAACTCAACTTGGAATAAAATGACAATATGAGTGAGAAGTTGAGCTTTTTGGGAATTAACACTTGAGAAGAGGAAATTAAGAAAGTTTGAATCAATATGATCTTGTTGTTTTGTTTGTTCTTGCACAAATTCAAAGAGAAATTTTACAATTAGGTTCTGAAAATGCTCTCTTGGGTTGGATGAGACTCAAATGCCCTCAATTGGGTTTTTGAGTCTCTCCAACATTCATTTTTGCTGACTGGACAAAAATACTCGAGTCTTTTGGTAAATACTCGAGTCTTTTTGATCAGTCACGAGTGATTTGGTGCACGAACAAGACTAACGGTCATATTTGCTGACCTGACACAAATACTCGAGTGTTTTACAGAATACTCGAGTATATACTCGAGTCTTTCTCAAAATACTCGAGTATTTTGATCAGACATGAGAAAAATTAATTTTCAATTTTATTTTTCCTCTCAAGTATTAATTTTAGTTAATCTCAACCTAATGGTCATATAAAATTTTATTCCTAGAAGAGACTAACTAATTCTACCCACTCTCAACCACTCTCAACATAAATTAGAAATTTACAATTAATATTTGATCGAGAATGATTGGGCACTTGTCTTCTTTTCTTGACTTCTTGAAGTTGATGATGTTGCAATATCTTCAAGGCTTGATTTGTTAATTACTTTGTCATCATCAAAATATAATCCACATAATTAGGAGCATTGAATTTACACCTGAGTTACTATTTTGTTGTATTTGTATATATTGTATTGGTGGTTTTGAGTATATATCCAAATTATTTTTAAAAATTGTGATGATACTTATTTTAAACCTGCAAACACCTTATAATCCAAACTCTCCTTATAATTTCAGACACCTTTGATCCTGTTTGCTGAAATGTTTTTTGCATGTTATACTATTACCAGGGCGTTGTCACTAGGAGTAGATTGTTTGTTGGATGACACTAGTTAGCTAACGACTTCTTTGCCACTACAAGATGTTCAAAAGTTTATGGAAATTGTGCAATTGGAAATAAATTCAGCCTCTAAACATTACTTTTGATCTTATTTTTTGATAACATCAAGAAATTTATTGATAAAAAAACCAGCTTAAGCATTAAAGTGTCAACACACCTCAAAGGTAGAGAGGAATTAAAAGCTCTAATAACCGGCATAACCCAGAAGCAAAAGCAAAGAAACTTATAACAAAATTAGACACCCTTTAGGCCTGCACAAGGTAAAGAACCACATTCCCTAGGTTGATCATAAGGAAATACGACCAAACTCTAAAGATATCACACCTAAAAGATCCGCTGAAGCACTCCAACAAAGAAAAAATAATCACTTCCAAGGAAAAAAACTCAGCAGCTGAAAATAGAGAAACAAGAGAGCAGAGAAACGCAGCTTTTTTTTTTTTTTTTTTGATCACTAGAGAAACGCAACTTTAGTTGGCTCAAAACAAAGAGGAACTGAACATAACTCGCACAAAAACTGAACACAACTCGCACACCAACCGAAAACAGCAGACTTATAAACACTTCTGCACTTTCATACCACAATTGTTGGCTACTTGGCTCCTTCTTTGCCAAGACCATCCACAACTTCATTTGTCTCTCTTAATTGGTGCTGAAAACTAACCCTTCTTATTACTCAAAATGTTACGCAGCTTGTTCCATTGCAGAAATATTCACATTGTTTGAATACGATCGCAATTGTCCAAAATCCTGGCTATCACTACTGTCCTAAATCCTAATCTTTACCCATTGCATATATTTCTTGATTCATCAAATGGAGAATTGAAAAAGCAATCACATTACTGAATATGATCACAACTCACAACAGTCCTAATTTTTGCCTACTACTCCTTATATTTACCTATAGCATATATTTCTTGATTCATCAGCTGGTAAATTGAAATATTACAACAAGGGAAATGCATTTGAGCCTTGTTAACCGAAAGCTCATTAGCCACTTCTTGCATTGATGGTCTGGATTTTGGGTCAGGGCACAAACATGCAAATGCTAGTGCTAAAACAAGCAGAACATCTTGTATATCTTTCCGAAGAGAAGGAAGTGGACAACGTGAATCCAATATATCTCTCACCATCATGTTTTGAGCTGATGATGTTGACAAAGAGGAAATCAGTTCTCCTGGGTGACTCCCCATCATTGTTTCTAAAGCAACTACTCCAAAGCTATAAACATCGCATTTTGTAGTCACTGTCATGGTGTAAGCTAGTTCTGCAATGTAGATATCGACATAATAATTAGTTTAGAAGGAAAAGAGAGAATAAAACTTAACAAAAGGCAAGATTATATGTAAGAAATATAATACATTACCATTTACCACACAAAGTATATTTAATATAGAAAAGAGAGAAAGAAAAACTTTACCTGGGGCAATGTATCCATAAGTACCAACTACTAGAGATTGATTTGATGAATCAAGATCAAGAAGTCTAGCTGTGCCAAAGTCGGAAACAAAAGCTTGTAATTCTGAATTGAGCAAAATGTTGTTGCTGGTTATGTCACGATGCAGAATAGGTGGAGTGCAATGATGATGCATGTGAGCAAGAGCATAAGCTGTTTCTTTGATAATAGTGACTCTCTTGCTCCAATTTAGCTCTTGAGCTTCAATATCATTAACCAAGTTAGTAAACAAGCTTCCTTTTTCCATATACTCATACACCAAAAACATGCACCTCTCGTGCAAACAATAACCATAAAGCTTAATGATGTTGCGGTGGCGAATCTCTGTCAACATCTTGACCTCATTGCAAAAACTCTTGTAAAATGACGCATTTTCTGATTCTGTTTTATGAAGCTTCTTCAATGCAACACATTTACCACTTGGAAGTTGGGCTTTATAAACACTACCATATGCTCCTGTTCCTATGCAATACCTAAAATCAAAGTCCTCTGTTGCTTGAATAATGTCCTCATATGAAATTTTTCCATCATAGTTCCAAATTGAGAACAAGTCTCCACTCTTTGTACTAGTACCCTTATTTTTGGACTCACCACGCAGGCCACGGAAAAAATTGACTCCTACACGTGCAAAATAAATTCCAACATGTATGGAGCCAGCACAAATGAGACACCCAACTATACTGGAAATGGCAATTTTCACAGTCAAGTTTAATCTTGAAGAAGAAGAAGAGCATGAATCACCCGACATCTTTTTAACGTTACCAGTTAACATGCCTTTTCGGGAATAGGAAGTACAAAAATTGCAACAAGTATCATCAAAAGAATTGTAGGACAAACAGATGTATGCTACAGAATCTAGAACCTCAGGTATTCTGCCAGTAAGATTATTATGACTAATGTCTAGGTAAGAAAGATTGCCGACTTGAGAAGGAATGCTACCATTTAAAAAATTGTTACCGAGTTGCACATGATTGCAGCTAATAAGAATACCAGGTGGTATGAATCCTTCAAGCCTGTTGTGGGAAATATCTAAAACTTGGAGTGTGTAGAGTTTTCCAATCCAAGATGGGATGTAACCAGTTAAGTTATTATGCGAAAGGTCGAGGTTTTGTAATTGAGTGAAGTTTGTAATAGGTATCTCACCTTCAAGTAGATTATGGGAGAGATTGAGATGGGTGAGCTTGTTAATAGCACATATGTCTGCAGGGAATTTTCCTCGCAATCGCATGTTACTAAGATCAAGTCGGACCAGATTTGGAAAGGATGTCACATTCATATCCTGAAATGAGCATCCATGCAGAGAGCAGTTCAATGGAGTGGAAATCGCAGTAATGCTTCCAGCTTCATTGCATACAATACCAGACCAATTGCAACGATTTGATATATTTTTATCATTCCACCAGCGACTCGAAAGCAAAGCATGTGCTTCTTCTTCCGAAGGTGGTATTGATGAATTAGAATTGGATGCTGCCATTGTGGTTGAAAGAGCGACAGCAGCAGCAGGGATGAAAAAGGCATCGGTGATGGTACTAAGTTGAACCATAATCAATATCGAAATGGAGGATGATAATGCCATGGTAGCTAAAAATTCAGATAATCAACCTGACTAATCTTTAAATTGCTAAATATGCAACAAGGCTTTTTAACTTTGCACCATAGTTAATATGAGTTCTTCAGTGTTTTATAATATATATTATAACCTTCACCAATATAATTGTGCATAGTTGGGATCCTATGAGAAGGAAAAAGTCATATCTTAGTTTTCTAGGAGATGTCTTCCAATGGTATCTCAGAATTAGGGGTGAGCATGGACTGGTCCCGAAATGTTGCTCGGGTCAATTTTTTAACCCGAACCTGTCCTTAATTAGAGAGGGATAAGGTAAGGATGAGTCCAAAATAGGACGAGTCCTCGTAGGGACGGGTCCGGATTCACCCGGGACACGGATGAATAACATTAAAAAAACTTCAAACCATTCAAATTTTGAAATTTGCATAATTTTTCTAAAAATAATATAAAATTTAGCTGATGAATTCATTAAAAAAAAAATTTACAAATCAAAGAGATAAGATTGCTAGCTTCTACAGAATCAATGAGCAAATGCATACTATATGTTTGGTTATATATATATATATATATATATTCAAGAAAGGACAAGAAAAACTGTATAAGCAATAGATATGGGTATAAGTTCGAAGACATACTGTATGTTTAGTTTCACACACACGTTCACACTTAGTACTTTGTAGTTAGGGTGTGTTATATTTTTTTTCACAGGTTTTACTGTTTTAAGTTTTAGAAATTAAAATAATAATTATAATTAATATATATATATATATAATTATATATCCGGGCCAGGTTCGGGTGACCCGGGCATGAACCCGAACTCGTTCTTAATATTGTCGGGTCTGCCCTTTTCACAAACGTGTTCGCCCCTTCAAAAGGTTTGGAGACGGGTTTGACCCGACCCGAACCCGTTGGGTTGTGACGGGTCTTCGGGTAGGGCCGGATCATACTCACCGAAGTCAGAATTTATCAATAGCATGCTGCCAAGAGAGTCACATTAGATGAAAAAATGTGCCAGTGAGAGTAACATTAAAGTTATAGCAAATTTTTCCACAAAGGTTTTGTTTGTTTCTTCATTTGAGGGTGACACGGTTGAGTTGGACACTGCCATTTTTGTTGTTATCAAAGCAACACAGCACTTGTACTAAGAGAAGCATAATTAATATCATTGTTTAGACCACTTTTTGGAAAAGAGGTTTAACAGTAAAATGAGATTTTGAGTTCTTAAGTTTAAGAGATTATACAACAATGATGCCAATGTGAGAGCTACTGGGGTCTGGTGATGGCGGAGAGTGAGCAAGTCTTGTACAGTAATTCTTAGTGGGAGGATGATGAACTACCTTATACCAAAACAGACTCTCAACCTTCCTCCTCTCTTTTCTCTACTCCTCTCCTTCTGTATTTTCTCTCTTTCTTTTCTCTCCTCTTTCCCCTCCGTTTTTTCGTTGTCCTCCCTCTGTTACCTCTCTCCCTTCTTAAGCTCTTACCTCTCTCTCTTGTCACCATCTCCCTCGTAACTCTCATTATCTTATTCCCTAAGTCACTTTTTCTCTTTTAATCTCCTTATTTGAAGATGTTCCCTTTTAGCTAACTCCCAGAGGTCTTTCCTCTTTGAGTCAGGGACAGAAAGACCCTTTTCCATGATTTTCTGAACCATGACCCACCTATTTTTGCTACCCCTCTTTCCCTTTTCTGCCTAAGGCTCGCTCTCCGATTACTGTACAAGTCCTCTTTGAGAGACGATTTGTCTCTATGAGGCGAAGCTTGCTCAGAGCCTGCCATGCCACAGTCCGCCCAGTGCTCCTAGAGATTTCCACCTTGCTGACCATATCATCCTCTGATGACCACCTTCGTGGGTGGAGACCCTAAAAGATGCTTTCCTTCCCACGCACGCCACCCTTTCCTCTTCTTCTTCCGGTTGGATCCTTCAGGTTGGGCTTACGGGCCCAAACTTTGGTGATTGCTCCCATTTTTATTTTCTGGGTCATTCCTAAACAGACCCCCTTTTAATTTAGGGGATTAGTCCCCAAACCCCATTTTTATCCCCAAATCCCATTTTAAATGGAAAATGTCTATATTGCCCTTTATTATTAAAAAAAAGAAATCCCAAAAACCAAAACCTCAAACCCAAAACCCCAATATCCAAAATGTTAGGATTGGCAGCCGACACCTAAGAAGGGGGTAAATTGGGTTTTTATAAAATCATTGATAAATATTTATTTTAAATCGTTTTCAACAAATTTAAATAAACATTGCAGCGGAAAACAATATAACGTTGAAAAGCGTTTGCGCGGAAGCAGATAATAATAATAATTATATAAAAACTAATACGCGCGGAGACAATTGATAGAATAAAAACGAAAACGTTACCGCGCTAATTAATTTTAAAACAATTAAATTAATATAATGATAAAATAGTTGTTACGATGCAAGAAGGATAAATATAATAACAAAGCACATGCAACGATAACAACAGAAAATAGAAGAGATAAGGGATAGAGAGATTGCACCAGATATTTTATACTGGTTCAACATTTCCAACGAAAGACCTACGTCCAGTCCCCAAGCGACCCACTTGAGATTTTATCAATTATAATCAAAGACGTCTCGCATCCCAATTACAACCAGAGGATGCCAGACCCTCATACTAAGGTAGCCTATTTACTAGGTGCCCCACCGTTCGTCTAGCCACTACCCCAGATACACAACAAGGGTTCCTCACCCTACAAACATGAACGTGCCACACGTCCAAACTAGGGAGCCACTATCTAATAGCTAAGGGTCACACACCCCTTTACAACAATGGTTGAAATATGGAGATTGATACAACTAACAATATTGCACTCTATGTAGTGCATATACAACAATTAGGCTCACTAACAAAAATGTGTTCTAATCAATACGGATACAACAATAACGCTCTAATGGCAACGTTAATATGTTTCACTTATAGCATAGGTCAAGCACTCAGAGATTATGGAGAAGAAGAAGAACGTAAAAACGTTATTTAAAAAATGTGATCAGAATCGTTCTTCGAAAAAGAGAGAAAAACTTTCTATTTAAAAAGATTTGAAATATTTGAATTTGAATTTCAAAATTAAAAAGAGAAACAAATCAAAAAACGATTTTGGAAATAATTCAAATTCAAAATCAAAATCAAATCCGGAAATATAAAATGATTGATTTTCAAAATGATAAAATATATGAAATTCAAAAATTAAATCTTAACTTTGAAATTGGAACAAATCAGAATCAATTAAGTAAAAACAAATCTGGAAATATTTCAGATTGATTCTGACACGAATTTCAAAAATACTTAAAAGTAATCGATTACTTTTCCAAGGTAATCGATTATCCCTTTTCTGTGAAAATAGTTAAATAAACTTTTTAAGAAAGTAATCGATTATTTAAACAAAGTAATCGATTATCAACTCCCTGTGAGGAAGGTAATCGATTATTAAAACAGGTAGTCGATTATTTTCAATTAAAACTCTCATGTCACAACTCAGAGTCATGGTAATCGATTATCCAGGGAAGGTAATCAATTACTTCTGCTTATTTTCATAAAATTGATTTTCTAAAGCAGAGTATGTAACCATAGGTTTTCAAAAACATTTTTAACTAAAACATTTTTTGCAATTAAAACATTTTTAGATTTAAAACGCTTCTTCTCCAAGAACTCTAAATAAGGCCTATAACATAAGTAAACCAATTACCTAGCCTTACATTGATTTTCTAATGAGAACGGAGAGATAACATCTTGAAGCTCTTGCTTGAAGCTTGATTTGCACTTGACTTTGATTGGTCCTTATTTGGCATCATCAAAACTCTTCAACGCACTTCCACATTGACTTTTAACACTCCCCCTTTTTGTTGATGTCAAACGGTCAAACCTATTTTGCAAGACAAGGGTTAAAGCAGTATGCATATATATGAATATCTCCCCCTCAAACATAGGAACATCAATACAGTCATGCAGACTATCATAATAGTTAATACAATATAAACACACAGTCATGCAGACAGTCATTCTCCCCCTATGTTGATGCACATAAACAAAATTAATACAATATTAACCTTGGCATCAATTAGAGACTCCAATATCTTGCAAGAGGGTATCTCCAATGCCCAATTCAGTTAACACATAAAGTAATATATATTGGACGATGTAAATACACATACAAGCATAGGCAGAATAAAGGTATAACAAACAATATGATTTGTTATCATCAAAAAACAATGCTACAAGCATAAGGGAAATTCATATTTCCACACAAAACCCCAAACCCCATCCCTTCACCATCTCACAAACCCCTCTTTCTTCTTCTCATCTTTCACCGTCAAACCTCCTTCACTCCAAAAAGACAAGTTTTTTCTCTTTCACGTTCAAAAGGAGTACCAATGGACGTTCCATACTTGTTGAAGGTAAAATTCATGTCTTCTATTTTTTTTTACGCTAATGTGAAAATTCCGACAAACTAGTGTCAGAATTTTTTGAGATTCCGACACGGGTATGTCGGAAATTTTTAGGTAGTTTTTTTTGTAAGAGTTTTCTGACATATATATGTCGGAATTTTTTCTAACGAAAAAAATAAAACACTCTAAATTTCTGATACCCTCGTGTCGGAAATTTAAAATTCCGACACTGGTTCGTCGAAATTTTATAGCGCGAGAATAAAAAAAACACTAACAACGAAGAGAAGACAAATGAGTTTGCTTTAAATATAACAAATGAACAAAAAGAACTACTAAAAAAATGAAAATCTAACTTTAAACAACCTATTAATCATCTACATTAAATAACACAAAGCAAAAACGAAAAACCAAACCAAACCCTAACAGAAAGAGGAAATTCATACCTGAAAGAGGGAGTCCCAGTCGCGGTGGCGATGAGGAAGAAGAACGGTGGAAGTTGAGTGGGTTGAGGAAGTTGGAAAGTTGGAGGAAGTTGATAAGTTGGAGGTGTGGGGTTGGAAAGTTGGAGGAAGTTGATAAGTTGGAGGTGTGGGGTTTCGGAAATGAAAATATGAAATGAAGGGAATGTAAAGGGGGGTTTAGAGGAGGGTAATTTTGGGATTATTCAAAAAAATTGGGTTTGGGAAATAAAAAGGGGGTTTGGAAACTAAACCCCTTTAATTTATTGGTCTTAAATGAAAATAGGTCCTCAACAATCATCAAAATGAAAGTGGATATATTGTCATGTTCACTGCAAATTCAGATATTCAACCACACTCAATTGTAAATTTCCAATTTTGCTACATTGAAATCAATGTTTAACCTTTACCCTGACAATAGGCAAATATTGGTGAAGTAAATATACACCAATTTGGTCCTTCAAACTATGAAAAATTGTGTTCAAGATTTGTAAGACAAAGATCCTCGTTTGATCCCTCATTTATGGATTTCTACAGGAACTCAATAATTAGCAATAGTTAGTCATACTCAATTTCGCTAAATAAAAATTATGAAAAATAAATAACTTGGTAACCATATTAAGGAAATTTTATTTTTTAAATCATTGCTAGGGTATCCTACAATTTTTGAATTAAGATCCTTTTTCGTCCCAAATCCTGTACCCTTCATGCAGATTTTTATAAACTGAAAAATAACTTTCCAATTGTTATGACATTTTTGTAATATTTAATGAAATATAATTTATTGGGCACAGGGTTTGGGACATGATTTGCGACAAGGGATCTTGGTCCACAATTTTTATTAGGTTTATCAATATAAGAAAGTGATACCAAAATAAAAAATAGAAGTGAACAGTAAATAAATTAGTCACTATGTATGGCTTGGTTTTATCTACTTCACAGCATTTAATCACAAGCATTTCTCTTATTTAATTTGTGTAGAAAACCACTCAATGAATCCGGTCAACAGCATGTCACCGTGTCCACCACGGCTGAATGTAAAACAAGACTTGGATTGAGATTTCCAAAATTCCAATAACCTGTTTGTCAACAGTATCACAATCTATTAGTCTTTTAAGTAACAACAAAGTTGTTGTTGTGTATGCCCTTTTCAAGTAAGAGTGATATTAGATGATAATGGACAAAGAAATTCTCAAATTATTGGTTGAAGAGGGGCCATCTTTGTTGAAGAGAGGAGAGAGAATGAAATGTGTTAGATGGATAACTAATATACTAAATTTTTCCACACGTTTTTAGTTAATAAGTCAAATTTTGATAATTAATACATACCTCAAATCAAAAGTTAATTCAAGTTATCTATATCCAGTCCATGATTTCTACGAACTATGATCGGAATAATCAGATAAATTATGAGGCTCTTATATTGCATGTCCAAAATGACACTTCTTCGCATTAACTATTGACACTACTGCAGGAAAAAATTGTTAGTGATGGTATAAGACTATAAACCGTCATAAACTCTAAAGGTCACAAAAACCGTGGCAAACTACACTTATTGAAAGTGTCACAATGAAGGCCATGACAAAGTATTTATCCTCATTTTCGGTAAGCATTGATGTTATTCTTAGCCACGAATTGTATACAACATTTCAACAGGAATATTCATACCTAAATAACCAATACCCCAATTTTAAACATTTAACTACACTGTTACCCTTTACGAAATAACCTATGATTTTTTTAAATAAATCTATCCGCAATCAAAACTGTGATTAATTTAAGTCATTTTTTTTATAAACAAAATCTGCAGTTAATTTTTCTAATCAAAAGATACTTAAGCATCCAAAAAATTAAAAAATACTTAAGCGTACGTCTAATAAGATTAAAAATATATAACGCAAATATTTATCTATTTATGAAGATTATAAATGTTCTTCATTAAAAATTAGCTTAGTTAGAAGTTAGAACATCTAGATGTTTAAATATCAAAGGTATTAGTAAAGGTGGGACTTCATGTATAACCACCAACATCATAGGTTGTGGCCTATTTTAAGTATCCAATTAGATAGTGAAGATACACCTGTAATAAGCTGGTTAATCTATTTACTTTCATAGATTATATATCCTTTGAAGATGGATCTCTCAATAAAAAAGAGAATAGCATTTCAGAATACAATAAGAATCAGATTTAGAATCATTTCTTAGTCACTTTAGAGGACCACCACAACTGCACTCACCGGTGATATGGAAGCAATTGTATCAGTAAAAATGGAAACATTTTTCATGAAACAGATTTAGTTCAACCAATATAATAATCATCAAAGTATTAACACTCACTGTCTTATTCCGACACATCTACATGCATATATAATCTTTAAAATTGCAACTTGTGGTTCAAGCTCTAATTACCTGAAAGCTTAAAGTCAATTCCGCTTAAAGAAGTAAATTCCACTCTAGACTTCCATTCTTTCCAAAAGCTAAAAGTGAACAAAGTCCAAAATATCCTAAAATTGACTTTCTAACTAATCAGGCCAAAATCAATATATGGCATAAAAAACTACAAAATCATAACTTAATCAACAGAAAAAGGCTAAAGAATTTATCAACTTCTACATACGATAATGCTCAAATTTTTATGAAGTTGTGTATTGGACTTGCTTACCTTCCATGATCACTGAATTCTAGCTTCTATTGCATTGCTTAGTCAAAAAAAAATCTATACTTCTGGTTCCAGCAAGAATATTGAACATATTATATTATGCTAGAAAAGTATGAATTAATTTTCCCAAAAACTTTCTCATTGAATAAAAGGAAATACTCAAGTTAAAACTTTTTTTACATTAACTATCCGGTCGTTAACCGAAACTATCCTTGAAATCGAACAAATTATTTGGAGAGCATAACTGAAAATATATATATATATATATATATATATATATATATATATATATATGATTGTATACTGGTCATCATGTTCATACACCATAAATATATTTAAACCAATATAACATTATGAATGAGCAAGTTAAAGGATCCTACTCTCAAACAAAATTTTGATACGAAGCCATTGAAAGTTTTTTGCCAGTAACTAATATTATTCGCGGCTAAGATTGCTGTGTTGACTTCTACTTCTTTAATCTTTTTTATTTGAAATTCTATTTTAGAAGGTATGAAGCTTCACATTTTTGGTGACAAGGTGGTTTCTTGACAGAAGGTTTTGATGGTGTTTGTTCCAATAGCTTCCAGACTGCCCATCCCTTTTTAAAAGTTCTGATATAATTTTGTTCTTACCAATGTCATGTTAGGATTACATTAATTACCTGGGTTTACTAATTGGTAGTATTATTATATATTTTATTCTTGGTGGTTTTGATTATGCATTTATATTATTGTTAAAAATTGTGATGATCCTTGAATTCCATCATCCCTTGTCCATTCCCTCTTTTAGTTAGCTAGCTATTGATGTTACAAATTGATGTTTTCATCCTGGTCTTTATTTTGTTCATGTTATATGATTGTTCTTGAATCTTGAACCATAATTTCTTCACCAAGTTAGCATAAAAGTTAATTTCACTCACAGCTATTCAAGTGAGTTAATCTTGTTTGGGGAAATGGTTTGTGGATGTTAGTTATTCTATTAAAAGGGGCGTGAAAATAAGGAGTGGGCAAACAACTATGTATGGAATGTTGAGTTATTTAAATTAGTAAATTTTATAGGTAGTTAACTTTAATCATTGACTTGTTAATTTTTGTTGCTTGAGTGAGCAAAATTTGATGGAGTTCCTTGCAAATTTTGTAATCTGGGGAATCTTAAGACAAGGACAAAAAAACAATCCACTTTAGCAACAATTAAAGCTATTCTTTGAGATGAAAGGAAAAAAGACATTCATCATAAATTAGAGAACGCAATCAGAACCCATAACACAATCACAATTGTTTTAACTTTTACCTATTGCATATGTTTCTTGATTCATCAGTTGGTGAACAAAAATATCATCAAAAGGGAAATGCATTGGTGCCTTAGAAACTGAAAGCTCATTAGCCACTTCTTGCATTGATGGTCTGGATTTTGGGTCAGGGCACAAACATGCTAGTGCCAGTTTTAAAACAAGCACAACATTTTGCATATCTTTACGAAGAGAAGGAAGTGGACAACGTGAATCCAATATATCTCTCACCATCATGTTTTGAGCAGATGGGTTTGACAAAGAGGAAATCAGTTCTCCAGGGTGACTCCCCATCATTGTTTCTAAAGCAACAACTCCAAAGCTATACACATCACATTTTGTTGTCACCCTCATGGTGTAAGCCATTTCTACAATATATTCAAGCATCACATAAGATATCATCAATATAAAATTTAGCTATAGATGTAAAAGGGAGAATAAAACTTAACGAAAGGCAACATTATATTTAAGAAATATAATAAATTGCTAGATAGAGTAAATTTAATACAGAAAAGAGACAAAGTAAAACTTAACCTGGGGCAATGTATCCATAAGTACCAACTACTAGAGTTTGATTTGATGAATCAGGATCAAGAAGTCTAGCTGTGCCAAAGTCGGAAACAAAAGCTTGTAACTCTGAATTGAGCAAAATGTTGTTGCTGGTTATGTCACAATGCAAAATAGGTGGAGCACAATGATGATGCATGTGAGCAAGAGCATAAGCTGTCTCTTTGATAATAGTGACTCTCTTCCTCCAACTCAGTTCTTGAGCTTCAATGTCATTAACCAAGTTGCTCCACAAGCTTCCTTTTTCCATATACTCAGAGACCAAAAACATGCACTTGTTGTGCAAACAAAAGCCATAAAGCCTAATGATGTTACGGTGGCGAATCTCTGTCAACATCTTGACCTCAGTGCAGAAACTTCTGTAAAATGATGCATTTTCTGATTCTGTTTCATGAAGCTTCTTCAACGCAACACATCTACCACTTGGAAGATGAGCTTTATAAACACTGCCATAAGCACCTGACCCTACACAATATTTGATATCAAAGTTGTTTGTTGCTTGAAGGATATCTTCAAATGCAATTTTACCATCATAATTCCAAATTGAGAATAAGTCTCCATTCCTTCTTATTTCACTCTTATTTTTGAACTTGTCATGTCGATTACGGAAATGATTAATTGTTACACGAATGCAACTTGCACAAACGAGACAGCCAAATGCACAGATAATGACAATTCGCTCCGCCGGATTAAAGAGAAGTGTAGGAGCGCATGAGTGACCTTGTCTCTTGTTATAATTACCAACTAACATTTCATGTCGGTCACGGGAAGCACAAAAATGGCAACATGTATCATCAAAAGAATTGTAAGACAAATCCATACCTTTCACATAATTTAATGCCTCAGGTATGCTGCCGTTGAGGTTATTGTAACTAAGGTCTAGATAAGTTAGATTGCCAATTTGAGAAGGAATGCTTCCATTTAAAAAGTTGTGACTGAGTTGCACATATTTGCAGTGAATAAAAATGCCAAGTGGTATGGATCCTTCAAGCCTGTTGTGGGAAATATTTAAAATTTCAAGTGTGTGCAGTTGTCCAATCCAAGATGGGATGAAACCGCTTATATTATTATGAGAAAGGTGAAGATTTCGTAATTGGGCAAGGTTTGGCACTGAAGATGGGATGGAACCAGTTATTTGATTCAAAGAAAGTCTTAAATCTATTAGTTGTTTTAATGCATAAAGTTGCTCTGGAATAACACCCGAAATCATGTTATAAGAAAGATCTAAAACTCTGAGATGAATCAAGTGCTCTATTTCTTGAGGAATACAACCACTTATATCATTTTGAGACAGGTCAAGATTTTGTAATTGGGTCAGGTTTCCAAGTGAAGATGGGATGGATCCGTTAAATCTGTTTCCACTCAAGTCCAACGTGACAAGGTTGTTCAAATTTCCCAACTTGTGAGGAATCACACCGATAATAGAATTGAAAGAAACATTGAATGTGACAAGTTGTGTGAGATTTGTAATTGTGGTAGGAAGCTCACCAGAAAGTTTATTAGAAGAAAGTTTCATATGAATGAGATTAGTAATGTGACCCAAGCTTGAAGGAATGCTTCCAATGAAGTTATTGACACTTAAGTCTAGTGTGACAAGTTTATTCAAAGCGCCAAGTTCTTGAGGGATTGCATCAACCATATAATTGTAGGAAACATCTAACATCACAAGTTGAGAGAGGTTTAAAATTGTAATTGGCATCTCACCTGTAAAATAATTATGAGAGAGATTGAGATGCCTGAGCTTCTTAAGACTGCTTATTTGCACGGGGATTACTCCGCAGAGCTGTGTTTCACTGAGATCTAGAAGGACCAGATTTGGCAAGGCAGTGACATTAATATTCCATAAGCAGTGTCCTGATAGAGAGAAGTTCAATGGAGCTGAAATCCCTATAATGCTTCCAGCCTCATTGCACTCAATGCCAGACCAATTGCAGCGTTTTGATATATCTTGGCCACTCCACCAATTACTCGAAAGCAAAGCATTTGCTTCTTCATCTAACGGTGATGCTGACAAATTGGATGCTGCTTTTGTGGTCGTCAAAGCAATGACAGTAGGAAGGAAAAAGGCGTTGATGATGGCACTAAGGAGAACCACGATTGATATCCAAATGGAAGTGGATATTAACATGATAGCTAAAAATTCAGATATTCAATCACACAAAAGTCTATAAATTGATGAATATTCAACAAGGCTTTTTGGTTTTGCACTGGGAGGAGGTAACACTATTAGGAAATATGGAATGAAATGTTGTTCAGTGTTCACACATACACCCACATATATATATGAAAAACCTCAATCATTTGAATTTCTCTTGTATAATCTTGTGAGAGGTTCTCTCAAAGACAGTAAGCCAATGGCATTCCACCATGTCAATTTTTAAGAACCAGTTAATCTTTGATGTACAACAAGTATGAGATAACTTTTGTAGTCGTTTTGAATTTTTTTTTTTTTTTTTTTTTGTATTTTTAGATGCTTATATATAAAAGATATAAACTAACTGAGATTAGAGATAGATATACTTTATTTGTTGTAAAAGAAAGTCGTCAAATCCAAATGTAGAAATTATGGAACTCTTTAAAAAACAACAAAGTTGTTTGTTGTTGTATATGCCCTCCTCCTTTAACAATGGTTATGAAATTTCCTCAAATTTTGAGTCTAATAATATTTTAAGTTTATAATTTGTGTTGATTTTGTACTATACATTTTCACTCTTACATAATGGTCTGGTAAGCCTTGTAACTTCTATTCAGATAAACTGCAACAATTTTGTCTAGAGAAGTTGCTTCATTCCTGCGGCTAGAATTTAAGGTGACTTGCATACTTCCATATTCTGCAAGTTCTTAGTCTATCTTTCTGGGTCTAACTTAAAGGCCACGAAACCAAAACTTTCTTCAAGCTATCATTATCAAAAGTATCAAGTTGGTCCTGAAATTAGTGCTCCATTAAGGGTTTTTTTTATCGAAGCAGTGGGTGATTTTACAAACAATTTACGTAAATAGGGTAGTTTTGAAATAATTTATATAACATCGGACAATAAACAAAACTATTTATGAAAATGAGGTAATAAAAGTCAAAATTACAGAAGTCAAACAAGTCATCTCACATGACTTCTTCCAGGTGACACGTGTCACTCTTCGATTCGCTGACCAGATTTTATTTGGATAAAAAAGTTAAAAAAAAGGCAGCCGACAGCTGCGCCACGTGGCGCAATTAAGAGGTTGGCAATTAGGAGGTTGCATCACTGCGATTATTTTTAATTTTTTTATATATATTTAATTTATTTTTAATTTTGTGCATTTATTTTTTATAAATTTTTATTTATTCTAATGCACTAATTTATTTATTTATAATTTAGTTTATTATTATTTTTCACTTATTAGTTAGATTTTTTATGTTTATACTTTTATTTATTTATTTATATTTGTCAGAATATTTTTTTAATGTATTCATGTTATTATTTATTTTTTTAATGTATTCATGTTAATATTTTTTTTTAAATTTTTTCATGTAGAACATGTATGAGTAAAATTTCGGTTTTCATTTATTATAATGAGAGATATTATGACATAACAAATCCTAATTTTTTTTCTCTCCCCTCCTCCTTCCTCTACTCCTCTCTCTTGTTTTCATCTGCTATTTCTCGGTAGGGGGAGGGGGATCTGTCCCTCCCCTTCCTTTGGGAAAGGGTGTGGGTTTATTTTCCCCCAGTTTTTCTGGGTTTTGTCTTGCCTTTGTGCAAGTTGTTTTTGTTTTGTGTGTTTCAGTGGAGAGATATCTCTGGATAGTTTCAACTTTCCAGATCTGATGGTTATCCCCTTTGCTCCAATAATTGGAAGGCTACTCGTCGAGACAGATCTCTCTTTGCTGACTGTTGATTTGGCTACCGTCCAACGAATCTCTCGTTTTAGATCTGAGATTCCTTGTCGCCGAACTGAGTTTAGTCCCAGCATCAATGAGATTGTTATCTTGGTATTAAAGGCTATTGAATCTCCTGTTAGAGTCGGATTTTGGCAGTTGCTGATGATCCATCACATGGAAGAGTATGTTGTTGCAGTGTATTTTGCTTTCCCTTTGATTATTATTAGTGTGAAATTTCTTGTATTGTTTTTGATCTATGAATAAAATACACCTTTTCCCTTAAAAAAAAAAGAGAGATATTATGAAGGATCCGAAGGGCACGACGTTTGAAGGAGAAAAAAAAGGGACACAAATTGAACGTGGTATCACTTATGAGCAATTAAAGATGAATATTAATGAAAAAATTAGGTTGCAAAAAAATATATTTCAAAGTTAATAGGCAGACTTTTTGTGCAAGAAAATCCGACCAAATATGTTGAGTGTGTGCTCTATGATGATAATGACATACATTGTGTCCTTGATTATTTTGAGGGATCAAATATGAGAGTCATTGATATTTATGTTTCATTAGACATTACGAGTAGTTCCACTGCCCTACCGATGACACGTGCAAATGAAATGGAGAATGGTTTTACAAAGAGTGATGATGAAGATCACGTCGAGATATGGACAACGATTTCACAAAAGACGAAGAGGAATCTCAATTTTCATATGTCAATTCGTCTGACTCCGAAGAGGAATGAACAATTAATATTTCTTTACTTTCACAGTCGACAGCTGTAATTAGGGGTGTAAAGGTTCGGTCTGGTTTGGTCTTTGATAGATATTAAGTTTAACACCCCAAATTTTTAGTCCTTGATTAATAAAAATTTTAATTATGGAAGTTTATTCATAATAATTTCTTTTACTTATAATTATTTCTTTTATATTTAAATTTGATTAAATATATGTTTATGTGTGTGCTTATGTTAAGAGAAAAAGGTATGAAAAATATTTTGATATTTAATAATATGTAAAAATGGGGTTTTTGCATATTAGTTCCTGTTTTAGGACCTAGAAGAAGTATTAGAAAGATTTTGGAGGGAAAAGAATTAAAATAATTATTTTTCAAAAATTGGCCAAAAGACTCGAGTATTTCAGCCAAGACTCGAGTATTATGGTCAGTGTTGCACGAGTTAGTACATTTGGTGAGTCATCACTCAACGATTCCCTCGAGTTGACACGAAAACAGCTCAGGAACATGTTTATGGCCTTCGTGTCGAGCTGCATGAGCATGATAGCTATCTATTTAAACCTTGGTTGATGAATCAACCACTTCATTTTGCCAAATTTATGAGAATCTCGTGTGTTAGGGTTCCTGAGTTCATCCTCTTCGTTCTCTTTCGTTTTTGAGAGTTGTTGTGAGTGTTATAAACCATTGTAAAGCTCACATCACGAGCTCTACAAAGACACAAAAATCGTGAGTTGAGGATCTGTGTAGAGGAAGAATCGAAACTCGAAAGAGAGGGATTTTTTGCTGTCAAGTCTGAAAGCTGAAGTCTGAAGCTTATTTCAAGCTCTGATTTTGGTTAGTTCATGAACCCTATGACCCTCAAATCTATTTCTACCTTTAGTTTATGTTGCAGAGATTAATTCCTAACCAATTTCCCCAATTTTTAAAACGATTTTGCATGTTAAAATCTCTGGTCTTTGAACCCTGTTCAACTCTATCTGCATGCAAAGGATTTTGTGGGTTTTGGAGTTCCAGTCAATTTCTCTACAAATTTCTTGTTGATTCACGACCTAGAGGTAAGGGTGAAGCTATACATTCACTAGAATAAGTTTAATTTGTTGAATTTTATGTGTAGAGTCACCATGAGACTCTTTGGGCATAGATTGAAATAGGTTTAAGGCTTGGAGGCCTCTCTGAGTTGAAACATTGTTTTGAGCAAGTTTATTATGTTGCATGTAAGCTGTATGCAAGTTGTTTTCATGCCAAAAGTGTATGGAATTGAATTTGGTATGTTAAGTTGCTCAAAATGTGATTTTTATGCATAATTGATGCTCAGTTTTGATTCACTGTAATTTGATGTAATTTCTGTGTTGGAACATGTTTATTATGCATAAATATAACTCTGTTGATCATTGGTTTTGATTAGTTTTGGCTAGAATTGAAAATGGTATGTTAAAATGCAATTTTCAGTGTTTACTGTCAGTCAAGACTCGAGTATTTGGCTTGAGACTCGAGTGTTTTCTGATTCACCAGTGCGTCTGATAGCACCATCACTCAAGTATCTGAGTCGAAACTCGAGTATTGACTAATGCAACAGATGAACCTTTCTGATGAACTACTCGAGTCTTGCATGAACCACTCGAGTATTCTGGGTTGATGAACGACTCGAGTATTTCATAAACTACTCGAGTATTTTTGGAAAAATCTGAAACATAAACTTTTCAGAAATCTTTTGATCCACTCGAGTCTCATATGAACCACTCGAGTATTCTGGACAGAATGATGAACCACTCGAGTCTTTCTGGTCAGAATGCTGAAAAATGCCATTTTCAATTATAGCAAGATTATTTAAAACCTAATGACACTTATAAAGAATAATTCATGTTCCAAAGAAGATATGATGTGATCAATTACATTGATAATTACATGGATGAAATTATTACATGTTGCACATAATGAGATTAAAGGCTAATCTTAAATGGAATATTTATGTGCATTCATACATGGTGATAAGGCGATAGGATATC
Source organism: Crotalaria pallida (assembly GCA_037953625.1). Lineage (NCBI taxonomy): Eukaryota > Viridiplantae > Streptophyta > Magnoliopsida > Fabales > Fabaceae > Crotalaria > Crotalaria pallida. The sequence goes on from CM075653.1 coordinate 92,093,276, forward strand.
GTTTGTCATGTTCGAGGAACATGAGGAGGGTACTCTGGGAGTACCAAATTGTTTGCAACTGCTTGATGACACATTTTGGTAATGTGGCCAGCATTGTGGGATGTTGTTGATGTGGTTATTATGTCTTTGCGACGTGACACACACTTTGGTAGTGGCGTTATGTACCACGTTCCAAGCATGTTTGCGCGACTTGCTCGATGACACATTTTGGTAATGTGGCCAGCATTGTGGGATGCTGTTGATGTGGTTATTACGTCTTCGTGACGTAACTCGCGCACACCGGTAGTGGCGTTATGTATCACATTCCGAGTAGGTTCGCTATATGTTATGAGAACGAATTTGGGTTGTTTGGATGGACGTCCATAAAGTGATAGCTGGAGAATCTCAGGAATTGAGAGATAGTGAGCATGCATCATGCCATATAATTAAAGAGATTAATTATAAATGAAACTGGCTTGCTCATATGTTTATGCATATCACTTGACTATTTGGTATATGTGATTTGTAACGACCCAACTTTCTAACTCTTAAATTACTTATAAATAAAATAGAGGAAAATTTTTCGCCAAAATAAGTTTATTACTTAGTTCATTTCAAACGCGGAAGCAACTTTCATATATCCTGTTGTTTCATAACAAAACATAGAGAGTTTACAACTTATAACAAAGTTCAAACTATAAAACAGCCAACATAAAACTCTGAGCTACTTAATATACTACTCGTAGCCTAGAGCATGGTTCTCAAAACTCCACCATTGGTAAGGGAATTATCGCATCCCTTGCCAGCATCATTCTCCCCCATGGAAAACGGAAGCTCCATTACCTACAAGGGCAAGTAGGGAGTAAGTCATAGCTAATCACGTTAAAACGAATGATAAATAACAGAGGCTAAAAACAACAAACACACGTATTCAAGTAGCAACAATATATAATGCATGTACTCATGTCAAACCCTTTTTATTCACATAATAGATTTTATTATTAATGGCATGATGCATGCTAATCTCAACAATTTCCCGGGGCATCACAGTTTGGAGGGAACATGGGGTCCTCGTGAGCTTCCTCCGCTCGACCACTCAAATGTTCACGACATGGGGTCCTCGTGAGCTTCCTCCGCTTGACCATTCAAATGTCCGCGAATTACAGGCTTCCTCTGCCAGACGCAACTAGTATGAAAGCCTCACAAACTGGAGCAAACAATGCATGAATGCAACATAATCTATTATCAATCCCTTTTATCAATTTATCATCATTATTCAGCTCATTCTCATTTAGGACATAGTCCAAGTTGCACATCTTATTTTCCCATTTCATTTCCTTTAAACTTCCTTTTCGCTGGTGTTATTGTTTTCAAAGAAAATCCATCAGACACTTTGTGATGGTTTTAGAAATAGAGTTTAACCATTTGTTTAATAATCCATCGGGGCCTAGCCTCCTATTGGCGGATATTTATTGCAACGATCCCATTGGGACTCCCTTGGAAAATATCAACCAAGTGAATAAAACTTTCACTGGGACGTTAGGGATAATATCAACCAAATGGGTGTACGCACTTCCGTTGGGACTCCTGTAGGAAAATAATCAACCATTGAATAGAATTCCAGTAGGACACCTCTAGGATAGTTATCAACCAACGGGGTTAGGTTTTAAGCATAAAGAAAATATTTAGAATTTAGTAATTAGGAATTTAGACGAGTTAATCTTTAATAAAATTGTAGAAATAATAAAGAATAGAAAAATAAATTTTTAATCATTCAGTACACGTGGACATCGATGTCCACGAGCCCACATCGATGTCGCATATCGATGTGATGATAGGCACATCGATATGCACCTCTAAAAATCAATGAAACAGTAGCTGTTAAATGTGCAAATCTGGTTCTAATTGTCCTTGCACTATTCCAATCTTTTACAGGGATTAAAGGAGGTGATTTATACTTGCTTATAACCTTCCTTAATTCAATTACCCAAGCTTTAACCATTAATTTCCAATTATGCTTAAATTCAAGTAAATACACTAAATTCTAATCCTCTTAGTTTTAATTCGAACTAATCATTCTAGAATCTCCACAAGGATGTAATTAAATGATTTGCATCAAGTTTTAAACAAAAAAAGACCTCCAAGTCAGAAATCCATTTCAATCTACCTTGCCCAACCAACCTCAATTGGTTCCTAAGGATTTAGCTTAATATTCATCATTCTAGCGATTAGATAACTTATCCCATACCTTAGAGAAGCTAAAGAGATGATAGTTTGAAGAAGAAAAGTGCTGCAACAACTTTGAGCTTGAAGAGCTCCAATTCAGAAATTCTGAAAACTGATGCAACGGGCTGACTTTGGCTGCTTGGTGCTTGAAGCACAGAACACAACAATTCGAAAGAACAATTTGTTTAGCAACTAGGAAGTGCAAACTTTGATTAGAAACAAGTTGGAGACGAAAAGGTTCAATGTACTTACCAAACCAATTCAAGAAAGAGAGGTGTTTGGACTGGTCTATGCCCTGTTTTACAGCTTGGAGTGAGAACTTTGGAAACTTAGAACTTGCACTACAGAGAAGTGTTTTCGATGCAACTTAGTTCTACTTCAAGATTGGAAATAGAACTTGAATTGTGTTTTGGTTTCACGAATTAAGACGGATTGAGGAGGAAGAATGAATGAATGGAAGTAACCATCAAGGAACAGAAGAATTTCAGAACCTTTGGGTGTTTAGAGTCCCTGAATGCTTCAATTCTAAGCTATTTATAGGCAAGGATTGGAATTCTTCAGTCCTAAGTAAGCCTACAATGAGTTGGTACGAGTTGGCAAGGCTGGAAAGCTGAAAAATGGAATTTTAAATTCAAAAACCATGTGCAGCCGCCATGAAAAAGCTGCAGATTTTTCAGATCAGACACAGGGATATCGATATCCATCAGTGGATATCGATATGCAACATCGATATCCCACCCCTGGATATCGATGTTGCACATCGATATCCTCCCCTGGATATAGATATGCATGGGCAAAATCTTGAGTTTTTCAGCTTTCTATTGTTCTTTTTATTTCCTTTCTCAACTATTTCAATTCTACTTAGTTCTAAGCATCTTTAAGGTTCTAAAATATATTCTTAACTCCCAATAATAATATTCCCTAGCGTCATTACATAAAATATTTATCAATGTATCATTTACGGAATAGAAATAAAATCAGTGGGTGTTAAACCCTCCCCCACTTAAAAGGAATTTCGTCCCCGAAATTCGATTCAAAGAGTAAAACTTACTCAAACAGATATGGATATTCTTCTTTCATCTGACTTTCTAATTCCCAAGTGATGTCGCTAACACCACCACGCTCCCATACGACTTTTACTAAAGGGATCTCCTTCCCTCGCAGTTGGTTACTTTTTCTATCTTCTATCCGAATGGGACCGGTTTCGAATGTCAGATTTTCTCGTAAGGGTATTTCATCGGGTTTGATGCTAATAATTGAGGCAGGATCAGGCACGAACTTCCTTAGCTGAGACACATGGAACACGTTGTGCAGGTTGGATAGAAATGGTGGCAGGGCTATCTGGTAGGCAACAGGACCAATGCGCTTCAGGCTTTGGTATGGACCGATGAACTTGGGTGATAACTTCTTTGGTTTCATCACACGTCCGACTCCAGTTGTTGGGACCACACGGAGAAAGACATGTTCCCCTTCTTGAAACTCCAATCTAGTTCTTCTCCGATCGGCATAACTCTTTTGTCTACTTTGGGAAGCTTTCATCTTCTCTTGAATCACCTTAATCCTTTCGGTTGTTTCTTGAACGACATTGGGGCCAATGAGTGTATTCTCCCCCACTTGGAACCAACATAGTGGAGTTCTACACCTTCGCCCATACAATGCTTCGAAAGGTGCCATTCCAATGCTTGCATGGAAGCTATTGTTGTAAGTGAATTCCACCAGAGGCAATAGTTGACTCCAGTTTTCACTATACTCCAAAGCACACGCCCTTAACAGATCCTCAAGAGATTGGATTGTCCTTTCAGATTGACCGTCGGTTTGGGGATGATAGGCTGAACTCATTCTCAACTTGGTTCCCATTGCTTGATGCAAACTTTGCCAAAATCGGGAACAAAACCTTGGGTCACGATCAGAGATTATGTTTGCTGGAATTCCATGCAATCGCACCACCTCCTTGATATAAAGTTGTGTAAGTTTTTCCAATGAATATTTCATATTGACTGGAATAAAGTGAGCCGATTTTGTCAATCGATCCACTATTACCCACACGGCTTCATATCCTCCTTGCGTTCTTGGAAAACCAGAAACAAAATCCATTGCAATGTTGTCCCATTTCCATTCCGGAATATCTAATGATTGAAGTTCGCCTCCAGGCCTCTTATGTTCTATCTTTGCTTTTTGACAAATAAAGCAAGATGCAACATAAGTTGCCACATCCTTTTTCAATCCGGACCACCAAAACATTTTCTTCACATCTTGGTACATTTTTGTAGCTCCAGGATGAATACTCATTTTGCTTTTGTGAGCCTCGTCCAAAATGGTCCTTCGCAACTCCTGATTTGCAGGAATGCACACTCGGTCTTTAAACCTTAAGACTCCATCTGGACCAACTTGGAAGTCTGGTTCTTTCCCTTCCACACTTAGCTTCACCTTCTCTTGCAGTTCTACATCATTTCGCTGCATCTCCTTTATTTGCTCTAGGAATTCATTGGTTATCTTTAGCATTCCTAACTTGATACTGGATGGTTTTACTTCCACTGCCAGATTCAAGTCTCGGAATTTCTCAATCAGCTCCACTTCCTTGATCATCAAAGCACTCATATGCAACGTCTTTCGACTTAGAGCATCCGCTACCACATTGGCTTTACCAGGATGATAGTGAAGCTCAAAATCATAGTCCTTCAAAAATTCCATCCACCTACGTTGTCGCATATTTAACTCCTTTTGGTTGAATAAATATCTGAGGCTTTTGTGGTCACTGAACACCTGGAATGTTGTTCCATAAAGATAATGCCTCCACAACTTCAATGCAAACACTATGGCGGCCAATTCCAGGTCATGAGTTGGATAATTCTCTTCATGAACCTTCAGCTGTCTTGATGCATAAGCTACCACCTTTCCTTCTTGCATCAACACACATCCAAGTCCTTGCTTGGAAGCATCGCAGTATACATCGAAACTTTTGTGAGGATCAGGCAAGATTAACACCGGTGAAGATGTCAACTTGTCCTTCGGCTTTTGAAAGCTTGCTTTGCACTTTTCATCCCAGAAAAAAGGTTGTTCTTTTCTTGTCAAACGTGTCAATGGCAAAGCAATCCTTGAAAAGTTTTCAATGAATTTTCGATAATATCCTGCGAGTCCCAGAAAACTTCTCACTTCAGTGACAGTTCTTGGAGCTTCCCATTGGAGTACAGCTTCCACTTTGGATGGATCTATAGTGACTCCATCTTCCGTGATCACATGGCCAAGGAACTTCACTTCTGTCAGCCAAAATTCACACTTAGCCAACTTTGCATAGAGCTTCTTCTCCTTCAAAGTTTCAAGAACCAACTGAAGATGCTTGGCATGCTCCTCTTGGGTTTTCGAGTATATCAGGATGTCATCTATGAAAACAACCACAAATGAGTCCAGGTATGGTCGAAAAACCCGATTCATGTAATCCATGAACACAGCCCGTGCATTTGTTAGACCAAACGGCATCACCACATATTCATAATGACCATAGCGGGATCGGAAGGCCGTCTTGGGAATATCTTCTTCTCTAACTCGAATCTGATGATAACCGGATCTCAGATCGATTTTAGAGAACACCTTAGCTCCACGGACTTGATCCATTAGATCATCAATTCGGGGCAACGGGTACTTATTTTTGATAGTCACTTTGTTCAACTGCCGATAGTCAATGCACATACGCATACTTCCGTCCTTCTTCTTTACAAATAACACTGGTGCACCCCACGGTGATACACTCGGTCTGATGAACCTTTTTTCCAACAGATCCTCCACTTGTTTCTTTAATTCTGCCAACTCTGATGGTGCCATTCGAAAGGGAGCAATCGAAATAGGGTCGGTTCCAAGAATAAGGTCTATACTAAACTCTATTTCACGAGGAGGGGGTAAACCGGGTACTTCCTCGGGAAAGACCTCGGGGTAATCACAAAATATGGGGATATTCTCGACCTTGGGTTCTATTTTGGGGGTTTCTTCTACTGATATAGAAAATAGACATAGGTATCCTTCAGGTGGTGACATGGGAACTTCAATTTCAGAAAAGGAAAGGGACTTACGATGACAATCTATGGTGACTTGGTACTTGGTTAGCCAATCCATTCCTAGGATTATGTCTAATTGAGATAAAGGTAAGCATATAAGGTCGACTATAGTATTTTTATCTAGTATGGTTACCTTACAATCTACACAGGCCTTTGAGGTGGTTACAGGTAAATTAGTTGGTATGGACACTGTGAGGTTATATGGCGTATCGGTGATTTTTAGTTTTAAACGGTTGACACAATCATACGAAATAAAAGAGTGGGTGGCTCCAGAATCTATAAGGACTCTACATGGGTTACTATTCAGAAGACAATTACCTTGGATCAGGTTCTCAGATTGCTCAGCTTCGACTCCCGACATGGTAAACACCTTTGCACGGGCCATAGGCTTGGGTGCAACTCCTCCTTGGTTGGCATTTCCTTCCGGGCAGAAACGGTTGACGTGACCTTTCTTCCCACAATTAAAACAAGTTGCGGGGTTAACAGCCCAACAGGTTTTACCTCCATGATGCTTTTGACACTTGTCACACTTGGGCAGATGGGTTGGTCCTCCTTCACTTCTGTTCCCTTGTCCATTGATGTGATATGGACCCTTGTTGCGATTTTTCTGGCCATGGCGTCCATGATTACGGTGAGGGCCGTAATTCTGCTGGCTGCGTTGCTGCTGCTCATACACCGCCTTTGCCTTCAAATCATTTTCAGTGACGCGGCAACGTTGCACTAGCGTCGCAAAGTGCCGAATGCACTGTCCACTCACGAATGGTTTAATATCAGGCCTTAAACCATTCTCGAAGCGAACACACTTAGAATTCTCATCAGGACGCAGCATGAAGTATGGGGAATACTTCATCAGCTCTTCAAACTTGGCAGCATACTCTCCAACAGTCATAGCTCCTTGTTTTAGCTCCAGAAACTCAATTTCTTTCTTAATTCTCACATCTTCGGGGAAAAACTTCTCATAGAATTTCTCCACGAAAATCTCCCATGTGATTTGCTTATTCTCGTGCTCCAAGGTTTGCTTTGTGTACTTCCACCAGTTATCCGCTGGACCCACAAGGACATATGCAGCATAAGTGACCTTCTGTACCTCATCACAGGGAATGGTCTGGAAGATCTTCTCCAATTCCTGAATCCAGATTTGTGCCTCCTCGGGGTTAGCTCTACCATAAAACTTCGGGGGATCACACTTTCTAAAGTCAGCCAGCCCCTTAAACTCAGATGGACCGGCAGCCTGTCTATTGGTTAGGTGCTCTAGAATAGCAGCTATGCGGTATAGAGATTCGTCGGTCTGACGAGCGTGCCTTAATGCCATTGCTACCTTGCGCTATTTATCAAAAATAATAGTTATGTTTAAGATTAAAGAACGTTAATAGTATACCCTAATAACTCTATTCTAAATCTACCCATAACTCAATCCAGAGTTATCACAGCTTATAGCATGTGTGGCCATATTCCATAGGCCGAGAGTTTGAACCATTGCTCTGATACCACTAAGTGTAACGACCCAACTTTCTAACTCTTAAATTACTTATAAATAAAATAGAGGAAAATTTTTCGCCAAAATAAGTTTATTACTTAGTTCATTTCAAACGCGGAAGCAACTTTCATATATCCTGTTGTTTCATAACAAAACATAGAGAGTTTACAACTTATAACAAAGTTCAAACTATAAAACAGCCAACATAAAACTCTGAGCTACTTAATATACTACTCGTAGCCTAGAGCATGGTTCTCAAAACTCCACCATTGGTAAGGGAATTATCGCATCCCTTGCCAGCATCATTCTCCCCCATGGAAAACGGAAGCTCCATTACCTACAAGGGCAAGTAGGGAGTAAGTCATAGCTAATCACGTTAAAACGAATGATGTGACACCCTTCGTAGTTACCCAAATTTAAAAATAAAAGTATATCATATTGGGTAATATATATGGACTTGTGAGTGTTAAGAAAATATGGTAAATAAAAATTTTCTTTAGATCGGATGCACAAATCGACAGATGAAGTTCTTGGAGAATAAACTATATCTATTTCAAAACGTTTGTATCGAGTTCGGTGTTGTACTAAAACCTTTTCACAAACAGGGTAATCTTCGTCTTTTGAAATTGTACATACATTATTGAAAGTAATTGTAGTTACCCTTGCTTTTCTTAATAAAGCTGATACCATTGAGTTAATGGGTGTATCCGAACCCTTAAGTAATCTAAATCAGAGTAAGCGGAAAGTGTTGGACTATGCAATAGTTTGAACATAAGATTTATATTTATATATATAGATAATAAAAGTGGTAAGTACATAGTCCATCATCATGTCTCCAAGTTTCAGAATATACAAGTCCATAATAGATCTACATAGTCATGTAACCCCAACCCTAGAGTACTACAAAAGTATATCTACAATATATACATAACCAAAATACAACTCCAGGGATAGTCACGTAGATCCATCAGCATCAGATGCAGTAGTAGTAGCAGTAGTAGTCTCCCAAAAGTAAAGTGAGTAAGGTAGTAGCATCATCATCACAGCAGCAGCAGCAAATCTCCTCCACACACCGGATCCTCAGATCCCCACCATACACCATATACATGTACCTAGGGATCGTCGTCCCTCCAGTCACTCCCAGTAGAATGCACGACAGGCTCGCTCCCACTCTCGTCCTCCACCGGATCCTCCTCGATCTCATCCGAGGGAGAGTGTACCCTACCACTGGGTACCGGGTCAGGTGATGGTGAAACCCTGACTGGGCTCCTCAGATCAGAAGGGGAAGTCTCCTCGCGGACGACTCTCGAAGTAAAAGGGTGAGAGCGGGTAGGTCGAAAATGAAAACTATGGTAAGAGCGAGCTGGTCGCCTGGGAGGTGGTCCATGGTAAGTGTAAAACGGGGGTACATGCATAGTGTATATGATGGGAATCCTAAACCTACGAGGACGAAATCGCATCAGCGGGTTCGGGTGGTAGAAGGTAATCTCTACCTCCCCCTCAAACACCGCGCGATGGTCCTCATAGATCCATATGCCACTAGGAAGTGGCCGGATCTCGATGCAAGCAATGTAGCGAGACATCACCTACAAGGGCATAGGGGTAAGCAATTCTATACACATAATCAATAGAGAATAAATTATGCAACATAAAGATATAACATGCATCAATTAATATCAATCATACTTAACACTTAGCAAGTAGGTTATGCACATAGGATGTTCACACTTAATTCAGTCATAACAGTCTATTTGAATGAATGGCATGATGCATGACTTTAGCTCTCAAGCCTATCTCCATCATAATACTATGTCACTCTCTGACGTCCATCCCTGACAACCCAGCACTCAACAGTGCGTTGTATTCCTAGGTATACAACCATTCGTACATTCACCTAGAATGTACACGACAAGCTTGGTATCCATGCCACCCGAGCATATCCCGTCATCCAAACGGATCGTCATCCAAACGATATATCCATATCGGCATCCACTAAGCCGACCACGTCAACAACGTGTCATCAAGCAAGAGTATTGGCACTCCCAGAGGCCCTCCACATGTTTAACAAACATGAAATACGTCCTACCATCCAAACTCCAGAATGAATGCATTTTATCCTTTAGACTTAAGGGAAGTTGATTAATACTTTGCAGACCACCTAGGCTTATTTCTTTATCAAAAGGACCGTCATCAAACGATCTATTTGTATTAATCAATTTCTTTAAGTCTTAATCCCTTGGACTATTCTCAATAATTCATTAATTATTTGACTTAGAATTGAAAATGGTGTTCTTCAGGTTCTGGGCAATATACTCGAGTAAAATTCAGTCCACTCGAGTGTTCTCTAGATTTTCCAGATTACTCGAGTGTTCCTGTAGTTACTCGAGTGTTCATGACTTTCTGAGGATTTGGGTTTTCAATTCATCAATTTACTCGAGTGGTTCATGGGTTACTCGAGTGTTCTTGGATATTTCCAGAATACTCGAGTGACCTTGACTGACTCGAGTGTTTGGCCTATAATGGTCCTCAGGTCATGCTCGATACTCGAGTACCAGACAGACTACTCGAGTGTTCTTCCTTAATTTACATGGTTTTGAACACGATTTACTCGAGTACTCTGCCTTTTACTCGAGTGTTTCGCAGCAGACAGCACTGAAAACTGGTTTTAACATGACATTTTCATTTCTACTCAAATTTAATCCATTCCAGGGATCCACAGAGTTCACATAACATTATTTAGACATGTTACAACACTTATTACAAGTCAAAACACAGATTTGACGAAGAAATCAATAATCATGCATTAAAACACATTTTCACAACTTAACATGTCAATTCTCATAAAAAGCACAATACACATAAAACCAAGTGCATTTTAGTTCACATACATGATATCAAACTTGCTCATCACAGATTTAGAGCATGGATGGGTCTCCAAACCAAAGTTCCTATTCAATCTAAGCCCTTAGAGCCTCTTGGTGGCTCTCTAACACAATTAATGGGATTTAAACTCTATCTAGTGAATATAATTACTTCCCCTTACCTCTCAGACGTGAATCAACAGAAAGAAATCCAAGAAAAGTGCTCCAACCCCAGAAATCACTTTGAACTTCACATGCATGACAGTTTTGAGTGCACCACCAAAACCGAATTGGTTCACCCATGAAACAGAGATAAGAATTGGGGAAAATTAGATTTCTAAACTCTATACAACATGTTCTAACTAAAGGAATTGAGTTTGAGACTCAGGAGCTCGAGAGCTTACCAGAAATTAATCTCCAAGTAAGCTCCAGAAATCAACTTTGACAGAATAACTCCAACTTCCAGCTGTCGTTCTCCCAACACACTCACTCAATCCTTACGATTTTGGTGTTTATACAAAGCTCGTGATGTGAGCTTTGTATTCGTGTATAGTTTATGACTTGAATCGAAACAGAGAGAGAGAATCGTTCACTTGAACCCAGGAACCCTAACTTCTTCAACTTCAACAAGAATGAGCCAAATCTTCACGAATTCGGTGTTGATTGGCTTTTATAGGCTTGGAGGAGGCTCATGCATCACGCCACGACATCCATGGCGTTGGCATGGTGGTGATTTCGTGTCAACGACACGAAATCGTTGGCTGTGACTCACCAAACGCACTAACTCGTGCAGTTTGACCCAGAATACTCGAGTATTCCAGAAAATACTCGAGTGTTTTTGTTGGGATTCTGGCAAGTGTACCAGATCGTACAAGTAATATAGACAATGAAGTCCGAATATCGTACCCAAGGGAGTGACCGTTTAATTAATTCCACCTAATTAATATTACTTAGTGAACGAGACAAAGGATTTATGATTTTGTAAATAAAAACAGAAATTAAAATAAATGACTTTTTGACAAGGGAAAAATCGGGATGTAGTTTCGATGCAGGTCCTAAATATTCTATAACAAATTAATTTGTTTTCCTTGATTCTGAATTTGTTTTGCAAAGGTAGAAAACGCCTAATGTCTTAGAACGTCTCCGTATTTTAGATATTAATCTCCCAATGATGTCTCAAGAGAGCCTTAAAAACCTAACCTTTAATTAAGTTCAATCAAAACTTGTAAAAATTATCCAATTCATAGAAAACATGTCTGTGCCTATGCAATTGAACTGTTTGATTAAATGACTAAATCCTAAATTCATATGTCTATTCATAAAGGATTTTCAAAAGTCATGAAACAGCTTCTTTCATGAGAAACAAATAAGAATAATCAAACACAGAATTCAATAACGGAAAACAAGATTAATTTATTACTAGAAATATTGAAAAGGTTCCATACATCTACTCCTACATCCCAAGGATGGAATTAGTTCATACTTACAAGAGAAAACACAATAAACATGATAAAAATAATTACCATGAATCCTTGCGCTAACTTCGTGTTCTTCCTTCTCCAAGTCTCAAATCCTAATCTACTATTATTCTATGGAGTTGTATGAGTGTCTCTCCTCCGTATCTTGAATGAATCTTATTCCTATTATTATATAGATAAAAACTAACCTAATTTCCAATCTAATGTGATAAGCTTTTTATTTTAATAAAACTAATCCTAAATCTGAATATAATATGATAAGATCCTATTAGAATAAACTAATCTTTAAGAATCTTATCTACAAATAGAATTTATCATTAAAATCCTTCTAAAATCCCGTATTTGTGTCTGGCAGCAACTTCGGAACTGATTTTGACCCCCAAGATGGACGAATTTGAGAAAGGCTATTTCTGGAAAAGTTGTAGATATTTTCCTTAGCTTTAAAATGATATATAGATCGCCTCATTTGGATAAGCGTAGCTCAAGTTATGATCAAAACAGCGAACAGTGTCACTTTCTCGCATTTTGCGCGCCCAGGCGTGAAAATCCTGCGCCTGGGCGTGATAGCCTGCGCCTGGGCGCACTACGGTCAACTTTTCTTCATTTTTTTTCCTCTTTTTCTTCCTAAATCAAGTACCAAACTCTCATTCTTCATTCCTTTGCAAAAATCATTGTTTTAAGAGCTTAAATACCTGAAAACAAACCAAACACATCAAAAGGTTCTAGAAATCTTATAAAGACAAAATTCCATTGTTTTATTCCAATTTACTCAAGAAACAAGTCACTTACTATGTAAAAGGGAGGCAAAAAAGGTACAAGAACATCACATATTAGACCCCAATCACACCCCCAAACTTAGCATTTTGCATGTCCCAAGCAAAAGTAAAACAAAAATTCAGAGCCTAAGATTCTCCCCTCTCAAGGTATAGCAACCTAACCATAAATTCCAACTCGCCTACCCAAGATACCTTTCTTCACTAGCAAATCACCGCAATGAAAACTAGTTGAAAAACAAACTCAAAATGAGCAAAAGATTAGTGACCACACCACCTCTTAATATCTCTCATGGGGTCCTCGTGAGCTTCCTCCGCTCGACCATTCAAATGTCCGCGAATTACAGGTTTCCTCCGCTAGACGCAACTAGTATGAAAGCATCACAAACTGGAGCAAACAATGCATGAATGCAACATAATCTATTATCAATCCCTTTTATCAATTTATCATCATTATTCAGCTCATTCTCATTTAGGACATAGTCCAAGTTGCACATCTTATTTTCCCATTTCATTTCCTTTAAACTTCCTTTTCGCTGGTGTTATTGTTTTCAAAGAAAATCCATCAGCCACTTTGTGATGGTTTTAGAAATAGAGTTTAACCATTTGTTTAATAATCCGTCGGGGCCTAGCCACCTATTGGCGGATATTTATTGGAACGATCCCATTGGGACTCCCTTGGAAAATATCAACCAAGTGAATAAAACTTTCACTGGGACGTTAGGGATAATATCAACCAAATGGGTGTACGTACTTCCGTTGGGACTCCTGTAGGAAAATAATCAACCACTGAATAGAATTCCAGTAGGACACCTCCAGGATAGTTATCAACCAACGGGGTTAGGTTTTAAGCATAAAGAAAATATTTAGAATTTAGTAATTAGGAATTTAGACGAGTTAATCTTTAATAAAATTGTAGAAATAATAAAGAATAGAAAAATAAATTTTTAATCATTCAGTACACGTGGACATCGATGTCCACGAGCCCACATCGATGTCGCATATCGATGTGATGATAGGCACATCGATATGCACCTCTAAAAATCAATGAAACAGTAGCTGTTAAATGTGCAAATCTGGTTCTAATTGTCCTTGCACTATTCCAATCTTTTACAGGGATTAAAGGAGGTGATTTATACTTGCTTATAACCTTCCTTAATTCAATTACCCAAGCTTTAACCATTAATTTCCAATTATGCTTAAATTCAAGTAAATACACTAAATTCTAATCCTCTTAGTTTTAATTCGAACTAATCATTCTAGAATCTCCACAAGGATGTAATTAAATGATTTGCATCAAGTTTTAAACAACAAAAGACCTCCAAGTCAGAAATCCATTTCAATCTACCTTGCCCAACCAACCTCAATTGGTTCCTAAGGATTTAGCTTAATATTCATCATTCTAGCGATTAGATAACTTATCCCATACCTTAGAGAAGCTAAAGAGATGATAGTTTGAAGAAGAAAAGTGTTGCAACAACTTTGAGCTTGAAGAGCTCCAATTCAGAAATTCTGAAAACTGATGCAACGGGCTGACTTTGGTTGCTTGGTGCTTGAAGCACAGAACACAACAATTCGAAAGAACAATTTGTTTAGCAACTAGGAAGTGCAAACTTTGATTAGAAACAAGTTGGAGACGAAAAGGTTCAGTGTACTTACCAAACCAATTCAAGAAAGAGAGGTGTTTGGACTGGTCTATGCCCTGTTTTACAGCTTGGAGTGAGAACTTTGGAAACTTAGAACTTGCACTACAGAGAAGTGTTTTCGATGCAACTTAGTTCTACTTCAAGAGTGGAAATAGAACTTGAATTGTGTTTTGGTTTCACGAATTAAGACGGATTGAGGAGGAAGAATGAATGAATGGAAGTAATCATCAAGAAACAGAAGAATTTCAGAACCTTTGGGTGTTTAGAGTCCCTGAATGCTTCAATTCTAAGCTATTTATAGGCAAGGATTGGAATTCTTCAGTCCTAAGTAAGCCTACAATGAGTTGGTACGAGTTGGCAAGGCTGGAAAGCTGAAAAATGGAATTTTAAATTCAAAAACCATGTGCAGCCGCCATGAAAAAGCTGCAGATTTTTCAGATCAGACACAGGGATATCGATATCCACTAGTGGATATCGATATGCAACATCGATATCCCACCCCTGGATATCGATGTGCAACACCTGGATATCGATGTTGCACATCGATATCCTCCCCTGGATATAGATATGCATGGGAAAAATCTTGAGTTTTTCAGCTTTCTATTGTTCTTTTTATTTCCTTTCTCAACTATTTCAATTCTACTTAGTTCTAAGCATCTTTAAGGTTCTAAAATATATTCTTAACTCCCAATAATAATATTCCCTAGCGTCATTACATAAAATATTTATCAATGCATCATTTACGGAATAGAAATAAAATCAGTGGGTGTTACATGATTGTTTACTTGCTTTTATTATTCTTATTCGATTATGTGAACTATATTGCTTACCCCTTATGCCCATTGTAGGTGATGGCTCGCTATCTAGCTTGCATAGAGTTTCGCCCACTCCCTAGTGGAGTGTGGTACTACGAGGACCACAGAGCCACCTTCGAGGGGGAGGTAGAGGTGACCCTCTATCACCCCAACCCTTTGGATCGTGTCCGTCCTCATAGGTTCCGCATCCCTATTATCTATACCCTGCATGTGCCCCCTTTTATACTTACCATGGACCACCCCCGGCTCGACCAGCTCGTCGTTTTCATACTTTTCGATTTAGAGCAGCTACCCGATCCCATCCCTCTGCTTCTCGTGTGATTCGTGAGGAGACTCCTGTTCCTAGTCTGATGAGTCTGATTCATGGGACTCCATCAGCTGACCCAGTGCCTAGTGGTAGGGTACCGACTCAGTCGGACAAGGTCGAGGAGGACCCCGAGGAGGCAGAGAGTGATGGAAAGCCAGTCGAGCATTCCACTGGGAGCCAGTGGGGAGTTGGGGATCCACCGGGCGATGCATGATATAGATAGTTAGGATGTGCGACATGTGGAGCAGCAGCTGGAGACCTGGGGAGGATCATGGCCTGGAGGAGGATCGTCAGACCATCACTAAGATTTCCTATTTTGCATCTGTATCTATATTGTACATATTTTTGAGAGATTTCAGTGAGATGGTCTATCTTTTTATTTACCTTTTATGGACTTGTATTTTGGGATCTATGTTATCACCACCTGGACCTTGACTTGAAGTACTTTTGTTACTTCTCACATATATATATATATAGTAGTTTGATATTTATAAGTTCAAGGTTCCTATTTAAATTAATTCCCGCATACTCTGATATTAAGATTCGATTCAAAAGAACATTATTTTATGGGTTCGAGATAACAACACCTTTTTATGAAAATCATATTTTGTGTACCACGACATATAGTCTCGACTCTAACTCTTTTCGTCTCAACAGACAATCATTTTATAACTTAAGTATATTAATCTTTTATATACAACACAAGTCCATATTCTTTATATTATATCTTTATTTAACTATAAAGATTTACGAAAAGAGAGTGTGACATTAAGGATCAGACCAATTAAATTAACATGGTCCAATCCAATTCGGTCCAGACATTTTTTTATGTTCAAAGACCGGACCGGACCAGACCATTCATGAATGATCTGGTCCGGTCTATTTAACTTTTTTCTTGCTTTATTCAAAATACGGAAGGACGATTTTTTTTTGCCTATATCTTCCAAAGGAATCTTTTACTATATGGGAATTGTGACAGAAGCAATTAGTTTTGCTGTCAAAACAGTAGAATTGTCTCCCTGTGTTACAAGCCAAGTCATTAATTAATATTGCAGGTCAATTATTGTTTGTGCATACAAGCAAAACATAACTGCTTTATTTTTTTATTTTTTTTTTATAATCTACTGGTCCGGTCCGGTCCCAACAGTCTCACAATTTATGGGACCGTGGATCGCACCATAAAAGAATGGTGTAGGAATTTTGGGACCAAACCGGAGCACGAGACCAGATCGGACCATATTTTTTGGTCCGGTCCGGTTCAATCCGACTGGTCTCGCGGTCCGGGACAGGATCACTTACACCCCTACCTGTAATGCCAAATTTTGAAGGATGTCCAAACCCTGAAATTGCAGGTTTGTGGTTGTAAAAGCTAATATTTATTTTAATAATATTTTATTAGTAAGTAATTAATATTTTTTAATGATTTTTTACTTTGGTTCTGATTATATATTTAGATTACGGTCCATTCCCACTACATACACCCCATTCTAGTTACATTAATTGGGACCATCCAGATCAAGAAATGGATGGTAGAGGGCTTGATGTATTAGGATCTTCTCGGCGGGAGGGTGATGAATTTTATGTTGATTTACGATTCAATAGCAAAGAAGCAGTTCTAATGGCTATCAAGCAGTATTCGATGAAGACCCATCGATAAATGGATGCGATCGACCTTATTCATCGAAACCAACATATGATTTGTCTCTAATTTCATTTATGCAAAACAGGCTTCGAGATCATTCAATGTGTCTTCCCTATGTCCTTCTGCAGAACATATGAAGTTTATCCTTTCAATTCCATCCACCTATACAAATTAATAAATAAGTTATAAAATTAATATAATATTTGAATAAATATAGTGGAATTATTATAAAAAATAAATAAAAGGAAATTATTTTTACCAAGTAGCCTTGATTAGCTCCGAACTCTATCATCCAACGTCTTATATGACGCAGATACCACATCATGTATTCCGATTGTTTATTCATAGGACAATTTGGTTGATCATTCCACTAAATATATTCATCCCTGTTATTCTACATGTCGATGAAGGGGATAAATAATTTTCCCAATTCCTGCCTTGTTTTCCTCTAAGCGTCAACTCAAGCAATTCTTTAGGTTGCGATGGTGCATGCAAAGGGGACGAGCTGACCCATACCAAATTGATGATGCATCACACGATCTAATTGATGTCACTCCACAAAAATATAACTAATACCTAAACATAAACAATATAACTAATAAATAAAAAAATAAAAAATCTAACTAATAAGTGCATTATAATAATTATTTAAATTAAAAATAAATAAATAAGTGCATGATAATACCAAAACATTAATAATAAATATTTTAACAAAATTAAAAATAAAATAAATATGCGCACATAAATATAAATAACACGAATAAAAAAATTACGTAAGTAAATTATAAAATATGAAAAAACTAAAGTCTAGCTAATACGTAAACATTAAAATTCAAACTAATAAATAAATAAAAAATCTAACTTATACCTAAACATAAAAAATCTAACTAATAAAAAAATTTAATATCTAACTAATACCTAAACATAAAAATTATAACTAATAAATAAATAAATAATCTAATTAATAAGTGCATTATAATAATTATTTAAATTAAAAATAAATATATAAGTGCATGATAATTACCTAAACATTAATAACAAATATTGTAACAAAATTAAAAATAAAATAAATATGTACACATAAATATAAATAACACGAATAAAAAAATTACGTAAATAAATAATAAAATATGAATAAAAATAAAGTCTAACTAATAGCACCTAAACATTAAAATTAAAACTAATAAAAAAATAAATAATCAAACTAATAAATAAAAAAATTCTTATTCTTCCTGGGTTTAATAAAATTCTGTCTTATAAAAAAAATTTAACTTATACCTAAACATAAAAAATCTAACTAATAAAAAAATTTAAAATCTAAAAAATACCTAAACATAAAATATATAACTAATAAATAAATAAAAAATCTAACTAATAAGTGCATTAAATAAAAAGCAAATAAAAATTAAATATAGGTATTACTCTCTACGTATAACTGCATAAAAATTCAAAACACAAAAAAATAAATAAAATCTACCAAGAAGTGCAAAAAAGAAATAATAAAAAGAAAAAAAAGAAAAATATTATCAACCTCTACGTACAATTGTATGTAAAAATTCAAATGACAAGAAAATAGCAAGAGTATTAATATCTACCTACAAGTGCATAAAAGAAAAAGTAAAAAAATAAATAAATAAGACTATCATGCTCTACGTACTGTAAGATTTTAATATCTTAGTATGTCTCATGTGATGTGCATGTGACATGTGACATGTATTAATGTGTGTTTAGTAAAGAAATAATTAAATATTAATGGGCTTAATCATAATTAAATATAAGGGAGGTTATTTCTGAAAGCCCATTAGCTTGATGGAAGCTAATGGATAATAGTTAGGGTTTTTACCTATTTATAAGAAACAGGTCTTGTTCCTGGCCATAAGGTATTCTTTTCTCTCCCCATCACAAAATGGCTAAACAAACAGCATAGAAAAGAATAGTATAGGAGACAAAGGAATAGAAACGTGTTTCGTGGCTTTTGATCAAAGGGTGTTTGGAGAACTCTTTTTCAACTCTAGCAATGGATAGAGGTTAGTAATCGTATTCCTTATTGTCTCTATAATATGTGAAAGTCATGTAATTTCAAGATCCTTATTATTGTAGTTGTAACGAATAAATTAAACTACAACTTATATATGGTATCAGAGCCACGTTAAGAAATTAATGACTTTCCAATTAAGATTTAGGATTGGATTGAATCCTAATTATGGTGTTTAGGGAATGAATTTTTTGCATAAATCCAAATTAGGAAATTTGGGAACTTTGAACCCTAATTATGAAATTTAGGGCTTTGTTTCAGTATGAATCCTTATTATGAATTTTAGACTTTTACGCTTCCGCATTATTGTTAAATGAAATATAAGGATTATTTGAAACTTGTTTGTTTATCGATTTGTTTTACCCATCAAAGTTTTTTCCAATTGGGTATAATGTATACCCGGTGTTTCAATTATATATTTTTAAAGTTCATTAAGTTTTTCTAATTGGGGTAAAACTATTAATTGATATATGTGAAAAGCATTAGGTATTGCTTCTATCACTATTTATGATTCGTTTTACTGTATAAAAGCACATTACAGTGATAACGAATAATTATATATTCCTTTTGCATAATAATAATATATATAACAAGTCCAGTATGTCGTGGACAATTTACGTATATATATATTTGGGATTAATATGATTTTTTTATTAGCAAAAGAAATTTTTGAATTGACATTGCTTGATTTTATATTAATGTATGCTGATTTGATCATCATTAAAGTTGTCAAATCATAAAGATATTAATTCCGATTGTATAATTTTATTATAATAATGAATTTGATTTGAAGTTAATTGTATGTTGATTTTGTTAATCACCAAAGTGATCAAATCAGTAAGTAAATTAATTTCAAATCATATGATGATTTTTCAATTACTCATAGATTTGATGCTATATGAATGACATAATGGTTTGATGTTCTATGAGTATATTGTAGTTCATTGTTATAAGACATTTATGGATCCCCAAAGGTTTGATTAGTTGCTCTTATAATTAATGGACATGATTGTAGACAATATGTTTGTTCTATTGGTTTATTTATACATCCAAAGACAATAGATAATACTAATTGGTGCATATATCATTGCCAATTATTGATTATTAATTTTATTAGCATCATTATGTTTGAATGTCGTGTACTAATGTGTAACCCAAAGGAAAACGTTAGTGTACATTAATTGTTTAAGTAACATGTACCTTATGTCTCAAAACATTTATGTTATGTAGTACATGTTCTTAATTTTCTGCATTCTCATGACTTGTATATGTCAGTGTTATTTGTTAAACTTTCTGACTAGAGTTTGCAAGTCTTTTTCATCTGTTAGAGAAAATATTATTGCTATTAATGGTGTTAGAAACAATAAAGATAAAGTTTATTATAAAATCTGAGTAATTTTTGAGAAAGATTTGACAAACACTTATGTTATGTTCATGATGATAAGTGTTGCAGATAACATTAAGATAATTCTCTCATAAAAAATTGAAAGATTAAAAAAATTAAGTGAATTTTGTGAGAGTGCCCAATATTTTTGTGAGTCTTTTTCTGGGACATTAATGAATACCCTAACCCCATAAAGCTTGGTGATTTGTGTACTATTTATGAACGTATAATTAAAACGAAAATTATTGCAGCAAGATTTAAGTTTGAGTCCTTAGGAATAGTTGTGGATGAGAACTTCTTAGTATAGTTTATCCTCGCTCATTACTGATTGAGTGTGACTTGTTTTTGAATAAGCTATAATGCCATGAAATATAATGGGTAGTGCATGAATTGCACAATTTGTTAGTTCAAGAGGAAACTAGACTTAAGATTATAAGAAGTCTCTTGGTCCAACCTTTAAGGACATTAAGGAGCTGGAAATAAATGTGTGAAGAAACATGATAAGGGTAAAGGATCACTTAGAATTAATGAGGCATATGTGAAAATTCATATGAAAGAACCTCATTATCATAAATGTCATTTTGTGCAAAAAATGTTGAATTCAGAAGAAGTGCATAAAATGAAATTCTTGATTCTAGAAAAGATAAGCTTAAAGCTTATATATGTTTGAGTCAAACTTAATTAATCAAAGATTCACATAAAATTTGGTGGATTGATCCTGGATTAATCGAAACATGTTTCTAGCATAATGAATTTTTTTTTAATCCATACCATAAACCCACATGTAAAGTTCGTGTTTGTGGGAATAAAGTGAAGGTTCTAGTAGAACTTGTTAGGATTTAATGTTTAATCCTTGACATTTGGCATCACCTAGACTCATTGGAGACCTTTTAGGTACCTAGTTTTTCTAGGAATTTGGTTTATTATCTAGGATTAATGTTACCAGATACTCTTTTATGTTTGGTTATGGATGTTTCAATTTATTTAAGTATAATTATCACATTGGTATTTGTATCTTAGTGATAGTTATATAAATTGAATTTTAAATGATTTTTTGCTAATTCGTGGCATAAGTGTTTGGGTCATAAATCCAAGGAAAGAATGGAAAGCTTTATAAGGAACAAAGTCTTTCCAGATTTGGATTTTATTGTCCTAATTATTTGTGTAGATTGTATTAAAGGAAAGAAAATCAAACACGCAAAGAAGGGAGCCACAAGAAGTACCCAGCGTTTTGAAAATGTGTTCGTCTAAACTTGTGGACCTCTAATGTTAACTTTCTTTTAGAAAGAAAAAGGTATGTCATCATCTTTATTGATAACTATTCATGTTATAATTATATGTCTAATAGTATCGTGAGAAATCTCAAGTAGAGGATGCTTTGAAAATTTACTTGAACAAAGTAGAAAGTTAATTAGACATAAGGTATGACAGAGGTGATAATTGCCATAAAAGAAGTAATTGAAATGGGCAACATCCATGACTGTTTGTTAAACTCCTCAAGAAACAAGTTATTTGTGTATAATACACAATGCTAGTTACACTGTAACAAAATGGTGTATATATGGCATAATAAAACATTAATGATTTTGGTTAGGAGTATGATATTTAGTCTTTACCCGCAATGCTGAATGTATGTCTTGAAACTGTCATTTGTCTATTGAACAGGGTTCCTAGTAAGACACTGTCAAAGACAGTTTTAAACTGTGTGCTAATAAGATACCCAATTTAAGGCACCCACATATTTGCGGTTGTCGGGCAGAAACAAGGATTGCAATCCGCAATAAAAGAAAATGGATATAAAACATCAGTGAGTATTTCACTGATTATCCAAATTAATCAAAAGGTATAGACCTTATTGTTTTAACCATAGTACAAGAATTATTCAAACTGAGAATGACGGGTTCATGGAGAATGGTGAAATTAGTGGGAGTTTAGTTCCACATAATGTGGATATTAACGGAGTTAGGGTGCAAGTTCCTGTAATTTGTTCTTCTACCTCAACAAGAATTGTTTATTTTATTGTTGAATCGTATAATAATAAAGTACGAAAAACATTTAAATGAATTCACTATTCACCATTATTTTATTGTAGAAGAACCATGAGAAATAGTATTAAAAAAATTGCTATTTCAAACGTTTGAGTGGTTTATCTACAAGAATATGAATTTTTGACTTAGTCATTAATGATAATAATGTGTTGTTTTCACATGCCGTAAGTTGTGATAATACTGATAAATAGTTAAATGTCATGAAAGTATTAATAACTATTGAATTTTTTTGGGACCTTGTAGAATTGCCTAAAAGTTGCACGAGAGTTGAGGGGTAAGTGAGTCTTTTAGACCAAATATAACTCTCGTGACAACCTTGAACGTTACAAGTCCAAATTTGTTATGAAGGATTTCCCTCACAATGTTGACATTAACTATAAAGATTTATTCAGCATTATCATCATTACACATGTAGTCCGTAATGATTTGGAACTGCAGTAGAAGAATGTGAAAACAGCCTTATGAATTTTATAGGAGGATGTTTACATGGATGACCCACTGATGTGGTTCTCAATTGAAAAGAATGAACACATAATGTACATAATTGAGGAAATTAATATACAAATTTAAACAAACGTCCCACCAATAAAATCGAAAAGAAAGTCAATGATACTATTGTTTCTTTTAGATTTAAGGAAACAATTAACTTGTGTAAGTATCTGAAGGTCAGTGGGAGTGAGTTTATTATGTTGATTTTGTATGTTATTATATCTTGCTTGCAACTTATTATCTTAGTCTTTTACACAAGACTAAGAAGTTTTTCTAGTAACTTTGAATAGATATAGGTGAGTCGAGCCATGTGATTAGAAAATGAATATTCTAAAACATGTCACATGAATTGTTAGGCTTATCTCAGAAAGCGTATATCATTAAAGTACTAGAATGATTTAGAATGAATAAAATTTACGTTAAGGAAGTATCAACTATACTCATAAAGTCTTGAGGTATTAGCATGGAACGAATAAATACATGTTTACTTATGTAATGAATGATCACATTGAGGTGATCAGAATGTTGAATTTGTAGCAAGTTTTGAGGTTACAATTCAAACTAATTGACTGCAAAATTTTATTTCGGGGCTTAGAACCGTCGACAATATTGCTTAGCTGCTGAAAACATATTGTGGTGTTTTGCAGCAATGACATGTACTACAAAGGTGCTAAAATTATGTGAATGAAGTACTTTGTCTTTAAAGAATGAGATCAGAAACAAAGATTGTCAATAGAGCATGTTAGCATCAATCTTATGATTGCTAATCCCTTGAAAGAAGGATTATTGCCTAAACATTTATTGAACATGTTGAAAGTATAGACATTACAGTTATTAAGTAAAATTGAATTTGATATTGACATCCTTATGTATGATGTAATTGACACTCTGAGCTCACTTATAATATGTTTGATATGTTTCTGATTACCTGTTCTCTAGAACGGCATGCACTAATGTATTAGAGTAATGTAAACAGGTATTGTCTTGAATAAAGACATTATGGACCAATTACGTATTTCCCAATTATAGATCATGTTAAGGAAAAGACTATTTTGAGGTACATGGAAGGAACTATGTCGAACAAATGATGTACAACCATCATGACCCGAATTAGTTTCTATCTTTAATCACGATTAATAGAGTATCTAAGTATAAGATGATTTAGCCATGTAAATGTGCATTAATTGTTTATTTAATTATTTTGTTTATTAGACCATAATGTTGAATTGTGTCACATGAGCCAAGTGGGAGAATGTAAGATTTTAATATCTTAGTATGTCTCATGTGATGTGCATGTGACATGTATTGATGTGTGTTTAGTAAATAAATAATTAAATATTAATGAGCTTAATCATAATTAGATATAAGAGAGGTTGTTTCTGAAGGCCCATTAGCTTGATGGAAGCTAATGGATAATAGTTAGGGTTTTTACCTATTTATAAGAAACAGGTCATGTTCCTGGCCATAAGGTATTCTTTTCTCTCCCCATCACAAAACGGCTAAACAAACAACATAGAAAAGAATAGCATAGGAGGCAAAGGAATAGAAATGTGTTTCGTGCCTTTTGATCAAAGGGCGTTTGGAGAACTCTTTTTCAACTCTAGCAATGGATAGAGGTTAGTAATTGTATTCCTTATTGTCTCTATAATATGTGAAAGTCATGTAATTTCAAGATCCTTATTATTGTAGTTGTAACAAATAAATTAAACTACAACTTATATGTACAAGTGCATAAAAAAACAAAACCCAAAAATAAAATAAGAGTATCACTATCTATGTATAAGTGTATAAAAATAAAAATAACAAAAAATAAAAAATAACGGTATCATACTCTGCGTAAAAATGAGTAAAAATAAATAACTAAATAAGAGTATCACTTTCTATGTACAAGCTAAGTGCATGAAAATAAAAAAACTAAAATTAAAATAAATTAATATAAATATAAAATATAAAAATCTACTTCAAAGAACATGCCAAAAATTTGTGTAGAATGGTAGTTGGAAGAAAAGATTAAATACACTTGTGTGAGGTTGGAAGTTGGAATGGGGAGTTGAGAAGAAGAAAGATTACCTCTTGATTGAGCCACGTGGCGAGCTTGTCGGTGGGTCTTTTTTTTTTTATCCAAATAAAATTTGGGCAACAAATTGGAGAGTGAAACGTGTCACTTAGAAGAAGTCATGTAAAATGACTTGTTTGACTCGGAGAATTTTGACTATAATTGCCCTATTTACGTAAATAATTTTTTTGATTGCCTCATGTTATATAAGTTAAATATTTTCAAAATTACTCATTTTTCATAAATTGTTTTTAAAATTATCCCACTTAAGTAAAAAAGCCCTCCATTTAGAAATAGTCCCAGTGGGATATTGCAAAGTTTAATTTCCTTAATAGTGTTTGTCTTGTCATTAATAGTGATTGTATGTAATCCCTCCGTTAAAAAAATGCTAAAAAATGTCTTTATTAATACATTCGTTAAGGAAGCAAAAGAGGTAATTTTATCTTGAAAAATGATGAATTCAAAACTTCGAGAACTAGTAAACTTAGATTTAATTTTCAATGCAAGTTTTCCTTTAACGTATTCCTTAACCAATATCCTTCGGGCACTGATTAGCAATAAAAAAATAGTGATCGCACTCCCTCCGATCGTATATGTGAGATCATTTTAGAGAAATTTAATTCATAAAGAAAGTGGATTGAGGTAGTTAGTGGTATAAAAAATATAAACAGTTAATATACCTTTTCAAAATTATCAATTATTATTGAGATTATAGAAAGTGTTGACTTAACCTGGTATTTTTGGAAAGAAATAATTAAATGTTATTGAAAATTGATATATTGTTATATAAAAAGGAAAAAAAAATTCCCTAAAAGGATTTTATAAAGGCAAATGCTAATAAGTGCCCTTGATGCACTTGTTAAGAAGTCAAATAAAGTAAATAATCATTGAAAATGCATTTTTTTAGATTCTCAAGACACGGAGTAATATGCACTCATGATCAATTTTCTAAGTTTAGAAACCTTAACAAGTGCCCTAAGGGCACTCGTTCGTAAGACCCTATCCCTCCGTCGAAAAAATCATTTTGTTTTAGAAATTTCACATACATTAGAAAATAAGTATATTTTCTAAAATGCGAGGTTGATAACATCTCGGTTTGGAACTCAATTGATAACGTGTGACATGACGAATTAATTTTAGTAACACAAATGTTCGAGATTAAAATGGTATGGAGATAAATAATGTCATGTCCATGTTATCATATAAAAAAAATCACCTTGATTTTCAGGACATTTTAATTAAGTATATATAGTTTTCGAGTTATAAAAATCGGGGTGTTACATCTAATTTGGTAATTGATTTGACAAAATATATCACTTGTAACTTTTTAATTGGAACAAATATTAAAGGGTACCACACCCTTACTAAATTGAAGGGTTGGGAAGTAATTACCCATTTCACTGTGCATTTGTAGATGTAATGATTTCGTAGCAAGAAAAAAGAAACATATATTGATCTGTTTGAGAAACTTTCATATTTTTTTGTCCAGTCTCAGACCTTGAGTATGCCACCGTGTCCAACATGGCCAAATGTAAAACAAGACTTGGATTGAGATTTTCAAAATTTCAATAGCCTATTTGTCAATAGTATCACAATCTATTACTCCCTCCGTCCCTAAATATAAAGCCATCTTAACACTTTTTAGATTCCCAATAATATTAATAGGGGTAATTTTGAAATTACATATCAAAAGTTCAAATTTCCAATACAATTAACTAAATTATTCCGTTTTCTTAACGGACGTGAAATCCCCCAAAGAAGCTTTGTAACACCCTATGATTTCTACCCTTAAAACCCCGCTATTAAAAATATGAATTTGAAATTTCATTTTTAATTTAATAAAAATCATCCGTCAAACGGACGGAGTTTTGTTTGTTTTTAGGACTATTCCAAAATTCAACCTGTGATAAACAAATTTAATTAAATATCCAATAGCCAGCAGGGCTTCAGATTATATATATAAGTCATATCAAGGCCCAATGGGCTCCAAATATATCAGAGTATCAAATATTCAGAGTTTTCAGCGGAAAATACTAAGTTTGAGTGTCATAATCAAAACATATAACTTTGTCAAAACATAACATCCTAAGCCTCATTCGAAATATGCATATTAAATTTACATCAAAATAATATAAGAGGCTTAGGTCCATCTTATACTCTAAACCCATAACACCCTACTCTCCCTGTAAGGGAAAGTACTCCTGCTCGGCCGGGGGCTGTGCCAACTCAATCTCCATACCTGAAAAATGTAAGGGAGTGAGCTTTGCACATGAAATAGAAAGCAGTTTCTAACTAGACATAACAACCCACTAGGTCAAACACAATTAGCAAATAAGCATATATTCACATATTGCACACCATACTCATTTCATTATTTCCATATTCGTTATTCATTCCAAATTTCCATTTCCATTATTCATTTCAACATCCATTTCCATTATTAATTTATTCATTTCACATACTCATTTCATTTCAATACATCACCTCAAATCAGAGGCCAATGAACAATTTTCATTCAACACATTTATCACCTCAAAACAGAGGCCCTTATACTTTTCCATATTTAAATTATGTGTCCCTCAGGTCAGAGGTCAACACTCCAATTTCTTAATTCACGGTGTGTCTCTCAGGTCAGAGGTCAACACACCAATACACATTCCATCCGGTGTTCCTCAGGTCAGAGGTCAACACCCATTCACTTTAATTCATCTGGTGTCCCTCAGGTCAGAGGTCAACACCCATTTATTTTATTTCCTTTCGTGCCCCTCAGGTCAGAGGTCAACACTCATTAACATTCATTTCATCTTGTGTCCCTCAGGTCAGAGGTCAACACTTTATTACTTTAATTCATTTTGTGCCCCTCATAACAGAGGTCAGCCTAATCATCATTTTCCATTAATCGTCACCTCAAATCAGAGGCCAACGCACTTATCACATTTTCATTTCACATTACCTCGCATCAGAGGCCAAATCTTACTTTCATCTTCTTACACAAACAATTATAACACAAACATTTGCTCATTCATACGATATCCACATTCTTAACACAATTAAATACAATAGCACACATTCAACACCTAATCATTCTCACCATAAACAACTTATCACAAGTTAAGGAATGTCACCTCAAAACAGAGGCCAACATATATACCACATTCTCAATATTCGGTGCCTCATTTCAGAGGCCAAGAATTATTCACTTTATTGTTCAATCAATTTTAACACATTTAAATACAACAACACACATTCAACAACTAATTATTCATGTAATTACCTTATTCATTTCCTTTCTCAGTTATCACAATCATACCAAATAGTATTCTCTTTCATAGTCCAACATTTATATTACACTTCATTTCAAATTACATATTTCACCTTCTCACATATTTGCTTTATCACCACATAATAAAATCACCTTTTACTTTTTGTTTACACAAAATCATTTGCTTTCATTTCCGATATTCACAAGTTCAATTCATAAGCCATGGCCTTTGTTCACAATTGACAATACTTAACATTTACATTCATTTAGCATTTAGATACAAATACGCACATTCATCACATATAATCGTTTCCATTCCCTTTTCTTCCTATATTAATTTATTCCATAACACATACACATATTTGCAATAGCAGTGAATTATAATTTAATACAAGGCTTTACAATTAAAATCAATAATCATAGAATTCATTTATGTCAACTTCACTATCATATTACCCAATTCCTCTTGCACTTCTTTGTAATCACTATCCAAGTTTCAATTGTCAAATAATTCATTTTCATATCATGGGGTTCTCTTTTCCTAGTCTTTACGTTCAACATCATACATATTTAATTAGTTAGAATTTTATATTCAATAACCTATGGTTTTACAATCTAATTTTCTCCCCTAACACATAATCCTAACAAATCATTATATACTAACTAGAACCCACTCCCTAGAACAAGGCAAAACCCACCCCCTTACCTCAAACACTTGGAGATAAGGTGATTTTGCTTGCTCCAAGCTTGAAAGCCTTGCCACCAATTGAGTTAGAATCCAAAGGAAGAGGGAGGAACCTAATATAATAGCCATAACAAGAAGAGTTAGCATTTATGCCATAGCCTCTTGCCATAACTCAAGAAAATGTGAAGCTTCCATGGCCTAGAGTTGAAAACCACCATGGAAGACAAGAGAGAGAAAGGGAAAACGAATTTAGAGAGAGAAAAGAGGAAATCCATGGCATTAAACACTTACTTGAAGTGAAGAAGGAAGAGATTTGTTGATGGAATGAAGAAATCCCACTTGCTCTTGGTGGATTTGATGATGGAGAATGGAACCCTAGGGGAGAGAGGAAGAGAGAAACAAATTTGGGAAAGAAAGAGCGTGTGTTTTGCTTTTATTTTTTTCATCAGCAGCAGCTCTTAATCGATTAAATTGCAGCTTAATCGATTAAGAGGCGATTAAGAGGCAATTAAGCTGCACAATTTTGCAGTATCCAGACTTTGAAAGGCCATAACTTCTTCGTTACCCGTTGGATCTTCCTCAAATTTTAAAGCAAGCTTCTCTACATACTAATCTTCACATCCAACGGTGGAATTTGTGTTTAGAGTTGTAAATCTTTTATTTTAAATTTCTTAATATCCTATGTTATTAATCCTAAAACAAGCCTTCAATCCACTATTTTTAACTCAATATCATTATTTCCTTCACTCTAAGCTTGACCGATCATCAATTATACTAGGAATTAAATTTGGGATGTTACAAGCTTTATATTTAGGGACGGAGGGAGTAATCTTTTAAGTTACAACAAAGTTGTTGTTGTGTATGCCATTTTCAAGTAAGAGTGATATTAGATGATAATGGACAAAGGAATTCTCAAATTATTGGTTGAAGAGGGGCCATCTTTGTGGAAGAGACGAGAGAGAATGAAACGTGTGAGATGGATAACTAATACACTAATTTTTTCACACGTTTTTGGTTAAGTCAATGTTGATAATTAATAGATACCTCAAATCAAAAGTTAATTCAAGTTATCTATATACAGTCCATGATTTCTATGAACTATGATCAAAATATATAGAGAAATT
Organism: Crotalaria pallida; assembly: GCA_037953625.1. Classification (NCBI taxonomy): domain Eukaryota; kingdom Viridiplantae; phylum Streptophyta; class Magnoliopsida; order Fabales; family Fabaceae; genus Crotalaria; species Crotalaria pallida. The sequence goes on from CM075653.1 coordinate 92,123,612, forward strand.
ATAAGGCTCTTATATTGCATGATCAAAATGACACTCCTTCAATTCGCACTTACTGTTGATTGCTGGAAAAAATGGTATGTATTCCCTATAATTATTATTGAGATTATAAAAAGTGTTGACTTAACCTGGTATTTTTGGAAAGAAATAATTAAATGTTATTAAAAATTGATATATTGTTATACAAATAGGACCAAATTTTTCCCTAAAAGGATTTTATAAAGGCAAATGCTAACAAGTGCCCTTGATGCACTTGTTAAGAAGTCAAATAAAGTAAATAATCATTGAAAATGCATTTTTTAGATTCTCGAGACACAAAGTAATATGCACTCATGATCAATTTTCTAAGTTTAGAAACCTTAACAAGTACCCCCTAAGGGCACTCGTTCGCAAGACCCTATCCCTCCGTCGAAAAAATCATGTTGTTTTAGAAATTTCACATACATTAGAAAATAAGTATATTTTCTAAAATGCGAGGTTGATAACATCTCGGTTTGGAACTCGATTGATAACGTGTGACATGCGAATTAATTTTAGTACTCCCTCCGTCCCATTATCTTGGTAAAAAAATGCAAAAAAATTTGTCCCATATTAAAGTAAAAAAATAAATGAAAAATCTTAAAGATTGTATATTATATCGATGATTGATAAGTAAGTAAGAAAAACATATTTTAAAGATTTTTTTGAGACAACATTGCAATATGTATTAATTGTAATAATATGAAAATTTGTGCAATATCAATTTGTAATTAATGAGTGAATCATGCATTATATGATACAAATACTCTCTTATTTTTATTGACTTCTTTGACTTTTACCAAGATAATGGGACAGAGGGAGTAACACAAATGTTCGAGATTAAAATGGTATGGAGATAAATAATGTCATGTCCATGTTATCATATACAAAAAAAATATATCACCTAGATTTTCAGGACATTTTAATTAAGTAAATATAGTTTTCGAGTTATAAAAATTGGGGTGTTACATCTGATTTAGTAATTGATTTGACAAAATATACCACTTGTAACTTTTAAATTGGAACAAGTATAAGAGGGTACCACACTCTTACTAAATTAAAGGGTTGGGAAGTAATTACCCATTTCACTGTGCATTTGTAGATGTAATGATTTCGTAGCAAGAAAAAAGAAACATATATTGATCTGTTTGAGAAACTTTCATACTTTTTTGTCCAGTCTCAGACCTCGAGTATGCCACCTTGTCCAACATGGCCAAATGTAAAACAAGACTTGGATTGAGATTTTCAAAATTTCAATAACCTATTTGTCAATAGTATCACAATCTATTACTCCCTCTGTCCTTAAATATAAAGTCATCTTAACACTTTTTAAATTCCCAATAATATTAATAGGGGTAATTTTGAAATTACATATCAAAAGTTCAAATTTCCAATACAATTAACTAAATTATTTCGCTTTTTAAGGGACGTGAAATCCCCCAAAGAAGCTTTATATTTAGGGACGGAGGGAGTAGTCTTTTAAGTTACAACAAAGTTGTTGCTGTGTATGCCATTTTCAAGTAAGAGTGATATTGATGATAATGAACAAAGGAATTCTCAAATTATTGGTTGAAGAGGGGCCATCTTTGTGGAAGAGACGAGAGAGAATGAAACTTGTGAGATGGATAACTAATACACTAACTTTTTCCACACGTTTTTGGTTAAGTCAATGTTGATAATTAATAGATACCTCAAATTAAAAGTTAATTCAAGTTATCTATATACAGTCCATGATTTCTATGAACTATGATAAAATAATCAGAGAAATTATAAGGCTCTTATATTGCATGATCAAAATGACACTCCTTCAATTCACACTTACTATTGACACTACTGCTGGAAAAAATGGTAAGTGATGGTATAAAAAGTCATAATTTTCACAAAAACCGTAGCAAAATACACTTGTTGAAAGTGTCACCGTGAAGGCCATGGTACCGTCATTTTCGCCTTTGGGTATACATCGTTGTTGTTTTAGCCACAGAATTATACAACATTAGTATATAGCCACGGATTTATACAACATTTTTATAGATATCCGTACCTAAATAACCAATACCCTCGTTTTAAACATTTAACTACGGTGTAATCATTACAAAATAACCTATGATTTTTTAGTTTAAATTCATCTATCCACGATCAAAACTCTAATTAATTTAAGTCATTTTTTAAACAAAATCTGTAGTTAATTTTTCTAATCAAAAGATACTTAAGCATCCAAAAAATTAAAAGATACTTAAGCTTTTAATAAAAGATTATAAATGTTCTTCATTAAAAATTAGCTTAGTTAGAAGTTAGAACATCCAGATGTTCAAACATCAAAGGTATTAGTAAAGATGGGACTTCATGTATAACCACCAACATCATAGGTTGTGGCCTATTTTAAGTATCCAAAATAATGAAGATACACCTATGAGTTGATTCATCTATTTACTTTCATAGATTATCCATCCTTTGAAGATGCATCTCTCAATGAAAAAGAGAATATGATTTCAGAATACAATAGAAATCAGATTTAGAATCATTTCTTAGTCACTGTGAGGATCACCACAACTGCACTCAACCAATGATATGGAAGCAATTGTATCGATAAATATGGAAACTTTTTTGACTAAACTGTCACTTTATATACACATGTGGCCGTTAATATCTTACACAAGATGCTGAATTCAAAAGACAAAAATTGGAGGAAGAAGAGGCTAAGGTAGTAAGACCGCTGAAGAGGCAGCTAAGGCAGCTGCAGATAAGGCAGCTGCTAAAGCTCTGACAGCCGCAGAAAATATAACAGCTGATGAATTTGTGACAGCATCACAACAACTAGACGTCGTATAAGTTATTTAACGACAAGGTGCGTAAGATGTTAAGGTCTATGAACGGAGAAAGTTGATAGGAACTAACGTGAGTAACTTTTTCCAAAGTAAGGGACTATAGAAGAATTATTGAAAAATCAAGGACTAAAATGAAAACTCCTTACAAAGTGAGGGACTAAAGTGACAGTTTAGTCAAAGTTTTTTCCATGAAACAGATTTAGTTAAACCAATATAATATTCATCAAAGTATCAAACGCTCACTGTCTTAAAGCGTGTTTTTTTGGGCGTTTAGAATCCCAAAACGTGCGTTCTGCAGAAAGCCACCTCTATGTGGCTTTCGCGTTTGCAACGGGGAACACCAATCCAAACGCACACTTATTCCGGTACATCTACATGCATAATCTTTAAAATTGCAACTTATGGTTCAAGCTCTTACCATAAAGCTTAAAGTAAATTCCGCTTAAAGTAAATTCCCCTTGGACTTCCATTCTTTCCAAAAGCTAAAAGTAAATTAAACAAGTCCAAAATATCCTAAAATTAACTTTCTAACGAATCTAGCCAAAATCAACATATAGCATAAAAAAACTACAAAATCATAACTTAATCAACAGAAAAAGGCTAAAGAATTGATCAACTTCTACATACGATAATGCTCAAAAATTTTATGAAGGTGTGTATTGGACTTGGTAACTATCCATGATCAATGAATTCTAACTTCTATCGCATTGCTTAGTAAAAAAAAATTCTATACTTCTGCTTCCAGCAGGAATATTGAACATATATTATAATATTATATTATGCTAGAAAAGTATGAATTAGTTTCCCCAAAAATTTCTCATTGAATTAAAGAAAATACTCGAGTCAAAACTTTTTTATATTAACCAAGCGTCTGCTAACCGAAACTATCCTTGAATTCGAACAAATTATGTGGAGGATGGAGCTGAAACATATTTAAACCAATATAATAGAAGAGTACTAGAGTAGCATACTCTTACTCTTCTGCACCATAAATGTCTAGACCAATATAATTGGGCTAAAATAGTCACAGGTGCGTTAAAAAATGTGTATAACAGGAGAGGATGGCTTCCAGTAATTCGATGAATAAAAATCCTCTTGCAACCAATGTGCAAGTACGAGAGCAAGGCCAAAAATTAAGTTATATGACTTATATCACAATAACTTGCAGAGACATTATGAAGCAGAATACAAAAGACAACATTTATAATTAAACATGCTCAAAAGAGTTTGAAAGGAGAAAACATTCTATGATGAACTTTTTTAGCATTTTATTTTTATTATTAAAAATAAGAAGGATTTATTTAACCTTTAAGGATTCCAACATTTAGGTGGATGATTTCATCGCTATCCCTATATATGTCCAAAACCAGCATAAAACGGATTGCAATCAAAAGGAAAAATATCCTTGTTTATATCGTGTTCAACAATAGCCCCTAAAGCTTGCAAGCCTATCTCTCTTTTCAATTTTGAACGTCTCTTTCGATTATTTTAGAAGGCATTGCCCTGCATACAAACACACATGCTCAATTAAATAGAATGATAATTAATCATAGGCTTAATTATGCTTTTAGTCCCTGTAAGTTCACCGTCTTTTGAAATTAGTCCCTAATTTTTTATTTGACCTTGAATGGTCCCCAAAAGTTTTAAAAATTTGTTTTTCGTCCCTCCGTCCAGCTTCCACCGTTAAACGCTGAGCTGGCAGACAGACTTCCATGTCACCCCTTATGTGTCCCTCCAAGTGTGCATCTGATGTGGCCCATTTCCTCACGTGCGTGGCACATGCTCAACCAGCTGAAGGGTTGCACGTGCGTGTCACGTGGGACGCTAAAGAGGGGGAACCTGAATCTTCTGAGGGAAGACTCTTCAGTATCTCCCTCATTCACTCACCTTACTCAAACGTTTCTCTCTTCTCTCTTTCACCGAACCCTAAAACGTTTCTCTCTTCTCTCTTTCACCGAACTCTCTTTCCGTTTTCGTCTCCTACTCCATCTCCTCTGTAACTCCATTTCACGCTATCTCTCCTCACGCACCTAAAATCGAAGGATCTGAGAAGGAAAGAGTGCATAGGAACGAAGATCTCTTGTTTTGGGTAAGTCAATATCCTTCTCTTCTATACCTTCTTTCCTCTTTTAAAAGGCTTTTCTTTTTGAAAAGAGAGAGGTGGGGTCCACACACTGTGTTCGACATGTGGGGGTCTTTCACATGTGGGGTGTGGCTTTCGTTGCTTAATGCTTTATTATTGTGATTTATAGTTAAATCTTGTGCATGTGTTAACCCTTTTTTGTTTTAAAATAGTTTTTGTTTGTCATTTTCAATGGAATCTCGGTACTGTGTTAACCTAGGGTTTTGTTCGTATGGGGTTTTTTTATTCTCGTTTGGTGTGGAGTTATGAGCAAGGGTATATTAAATTCGTTTACCTTTTTGAAAGTCAGCACATATTTTTGTTGGTAATCTTTGCTGTTCATGTTTCATTTTGTGGGCAAAGTTGACATTAATTAATGTTTATGTTTACTGTGTGTGGAGGGGACCACTGTGTGTAGTTGGACCCTTTTTGGTAACTTTACATATATAACACTGTTTGATTTTGTTAAGTGTGGTAGACCCTTTTTGGTAACTTCACTGATGTTTGTTTTATATGGCATGTAGGGATGAGTTTCACGGTCGTTCTACACCATGGGGGAAAGTTTGTTCAAAAAGAGAAAACTACATATGAAGGTGGAGAAGTTCATGCGGTTCACGGCATTGAGGAAGATAAGTGGTCCTACTTTGAAGCAGTTTCTCTATTTAAAAAGTTGGGGTATTCGAAGGTAGGCAAACTGAGTTGGAAACCAGAGTGGGCAAGCTTGGATAAAATGAGGCCACTGTCATGGGACTCACATGCAACAGACCTGGCCAATTATGCCCTCTCACACAGGGTTGAAGTGCATGTGTATGTGGACCATGATAGTGTCTCACACCCTGAGCCAGACTATATTGAAGGAGGTGCTGGAGATGCTGATGTTGTATCCATCAGCACTGATGGTGAAAGTGTGAGATCTGTTGAGTTTGGGGAAAGTGAGGAGGAATGTGAGTTAGACCTGGATGATGGCTTCCCTAATACACAAGGTGAGGGTGCTGAGGCTGAGTTGATTAACAACAATGAAGATGCTGAAGTTGTGGCTGAGGGGCAGGGTGTTAACCACAATGAGAATGCTGAAGCAAGGGGTGAGAATACAGTTGAAGAATCAGAAACTGAAGAAAATTGAAGTTAGACCACCAAAGTTGAAGGTGAAAAGAAAGAGGGCAAATACAAATTCTCTACGAACCAGACAAAGTCAAAGGCCTAGGGAGAAGGGAATCAGGATCAATGATGGGACTCAGAGAATACGAGGAAGTCAAGAAAGTCATGGAAATTCTGTGATGAATGAAGAACCAGTAGGTTACACTCCTATTGAGTCAGGTGATGATGGTCATCCTATTGAAGATGAATACCTCACTGATGAGTTGGATAGTGGAGCAGAAAATGAATCTGATGGAGAATTGATGGGAAGACCAACGTTTCCTGTATTCAGAAAGGAGAATCTTAGCAAGAATTTCAAGTTTGTTCCTGGCATGGAGTTTCACTCTATCGAAGAATTTAAGGATGCCATTAAGGAGTATGCAGTGTTAAATGGGAGGGCAATTCGATTTGTGAAAAATGACAAAGTTAGGGCAAGAGTTGTCTGTAGGAGTGGATGTGGGTTTGAAGCCTTTGTTAGTCAAGTTGGGACTTCAAGAACTTATAGATTGAAGACTATAGTTGATAAGCATACATGTGCAAGAGTGTTTGACAATCCCAATGCTTCTGCCAAGTGGGTTGCTACACAAGTGCAAGACAAGATTAGGTCAAACAGTGACTTCAAAATTAGTGAGATAATAGATGAAATAAGGAGGACACATGCAACTGAGATAACCTCCTGGAGAGCTTGGATGGCAAAACACATTGCAAAGGAAGTTGTTGAAGGTGATGCAGTGAAGCATCACAGCTTGTTGTGGAGGTATAGTGCTGAACTAAGGAGGGTTCATCCTGGAAATACTTGTAAGTTGCAGCTGGTGAGGCCTCAACTTAATATGCAACCAAGATTTGGGAGCTTCTACATGTGCCTTGAGGGATGCAAGACAGGTTTCATGAGTGGTTGCAGGCCAGTGATCTGCGTGGATGGCTGCCACTTAAAGAACAAGTATGGGGGAATCTTGTTGATAGCTGTAGGGAGGGATCCCAATGATCAGCACTTCCCAATTGCTTTTGCAGTTGTGGAATCTGAGAACAAGGAGACCTGGAGGTGGTTCCTGACAAATCTTTTTGATGATCTTGGAGATGTTAGATCTAGGAGATGGGTCTTTATGTCAGACCAGCAGAAGGTAACTTGTCTATTTCCTAACACTTTGTGTTTTTTCAATATGAATTGATGCTGTAAATGATCTAAGTACTTTTCCTTTTCCTTTTTGTTTTTTTGTTTTTTTAAGGGTTTGGAATCAGTGTTTGAGGAATTGTTGGGTGGTGTTGAGCATCGTTTCTGTCTCAGACACCTCTACAACAATTTCAAGAAAGCATTTGGTGGAGGGACAGACCTGAGAGACACCATGATGGCAGCAGCCAAAGCAACACATGAAACTGAATGGAAGAGGCACATGGAACAAATGAAGACCCTAACAGAGGATGGATACAATTGGCTCATGAGGCACAGGCTGAGCTCATGGTGTAAGCATACCTTCTCATTTTATCCTAAGTGTGATATCCTAATGAACAACCTAAGTGAGGCTTTCAACAGCACTATTTTAATTGCTAGAGATAAACCCATTATAACTATGTTTGAGTGGATTAGGACTTACTTGATGGGTAGACATGCTACACTTAGGCTTAAGATGGACAAGTACAGTGGTAATATCATGCCCAAGCCCATGAGGAGATTGGATAGGGAGGTAGAGGGTAGTGGAAACTGGATGCCTAGGTATGCTGGAAATGGGATGTTTGAGGTGACACATACACACCCTGATGGTGGTAAGTTCACTGTTAACATGGGTAGAAAAACTTGCACTTGCAACTTCTGGGACTTGACTGGGATACCTTGTAGGCATGCTGTGGCTGCCATTAGGTTTAGACATGAAGATTTAGAGCCTTATGTGAGTGATTATTATAAGAAGGAGATGTATGCTAAGTGTTATGGTGGTATAATCAGTCCAATTAATGGTCAAGATATGTGGCCTAACAGTGAAAGGCCTGATATATTGCCACCTGCATACAAGAGAGGTGCAGGCAGACCTAAGAAACTGAGAAGAAGAGAGCCTGATGAGCCTCAAAGTAAGACGAAATGGACAAGGACACAAACAAAAAATAGATGTTCAAGATGTAGGGCTCCTGGCCATAACTATAGGACTTGTTCTTTGCCACCCCCACCTGAAACTCAAAATCAGGACCCTGTTGATGGAGAGAATGTGGGCCAGGCTGCTGAAGGTGATGTGGGCCCGGGTGCTGGACCAAATGTGGGCCATGCTGCTGCAGGTCCTGTGGGCCTAGGTGATGCACCTAATGTGGGCCATGCTGCTGGAGTTAATGCTGAGGTAGAGGCTGGAGTCAATACACCTTCTCAGATGACTATGACCCCACCACATGTGTCTCAGATTATGAGCAGATTGGTACTTTCTTCTACTCCCTTTTCTGTTCATTTTCTTTATTTTTGTCTTTTTGTATGAACAATATTGTAATGAGGTGATGTGTTGTTATGTAGTCTGATGGACCAAATGTTGGATCTAATACTGTACATGATAATATTGTACAGAGTGGGGATATTGACCCATTAGCAGATTACTATACACCCTTAATCCCTGAGGCAGATAGATCAGTTGGCCATAGGAGGTGTTCTAAATGCCTCAAGTATGGTCATAACAAAAAGACCTGCACCTGGCAACCTTTCTCAAGTATTGATGCTGCTCTAAAGGTAATGATAAAATGCTGTCTTTCTCTCTCATTTTGTTGTTTGAGTAATATTATCTTCTGTTTCAGTAATAATATAGTGTGTTTCCTTTCATTTAAAAGGTGAACAAATCAAGGCAAGGAGAAGATACATGTCATGTATCAATGGCTAAGAAGAAGAAAACTACACATTTACCTACAAATTCTGCTGCTGCTCCAAAGGTAATTCTGCTGAACCTTCATTCTTATTTCTACTAAAACTTCGTTTTTGTCATTATGCTATGTTAACTTCTTATTTTAATGTGACTTACTTCATTTTTAAGGCCAACATTTCAAGTGATGCTGCTGCGATTGCTTCTTGTGGTGAACAAGTTGTTGTTGGAACACAACAGAGCCAGATTACAAGGGGGACAACAACGACAAGGACTCATGCAAAAGGTGAATCATCTAAGAAACAACAGACATCCAAATCTGAGGCTCCAAAGCTGAAAAAAAACAAAAAGAGGGACTTCTACCTACTGAACCTGCTGCTGCTCACTCTTCTGGTTCTGGATCAAAGGTAAAAATCATTCTAACTGGTCTGCCTCTGTTACTGAAACTTCATTCTTATTTTTAACCATGATTCTCTTTATACACAGAGGATGAATACACCTAGGAAATTCACAACCTCCAAGCCTACACATATGCAAGCCACGTCATCTAAGAGTAAACCATTTCATCCACCACGACTAAGCAAACAAGTAGTGGATTTAGTGAAGGCTTTGGCAACCACATATGATGGCAACCAAGATGGAACAAAGAAGTCAAGGAAGAGTCAAGGAAGAAGGAATGAGGACAACAACTGATCTGTTTTGAAGTGAATGAAACTTTTTTTATTTTGATTATTGTAATTACACAACTTCAGTGAATGGATATGTATATGCTTCCCATAGACCCCCTTTTTTGGTGACTTATGGCAGATTTGGTTGGTTGTAAATGGCTTGATTTAAAGGCCATCTTTTTTGTGAACTTGTGGCTTTTAGGATGTATATGCCGGGTAAATGGGGAAAGGGAATATGTGGCAGATTTTTGATGTGTATGCTGGGTACAGGGAAGGCAAACACATGTTATATTGTGAACTTGTGGTACCATTGGAGATGACTTTATGTTTACCAATGTCAAGTTATGAAATTTCAGCTTTTCCTAATGCCATTTCATTCATGTATTTATGCTTGACATTTAGTTGTGGATTACTTAATGTTTCTTAGCTTCATTTATGGAGCTTTTTTCAGTAGTAATGGTGTTCGTCAAATAGGGAAACAGGGAACATAATAACAATACAATAATGCACTTTCAAAAGGAAACTCAATAACATTAGCAAACATCAGATTTTACAGACAAAAGCAAATTTTAATGACCACCCTTAACCAACAAAAGCAACACTGCAAATGTCACAGACAAAGATAGCACAATTCCAGCAACTAACATATTCACTTTGGATCTCTCATATTCTAATTTCCTTTTGCATTTCAACAGTTTTTTCTTCAAGGATTCACAGCTTTGGCATGTATGGGGTTTCACTTCAGCTATGACTGGAGCTTTGACTTCAGGTTTCACTTCAGATTTGACTTCATTATGCTCTTCTTCTTCATCTTCTTCATACTCTACAGAAGCTTCATCTGCCCACCTGAAGTATCCTCTGCTATGTTCTCTCTCATGCATCTAAAAAAGAAAATAACTATCATAACTCACTCACAAAAAATGGAACAACAAAGAATGGAGATGAAAAGTTACTTATCAAACCTTCCAATTAGGGCATCCCCAAAATTTTCTCTCTAGATTCCTACTGCTATGAGAAGTCATCAATCTAGCAAATGAACCACAAACACACGATTTCTTACGGGACATGATGAAGTTGCGAGATGCAGAGGAGTATGTGTTGAAGCTTCTTCCACTATGTTCAGACGCCATTGTTGAAGCTCCTTCACTTCTCTCTGCAGCGGCGGTCGAAGGATGAAGAAGGGTACTCATCAACCCTAAATAGAGAAAGTAGAGATGCATGTGCCACTCACATGCCTACCACGTCATCTGCTGAGTTGGAGGCCCACATCAACGTTTTTTGTCCAGGTGGAAGGTGGTGACATGGAAGTCCGTCTGCCAGCTCAGCGTTTAACGGTGGAAGCTGGACGGAGGGACGAAAAACAAATTTTTAAAACTTTTGGGGACCATTCAAGGTCAAATAAAAAATTAGGGACTAATTTCAAAAGACGGTGAACTTACAGGGACTAAAAGCATAATTAAGCCTTAATCATAATGATAAACTTTAAACAAACAAGGAGGCATGTCACGTGTGATTTCATTCATGTTCATGCTCATAAAAGCAAGAACTTCAGTGATTTTTAAAACTCAAATAATTGTTTTATGTATGACTTAGAGAATTCCATTCTACAAGTCTCCATAACTTAAAGTGTGGATGCAGACGAACAAACATACATACGAATTATAGACCACTTGGTCATATGTTTCAACATTATCAATGAACAAGTCAGTGGATCCTACTCTCAAGCAAAATTTTAATCTTAATTTAGAGACATTATCCTTGTTATTGCTCTCAAGGTGCTTTCTATCAGAGATTGCCTTCTTGATCATGCGATACGAAGCCATTGAAAGTTTTTTGCCAGTAACTAAAATTATCCACGGGTAAGTTAAGACTGTTGTATTGATGACCGTTACTTCTCTAATCTTTTTTATTTGAAATTCTAATTCAGAAGGTATGAAACTTCACATTTTTCGTGACAAGGGGGTCTCTTGACATAAGGTTTTGATGGTGTTTGTTTCAATGGCTTCCAGATTGCCCATCCCTTTTAAAGTTTTGATATAATTTTGTTCTTACCAATGTCATGGTAGGATTACATTACCTGGGTTTAATAGTTGGTAGTATTATTATATATTTTATTCTTGGTGGTTTTGATTATGCATTTATATTATTGTTAAAAATTGAGATGATCCTTGAATTCCATCATCCTTTGTCCATTCCTTCTTTTTAGTTTACTGATTATTAGATAGTTGTTGATGTTATAGTTTATTTGATGTTTGATTGTTTTCATCCTAGTCTTTATTTTGTTCTTGTAATATGATTGCTTTTGAACCATAATTTCTTCACCAAATTAGCTTAAAAGTTAATTTCACTCGCACATGTTCAAGTGCATTGATCTTGTTTGGGGAAATGGTTTGTGCATGTTATACTATTACAAGGACGTGAAAATAAGGACTGTTGAGTTAATTAAATTAGTATTCCTACATTTTATATAGGTAATTAACTTAAAATTATCGACTGTCAATTTCAGTTGCTTGAGTGAGCAAAACATGATAAAGGTCCTTGCAAATTATGTAATCTGGTGAATCATAATACAAGACAAAAGTGCATTCCACTTTAACAAAAATTAAAGCTTTTCGTTGAGATGAAAGAAAAAAAGACATTCATAAATTTGAGAATGCAATCAGAACACATAATACAATCATAGGACTCCTATCTTTTACCTATTGCATATGTTTCTTGATTCATCAATTGGAGGACGGAAATATCATGAAAAGGAAAATGCATTGGTGCTTGGCAAACTGAAAGCTCATTAGCCACTTCTTGCATTGATGGTCTGGATTTTGGGTCAGGGCACAGACACGCTAATGCTAGTTTTAAAACAAGCACAACATCTTGCATATCTTTACAAAGAGAAGAAAGTGGACAATGTGAATCCAATATATCTCTCACCATCATGTTTTGAGCAGATGGTTTTGACAGAGAGGAAATCAGTTCTCCAGGGTGACTCCCCATCATTGTTTCTAAAGCAACAACTCCAAAGCTATAAACATCACATTTTGTTGTCACCAGCATGCTATAAGCCAGTTCTACAATATATGCAAGTATTACATAAGATATCAATATAAAATTTGGCCATAGATGTAAAAGAGAGAATAAAACTTGACGAGAGGCAACATTATATGTAAGAAATATAATAAATCACTAGATAAATTAAATTTAATATAGAAAAGAGAGAAAGCAAAACTTAACATGGGGCAATGTATCCATAAGTACCAACAACTAGAGTTTGATTAGATGAATCAGGATCAAGAAATCTAGCAGTACCAAAGTCAGAAACAAAAGCTCGTTACTCTGAATTCAGCAAAATGTTGTTGCTGCTTATGTCGCGATGCAAAATAGGTGGAGTGCAATGATGATGCATGTGAGCAAGAGCATAAGCTGACTCTTTGATAATAGTCACTCTCTTGCTCCAATTCAACTCTTGAGCTTCCATGTCATTAACCAAGTTACTGTAACGGACCCAAAATGATGATAAAGATAAAGACCAATTTGAGATGGTCAATCTCCAGAAATTAGATGAGAAATGAGAAAACTAGAGAATAGAGATGAGAGGCCGAGACTCAATTCATTTTTCATTCTTCATTCTTCCCAAATGAAAACTACAAGACTTATATAGAGTAATACAAGAACATTCTAGAACTATTATAATAACTAATAATACTTATTTAATTAACTATCTAATATTTATCCTATACCTACTCTCCAAATTAGCCTAATAATTCTTTTAATATATAATACACTTAATATCATTACATTACCGACCCCTTCAAAACCAACCTTGTCCTCAAGGTTGAAGAATTGCTCAAATTTTCCCATCAAACTTAATTCTATATATCTGTTATAAGAGCTATCAAAGTAATTTGTTGTCTTGATTATTGGAATGGGCTCCACGCGTGAAGTAACAAAATGCAAGTTGCCCTCCCCTGATGTATACGGCCTTACAAAATTTCCTTTAAGATTGCCTGTAGTAACGTGGAAATATGAGGCCCTACCCAAGTCAAAGGAAAAATCCACCAGCTTGGTCTCATGCGGGTCCCATGCACCTGTAGTTGAAAAGATAAGCTTTCCTTGATGTGCATCCAACGACCCTTGTTGTCTCTCAATGGTAGGAATATTATCTGTCTGCCACTCACATAAAGCCCGTGTAAAAAAAGAAGGTAAGAGAGGATGGGTAAAAGCAACCAATTGCTCTTTCCCCTTCGCAATTCTCGCACCAGAGTTGATGGGTAGTGGCGGAAACAGAGGCTGCCATGGCGGGGCTCGTGGAGGAACAAATGTTGCACGGTTTATCAAAAATGTTAAGGGTCCATGCTGCAGCTGCACGGGTTGGGCATCACCCAACGTCCAGCCATTCAAACCATGTACAACATCCAATTTCTTTCTTAATTCATCAGATCCAGGAATTAAAACTTGGCCACAACAAAATAGATTTGTTTCTTCTCCTTGCCTTTCCTCTTTCCTGATGTTATCGAAGACGATTTTTGCGGCCAGCCATGGTGGTTTCCATGGCACGGTTCTGAATGAATGCTCGCCAATAGAAGACAGAGATGCTCGCGGTGGAGAAGGGAATGGCTCCTTCGGCAACAGCGTTCGTGGTGGCTCACGATGAAGCATGAAGCTCTCTGTCTCGCTCTCAGCGTTCTTGTTGGGGACTAAGTCCAGTGATGGTGCTTGTGGTGGCTCGAAATCCTCCCTCTCTCTTCCACCTTTCAGATCTGGTGTTAGAGAGTGCAGATCTAGGGTATAGCACGGCGGGGCTCGCCGCAGAAACGTGGTGATCGAGGTGGTCGTTTTGTTCGCCGGCGATGATGGTACCATCTCCGACAACGGTGCCAGCGGCTGCGGTGGAGCTTGCGGCGGTGACCATGCTTTTCGTAATGGTGCGGTGACCGGCGGTGGCTTCCGTTTCAGATCTAGTGATGACAGAAACTCCGGGGACGTTTTTGGCGGTGGTGAAAATGGTTTCCATGGAGATGAAGGTGGTGACTGACAGTATTGTGAATGGAGGTGGTGGTGGTGGTCAAAATAATATCTATAATTGTAGTCTGAAAATAGGAGGTCTCCATGAGATAAGTTAGGTGGAGGAAAATGGTTAGATTGTTGGAGACAAGATGCGTAGCAAATGTTACACGGTGGTTGATGGTGGCTGGATTGTGGTTGGTAGTGAGGATTCATGGTGGGAGGTGGTCTCTCAATGAAAGCACCAAATGTAACGGACCCAAAATGATGATAAAGATAAAGACCAATTTGAGATGGTCAATCTCCAGAAATTAGATGAGAAATGAGAAAACTAGAGAATAGAGATGAGAGGCCGAGACTCAATTCATTTTTCATTCTTCATTCTTCCCAAATGAAAACTACAAGACTTATATAGAGTAATACAAGAACATTCTAGAACTATTATAATAACTAATAATACTTATTTAATTAACTATCTAATATTTATCCTATACCTACTCTCCAAATTAGCCTAATAATTCTTTTAATATTTAATACACTTAATATCATTACAGTTACTAAACAAGCTTCCTCTTTCCATATACTCATACACCAAAAACATGCACTTGTTGTGCAAACAAAAGCCATAAAGCTTAATGATGTTACGGTGGCGAATCTCTGTCAACATCTTGACCTCATTGCAAAAACTCTTGTAAAATGATGCATTTTCTGATTCTGTTTTATGAAGCTTCTTCAATGTGACACATTTACCACTTGGAAGTTGTGCTTTATAGACACTACCATATGCTCCTCTTCCAATGCAATATCTAAAATCAAAGTCCTCAGTTGCTTGGATGATGTCGTCAAATGCAATTTTACCATTGTAGTTCCAAATTGAGAACAAGTCTCCATTCTTTATACTTATACCCGTAGTTTTCATCTCACCATGTTGGCCACAAAAAATATAAATTCTGACACGTACACAACTTGCACAAATGAGACACATAACTATGGTAGAAATGACAATTTTCTCTGTCAGGGTAAATAGGGGAGATGAAAAGCTAGGTTGACCAACTGGCACGTCTACCGGGTTATCACAAATATAGCAACTTGTGTTATTATTGTAAGAGAAATCAATGTGTGATATAGAATCTAGTTCAAAATGTTTTTTGCCAGTAAGATTATTATGACTAAGATTTAAATAATCAACACATATAATATTTGACAGTATGGAAGGAATGCTTTCATTTAAAAAGTTGAAGCTAAGCTGCACATAGATGCAATGCTGTAGAATACCAGGTGGGATGGATCCTACAAGCTTGTTATGGGAAATATCTAAGACTTTGAGGTTATTCGATTGTCCAATCCAATGTGGGATGAAACCAGTTATTTGATTCCAAGAAAGATTTAAATCTGTTAGTCGTGTTAATGAAGAAACCTGCTCTGGAATAACACCTATTATCTTGTTATTAGAAAGATCTAAAACTTTCAGATTGATCAAGTTCTCTATATGTACTGGAATAATACCATCTATCAGATTTGAACCCATATCCAAGGTTAACAAATTTGTTAACTTCCCGATTGCTTGTGGGATGGAGCCGCTAAGATGATTATGAGAAAGGTAAAGATTTTGCAATTGAGTAATGTTTGCAATTGAAGAAGGCAGGGATCCACTAAAATTGTTTCTATTAAAGTCCAATGTGACAAGGTTCTTCAAATTGCCAAGCTCGAGAGGAATCAAACCACTAATAGAATTGAAAGAAAAATTTAAGAAGACAAGTTGGGTGAGGTTTGTAATAGTAGTAGGAAGCTCACCGGAAAGTTGGATTTGAGAAAGGTCAAGATTTCTTAATTGGGTGAGATTTGCCATGGAATAGGGGATGGATCCACTAAAATTGTTTGCTCCCAAGTTTAATGTGTTTACGTTCTTCAAGTTACCAATCTCATGAGGAATCATACCGCTAACAATGTTATCAGAAATATCAAACATCACAAGTTGAGTGAGATTTGTAAGGGTGGAAGGAAGCTCACCATCAAGTCGATTAAAAGAGAGGTTCATATGAGTGAGACTTGTCATACAACCCAAGCTTGAAGGGATGCTTCCACTGAAGGTATTGGCACCAGTGTTTCAAATTGCGGTCGCGGTCGCGAAAACGGTCGCATTGCATTTATTGCGATTGTCGTCGTTGCACTTGCTGCGATGAGGATTGCGGCCGTTGCGGTGTGAAATTAAATTATATTCGCACAAAAAGCAAAAAAAAAGAGTATATAATCATTTGCTATATATACAATATTTGTTTATTAATAATTTTGAATATTTTTCTAATTTTTAATAACTTTCCAATAATAAGCATAGATAGATTATCAAAAGATAATTGATTTTTTTGTGTAGAATTATTTTTTACAAAATAAATAATTGATTCATGATTTAACAAAATCTTTTAAAAAAGACTGTAAAAAACTTTGAATCCATGAAAAATCTCTAAAAAAAACTAGTAGTAGATAATCATCGGTTATCGAAAAATAATTGATTTTTTTTAAGATAATTAGTTACCAATGAGTTAATGATTTAATTAATGTAAAAAAATCTAAAATTATAACAACCACAAATAAACCCAATCAAAATCCTTTAATTCCTCTATTTCTACAAATTTTAGTGTATATAGCAAAAAAAAAAGGAAAGAAAAGGGGCAAAACGGTTCAACCAAAAAATAAAAGAAAAGAGGCAAAACGCAAACAGAGAAACGCGTTTCTTCTTTCTTCTTCTTTCTCGGTTTCCACTGTGTTTTTTCTTCATTTTCTCACCAAGCGTTTCTTCTTCTTCTTCTCACTCAGAGAGTTTTTTCTTTTTCTTGTTCTTATTCCATGAGATTGAGACACCCCATCTCACCCTTCTCTCTTCTAGTCTCCCTCTCCCTTCCGATTTGGACCCCATCTCACCCACTCTCTCTGTCCAACTCTGATCCCATCACTTCTTCATACTCAAAATCAGAGATGCATGCATGTATGTGGGTGTAACATAACAACAAAAGGTAAAAGGGGTTTTCAATTTACTTGCTGCTCTGTAATGGAAAAACTTTTCTTTTCTTCTAATTTTTCTTTCTGATCTGATGAAAAACGAGTGTTGCGGTCGTTACGTTGCGGGATTGCGGCCGTTGTGTTGCCGTTTTTTCTGTGAATCAGAATCACACCGCAATTGCGGTGTGATGTGGTAACAGTGCCTGTTGGAAACTAAATTTGTTATTGAATACGCGTATGTTTTTCAAAACAGCAAAGACAAAGATGTTACGAAAAAAAAGGTTACTGAGTTTAGTAACTACCACCAAGAGGAGCTCCTAGTTTTTAGAACGGGAAACAAAATTCATCTAGTATAAATAGGTTGCTCATTCATTTGTAAAATGTACAATTCAGAAAAGAAGAAAAACTTGTAATAACTACAAGAGAGAAATTAATAAAAAAAAAAAGAGAACTCCAACGAGTCTCTATAATTTTGAGTGGGTGAGGAATTGTTTTTTTTTATTTTTTAAGTTTATTTAACTTAGGCAATTTATTTATATTGCCAACATCTGGTATCAAAGCCAGGGCCGGGTCGGTGTGCCAACGGGGACGTTGGGCCTCCAAGGGGGTGGATGTAAAGTGAAGCCTTAGTCCCACATTGGCTGGTAAGGAGAACGAAGCATGCCTTATATAGGGTGTGGATACCTTACCTCACGTGGACGCGTTTTGGGGCTCACTGTTAGTGTGAGACCAAGAGCAAAACCGTGAGGGTGAAGGATGCCCAAAGCGGACAATATCCACGTGGCAGTGCGCTGGGCCCCAGTACCCAGTACCGTACGGCTGGTTGGGGCTGGGCTGTTACATTTGTTCTTTTATACAAATGAATGCATGTTCTCTCCGTGTTTGCTAAATTAAAGTTTGTTATTCTTACAATTAGATTTTGACCATGAGAATAGGAGGTGTAACAGCATGCAAGCTTCTATTTTTTAACAAATGCTTTAGTATAAAAGGACATGCATTCATTTGTAATAATAACATTGAGAAAAGAAAAAGATTCAGAGAGAAAAGAAAAAAAACTTGTAACAATAGCATTCAGAGAAAGAAATTAATAAAATAGGGAAAACTCCAACGAGTCCCTAAAGTTTGTGTTGTGTGTGTTTTTTTTATTTATTTTACATAGGCAATTTAATTTTATATTGCCAACATCTGGTATCAAGAGCCAGTTAATTTAAAATGGCAACAAGTTCAAGTACAGGTGCACAACAACAGGTGTCATCCTCAATTTTCAAGTTTGATGGAAAATCAAATTTTTCCATGTGGAAGAGGCAAATGGAGCTATGTCTAAAGACTAGCGGATACGGAGAAATTATTCAGAAAGGTTTCGTTGAAACCACAACATCAGACAAAGAAGAACAACGACCAATAGAAAAAGATCGTGTACTAAACGAAAAAGCATT
Source organism: Crotalaria pallida (assembly GCA_037953625.1). Lineage (NCBI taxonomy): Eukaryota > Viridiplantae > Streptophyta > Magnoliopsida > Fabales > Fabaceae > Crotalaria > Crotalaria pallida. The sequence continues at coordinate 92,142,635 of CM075653.1, forward strand.
ATTTTTAATTTATCAATCGGTGGAGCTGCATGTTTTAGAGAAAATTTTCCATGCAAAAACAACAAAAGAAGCATGGGAAATTTTAACTAAAACCTATGAAGGTGGTGATCCAATTAAACGAACGAGATTGCATGGCCTAAAAAGACAATTTGAGATGATGGAGCAAGGTAAGACTGAAACTATTCGTGATTATTTTTCACGAGTAGATAAGCTGGTGAATGAGATGAAAAATAATGGTGATAATATAGAAGAAAAAGAAATTGTGGAGAAAATCATGCGCACGCTCACAAGTCGATTCGATTTTGTGGTAGCTGCGATAGAAGAATCAAGAGACCTTAGCACGGTATCCTTAAACGACTTGCAAGCGTCTCTAGAATCACGTGAGATGCGAATGAATGAAAAATCAAGTGGCACAATGGAGCAAGCATTGAAAGCTCAATCAAATGTTAGAAATGATCGAGTTATTCCAAGGAAAATGGAGTACAATCAAAGAGGCCATAATCTCAGAGGAAGAGAAAGAGGAAGAGGAAGGTATTCTATGACACAAGCGACTAGAGGTAATGAAGGTTTTCAAAATAAATCCTCAATTCAATGTCATAAATGCAACAAGTACGGACATTATCAATATGAATGCAAATCACATATTCAATGCCATAATTGTAACAAGTATGGGCATTATAGTCAAGAATGTCGTACTAAAACATTGAATAATAGAGAGAGACATGCTCACATTGCTAAAAATGAAATGAAAGCAGTACTATTAACTAGTCACACAGGAGTTAATAAAATTGACCACCAATGGTTATTAGACACGGGTTGTAGCAATCATCTAAGCGGGAATAAAGAAATATTTTCCCACTTAGACGAAAGCTTCCGAAGCGCGGTCAAACTTGGTGATAATTCAAAGCTTGATGTCTTGGGGAAAGGAAAGATAGCTATTCGACTTAATGACGGATCCTTAAATTACATTTCTGATGTATTCTATGCACCTGGAATATGTCAAAATCTTCTAAGTGTTGGCCAACTAGTAGAGAAAGGCTATGATTTGAAATTCAACAAAGAAAGTTGCACAATAAATGATGTCAAGATGGGCCTGATAGCAAAGACAAGTATGTCGAGAAATTGACTATTTCCGATGAACATCAGGTATGATGCTAATTTGTGTTGCAAAGTAGGGAATGTCGATGATAATTGGCTTTGGCACATGAGGTTAGGGCATTTCAACTTTGAAAGCATCAAATTTCTTGCCAATAAAAAATGGGTTACTGGTTTGCCTGTTGTCCAAGCTCCTGATCAGCTATGTGAAGCGTGTGTAGCAGGCAATAGGCATCGAGATCCTTTTCCTAAAGGACGTGCTTGGAGAACCACAAAACCACTCGAGCTAGTGCACTCTGATTTATGCTATTTGGAGGTTCAATCCAATGGAGGTAATAAATATTTTATCACTTTCATTGATGACTTTAGTAGGAAGACATGAGTGTATTTTCTAAAAAATAAATCTGATGCTTGTAATACGCTGAAAAGCTTTATGGCGTATGTTGAGAGGCGTAGTGGTCATACCCTAAAAACCCTAAGAACCGATAGAGGAACTGAGTATATTGTATGTGATGATTTTTTAAGAAAAAATGGTGTTAAACATCAAATGACTGCCAGATATACTCCACAACAAAATGGAGTGGCAGAACGAAAGAATAGAACTATCATGGATATGGTTAGAAGCATGCTACATTGCAAGAAACTACCCAAAAGTTTCTGGGCAGAAGCTGTAGCTTGTGCAGTCTATATCCTGAATAGGTGTCCTATTAAAAGTGTTCGAGATCGAACACCACAAGAAGCCTGGAGTGGGTCGAAGCCGGATCTTAGTCACATGAAGGTCTTTTGTTGCATCGCTTATGCACATGTTCCCGATCAAATGAGGAAGAAGTTAGATGATAGGGCAGAAAAATGCATATTCGTCGGATACAGTGAGGAAACAAAAGCCTACAAGCTGTACAATCCAGAGACTCAAAAGGTAATTATCAGTCGAGATGTTACTTTCGATGAATATGAAGCATGGGACTGGTCAGAGAAGGAATCAAAGGAGACTCTGCCTACACCGATAATAATAAATGAAGAGGTCGAACAAGATAATAATGGAGATGAACATCCAGGAGATATCATAGGAGCAGACGAAGCAGTATTTGAAGCACCGCCTCCTAGGTATCCACAAAGGGCACGACGCCTACCTTCTAACTTGCAGGATTTTATAATTGGTAGAGACAATGACCCAGAAGACAGGGAGTACGAGGTAAATTACTATGCCTTGTTCGCAGATTGTGATCCAGTGGCATATGAAGAAGCAGCCAATGATGATCGTTGGATTAAAGCAATGAACGAGGAGATTCAAGCGATCGAAAAAAATGACACATGGGAGTTAACAAAGCTTTCAGAAGGAAAGAAGCCGATTGGAGTCAAGTGGGTGTATAAGACAAAATACAATCCAAATGGTGAGGTGGATCGATATAAAGCAAGATTGGTGGCAAAAGGATACAAGCAGAAACCTGGCATTGATTACTTTGAAGTGTTCGCTCCAGTTGCCAGATTGGACACGGTACGTATGATTCTCTCTCTTGCTGCACAAAATAAATGGAAAATCTTCCAAATGGACGTGAAATCAGCTTTCTTAAATGGTGTACTGGAAGAAGAAGTTTATATTCAACAGCCACCTGGTTATCAAAAACATGGAGACGAAAATAAGGTATATCGATTAAAAAAGGCACTATATGGATTGAAGCAAGCCCCTCGAGCATGGTACACACGTATTGACACATATTTTCTTAATAATGGATTTCATAGAAGTCCAAACGAACATGCTTTATATGTTAAAAAAAATAAATCTGGAGACTTTATTATTGTGTGTTTGTACGTCGATGACTTGATATTCACTGGCACTAATTCAAAATTGCTAGCTGAATTCAAGGAAAATATGTCAACTCAATTTGAAATGACAGATATGGGCCTAATGTCCTACTTTCTAGGCATTGAGGTGAAACAAACGAATGAAGGGATTTTTATATCTCAAAATAAATATGCAAAAGATGTTTTAAAGAAATTCAAGATGGAGGCTTCTAAGCTGATGCTCACACCAGTCGAGGAGAGACTAAAGCTTGTAAAAGAAAGCGGTGGTGATCTCGTCGACTCAACTCATTTCAGAATGTTAGTCGGAAGTCTCAGGTATTTGATTGCCACAAGACCTGATATAGTTTATGGAGTCGGACTCATTAGCAGATTCATGGAATCACCGAGACAATCTCATTGGCAAGCTGCAAAGAGAATCCTGAGATATATCAAAGGCACAATCAACGAAGGTATTTTTTATTCAAGTTCAAATAAACCAGAGTTAATTGGATACACAGACAGTGACTGGGCAGGTGAAACTGAAACTCGAAAAAGCACATCGGGTTATGGTTTTCACCTTGGCTCAGGAGTATTTTCTTGGTCTTCCAAGAAACAACAAGTCGTTGCACTTTCAACTGCAGAAGCAGAGTACATTGCCGCAACTAACTGTGCTACTCAAGCAGTTTGGTTGAGAAGAATATTGGGTGAACTGCAACATCAACAAGGTGGTCCGACACGGATATTTTGTGATAATAAATCAACTATTGCTTTATCAAAGAATCCAGTGCTTCATAGACGCAGCAAGCACATCGACATTAAACACCATTTCATTCGAGACTTGATCAGAGACAAAGAAATCGTGGTAGAGTATTGCCCTTCCGAAGATCAAGTAGCAGATATTTTCACGAAGTCACTCAAAACTAATTTGTTCTTGAAATTGAAAAACATGCTCGGAATGATGAAGCCAAATTTAAGGGAGGATGTTGGAAACTAAATTTGTTATTGAATACACATATGTTTTTCAAAACAGCAAAGACAAAGATGTTACGAAAAAAAAGGTTACTAAGTTTAGTAACTACCACCAAGAGGAGCTCCTAGTTTTTAGAACGGGAAACAAAATTCATCTAGTATAAATAGGTTGCTCATTCATTTGTAAAATGTACAATTCAGAAAAGAAGAAAAACTTGTAATAACTACAAGAGAGAAATTAATAAAAAAAAAAAAGAACTCCAACGAGTCTCTATAATTTTGAGTGGGTGAGGAATTGTTTTTTTTTATTTTTTAAGTTTATTTAACTTAGGCAATTTATTTATATTGCCAACAGTGCCTACCGCAACCGTTTTGTAACGGCCGCAAAACGTGATGCGGAACGTTATTTAAAACACTGATTGGCACTTAAGTCCAATGTGACAAGTTTATTCAAAACGTGGAGTTGTTGTGGAATTCCTCCAGAAAATTGATTGTAAGAAATATCAAACATCACAAGTTCAGAAAGATTTGCAATTGCAACAGGTATCTCACCTGCAAGATTATTATAGGAAAGATTGAGATGAGTGAGCTTCTTAAGATTGCCGCCTATATTAGCAGGGATTTCTCCATACAACCCAATGTTACTGAGATCAAGACGAACCAGATTTGGCAAGGCAGTCAGATTGATATCCTGTAAGCTGCAAAAAAGCGTAGAGGTATAGCACAAGAATGTAGATGTAGAAATAGCTGTAATACTTCATCTAAGGCTGACACTAAAGATGAATTGGAATTGGATGTTGTCACTGTGGTTGTCAACCCAACAGCAGCAGGAAGGAAAAAGGGGTTGGCAATTAACAGAACCACAATAATTAATATCATCAAAATGGAAGTGAATATTGTCATGTCAACTACAAATTCTGATGATGTATGATCACACCACTCTCTAAGTTGCTAAATATGTCGGAGTTTATTTGTAGAGGATATGAGGAATGTTGTTCAATTAGTGTTCACTTATATATAACCTCAATCAATTATGTATAGTTAAAAAACAACTCACCGTTATTTCTCTCTTTTTTAATCTAGTTAGTAGCTCACTTAAAGACCTTGGTCAGTCAATGGCATGTAGCATTCATTCTGCCGTTCCAAACACGGCCACGTGGAATTTATGCCAAGTTTGAATCACCTTTCAACTTTTTTAAGAAGCAAAGTTGTGGTGGCTATATTGAATGACCATATGAAATATTTTTGGGAATTATGTGATAGTCCAACTTTCAAGAATTTATTCAATCATATATATATATATATATATATATATATATATATATATATATATATATATATATATTAAAGAGTAATATCTTGGACATTGTATATTTGGAGGATTGTTATAACATTTTACTCATTTATAAATATTTGCAAAGTATGTATATAAAAAATTATCCAAATTGTCCGCATAAGATAGCCCAGTTGGTGGCTACAGGGACATTTAAGATTTCCCCCTCCCCAGGTCATGAGTTCTAGTCCCAGACCTCCCATGTAAACCAAAAAAAAATAAAAAAATTATCCAAATTAGTCATTAATATATGACCTGTTTGTTTATTTTGCAAAAATTAATCAATAGCATTTCTCTTGTTTAATCCGATCAGAAGTTCTTTTGTGGAAAGATAAAATGAACGTGTGAGATGGGCATACTATGTTCATGGAGGAAGAACTTTTCAAGATGACTAGTACACTAACGTTTCCTTCAAGTTCTTAGTCGGTCAATATGTATAATTAATAGGCAGTACAAATCAGTAGTGGTTCAAGTATCTCTACATAGAGAAAGATTTCTTTAGTTTTGTGAAAGCACTAGGATATTACCCGACCAAATCACAATCCACGGTCTTCGAAATAATGCAACGAATAAAACATAAAGATTATGTATCGGTCAGAAAAATCAATCCTTCCTCCAAACTAGGTCCCACTCAAACAGTTCAAAAGCGGAAAGTTGTGTGGCTCTTTGAAATTTAGAAGGAAATTACTCCATTCCATTCATTATACAGTAGTTGATAAAAATAGGCTTAAATGCTCTTAATTTTCTTATTTTATTTTTAGATTTCAATTTATTAATTTTACTTTAATAAAGTTTAATTTAGTCAACTGCTGTATTACTCTGGTCATTTATTATATATATATATATATATATATATATATATATATAAACATATTTATCTTGATCTCAAATATAAGAAAGAGTTAATTAATTTTTTATTCTCAATACAATCATTTCCAAACTATTTTCATAAAGTAGTTATCTCATTTAATTTTTGTTTCATTTTCAATGCAACTTTCTTAAAATAACTACTCCATCTGTCCCACATGGATGGTTAAAAAATTCAAAAGTAAAAAAATTAAGGAGACATGCATCAATCAATCACAATTCAAAGTTTATAATTAAGGAGACATACATCAACCAATTATCAAACAACTAATTTAATACATTTTGCATGAATCAACCAATCACAATTCAAAGTTTATAATTTCTAAATTTTTCATTAATTATTTTAACTATAGTTTTTACACAAAAAAATTAGCCATTTTTTTACCATCTTTGAGGGAAATTTTAGAAAATTAAATACATTTAACTAACTTTTTTAATCAATATAAAATTAATTAATTTTTCTTATAATAAAGACTTAGTATCTTTCAAACGTTAACCAATTACAACAGTTAAATTTTCCAACTTTTTCCTCCTAGCTTGGTGGAATGTTTAAGGGCTTACATCTCTTATCTCACTTTAATTTTTGTTCACCATGAGCATCAAACAACTACACAATCAAGGTAATTTTTTTATGCTCCCCTTTTAGTTTTGTTTCAATGTTTCGTTTTTGTAATATTATTGATTTCGTAATTAAAAATTTTAATGATGGAGATTAAAAGTCGAAATAATAATAAATTGTAACATTGACCTTCAAGTAAGTAAAATATAACAACATCTACTATCATTTTTTTGGAAGATTGTCAAGATCTTGTCACATTGGTGATACAATCTGGACAAGGCGACAACATTGATACTTGATAGAGTAGTATTTGCGGTAGGATAAAAATATATGATATTTAAGATTGAAAGCAACACTAAAAAAGAATTTTAATGAACAAAAATAAAAAGGATGAATAAATAGCATTTAAAAATAAGAGCATCAAAGAATTTTCCAACAGTCAAATATTCCCCATATAACAATTACTTCATTCGTCATTATTTATAAGGCATTTAAAAGCAACACTGAAAAAGAATTTTCATGAGCAAAAATAAAAAGGATGCATAAATATCATTTTAAAATAAGAGCATCCGAGAATTTTTCAACAATAAAATATTCTCCATATAACAATTACTCCATTCGTCCTTATTTATAAGGCATTTTTAACAAATTTACACATTAATAAAAGTAGTTAAAATAGTTATTACTTTCAAATTTATAAAAAAAATGTCAAAGCTTCAAAATTATCCCTATATAAAATAAAATACAATATCGATTGATGTAATCATTATTATAAGAAAAGTAAAAAAGTTTTTTGGAATACAGAATATAAAGTGAAATCATTAGGGATATTTCGTATAAGTTATTTAATGTTGCCTAGAGATTGTGATGTAATTTATTTTCAAGGATAATTAAACCTTAAAACAAATGACTGCCAAAGTTGTTGAATCTATGGATGTCATTTTCCTGTTCTTGATTTTTGTTTATCTGTTTGCGTACTGACAAATCTGCTCCATGATAGTGATTGTGAGGTGGAAACAACGACAAGGGCAACAATGGTTGTTAGGGTGGTGATATGAAGGGATTATGGCAAGGTGGGGAAGGTGGTTGTGGGCTTGTGGCATAGAGAAGCGTTGTACAAGGATTAGGATAAGGGCTTAAGAGAGAGAAAACACAATCTTTCTTGCCAGTTTCTAACTAAAATACACCAGTAATATGAGATAGGATGAGCAACAAGTTTATCAGATTACAAATTTACAATCCATGTGAAGTACAACAGATTATGATAATTTGTCAAATTCTATCTATCTCCTTTATCCCGAACACCAAAACTAAGCACCTTGCATCACTATGTTTGGAGTATCCACCTTCTCTTAGATAATCAGTTCAAAGGGCTAAAGTTTAGATCGGATTTATTTCATCAACATAAAAAAAAAAAAAAAGAAATAGGCTTTCGTACAAACACCCCTCAAAATATCAAAGGTAGCAACTGTGAATGAATTTCAATAGCAGTAAATGCCAAATTTAATATCCATCAGGCTTAGGAACATTCTACATCAGGGAAATGGATTCTCTGCAGTCATTATGGACAAGGAAGATGCCCTCTAAGTGTTGAATTGTAGCACTCAATCCAACACAACAAAATATAAAGTTCAAAAATAATACTATCGGCAGAAAGTAAATTTAACAATGTAATAGGGTAAAAAAACAAAGTACATAATAGGAACAAAATCAAACATCAAAACTACCACAGGAGAATATAGTTTTACATTAGTTTTCATAGGTTCCAAAATTTGAAGACAACATGTAAAAAGTAGCAAAGAACTAAGATTGCTTATCAAAAAGCACACAGACGGCAGAACTTGATACTGTCACCGAACATCTTGCTCTAAGCCACAAGAGTGCTGGCCGTAGTTGATTCACTGCAATAGTGAATAACCAAACAAGTATAAGAACACCGAGGCAAAAGGAAAGAAAACAACGTAAGACTAGTCAACTGATTTAGTAGCTTAAAGAAAATATCAGAATACATGCAAACAACACAATCCCATAAATAAAAAACATAAATATAGACCAGTGATCCGAGAATAAAAAGCAAGAAAAATTATAATGACTCCATAGATTTTAAGCACACATTGTTTGATCTTCAAGTAAAAAGCAAAGTAATTAGCACATGATGACAAAAAGCAAAGTGAGCACAAGTAAATCTTGTTACGTAATTCAAACCATCCCTATAATAAGCAAAGTGAAATATTTAGCAGCAAGAATTTTCAACAATAAGGAAAGGCGACAACCACCCTTCACTAACTTTTGTAAAGCCAAATCGGCAAATCTATATAAAGAAGTCATATTTTCCCACTGTTATTAAAACCAAACCAGACCAGACCAGCAAATTAAACCTTAAACCAGAGAACAGGTTAGATGACCAGTCCGGGAGGCACACAAAACTGGGCATGCAATTAGGCCGTTATGAGCCCAACTGAACCAGCACGAACCAGACTAAACCAGAGTGAACTGGTGCCCTTTGAACCAGCGATGACCTTTTCCTCTTGTTGAACATGGCAATGAAATTACAAAAATTCATTGAAAATAGGCACAAATGATGGTACTAAGGTTCAAACTCTTGACCTTAGGCATACAATCACTAGCAGCAACAACTATGCTACAACTAACTTGTTATCTACAAGATCATATGAAGATATTTATTAAATATAGATAGTTTTCAAATATATATAGTTATATACATCATGTAACCAGTTTGCGGTTTAATTAGTGACCCACTAGTTGAACCAATGAACCAGTACCCAGACTAGGTCAATTACCGGTCCAGTTTTAATAACATTGTATTTTCCTTAAGAGTCAAAAATCTATCAGTTGACAGTTTTCAAGTACTTTTCTCCATAACACAATAGTCGGGTACAAAACATTTCATACAAAAAGTGATTAATAAGAACATTGAAAAATCAGGTTAAAAACATTGAAGAACTGGCTACAGCATATGGAGGGAAGTAAGAAACCAAAAAATCAATCAAAAATTAGACATCCTAAGGATTTTTTTAAAAAAGATATCTTTGAAAACGTGTTTTTAAACTCATGCTTCTTCCATGGTGTCTAAATAAATAAAAGAGACCAAAAAATCAATCAAAACCTAAAAATCTTTGAATATTAAGTACATCACAGAGAAGATAAGGATTAATACTTACTATTTCCATACGGGTGGAAGTTTCTTTGTCTTCTTATAGTAACGAGCAAGGCGGTGGATTCTACTCTCAACCAAAATCAACCTGAATTTAGAATCCTTATCCTTCCTATTCCTCTCCAAGTGCTTCCTGATAGAAACTGCCTTCTTGATCAAGTGATACAGATCTTCAGGTATTTCAGGAGCAAGACCTTTAAATAAAAAAATGCACCAATCAAAAGGAGATCTATATTTAAGCATTCAAAATATAATAGATAAAAATATTAACCAGCAACAGAAAGCATACCATGGGCCTTCAGTATACGCAAAATCTTGCTTCCAGTGACACTCTTCACCTGAGCAATTCCATGTGAGTCACGAAGAATAACGCCAATTTGAGATGGAGTCAGACCTTTCTTGGCAAACTTGCAGATGTTCTCCTCAACCTGTGAAGTTCAAAACATCAAATAAGCCTCCAGCCCAACACTTTTTTATATTAACTTAGAGCCCATTTCTTCAGGATTTTTTCTTTAAAAAAAAAAGAGCATTCATATTAAAACAAATCACTTCCAACATTTATATGCAACTTCGATTGAGCTTTTAATAAAAATGGTTATCTGGAAACAGAAGCCAAAATTTAGTATACAGCTTCTTACCAAGACAGTTTCGGCTAAAAATCACACTTACAGAATCACATTTTTAAAGCCTAAAAAAAAACAGGACCTAATAACATATTATCACAATTGAAAATCCTATGCAGATCATATAATCAGCTATGACGAGTACAAAGAGTAAATCACTGCGTTGACATTTAAAAGCATTTGGCATCAGCATAAAGAAGTATTTTTATTCTAAATCATCAAAAAAAAAAAAAACAAAGCATTTCTCAAAAAGCAGGTAAGGAAATTTTGCTACTATACAAATTGAATAAGCATAACATTCCTAAATACAAAAAATTAATTTAAAAAAAAAAACTAACAATCACAAATTTTCAGAATAAAAGTAAAATCATAAAAAAATTAATAATAATAATAATAAAATAAAAGGGATTAAGAAATCTGACATCCTGGGAAGAGATCTTGAGCCAGCTAGGTGGGGTCCTCTTGTAAGGAAGAGCTGAGCTCGACATACCCTTACTGAAATAAATAAAAGAAAACAGAACAACGTTAAACAAAAAAAAAAACAAAAAAAAAAAGAGCATCAAGAATGATAACAAGATACGAGAATATTACCCGCGACTGTGCATACGCCCCATGGTGACGACTTGAGGAGGATAACACTCTCTTTTTCTTCTTCTTTTGCTGCTGCTGCTTCTGCTGCGCCGGCGCCAAGTGAAGGAGGATGATGAAGAAGATGGCCTGTGAGTGAATATGAAGGGTAGAGAAAGCTAGGGTTTAGTTTGTTCGGGCTTTGGGTCATTTGAAAAAGGCCCGTCGGGTTCGGCCCAGTTGTTCAACGTTAGTCCCCAAACCCATTTTTTAGTCCTTAGCCCCCATTTTTTTTTATGGGATTCCGTCAGAGTATTTACCGATAACTCCGATTCGGAAAAATGTATTTTCTAAGTTTAAAAATGAATGTTTTTAGTAAATCAAAAAAAAAATGAATGTTTTTAAGAAGAAAGTAATCAAAAAATACATTTTTCGTTTCAGGGATATCAAAAAATATTTCAACGAAACCCCTTAAAAAAAATGGGGTTGGCAATTAAAAACGGGGTTTGGAGATTAATCTTCTCGTTGTTTTGGGGTGCTTCGTTAGATGGTGTGTCAGTAGGCCCAATCAAAATTTGGCCTTGTTGTTTCATTCGTTTGATGGTTTTAATTTAAATAATATTTTAAAGGCACTTTTGTTTATCATCAAAGAGTTAATGCAATCTATTATCTACTGTACTTATATAAAAACATTTATTTTCGAGGCATCACGTTTGTCGTCGAAATTTTCGAGGCACCACGTTTGTTCGCTTGAAGAATGTTCGCACCAGAGCATTTGTAGGTGGATAACATCGTCTTTAATGAAAATTTTAATTTAAAATTAAATAAATTATCTGTCCAAAATTAATATTTAAAATTGAATAAATTATTTATATGTGGAATATGTGGAATCATTATCCTCATTTTATTTAAAAAAAATCATTATCTGATAAACTCAAAGAGATGATGCTTGAGTTCATGATAAACCTGAATATCTTCTTAGTTATCATATATTTCAAACTATAAATATGATGATTTCTCAAGTCATAAAAGTCATCTTCTTCATCATTCTCCTCTCTTTTATATTGTTCATGAACCACCGCCTCTTCCAATGTGTCACCATATAATCCCGTGTATTGGCTTGCAATGAATTCTCAACAACAGCATGGGAAGAACAACAAGCTTCACGCAGCAACAAGATTCATGCATCAATAAGGATATGATTCTAATGCGGCAAAAGCAGTCTCCTTCCTATAGGAAGGAGGGAGGGACCCACTCAAGTATTATTTGTCAATAAAAAAGAAAAAAGAAAGAAGGGAAGGGAAGGAATTAAGGGATTGGGGTCGACCATTTAATTTAGGTCTTTATTATTAGTCTAGATTTGTTAAATGTAAATAAATGTGACAAAGGGAGTGTTACTTTAACCATGTTAAGTAAAACTCACATCAATATATTAGTTGTTCACACATGATTATCATTCCCTTTGTTATTTAATTTTTATAAATTATATGGTCACCAAATAACCAATAATTAATTCTTCAATTATTTATTATATTATATTGTGCTTGGTTGGTTCTCTTATGTTTTATGTTTCGAAGATAGAATCTTTAGATTTAAATATAGGCAGCTCTACAACAAAAGTGATGCACCATCCATCACTTAAAAAAAATAGCCTATTAAATACTAAGTATTCTTATATTAAATACTTTCAACCTGTTAAAAAAATAATGAACATCCCGCAAGTCATGATTAAACTAACCAACATTAGTTCAAGAAACCATTAGTTCATCAAAGGTTTGTTTTGCAACAATCCAAAATTTGATTGTATGATAGAAATATTATAAAAAAAAAAGAAAATGTATCATTCGGTGTCATGTGCAAACTTCTAATTGACCATAAACTTTTTGTAACCACAATAGAAAAATTAAAAAAGAAAAGAAAATGTGTCATTCAGTGTCATATGCAAACTTTTAATTGACCATAAACTTTTTGTAACCGCAAGATTTAAAGACACGTGGAAAAACAAATTATGTCCACATATTCTATGTTTTAAAAAGGAAAATATGTCAACTTCAATTAAAAAACGGAAAATACGTCGGTGATAAAAAGGATTTAATACATTATATCATTTATTATTTCTATTATTTTAAATTAAAATTATGATTTATTGTAAAAAGATTTTATCTACTCAATATTTTAGTATTGTAAGTGCACTGTAACATGCACATTATTTATATATGTTGGCAATAATGCCCTATATTCACTTAATAATTTTATGCTATATACGTATGGTTGGTGAGTTTGTAATAGTCCATGATAAACCCAAACATCTAACAAAAGTTTATATTTATCTAAAAAAGATTGATATATTTGCTAATAATTAATTTTGTTTAATTAATTTTCTGTGAAATCATTATTCTTAGTATAATTTTTTTACAAAAAAAAAAATTAATCATTATCCTCAAAAAGCTAAAAAAGATTGATATATTTGCTAAAAATTAATCATTATCCTCAAAAAGCTAAAAAAGTCAGATAAGCATCATTGACTACCGAACATCCTTATGACTTGGTACAATTTTTTGCTTATGACATGATAATGTGAGACAAACATGTGAACCAAAGTATAATAATAATAATAATAAGAATAATAAGAATAAAAAATAAAAAATAAAATTTACCAATTAAAAATTAAAAATAAAGACAACTTGGTTTAGTGACACTCTTAAAACGATGAACATACCAAATCCAAATAACATAATAATCACAATAAAAAAAATATTTCATAACACTAAATTATAATAATAATAATAATAAAGATAAATTATCTATATTTTATATCTTATCATATTTTATATAGACATATCTCTTATCATATTATCTACTATATATAAAAATATTCAACGTAATACTGACATGATAATGTGAGACAAACATGTAAACCAAAGTATAATAATAATAATAATAATAATAATAAATAAAAAATAAAATTTACCAATAAAAATAATAAAAAATAAAGAAAACTTGGTTTAGTGACACTCTTGAAACGATAGACATACCAAATCCAAATAGCATAATAATCCGAATAAAAAAAATATTTCATACGACTAAAATTATAATAATAATAATAAAGATAAATTATCTATATTTTATATCTTATCATATTTTATATAGACATATCTCTTATGATATTGTCTACTATATATAAAGATAAACCATCAAAGTCCGGATCACATATGACATAATCAAGTACAAGTAAAGACATAAAAAGGTAAAATAATTGTCTATTTTAATTTATTTGATCAGTAGGATTTCAGAAGAAGCTAATACGCTTCACAAGTTGTTTAGTAATTTTCTATCTTAAAATTATGCTTTCAATTAAATAACCCCATATTCCATCTAATCTATTTTAATTTTAAAATTAGTAAAGTCACATGGACAACATCTCACAAAGAACTTCACAACAGCAAATTCAAAAATGGGCAAGAATAAGGAGGAAAATATTTCTTAATAGCGAAAAAGAAAGTCCACCGAAAAAATTCAAGATCAGAAAAATGCAAGGTTAAGAAGAATAACTATCTTCCCAAAAAAAAAAAAAACCCTCCAAGTATGTTAGCCTAAACATATATCTAATGAGTTGATATCAGGTAATGTTTTTCTAATGCATAAATTCCCTTTTGTTATTTTATTCAGTAGACAACCAATCTCAAACTCCAAAACAACTTATTTTCTATAGGAAGCTACTAATACCTATTAATGAGTTCAATTTAAGATTTTGCATACTTGCAAATAAATTTATTTGTTTACTTAAAATACAGTATTGAGTTTTGTTAAGCAACAGCTAAAATTATGCATCATAATCAAACAGATATTTTAAAAAATCAACTAATAATAAATAATTAAAATAATATTAATTACAAATATATATTTAAAAAAAGTAGAAACGAAAAAAATCTTAAAAAAAACCGCGCATGGCGCGGGTTAAGAGCTAGTCCTTATATAAAAAGATGTTTATTCGAGGTATCATGTTTGTTTGAGAAATTGTCGAACATCATGTTTGTCGTTGAAGTTTTTCTCGCACCAGAACATTTGTAGTTAGATAATTATTATCTCCAACCAAAATTATAATTTGAAATAAAATATTATTATCTGCATGTGAAATCATTATCCTTAGTTTGAAGAAAGAAAATTTGTTAACCTCAACAAATATATTAAAATTTGAAATTAGATAGATTAATCAAGTTTTATAAGTTTTCCAAATCATTGTATATAATAGGATTTCATTTTATGCTTGATGTGAGTATTTTTTTCAACTTCAATCTTTGCATTTTTCTCCACCTTTAAATTTATTTAATTATGAGAATTCTTGCTCATCTTAATTTATATGGTTTTATTCTTCAATACTTCGCTAATTGCTTATGTCACTTCAATGTTTTGAAGACGTTAATAGAATTTCATTTTATGTTTCATGTGAGTATTTTATGTTTCATGTGAACCAAGGGTCATTACCCCATTTCGATCATAACACTCGGCCTCTCCGGCTCAACTTCAAGGAACTCTCAGCTCGGCTCAAGACTCAAAAAGTCTTACCGAGCTAGGGGGCTTATGTGATAGACCAACCCTCGGTCCTACCCTTACAATACTCGGCCGACCAGATTAATCTATCTGTCAGGTCACGCCTATCCAGACCGAGCGCTTGCTCTAGGACCCACCCTAGCGACCTTGGACCGACCATAGGGGGCTTCGTCCCTTATGAGTCCGAGCTAGGGGCGCGTGAGCCTAACTTGCCACAAGGATAAGAACTCCCAATACAGGATAAGGATGAATGACTCATCCCCTATCCTAAATGGGACACGTTAGCTGTCTTGCTGGACCTCCGTACAGGCCCACAAGGTACAATGCCACCCCTATAAATAGTTGTCTCCAGAAAGGGGCTCAGGTACATTCTCTCACTCCTTAATCGCACATTTGCACACACCAGTGATTAGGGAAACCCTAGTTGTCCCAACTGGACATCTAGCATACCTAAGAAATCACACAGTAACACCAGATCATCTTCTAACTCTCAGGTCCTTCCATACCTTTGAGCTAGGGGTATACCTTGTACTCAGTGTCTTAGACACTACATTGGCACCGTCTGTGGGGAAGATAAACTATCAACCCCACCCAAAATGGCAAACACACGTGGAAACACTGGAAACAATTCTCGCGCTGCTAACCACCGGGCTGGAAGAAACCGTCAGAGGCTGGTGGAAGGTAGTGCTGACAACGGAAGAGATCTTGAAGGAAGAAACCCACCTCACCCTCCCCACCAAAGCATGCCATCAGTTAGACTTGAGATCCCATCCCGCAGCCACCACTCTGTACCAACCCGAACTCACAGTGGTCCTTACATTATTCATTCTAGACAAGCAAATCCCAATACCTCCAACCGTGCTCAGAACCACGGATCTGGACGATCCTTTGATGCCCGTGTTTCTGGAGAAGAGAGGGAAAACTCCCAGGGCCAAAGAGAGACCCAACTCGAAGAGATAATTAAGCAACAGGCCCAGATGCTGGAGCAGCAAGGAAAGGCCATAGCCGACCTTCAGCAGATCCACATGAACGCGCTTGCTGCACGGGCAATGGAAACAGCCCCGGCAACCGCTCCAGTTCATGATCTACAAGGTCCAATCACCCTAACCCCTCCACCTCCCATAAACCCGACCTTAGCAGCTACGTATGAAACAGAAAACTCTACTCACCCAGGCCACCCCTTCACTTCACGTATCATGGCCTACGAGACACCCTCAGCTTTCCTCGGCCCCACCAGCGTTGCAAAGTATAACGGGTTAACCGACCCCCTGGAGTGTAACACCTTCCATTTTAATCCATTATACCATATTATTGTAAAAGTTTTTAAGAAAATTTTGGCAGGATTTATTCTAAAATTTGAACTTTCCCTTTATGGTTAAAACCTGTCACCTGTCAGCCAGATTATTCAAAAATTAATCTATTTGTTCGGTTACGTCCAATTACTTACAATAGAATAGATGAAAAACCATGTTCCAAAATGAAATTAAGGTTTACCAATTAAAAGTGGAATATCACCATTCTACCATAAAATACATATAATTTTTCCCCAATGTTAAACCAAATGGTGATAACCCAACAGTTTATATAAAAAGTCCTGAATACAAAATAATCCTACATTATATGCTAAGAGAGCATAGGTTGACTGTGAAAAGGGATAAACCCAATGTACATAGGGTTACACCTTAGTGTACCCAACCTCGGTCTTCTGGTAAACTGTAGTGACTCTTTC
Source organism: Crotalaria pallida (assembly GCA_037953625.1). NCBI lineage: Eukaryota > Viridiplantae > Streptophyta > Magnoliopsida > Fabales > Fabaceae > Crotalaria > Crotalaria pallida. The sequence continues at coordinate 92,159,885 of CM075653.1, forward strand.
CTCAATACCTAAAATGGTCAACACAGAGAGTGAGATATAACTCAAAATCAAAGGAAACACCTAAAGACAGTAATAAAACATAATAAAATACATGACACCCAAACATATAACTAAATATATATATATATATATATATAGTTATGCCCTATTCCCTTCTAATGCCATATGATGCCATGTATGCAATGATATGCAATGCAATGCACTTTCCATAACCATTTCCATATCCATTTCCATGTATCATTTCCATTTGTCCATGTTTCCATGTTTCCATATATTTTCCATAATGTATCCATATTCCATATGACCTCACATCGCCCTCCACACAGTTGGAAAAGATCAACTAGGAGTAAGTGTTCCCCAACCGATGCTTGCACAATACGATGTCGGGTGGATTACCCCTTAGCACGGTGGGAAGCTATCCCATCCTGTGTACATCGTACCATTTGGGCCGGATACCCAAATTGGCTATAGCAGGAACCACTTTACACTAGTCCCGAAGTGCCTAAGTGGCGGATAGAATTATCATAGTGCGCGTAGGACCAATCCACGGCTTAGCCCAGTACTTCATCCCTTTCTAGAATACCTCATACTGTATTAGACCCATCTTGTGGATCAAAGTCCTCTATGATAAATTCCCACAATTGTGTTGGTACACAATTGAGCCACTATATCACTCTCGTCCATCGATTCTATGGAACCTTCGCATGACTGTCCTTCAGTTCACATAGAATGTTCTCGTATCTTTTCCAATTCCTAACGTCCTTCCTCACTTACTGATGCACGTGTTTCTACTCATTTTAATTAAATAGAATAGCCAAGTCGTTTTATATAATTATGTTTCCTTTTTCCTCTAATTAGTGTAGATTAATTAGTCCAACCATTAATATATAGTTCTATTATAAGTTATTAATCATAACTTAAGAAAATTCCAAAATAACCACTTTGCACCATAATCAAGTTCCAAGCATAGAAATATGCATAATAATAACAACACCACACAAACAGCCAATTAATGCACAAATGAAACATAATCAAACACTAATTTCACCATTCCATACATAGAGAAAATCTAGGATTTCTAATACTACTTAACCAATCAACAATTAAAACCTAACACATGCATAATATTATATACTTATTACTAAAAATAGGTCTTTCCTCTAATTAGGAGAATATCTCCTCTCTTACCTTGATTTAGAGAAAGTGGAGGTGAGAGATGGAGAGAGAGAACCGTGAATTGATGGAGGAAAAGAAGAGATTGATGGTGAAGAAGAGTTGAAACCTTGCTTTGATGAAGGGAAAAGATGATTTGATGAAGGAATCAAGAGGTTGGAGGTTGGGGGGTGATGAACCCTAACTTTTCCCTAGAGGTTCGAGTGAGGATTTTTGATTTTTTCTCAAATGAATTCAGCCAAATGCCTTAAAAACGGATTCTGCAGGTCGTGGACATCGATGTCCACCTATGGATATCGATGTGCAACATCGATGTGCACAACCATGGCATCTATGTCCACAGATAAAATCTGACAGCAACTTTCACATTCAAACAGCCATAACTTTTTCGTTGACCGTTGGATCTTGCTCAAATTTGGAGATAAGCTCCCTAATGATCCCAACTTCACATCCAACGGTGGGTTTTAGGTTTTGAGCTCTAAATATTTAAATCCTAATTTTTCTCCATATTTAGAAACTTTAACTAATTTCTACCTATTTTTGGTTTCTAAAATCTAACACTTGATTTTTCTCTTACTCTTACCTCCTAAGTCTAATATTTCCCCAATTAAATTAGGAAAATAAAATAGGGGATGTTACAATTCTCCCCCACTTACTGGAATTTCGTCCCCAAAATTCCGTTCAATTCCGTCAAACGGAGAACCATCCCAGCCAAGGGATTTCTCAACTACGATACTCACCTCATTTTGGTTCTACTCCCCCACTTGGAATCGGCATACCCTTTTTCATTGGTACACCACAGACTCTTGCATTCAATAAGGAATACCAGTTATGGTTCGTTGTGGAGTTATAAAACTCTAAGGTTCCAAGGTTTACTCTTTAGGCAACTAAACATTTCAAGAGTCTGGCCAAAAAGACTCTCGATTGGCCTTAAGTTCTAAGATCAGATGCGATTAAACATTTATTGACTGTCGTATCTTGGAAAACTCAATCTACTCCTATATTCTACTTACACGACAGTATTTACAGGGATCTAATCATAATTACTTAAGGATACTCTTAAGTCCTAGCAAAACACATACATTGTCAAACAACGATTATAATATATATAACAATCAAAGTTCAAGCATGCACATCAACATTTCACATCAACACCTAATTGCAAACTCTAACTTAGGCAGTCTCCATTTCCTTCTAACCTGATCCTGATCTACTTAATTCAACCTAAAATTCAGGCCTATATCTACACACACATTTGACACTAAACAAGTATTCCAGAGATTTGCTCAAAAAGAGTTTTTGAAAGATAATATGGTTTCCATGATTTGTTTACAAACCAAATCAGAAATCACGTAACTGCATTGAAACACATTTTCTTAAAAAAATAGGAAACAAACTCCACGGAACCTCGAAATTCCAAAGGAACTAAATTTGTAATTAGCTTCAATGGTTGGAAAAAGGCACTTTTACATCCTATGCTATAATGCCTTCATGGGTCTGTCTACAATCAAAATTTAAACTTATTTTCTATTTCTAGGCCCCTAGTCAAACACATACAATTTAATAAAACAAACATAGAACATATAAACAGACTTCGACATTCAAACATTCACAACCACAATACACATCAGCATACACTCCAAACATAAGTCTTACTCAATTCCTACTTCCTTCTAAGCTAGTTCTAGTTTACCTTACCTAACTTAGGGTTAATCCTTAATCTACACACATATTTATAGCATTCAGCACATATTCAGAAATTAGTTCCAAAAGGGATTCGGAAAACAGGATTTGCATGATTTTCATTCAAATACTTTTTCATCATCTACATCCCTAATGTCGTGAAAGTTTACAAGTAGTATCCCTGCATATAAAATAACATTGTTATAAATTTTCAGGTCAATCGGAGTTCATTAGGTTCAGTTTTAACCCTACGACCACTTAGTCAAAGAATTGTAATTCGTTGGGGCTGAACCTAAGTCAAATTTGTTTTAAAAATAATAGGGAATTCCAAACGACCTCAAATTTTAAAAAGGGGCAACTCATAAACTTACTCAAAGGTTGAGTAAAATTGTCCAACCGATCGGAGCACGTTAGATTCGATTGGTTTCAAAACACTAATATGCTCCAATTAGCTTGGAATTTTACATAACACATTGATCCAACCTTATGGTACTTATGCCAAACATGTCAAATCAAACAAGTATCCCAAGCCCAAAAACTCTGCTTTTTCGTTGTATTTAAAAACCTTGATTTCCCAATCAACAAGAATCCATAAGCACCACAACATATCTATGGGCTAGCATAATTTCCTAAAAAAAACAAACTTATTCATTTATCATTCAATTCCAAACATAAACATATAGCATCAAACAATTCCTAAGGTTCAATCTCTTAATTGGCCTACTCTAATGATGACTATTCATCACTAGTTTAGACTCTAGGAAAACACTAAAGTAAACACCCAGTTCCTAGGAAACATGAATCTATTCATGAGGAATGACTACATCCCTCCTTACATTCATTACAACTACACATTCAAGTAAAACAAAGTTTTTAACATTCAAACCATACCTATGCTATGTTGAAAACTTTGGTAAAAACAATCATTGTATATAAGGGTTAAAGTAAAACAAATGCAACCCTCATATTGTAAAAGTATTTACACCTTTAAAAATCAATGCGGAATACCCAAAAATCAGTGATGCACACACACACACATATATATATATATATATATATATATATATATATATGAAAACAAAATAACCGATTAGAAAATAGGTATGAATTACTTATGTTATAAAAATCGGAGTTGCATACACGAACACATTTGCAATGGTATGCTAATGGAATCAAAACCTTTGAAAATTGGATTCTTTCTTTTATGAAAAACTTTTGTGTTCGGATGAAATCTTAATGAAATACTCAATCATCCGAACAGGTTAATGCTTTACAATCTTAGTGTTTTTCCCTTGTGAAAATGACTTGGATAAAACTTTGAAAACACTTTGCAATTCAATTCCTATGTCTTTGAAAATTATCACCTCCATCCAACCTCGGGAAAGTTTAGATGAAGGAGTATAATTTACTTAGGATCAAAAAACTCACAGAAAAGGAAATATGCTCTTGGTTTAGAAAACTTGTTTTGGTTCATCTTCAAAAATTGGAATAATCACATCCCTTTGACTTTGAGTTTGAAGGCTAAGTTTCATTCCAAATTGATTAGTGTCGTATGTAAAGGTTTCTATTTAATCGACGCATAGTTTGAACCAAACAATAAGTTAGTTCACCGTCTGATTACTTAGAAATCCTTAGTTTTCTTATTAACTTCTCAAAAGTTCATCATATGACCTAACCTTCAATTTGGGAAGATTTTCGATTCCTTTCAACCTAATGAAATTCATTTGAAATACTATCAAGTCTAAATGTCAATTAATTTCCAACATCATACCATTACCCTTGGAACTCAATTGATCTCTTGATAGCATGCCATTTCGTGAGAAAGTTTTCAAAATAGTTTTTACACTTAAAACAAATTCGACATTCACAACCAATAGTAAACATCATCAAAAAACACAATTTATCAGTTAGATAACATAAAACAACACATAGCAATTAATCACTTAGGTAACCACAAAACAAATAAGTAGCATCACACATAAACGTATATATATCATACATATAACCTAACACACTGCAACCACTTAGAGTTTTATGCCTCTACTTGCTTAAACCTACAGCTAACACTCTGCACCAACTTGGGTTTCAGACCTTCTGATCTAGGCCTAAGACTCTAGCCACTATCATAGCTAACTAGAATTCTTGAACTCACTATCCTCCTATCTCAAAACAAAGCAAATCTTACTACCCCTCCGCTGCGCAACTCTGACATAACTCAAATACCTTCTAACACCTTTCCTATTCTTAGGCCTAGGAAGTAAATTCAACAATTATTTGATTGCCTTCAAGGACTCAATGATACCATCTTCCAATTAAATGTAAATCTCGAGGGTACCATCTCGATTCTACATCATACTGGAAAATAGAATCACTTATCGTACAACCTGAGTTCCAATCAAATAATAGGTGACCCACTTTCCATTCAAAAGAGAATTTCACCGTTTTATTTTAAAGAAAAGTTTCAATTCTTTGTCATATTTGAAATAGACATACTTAATTCAAAACTAAGAGTTAGTCCTTCCCGTTGGGGTAGCAATTTCATGCTCTGTCCCGTTGGGTGTTTTCCTTTCCCTTAGCCTCTACTTTATGTCCATTTCTAATTATAACAAAGTTACACTTGAAAAATTATGTTTCACCCCCTTTGAATTGAAAACATACCCCCTATGATTACCAAACCATGACTCACCTTGTGCTAATACTAATGAACTACACCAATCTCACTAGAATGCATGCATAACTACTAATGTATACCACTAATCCATGATACACAACCAACTATTTATTGGTTGCTCTCAAGTGGAGCAACTCATGGGAGATATGGAAATCCATACTCCAAAGTCGAGGATTGCAACCATTGCTCTGATACCATAAAATGTAACACCTTCCATTTTAATCCATTATACCATATTATTGTAAAAGTTTTTAAGAAAATTTTGGCAGGATTTATTCTAAAATTTGAACTTTCCCTTTATGGTTAAAACCTGTCACCTGTCAGCCAGATTATTCAAAAATTAATCTATTTGTTCGGTTACGTCCAATTAATTACAACAGAATAGATGAAAAACCATGTTCCAAAATGAAATTAAGGTTTACGAATTAAAAGTGGAATATCACCATTCTACCATAAAATACATATAATTTTTCCCCAATGTTAAACCAAATGGTGATAACCCAACAGTTTATATAAAAAGTCCTGAATACAAAATAATCCTACATTATATGCTAAGAGAGCATAGGTTGACTGTGAAAAGGGATAAACCCAATGTACATAGGGTTACACCTTAGTGTACCCAACCTCGGTCTTCTGGTAAACTGTAGTGACTCTTTCCTCAATACCTAAAATGGTCAACACAGAGAGTGAGATATAACTCAAAATCAAAGGAAACACCTAAAGACAGTAATAAAACATAATAAAATACATGACACCCAAACATATAACTAAATATATATATATATATATATATATATATATATAGTTATGCCCTATTCCCTTCTAATGCCATATGATGCCATGTATGCAATGATATGCAATGCAATGCACTTTCCATAACCATTTCCATATCCATTTCCATGTACCATTTCCATTTGTCCATGTTTCCATGTTTCCATATATTTTCCATAATGTATCCATATTCCATATGACGTCACATCGCCCTCCACACAGTTGGAAAAGATCAACTAGGAGTAAGTGTTCCCCAACCGATGCTTGCACAATACGATGTCGGGTGGATTACCCCTTAGCACGGTGGGAAGCTATCCCATCCTGTGTACATCGTACCATTTGGGCCGGATACCCAAATTGGCTATAGCAGGAACCACTTTACACTAGTCCCGAAGTGCCTAAGTGGCGGATAGAATTATCATAGTGCGCGTAGGACCAATCCACGGCTTAGCCCAATACTTCATCCCTTTCTAGAATACCTCATACTGTATTAGACCCATCTTGTGGATCAAAGTCCTCTATGATAAATTCCCACAATTGTGTTGGTACACAATTGAGCCACTATATCACTCTCGTTCATCGATTCTATGGAACCTTCGCATGACTGTCCTTCAGTTCACATAGAATGTTCTCGTATCTTTTCCAATTCCTAACGTCCTTCCTCACTTACTGATGCACGTGTTTCTACTCATTTTAATTAACTAGAATAGCCAAGTCGTTTTATATAATTATGTTTCCTTTTTCCTCTAATTAGTGTAGATTAATTAGTCCAACCATTAATATATAGTTCTATTATAAGTTATTAATCATAACTTAAGAAAATTCCAACATAACCACTTTGCACCATAATCAAGTTCTAAGCATAGAAATATGCATAATAATAACAACACCACACAAACAGCCAATTAATGCACAAATGAAACATAATCAAACACTAATTTCACCATTCCATACATAGAGAAAATCTAGGGTTTCTAATACTACTTAACCAATCAACAATTAAAACCTAACACATGCATAATATTATATACTTATTACTAAAAATAGGTCTTTCCTCTAATTAGGAGAATATCTCCTCTCTTACCTTGATTTAGAGAAAGTGGAGGTGAGAGATGGAGAGAGAGAACCGTGAATTGATGGAGGAAAAGAAGAGATTGATGGTGAAGAAGAGTTGAAACCTTGCTTTGATGAAGGGAAAAGATGATTTGATGAAGGAATCAAGAGGTTGGAGGTTGGGGGGTGATGAACCCTAACTTTTCCCTAGAGGTTCGAGTGAGGATTTTTGATTTTTTCCCAAATGAATTCAGCCAAATGCCTTAAAAACTGATTCTGTAGGTCGTGGACATCGATGTCCACCTATGGATATCGATGTGCAACATCGATGTGCACAACCATGACATCTATGTCCACAGATAAAATCTGACAGCAACTTTCACATTCAAACAACCATAACTTTTTCGTTGACCGTTGGATCTTGCTCAAATTTGGAGATAAGCTCCCTAATGATCCCAACTTCACATCCAACGGTGGGTTTTAGGTTTTGAGCTCTAAATATTTAAATCCTAATTTTTCTCCATATTTAGAAACTTTAACTAATTTCTACCTATTTTTGGTTTCTAAAATCTAACACTTGATTTTTCTCTTACTCTTACCTCCTAAGTCTAATATTTCCCCAATTAAATTAGGAAAATAAAATAGGGGATGTTACAATTCTCCTCCACTTACTCGAATTTCGTCCCCGAAATTCCGTTCAATTCCGTCAAACGGAGAACCATCCTAGCCAAGGGATTTCTCAACTACGATACTCACCTCATTTTGGTTCTACTCCCCCACTTGGAATCGGCATACCCTTTTTCATTGGTACACCACAGACTCTTGCATTCAATAAGGAATACCAGTTATGGTTCGTTGTGGAGTTATAAAACTCTAAGGTTTCCAAGGTTTACTCTTTAGGCAACTAAACATTTCAAGAGTCTGGCCAAAAAGACTCTCGATTGGCCTTAAGTTCTAAGATCAGATGCGATTAAACATTTATTGACTGTCGTATCTTGGACAACTCAATCTACTCCTATATTCTACTTACCCGGCAGTATTTACAGGGATCTAATCATAATTACTTAAGGATACTCTTAAGTCCTAGCAAAACACATACATTATCAAACAACGATTATAATATATATAACAATCAAAGTTCAAGCATGCACATCAACATTTCACATCATCACCTAATTGCAAACTCTAACTTAGGCAGTCTCCATTTCCTTCTAACCTGATCCTGATCTACTTAATTCAACCTAAAATTCAGGCCTATATCTACACACACATTTGACACTAAACAAGTATTCCAGAGATTTGCTCAAAAAGAGATTTTGAAAGATAATATGGTTTCCATGATTTGTTTACAAACCAAATCAGAAATCACGTAACTGCATTGAAACACATTTTCTTAAAAAAATAGGAAACAAACTCCACGGAACCTCGAAATTCCAAAGGAACTAAATTTGTAATTAGCTTCAATGGTTGGAAAAAGGCACTTTTACATCCTATGCTATAATGCCTTCATGGGTCTGTCTACAATCAAAATTTAAACTTATTTTCTATTTCTAGGGCCCTAGTCAAACACATACAATTTAATAAAACAAACATAGAACATATAAACAGACTTCGACATTCAAACATTCACAACCACAATACACATCAGCATACACTCCAAACATAAGTCTTACTCAATTCCTACTTCCTTCTAAGCTAGTTCTAGTTTACCTTACCTAACTTAGGGTTAATCCTTAATCTACACACATATTTATAGCATTCAGCACATATTCAGAAATTAGTTCCAAAAGGGATTCGGAAAACAGGATTTGCATGATTTTCATTCAAATACTTTTTCATCATCTACATCCCTAATGTCGTGAAAGTTTACAAGTAGTATCCCTGCATATAAAAGAACATTGTTATAAATTTTCAGGTCAATCGGAGTTCATTAGGTTCAGTTTTAACCCTACGACCACTTAGTCAAAGAATTGTAATTCGTTGGGGCTGAACCTAAGTCAAATTTGTTTTAAAAATAATAGGGAATTCCAAATGACCTCAAATTTTAAAAAGGGGCAACTCATAAACTTACTCAAAGGTTGAGTAAAATTGCCCAACCGATCGGAGCACGTTAGATTCGATTGGTTTCAAAACACTAATTTGCTCCAATTAGCTTGGAATTTTACATAACACATTGATCCAACCTTATGGTACTTATGCCAAACATGTCAAATCAAACAAGTATCCCAAGCCCAAAAACTCTGCTTTTTCGTTGTATTTAAAAACCTTGATTTCCCAATCAACAAGAATCCATAAGCACCACAACATATCTATGGGCTAGCATAATTTCCTAAAAAAAACAAACTTATTCATTTATCATTCAATTCCAAACATAAACATATAGCATCAAACAATTCCTAAGGTTCAATCTCTTAATTGGCCTACTCTAATGATGACTATTCATCACTAGTTTAGACTCTAGGGAAACACTAAAGTAAACACCCAGTTCCTAGGAAACATGAATCTATTCATGAGGAATGACTACATCCCTCCTTACATTCATTACAACTACACATTCAAGTAAAACAAAGTTTTTAACATTCAAACCATACCTATGCTATGTTGAAAACTTTGGTAAAAACAATCATTGTATATAAGGGTTAAAGTAAAACAAATGCAACCCTCATATTGTAAAAGTATTTACACCTTTAAAAATCAATGCGGAATACCCAAAAATCAGTGATGCACACACACACACATATATATATATATATATATATATATATCTATATGAAAACAAAATAACCGATTAGAAAATAGGTATGAATTACTTATGTTATAAAAATCGGAGTTGCATACACGAACACATTTGCAATGGTATGCTAATGGAATCAAAACCTTTGAAAATTGGATTCTTTCTTTTATGAAAAACTTTTGTGTTCGGATGAAATCTTAATGAAATACTCAATCATCCGAACAGGTTAATGCTTTACAATCTTAGTGTTTTTCCCTTGTGAAAATGACTTGGATAAAACTTTGAAAACATTTTGCAATTCAATTCCTATGTCTTTGAAAATTATCACCTCCATCCAACCTCGGGAAAGTTTAGATGAAGGAGTATAATTTACTTAGGATCAACAAACTCACAGAAAAGGAAATATGCTCTTGGTTTAGAAAACTTGTTTTGGTTCATCTTCAAAAATTGGAATAATCACATCCCTTTGACTTTGAGTTTGAAGGCTAAGTTTCATTCCAAATTGATTAGTGTCGTATGTAAAGGTTTCTATTTAATCGACGCATAGTTTGAACCAAACAATAAGTTAGTTCACCGTCTGATTACTTAGAAATCCTTAGTTTTCTTATTAACTTCTCAAAAGTTCATCATATGACCTAACCTTCAATTTGGGAAGATTTTCGATTCCTTTCAACCTAATGAAATTCATTTGAAATACTATCAAGTCTAAATGTCAATTAATTTCCAACATCATACCATTACCCTTGGAACTCAATTGATCTCTTGATAGCATGCCATTTCGTGAGAAAGTTTTCAAAATAGTTTTTACACTTAAAACAAATTCGACATTCACAACCAATAGTAAACATCATCAAAAAACACAATTTATCAGTTAGATAACATAAAACAACACATAGCAATTAATCACTTAGGTAACCACAAAACAAATAAGTAGCATCACACATAAACGTATATATATCATACATATAACCTAACACACTGCAACCACTTAGAGTTTTATGCCTCTACTTGCTTAAACCTACAGCTAACACTCTGCACCAACTTGGGTTTCAGACCTTCTGATCTAGGCCTAAGACTCTAGCCACTATCATAGCTAACTAGAATTCTTGAACTCACTATCCTCCTATCTCAAAACAAAGCAAATCTTACTACCCCTCCGCTGCGCAACTCTGACATAACTCAAATACCTTCTAACACCTTTCCTATTCTTAGGCTTAGGAAGTAAATTCAACAATTATTTGATTGCCTTCAAGGACTCAATGATACCATCTTCCAATTAAATGTAAATCTCGAGGGTACCATCTCGATTCTACATCATACTGGAAAATAGAATCACTTATCGTACAACCTGAGTTCCAATCAAATAATAGGTGACCCACTTTCCATTCAAAAGAGAGTTTCACCGTTTTATTTTAAAGAAAAGTTTCAATTCTTTGTCATATTTGAAATAGACATACTTAATTCAAAACCAAGAGTTAGTCCTTCCCGTTGGGGTAGCAATTTCATGCTCTGTCCCGTTGGGAGTTTTCCTTTCCCTTAGCCTCTACTTTATGTCCATTTCTAATTATAACAAAGTTACACTTGAAAAATTATGTTTCACCCCCTTTGAATTGAAAACATACCCCCTATGATTACCAAACCATGACTCACCTTGTGCTAATACTAATGAACTACACCAATCTCACTAGAATGCATGCATAACTACTAATGTATACCACTAATCCATGATACACAACCAACTATTTATTGGTTGCTCTCAAGTGGAGCAACTCATGGGAGATATGGAAATCCATACTCCAAAGTCGAGGATTGCAACCATTGCTCTGATATCATAAAATGTAACACCTTCCATTTTAATCCATTATACCATATTATTGTAAAAGTTTTTAAGAAAATTTTGGCAGGATTTATTCTAAAATTTGAACTTTCCCTTTATGGTTAAAACCTGTCACCTGTCAGCCAGATTATTCAAAAATTAATCTATTTGTTCGGTTACGTCCAATTACTTACAACAGAATAGATGAAAAACCATGTTCCAAAATGAAATTAAGGTTTACCAATTAAAAGTGGAATATCACCATTCTACCATAAAATACATATAATTTTTCCCCAATGTTAAACCAAATGGTGATAACCCAACAGTTTATATAAAAAGTCCTGAATACAAAATAATCCTACATTATATGCTAAGAGAGCATAGGTTGACTGTGAAAAGGGATAAACCCAATGTACATAGGGTTACACCTTAGTGTACCCAACCTCGGTCTTCTGGTAAACTGTAGTGACTCTTTCCTCAATACCTAAAATGGTCAACACAGAGAGTGAGATATAACTCAAAATCAAAGGAAACACCTAAAGACAGTAATAAAACATAATAAAATACATGACACCCAAACATATAACTTAATATATATATATATATATATATATATAGTTATGCCCTATTCCCTTCTAATGCCATATGATGCCATGTTTGCAATGATATGCAATGCAATGCACTTTCCATAACCATTTCCATATCCATTTCCATGTACCATTTCCATTTGTCCATGTTTCCATGTTTCCATATATTTTCCATAATGTATCCATATTCCATATGACCTCATATCGCCCTCCACACAGTTGGAAAAGATCAACTAGGAGTAAGTGTTCCCCAACCGATGCTTGCACAATACGATGTCGGGTGGATTACCCCTTAGCACGGTGGGAAGCTATCCCATCCTGCGTACATCGTACCATTTGGGCCGGATACCCAAATTGGCTATAGCAGGAACCACTTTACACTAGTCCCGAAGTGCCTAAGTGGCGGATAGAATTATCATAGTGCGCGTAGGACCAATCCACGGCTTAGCCCAGTAGTTCATCCCTTTGTAGAATACCTCATACTGTATTAGACCCATCTTGTGGATCAAAGTCCTCTATGATAAATTCCCACAATTGTGTTGGTACACAATTGAGCCACTATATCACTCTCGTCCGTCGATTCTATGGAACCTTCGCATGACTGTCGTTCAGTTCACATAGAATGTTCTCGTATCTTTTCCAATTCCTAACGTCCTTCCTCACTTACTGATGCACGTGTTTCTACTCATTTTAATTAACTAGAATAGCCAAGCCATTTTATATAATTATGTTTCCTTTTTCCTCTAATTAGTGTAGATTAATTAGTCCAACCATTAATATATAGTTCTATTATAAGTTATTAATCATAACTTAAGAAAATTCCAACATAACCACTTTGCACCATAATCAAGTTCCAAGCATAGAAATATGTATAATAATAACAACACCACACAAACAGCCAATTAATGCACAAATGAAACATAATCAAACACTAATTTCACCATTCCATACATAGAGAAAATCTAGGGTTTCTAATACTACTTAACCAATCAACAATTAAAACCTAACACATGCATAATATTATATACTTATTACTAAAAATAGGTCCTTCCTCTAATTAGGAGAATATCTCCTCTCTTACCTTGATTTAGAGAAAGTGGAGGTGAGAGATGGAGAGAGAGAACCGTGAATTGATGGAGGAAAAGAAGAGATTGATGGTGAAGAAGAGTTGAAACCTTGCTTTGATGAAGGGAAAAGATGATTTGATAAAGGAATCAAGAGGTTGGAGGTTGGGGGGTGATGAACCCTAACTTTTCCCCAGAGGTTCGAGTGAGGATTTTTGATTTTTTCCCAAATGAATTCAGCCAAATGCCTTAAAAACTGATTCTGCAGGTCGTGGACATCGATGTCCACCTATGGATAACGATGTGCAACATCGATGTGCACAACCATGACATCTATGTCCACAGATAAAATCTGACAGCAACTTTCACATTCAAACAGCCATAACTTTTTCGTTGACCGTTGGATCTTGCTCAAATTTGGAGATAAGCTCCCTAATGATCCCAACTTCACATCCAACGGTGGGTTTTAGGTTTTGAGCTCTAAATATTTAAATCCTAATTTTTCTCCATATTTAGAAACTTTAACTAATTTCTACCTATTTTTGGTTTCTAAAATCTAACACTTGATTTTTCTCTTACTCTTACCTCCTAAGTCTAATATTTCCCCAATTAAATTAGGAAAATAAAATAGGGGATGTTACATGGAGCATATCTTATCTTTTGAGGGAGCAATGAATTTTTTTGATGGAGGAGACTTAATGAAGTGTCGAGCCTTCTCAATGACTCTCTAACCACCCGTTTAGAGGTGGTACTCGGCCCTGCCCAGGAACTCCATTAACTCTTGGGCAAAGATGAAAAGGGTTTTTCTTAACAGATACATTGCTAGCTGCGTACAACCGAAATCTGACCACGCACTAGCATGAGTTATGCAGCTCCCGGAATAGCCGTTAAGAGAGTATCTCTCCCGATTCCACTCGGAGGCAGGATCTGTTCCGAATCTTGAACCAAGCTTTGCAGTTTTTCTTTTTACCCAGGGACTCCGCAGTGGAGACTTCAAGAACTCACTGGTAGGAAAACCTTCGAGGGATATGGCGGAACTGAGACACCGTTCCACCAAATTCATCAATCTGGAGGAATTCAGTAAATGGCAGAAACAGAGAGAAAGGGGTGATAGGGGAGAGCCTTCCTCGCAAGGAAAACCAAGGAGAGATGACAGAAGAGATGATAGGAGGGAGGAACGGGGAAGAGGACCCAGGGGAGACAGGAGATTTGTCATCCCTCGGCCCAAGTTCGACGAGTACACCCCTCTCACTGTCCCAAGAAGTCAGATCCTGCAAGAAACTATGCAGACTGACCTTCGAATGGTTGAGAGACCTCCTCCCTTAAAAAGAAGCCAACGCTAGGATCGTTCTAAGTTTTGCTCGTATCACGGGGGACACGGGCATACGACAGACGAGTGCAAATGGCTAAGAGATGTGATTGAGCAATTGATAAGAGATGGGAAGTTACAACAGTATGTCAGGGAGGCACTTAACCGACATGCTCGAAGAAGGACCCCCTCCCCAGAAAGAAATGTTCGACCTCCAACTAGACAAACCGATCACCACCACAATCAGCAACAACCATCCAATCAACAGAGAATAGCTATGGTGGAAATAGCTACAGACCAATCCCCGCAAAACCTCAGAATCAACACTATTGCTGGAGGTTTTACGGGAGGAGGTGAAAATAGATCTGACAGGAAAAAATACATCAATCAAGTACTTGCTGTTCATGACCATCCGATCCGCAAGAAAACCACAAAAAGTGTCCCCATTTGCTTCTCTGACGAGGATCTTGAAGGAATCATCCCGGGTCACAACGACCCAATGGTTATGACTGCTTTGGTAGGCAACTATGAGGTTGCAAGAATATTTGTCGACCAAGGCAGTTCTGCAGATATTATGTTCTTGAACCTTTTTGAAGCACTGAAGTTGAAAAGCTCGGACTTGACTCCTTTCGAGGGGAAACTGATTAGTTTCACAGGGGACACGGTTGTCCCCAAAGGACATATTCAACTCCCTGTAACACTCGGGAACGATCCCTCTGCGAGAAAAGAAATCATCAAGTTTTTAGTTGTTGACTGCCCGTCGGCATATAATACCATCCTCGGCAGAACATGTTTGCAAGCCTTTGGGGCGGTTGTTTCAACTGTCCATTTGACCATGAAATTCGAGGGCTCTGTTGGAAGTGTGGTTTCAATCAGAGCCGAACAGGAAAAAGCCAGACTATGCTATAACGCTAGTTTGGCAAAACTCAAAAGCCCAGAAGAAATCCAACCCAAGTTAACTTTGAACAAAGGAAATGTACTTTTAACGGACCTGGATGTTAGGTCCGATCAGGACGACACAAGGCCGAACCCCCAGGGGGAGTGGGAATTCATAGTGTTGGACGAGGAAGCCCCGAGCAGAAAAGTGAAAATGGGGGCCAACCTCTCCGAGAGTATACGAGCAGAGATGCTCGAACTTTTGAAGAAGAACAAAGATCTTTTTGCCTGGACCTCGGCAGACATGCCGGGGATTGATCCAAATTTTGTATGTCATCGCCTTAGTGTCAACCCGACCGCCAAACCGGTCGCCCAGAAAAAAAGGAGAGTGGGAATTGAGAAAGCTGCGGTAATTGAAGAGAAGGTGACCGAGCTCCTCTCAGCCGGATTTATCAGAGAGGTTAATTACTCTGATTGGCTTTCGAATACCGTGCTAGTCAAAAAGTCAAATGGGAAGTGGCGCATGTGCGTCGACTACACCGACCTAAACAAAGCCTGCCCAAAAGATCTGTATCCCCTCCATATTATTGACAAGCTGGTGGACAATTCATCTGGTGATCAACTCCTTTCTTTTATGGATGCGTATTCAGGGTACAATCAGATCCCGATGTACCCTCCTGACCAGGAAAAAACGGCCTTCATCACCGAGAGGGCTACATACTGTTACACAGTTATGCCCTTCGGACTAAAAAACGCTGGCGCAACATACCAGCGGATGATGAACAAGGTCTTCTCTGGACTGATTGGTCCCACCCTTGAAGTATACATAGATGACATGATAGCCAAGAGCAGGAGGAAAGAAGACCATCCCCATGATCTGGCGACTATCTTGGACAGAATCAGAATGTACAATATGCGGCTAAACCCCGACAAATGCACTTTCGGAGTTCGTGCCGGGGCTTTCTTAGGTTTCACGCTTACGAAGAGAGGCATCGAGGCTAACCCGGAAAAATGCCAAGCCATTCTAAACATGCACAGTCCATCTAATATGAAAGAGGTCCAGAGGCTGACTGGTCGGATGGCGGCTCTTTCAAGATTCCTCCCGCAAGCAGCCAAGAAGGCCCTCCCGTGGTATCAACTGCTCAGAAAAAACAAAAGCTTCCATTGGAATGAACCTTGTGAACAAGCATTTGCTGAACTCAAGGTGTACCTCTCGACCCCTCCCGTCCTCACCAGTCCTCGGGAGGGGGAGACTCTGTTTTTATATTTGTCAATTGGCGAATCATCTGTAAGCTCGGCCTTGGTCAGGGAAGACTCAGGGACCGAGCAACCCGTCTACTTTGTAAGTAAGGCCCTGCAAGGACCTGAAATGAGGTACTCCAAAATAGAGAAACTTGCTTTTGCTCTGGTGGTTACTGCTAGGAGGCTCCGGCAGTATTTTCAAAACCACCCCATTGTAGTCGGGACAACCCAGCCGATAAGACAGGTGCTCCACCGACTTGACTTGGCTGGGAGAATGGTCTCTTGGTCCGTTGAGCTTTCAGAGTTCGACGTAACCTATGAGCCGAGAAGAACTCTCAAATCCCAGATTTTAGCAGATTTTGTTTCAGAACTGTCAGACCCCCATCACTCCAACAAGCCACGGCTTTGGAAGATTTATGTGGATGGCTCCAGCCACAGCAAAGGGGCTGGGGCCGGTATAATTTTGGAAAGCGCTGAAGGCCTCAGCGTAGAATACTCCCTGAAGTTCGAGTTCCCCACCTCCAACAATCAGGTGGAGTATGAAGCGGTGTTGGCTGGCTTGCGGATGACCCATCAGATGGGGGCCTCGGAAATTCAAATTTTCAGTGACTCTCAGTTAGTAGTGTCCCAGATCAACGGAGAATTTCAGGCCAAGGAACCAATTCTCCAGAAGTACCTGGAACAAGTCAAAGCTCTTTTCGACCTCTTTTCACAATTCTCCATCTCTCATATCCCCAGGGCCTCCAATGGACGAGCAGATATCCTCTCCAAGCTCGCTAGCACCAAAGACCCCGAGAACAACAAAAGTCTAGTTCAAGAAACCGTCCATCAGCCGAGCGTGGTTCTAGCAATATCATTGACCACCGACTGGATGGACCCTATCAAACAATATCTCAGATACCAAGTTTTGCCAACCGATCCTTTGGAAGGAAAAAAGATAGTCAAGCAAGCTGCCCAGTATGCCATGATTGGCGATACCCTGTACAAACGGGAAGTAGACTCCCCCATGCTGAAGTGTCAGGACTCAGCGGAGGCCGAACTCGTTTTGGCCGAGGTTCATGAAGGAATCTCGAGCCATCATGTAGGTGCAAAAGCTTTAGCCCGCAAGGTCCTCCGAGCAGGCTATTACTGGCCCACACTTCAAAGTGATGCTTCAGAACATGTCAAAAGATGTAAGTCCTGTCAATTCCATGGGAAGGTTTTCCAGCGACCTCCGACGGAACTCCACTCGATGATTGCCCCATGGCCCTTCTATCAGTGGGGCATGGACATCATCGGAAAGTTCAAAACAGCTCCTGGACAATTAAAGTTCGTGGTGGTTGCAGTAGATTATTTCATAAAATGGGTCGAAGCCGAGGCTTTGGCTACAATCTCTTCAGCTAAAATTCAAAAAAAATTTCTCAAACAAGTCATCGCTCGCTTCGGCATCCCACATACTTTGATAACCGACAATGGCACGCAGTTCACTGCCAAGGTTTTCCAAGAATTGGTCGACCACTTCCATATTGCCCACCAATTCTCGTCGGTCGAGCATCCACAGACGAACGGGCAGGCAGAAGCGGTGAATAAGATCATCATTGATGGGATGAAGAAAATACTGTTGGAAGCCGAAGGGTCATAGACTGACATCCTTCCTGAGGTGCTATGGTCAATCCGAACGACCATACATACCTCCACAGGAGAAACCCCATTTCGACTCACCTATGGTTGTGAAGCTGTGTTACCTATAGAAACTCGGATTCCCACCTTCTGAGTGTCTGAGCGCCCAAGGGAGGTGAATGATGGTTTGTTAAAGGAAGAGTTAACTCTCAGCGATGAGGTTCGAGCTCTCGCGAATGCCCGGGAAAAGAAGGCAAAAGAAAGGCAGTCCCGAAAATACAACAAGTGGGTGGTTCCGAGAAGCTTTGCTGTAGGGGATCTAGTCCTCAGACGAGCCGACATCGGCTTGAGAAATGCAAAAGAAGGAAAACTGGCCAAGAATTGGGAAGGCCCCTACAGAGTCATCTCAAAAACAGGGTCTGGGGCATACAGGTTGGAAACATTGACGAAGCAGCAATTAAACAACACCTGAAATGCTACAAAGCTCAAACCCTACTACAGCTGATTCAGAACCCCACAGTGACCTCTGCAAAATTTCAACTCTGATTTTAAAATTCTGTTGTTTCAATTTTATTTACTTTAATGTCGTTTATTTTAGCACCTTTACGTTCTTGTCGTTTCAATACTTTTCGTAGTTGACATTCGCTGTTTGTAAACAGATTGAAAGAACTTAATGAAGATCTCTCTTTTTCCAGCACTTCATCCTCCAATTCTTCTTTCTGTTAACGTACTAACCCTTTCCTCTCGGCTCGCCACCGAGTCGAACTGGGGGGTTTATACATGTCCTTCCAACAGGGACTTATAAACTAACAATTACAAGTACTTTTAGAGATGCCCGGCTAAAACCTTAAATAGTTTCTATAAGCCGAGGACCGAGGATCCCACCTTGGCCAAAGGTAGGAGATCCAAAATCTCAATAATAGTTTATAACAAAGTAAAGGATAAAACTCGACTACCGTGGAATTAAAAAGCTAAAGATCAAAATAGCGGAGGAAATTACAAACTTCAAAAGCAATAAATTCATTGTCAAATAGCATCCTGATAGTCAACCACCAATCATATTGCACAAGCCAACTACATCATCAAAGTACAAAAAAAAATCTACTCCTCATCCTCGGAGAGCACAATGATTGACCCATCAAAGTCAGCTTCATCTTCGTTTTCCAAGTCCAAGGGATTAGGGAGATTCGGTGCAGACAAATCCACCTCTCTGTCACCTTGGGCGTAGTCGACTATACGACCACCTTCGACCCCAAAGGTCGGATTTGCTCTAATAACTCGGATTTCCGGGTTCATTAAACTCAGTTGCTTAACAGCATTAACAAAGGAATCATTCATTGCATGATCCCAGTTGAAATGATTCCGCTTGGCCAAAACCTTGTGTTTTAAAGCCTTCCGACGAACTTTATCAAGGTCTGCTTGCAAACAAGTTACATTGTTCTCTGCATCAGTTAACCGACCCTGAATCCCCTCGAACTCGGTATTTCTGGGCCGAGCTTCAACCAACTTTTCTTCAGCAGTTTGCAGCAACCTTTTTGTCTCAACCTCCCTCCCAACAGCATTTTCCTCGGCCTTCACAGCAGCTTCCCGAGCCTTCTCGGATACCTCAAGATTTTTCTGAAGATTGGTGTTGGCCTCCGTCAATGCTCGGATATTGGCTTCATTCTCTCTGATCTGCTTAAGTAGAGTGTCTACTTGAACAGCAGAGGCCTTCCTTTTCTCCCTTTCAGCTGCCGAGAGAGCCACACTAACCTCTTCAGCATTCTTAGCAATATGAAAGGCATAGCTTGCTGCCCTTAACATATTTTTGCCCAGTATCTCACAGTTATTCTTCAGAGTATTGGTCGATTGTTCCGACAACCTCTTCTCATCATTGGGAGTGTAAACCATATCAATAAACTTTTCACGCAACTTCCGAGCCCGAACAGTCTCCTCCTCAGGATCGAATATTTCAAACCACAAATTTCTCTTCTCAGCAGATTTCAATGGCTTCAACAGATCAACAACTTTACCCTTTCCCTTATCTATCCTGGATCTCTTAGATAAAGGTACTCGGTCTTCCTCTTTTTCCTCCTCTCCAACATGAACAATAGGAATCCCAGTAGCCACCTTGTTCGCACGAGCGGATGGCACTTGGACATCCTGCAAAACTTCAGCTTCGGATGGCAACGCCGAGGCTACTGTCACAGATTGACTAGCCTCCGAGGAAATGGCTCCGCTCGGAGACCCAGCCTCTTCACCCGCCCTGGTCTTAGCAAGCTCCCTCATACGAGCAGCAGCTTTGTTCTCCTTTGCCATTCTGACTGCAAAGAGAAAATTCAAAAGCACAATTAAAAAAAAAACTATATGTACATATATCCATTACCAAGCTCGGCCTTCACAAGCTCTTGGGGAAAAATAACGATGTTCCTAATATCAACCTGGCCATTTTCTTTCAGATACTTGTAAAAGGTAACACAAGTATGCCTATTTGCTTCCGACAACTCTGTATCATAGTGGCATTGGTAAAGCTTTGGGCTCTTATTGTAGAAATCGGAAGACCACGACAGGGGGAACCGAGGCTGACCATCCTCTATAAACCAACAAGCTCCCTCTCCGACGAACTGATACTTGAAAAATAATGGCTTAAAGGTCTTCCACGAATCGGTGACCTTAGCAAATAGGGCATAATTATTGTGTGCCTTCAACGACACCCATGCCCTCTTGGTCCCCCCTTCTCAAAAATGTTTATTTGGGGCACGTACAACCACAGGAATGCTCTGAGCGAGCACGTCAGCCTCCGAGCCTCGCAGAACTTTTGGAACGCCCGAGCAAAGGCCCAACCACTAGGATGTAGTTGGGTAGGGGCCAAACGCAATCTCCGCAACAGGGCTATCTCGAAATCCGAAAAGGGCATCTTAACGCCTAACCTTATAATAACCTCCTCATACATAAAGAACTCCCTACGGTTCTCTTCGATTAAGGTGCACACCCGGTCTTTAACCGACGGAGCACTAATGGCATAAGAGGTCCTAGTCTCATCTGTGGGGCAGGGGAGAACGTGAGCTCGGATATGGCCAAGATTGCTGTTAATTAAGGCTGATCCTGTACCGAGCACCTCCAGATCAACCCAGTCATAAGCTTCAGAGTTTGGAGGCACGAGAAATTCATGGGGATGCGAGATGCACCGACTAACCATACCTGGGGAAAGGGAAGACTCGGCGTCAGAATCTATAAAATTATAATCTACAGACAACTTAACCCTAAATCGATTTGTCCTATAGTCGAGCCTACTACACCTTCCCCTAACCTTTATGGCTTTCCCCCAAAAGGGACTTTCCTTAGGACGGTTCGGGGTTGAACGGTTTGAGGCCCGTGACGCCACTTGCGCCCGCTCCTCCGCCAACCGATACGCTAACTTTCTGCTTTCTTCCTCTGCGAAATTTTGGGGAAAATCCACCGCTAACGGTGTCTCCACCGCAGGATCCGCCATACGATGGCGGAAGGGTGAGGGTAAGAAATCTAAGACCTCCAAGTCAGAAGAGGATGAAGAAGAGGAGGAGGAATCCTCAATGTCACTTAAATTTAAAATCTTAGACCCCTTTTCATACCATGACCATTTTTTATCCATAACTAAAAAATAAACCCAGAAGGAAGCGCAGAACCTAACGAAAACTAGGAAACCAAAGCCTAAGAATTTGGAAATGAACAGTTAATCAAAGTACCTGAGATTTGAAGACTGGCACGAACCGGATTGGCGTAGCGAGAGGGAAGCAAAAAAGCTCCAAGAGAGGATGACAGAAAGAATGTGATGGAGAAGAATCTGGAATCCAAGAACCAAGAAAGGAAAACACAGGAGTAAGAAGGAGATGTCAGAAGTGCAAGGTTTGGAAGAAAGTGAGAGTGGGGAAACTGAAAGGACAGTTGAAGTTCAAAAGGGAACTTCCCCCCACGATTTTGGGTAATTGGGCTTGGAGGCAAAAGGCCCAATTTTGCATTGAGCCACGAAAAGTGAAACGTGGCGCGTAACCACTGGAGGGGACATTTGAAAAACCCAAAAGCCAACATGCACAATAATGACGCAACTGACACATGCAACACGTGTCAGCAGAAGGGCACTCAAACGTCCTGTCAAACAGATAAAGGGACATCGAGGCACATTGAGTTATCCAAGGGTCATTACCCCATTTCGATCATAACACTCGGCCTCTCCGGCTCAACTTCAAGGAACTCTCAGCTCGACTCAAGACTCAAAAAGTCTTACCGAGCTAGGGGGCTTATGTGATAGACCGACCCTCGGTCCTACCCTTACAATACTCGGCCGACCAGATTAATCTATCTGTCAGGTCACGCCTATCCAGGCCGAGCGCTTGCTCTAGGACCCACCCTAGCGACCTTGGACCGACCATATGGGGCTTCGTCCCTTATGAGTCCGAGCTAGGGGCGCGTGAGCCTAACTTGCCACAGGGATAAGAACTCCCAATACAGGATAAGGATGAATGACTCATCCCCTATCCTAAATGGGACACGTTAGCTGTCTTGCTGGACCTCCGTACAGGCCCACAAGGTACAATGCCACCCCTATAAATAGCTGTCTCCAGCAAGGGGCTCAGGTACGTTCTCTCACTCCCTAATCGCACATTTGCACACACCAGTGATTAGGGAAACCCTAGTTGTCCCAACTGGACATCTAGCATACCTAAGAAATCACACAGTAACACCAGATCATCCTCTAACTCTTAGGTCCTTCCATACCTTTGAGCTAGGGGTATACCTTGTACACAGTGTCTTAGACACTACACAAGACAATAAAGAATTAGCTCTACATTTTATTAATAAGTAATAAATGATAATATCAATGATAATAAAATGAGAATATAAAAGAAGACAATAATAAAATGAGAATATAAATGAGAATATCTTCTATGTCTTCAAGATCCTCTATAAAAGGTTGGCAAATTAAATTCAAGACAACAAAGAATTAGCTCTACATTTTATTAATAAGTAATAAACTAATAAATGCGAATATCATTGATAGTTATTAATTAGCTCTACATTCTCATAAAATGATAAGACATCGATGTGATTAACGATGCTTATTAATTGTTGCATCGTGTATGCCTCTATCGATGCAACAACTAAAAGTTGATATCATTGATATAACTATAAAGAATTAGCTCACATCTTTACAAATGAAGTGTAACAAAAATAATCCGCAGAAAAAAAAAACTAATTTTGCTTAGTTGTGCCCTTATTATTATTTTTTTACTTTTCTTCTTAAAGGGCATTGGCACCGGATTCAACAAATGCGTATGATGAGGAGGAGGGGCAGGTTCATCATGAGGTTTCTTCCGCTGGCCCTTTCTTCGACCTGCAAATAATAAGAATGTGTTTGATTATACTTGCATGAAGAAACTTGAAAGGTGAAAAAAGTTTATAACATACGCTAGGGAAGAAGCTATGGAGATTAATAAAACACTTACCGATGTAGTGCAATCTACTTTGTTTGATTAATTCACTTATGATGGAAGGATTAATACCAGTTAAACTATGTGAACTTCTTAGGGAAAGAGCAAAAACTAAGATATAGCTTTGATTGAAAACAACAAAAGCTTGCAATAACCGAACAAAGATATCAGTCATTGGATTTGGTACCTGATGCAGATTGAACAAGAGAAACTTGCTCACAATCAGTGGCCAATTTATCAAGCTTTTTGTCACTTAATGTGTTGTGCAAGTGTGGAATTATATTCCATTTTCATCGCATCTTCCAGTATCAAGTCTCCCTCACGAGGTTTCTTCCGCTTGCCTCTTTTTTGACCTATAAATAATGAATATGCATTGGTTTATAGTTGCATCAAGAAAATTGAAACATGCAAAATGTTGATAATATACTTTTAAAGTATGTACGCGGAAGCACAAGATCAAATGAATTGAGAATAAAAGAGAAGGAAAATAAAGTAAGAAAGATGAGACACTAATGACTCCCTCAATGCGAGAGGTAAAAACCGTCGGCGATCACTAGCAAGAATTCTGTAACACCCCAATTTTTTAACTTTTAATTAATAAAAAATTAATTATAATGGTTTATTTATAATCAAATTATTTTTACATAATCTCTAATGAATTATGTGTGTTATGTTAGAGGAAATATGTGGAAAATAATTTGATAGTTATTTTTGTGTGAAAATAGGAGTTTTGCATATTAGTCCCTGTTTTAGGACCTAGAAGCAATATTAGAAAGATTTTGGAAAAATAGGAAATAAAATATTAATTTTTTCAAAATTTGGTCGAAATACTCGAGTATTTCTATCCAATACTCAAGTATTGCGCACAGAGTTACTCAACGATAGTCCATTTGATGAGTCAACCACTCAAATATCCCAAATGTTGACACGAATCAGCCTAGCAACGCGTTTATGATTGCGTGTCGAGCTGCATGCAACGTGAATCCGTCTATTTAAGCATCTGGGTTGATGAAATTGCCTCCATGTTGCATGTAGAGGTCCTGAAGCACCAGGTTTTGGTTTCCAATTTCATTCTGTCGATTCTCCTTCGATTCTAAGAGTTAAACTGAGAGTGATACACCATTGCAAAGCTTACATCTTGAGATTTGCAAAGATATAGAGTTTGTGAGTTGAGATTGGTGTGGATCGAGAACGAGGCTGATCTTTTGGAGGTGTTGAAGCTGTCCAACTCTAGTTTAAGTTTCTTGGAGCTTACTTTAGGGCTCGATTCTGGTAAGCTCAAGCAACCATTCCATCTCAAACTTGTTCCTTTAGCTAGTACATGATGCAGAGAGTTTAGAGAAACTAATTTCCCCAATTTTCATTTTTGTTTCATATGTCAACCAATTCGGTTTTGGTGCTCTGCTGAATACTGCTTTGTTCAGTGAGGAGTTTGTGGGATTCAAAGTTCCAGAGCTTTTTCTTGTCAAGTTTCTATTTCTTCACGAATTAGAGGTATGGGGAAAGCTTTACATGCACTAGAATAAGAGTAATTATTGTGTTTTGTTTAGGGAGTCATCATGAGACTCATAAGGGCTTAGTTTGAAGTAGGTTTTTGGCTTTGAGGCCAAATTGGACTCTAAGGCTTGTTGGAGCAAGTTTAATATGTTGCATGTGAACTTAATTGATGCTGAAATCAAGTTAAAAACGAGTATATTTGAGTTTGGTATGTGAAGTTGTTGAAATTCATGTTTTTATGCATAATTTATGTGAGATTTGGATTCTCTGTTAGTTGTCATGTTTTAAGTGTTGAGACATGTTTAGTATGCATAAATACAACTCTGTTGATCATTGGTTTAAGTTAGATTTGGTTAGATTCGAAAATGGTATGCTAAAACCCATTTTGAAGTGTATTTACTGTCAGTAAATACTCGAGTATTTTGGAAAATACTCGAGTATTGTCTGGAACAGAATGTTCAGAGTCAAGTTTAATACTCGAGTACTTGAGGAACTACACGAGTATTCTGGACTGATGAACTACTCGAGTATTTGAAGAACTACTCGAGTATTCTGAGTTAACTGATGCAAAATTTTTTATAACGTTGCGAACTACTCGAGTATCTGAACAAATACTCGAGTATCAAGTCTGAGATTGCTTAAAAATATCATTTTCAACTTAACCACTTTATTTAAACCTAATTATACTTAAAGAGAATGATATACTTAGTTCATTGATAATGTTGGTTATCAATTATGTCATGCTTGATGAGTTTAGTATTGTCTCTTGACACAATGTGTGTGTGGTGCAAATGATGAGACTAATGGCTAATATAAATGAAATTATTCATTGCATTCATGCATGGTGAATGGTGATAAGTTATCATTTGTCATGTTCGAGGAACATGAGGAGGGCCTCTATGAGTGCCAAATGTTACTACTTGCTCGATGACACATTAAGGATGACGATGTGGCCAATATGTGATATATTGTTGATGTGGTTATTACGTCTTCGCGACGTGAGGCTCGCAAGAGAAGTGGCGTTAATTATCACAAAGTGATCATTACATCTTTGCGAGGTGTCGTTCACCAGATAGGGTGACGTTGTGTATCACTTCCGAGTCTGATAACGTATTTATTGTATTTTGGGAATACATGGTGGTTATGGATGGACGTCCGAGAGAGTGATTAGTTGGAGAATCTCAAGAAATGAGAGATGACATGCATCATGCCATTATAATTAAAGAATTTAATTATAAATGAATCAGGCTTGATCGTACACATATACATGTTGGTTGAGAACGTAATTATATGTGAATGTTTAATTCCAGTTATTCTTATTTGATTATGTGTATGCATATGCTTACCCTTGTGCCCTTATTAGGTGATGGTCAGATACCTAGCCTGCGTCTAGATTGTTAGATCCAGTGAGAAGGTTTTGATAATGACAAAGGTTGACAAAGGTTTTGAACAAGCTACAAATGGTTTGATCAAGCTTAAAGTTTGAAGAAGTTCAACAAACAATCAACACTCAACATTGATGAAGAGAGAGCAAGCTCATGAAGACTTAGTTTGTGTTTTATTGTAATATCTTTAGCCTCTCAAGTCTTTTATTTTAATGAGTTTGGGAAAAGTCATTAGAGGGTAGTGAATCTCTATCAAGGTCATGATTATATCATAATTTGAGTATTCACTTAACCTAAAATCAATAGGTGGCTTAAAGATTTGAAAGAAAAGGTTTAGTTTTGAGAAAACAAGTTTTTAATTGAATTTAGCAGTGACTAATCGATTAATGTGTTAGGGTTAATCGATTAACATACATGTTACAGTGGTTAATCGATTAAGCCATGTGTTAATCGATTAACACGTGCAGAATCAGTTTTTAAAATAAGCTTTTCAAGGCAAAATAAATTTCTATTGTTTTCTAACTTTTGGGTATTCTATATAAACCTTTTCCTAATCATTGTGATTATCAAGAATCATTTTCATACACATTTTACTAAGATCAAGCCACACTATTCTTTCTCACTTTCATAGATCAAAGCTTTCATCTTTTACATTCTTTGATCAAGAATCTTTGAATCTCTTATGTTGATATTTTCATAGCTATTGAAAGAGATTCATAGGATTGTTATTGTTTTTAATTTGGTTGTAATCATTGCAAAGAAGGCAAGCTATCTACAACACAAGGAAGTCTTGTGTGGTTGTTCATCAAGCAAAGTTATCTTGGAAGTCTTGTTGTGTTAACAAGCAAATTGGAAGTCTTAATGTGAGGCATCATCAAGCAAGTGGAAGACTTTGAAGAATCTCAAAGCAAGTGGAAGACTTGTTGTGGGGATATCAACAAGCAAGGTTAGAGGTTAGATTAGATTCAATAGGATTGCAAGGCAAGGGTGTGGTATCTCTTGTAGGCTATCAAGAAGGGAGTCTTGAGAGGCATTTACTTGTAATTTGAGAACTCTAATTCCTCATAGTGAAGAATCTCTCTTGGTTGAAGAGGGGACTGGATGTAGCTTTCAAGTGGATGAAAGTGAACCAGGATAAATCACTATGCAGTATCTCTAAACTCTTAACTCTTTACATTCAAGTCATTTCGATATTGTTCTTGGTTGAAAACCTAGAAAAGATTGATTTTCATAATTGATTGAATTGAATCTTAATTGTGCAAATTGATTTGGGGAAAATCATTTTCATAACCTAGGTAATCAATAAGAATATTGGTGTTAATCAATTCCGCTTTATCTCTGATCATATGTGTTAATTGATTGATTTTCGTATTTGATTAAAACTGAATTTTTATCAGATACTGTTCAGATTAATCGATTAGTACCTTAGTTAATCGATTAGTTTGAAAGTAAGCTTCGGCATTAATCGATTAATACTGAAGTTAATCGATTAATCAGTACATTTTTGTAAAAATCATTTTGTTTTAATTGTTTCGATTTGTTTCTTTCGAAAATCTTTCAAGGTTTCTCTAACACCTATTCAACCCCCACTTCTAGGTGTTCTCCTAGTGTCTCCTAGTTATTTCACCCACTGATTGTAGTTCTCACAATTGGTATCAGAGCTCGGTCGAAAGACACGAGCATAGAGCTTTTTCGTAAAGATCCTTGAGGAAACTACAATGGGTTCTACGAATCCCTTTGGTGGTGAAGGTGCTTCAATTAGCCGCCCTCCTATGTTTGGTGGAGAGGGTTATGCTTATTGGAAAGTTAGGATGAGAATTTTTATAGAAGCCATAGACATGAACATTTGGGAAGCCATTGAGAATGGTCCTCATATTCCCTCATCTCTAGTAGAAGGTGTATCTAAACTAACCCCCAAAGATAAGTGGACCGATGATGATAAAAATAAAATTCAATATGATTTAAAAGCTAAAAATATCATCACCTCCGCTCTATCTTATGATGAGTTCTTTAGAGTCTCCCAATGTCTTAATGCCAAAGAAATGTGGGACACCTTGCAAGTCACACATGAAGGCACTAGTGAAGTTAGGCGTGCTAGATTAAATTCTTTGATGCATGAATATGAATTGTTTCATATGTTGCCTAATGAATCTATATGTTTTATGCAAAAACGTTTTACACATATTGTTAATCATCTCATTGCTCTTGGAAAAACTTTCTTGAATTGTGAACTTGTTAACAAAGTTTTAAGATGTCTAAGTAGGGAATGGCAACCTAAGGTTACCGCAATTGTTGAATCAAAGGACTTGGACACCATGGACTTAGCTACACTTTTCGGAAAGCTTCAAGAACATGAAATGGAGCTTGAACGTTTGCATATGCATGAAGAATCAGACAAGAACAAAGAAAGAAAAGGAATCTCTCTTAAAGCTCAAAGGTCATATAAAAAGGAAGAGAGTTTCGATGATGATGATAATGAAGATTCCGATTCGGACATTGATGAAGAAGAGATGAAACTTCTACTAAGAAATTTTAGCAAGCTTCTAAGGAGAAAAGGAAGGTGGAACAAAGACAAAAGTAAAGAGAAGAATTCCCCACACTACAAGACCAAGACAACAAAAGAAGGAGTAGTTTGCCATGAATGTGGAAAGCCCGGTCATCTTAAGTATGCATGTTCTAAGTATCTCAAGAAGAAGGAGAAAGAGAAGAAAAATCCAAAACACAAAAGGGCATACATAGTTTGGAATAGTGATGATGAAGAAGACAAGAAAAACACATCAAATAGTTCTTCGGATGATGAAGAAGCCGCTTGTCTCAACTTGATAGCTCTAGTAGATGAAGAGGAAAGTTCAAATGATGAATCAAGTGAACAAAGCGACGAAAGTGATGTAAGTGAAACTAAATCCGAAATTTCTTCCAAATATGAAATTTTATATAATGCTTATGAGAAATGCATGAACATCTTAAGAAACTAGCTTTGAAAAATATTGAAAGGAAGAAGCTCATTTTGAAACATCAACAAGAGATTTTAGAACTTCAAAAACAAGTTGATGAGCTTAATCTTCAAAATGAAACTCTTGATCTTATATATGCTAGTTCTTCTTGTGATTGTGCTAGTAGATTGAATATTGTGGTTGATTGTGAGAATTGCAAGTTACTTAAAGATGAAAATGCTATTTTGAAAAATAAGCTTGCAAGTTTCACAAATGGTGATATTAAATTGCGCACATTGTTAAATTTTCAAAGAGAAAATTCAAACAAGTTTGGTTTGGGTTATACTAATGCTAAGAGTAAGTCTCATAGAAATGTTGTTGATTTTTCTAAAGTTGATTTTTCAAATGCACCAACATGTTTCTATTGTGGCACTCATGGACATACTTCAAATGTGTGTTATATTAAAGTGCATGGTATACCAAAAGGAAATTTTGTTTGGGTTAAGAAGGGTGAGAGTCCCTTAACTAACAAAAATGGATCCAAAACCATTTGGATACCAAAAGGCAAAGCATGATTGTTTTGTAGGTGTGATTGAAGAGCAAAGAACCTACAAGTGTGATTCTTTGATTTGCTTCTTCAATTCTCAAACGAAGTCCTACAAATTGGTACAATTGATATTGTTGGATTTTCACAATTGGTACTGTTTTTACAATTGGTATTACTTCTTTATAATCTCAATTGGTATCATTATGTGATCATTATTTGATTATCATGCTATTGTGATTATTGTGATATTTCTTTACAATTGATATCTTACTTTGTTAAGTGATATGATGACTTTCTAGTTACAATTGGTATTTTGTTTCATTGTTATATTTCTTTCCAATTGGTATCTCTTTTCAAAGAAAATTAAAGATCTATACTTTGAAGAAATGTTATCTTTAGTTTTTCATTTGATATCATTGATTACTTGATTAATTAAATACATTTGGTATCAATGTTGTGAAGAAATGATCATTGACTATCTCTTATTTTGGCTTAGAATTTTATATTTTAATTAGTATATATTACTTTTTGATAATGCCAAAAGGGGGAGAAGAGGTTGTTTTGTTTGTTTTTATATAGGTTGAGCAAAGTCGTTGAAGATAGGGGGAGAATCAAGCTTACTAAATTGGATTCAAATGTCAAAAACATTTATTGAGGGGGAGCAAGAATCTCACCAAGTGCTAAAATGGTTCAAGTATCAACAACTTCAAAGAACTTCAAACAAATTCAAAACATGGTTTGTCATTTTCAAAAAGGGGGAGATTGTTAGATCCAGTGAGAAGGTTTTGATAATGACAAAGGTTTTGAACAAGCTACAAATGGTTTGATCAAGCTTAAAGTTTGAAGAAGTTCAACAAACAATCAACACTCAACATTGATGAAGAGAGAGCAAGCTCATGAAGACTTAGTTTGTGTTTTATTGTAATATCTTTAGCCTCTCAAGTCTTTTATTTTAATGAGTTTGGGTAAAGTCATTAGAGGGTAGTGAATCTCTATCAAGGTCATGATTATATCATAATTTGAGTATTCACTTAACCTAAAATCAATAGGTGGCTTAAAGGTTTGAAAGAAAAGGTTTAGTTTTGAGAAAACAAGTTTTTAATTGAATTTAGCAGTGGCTAATCGATTAATGTGTTAGGGTTAATCGATTAACATACATGTTACAGTGGTTAATCGATTAAGCCATGTGTTAATCGATTAACACGTGCAGAATCAGTTTTTAAAATAAGCTTTTCAAGGCAAAATCAATTTCTATTGTTTTCTAACTTTTGGGTATTCTATATAAACCTTTTCCTAATCATTGTGATTATCAAGAATCATTTTCATACACATTTTACTAAGATCAAGCCACACTATTCTTTCTCACTTTCATAGATCAAAGCTTTCATCTTTTACATTCTTTGATCAAGAATCTTTAAATCTCTTATGTTGATATTTTCATAGCTATTGAAAGAGATTCATAGGATTGTTATTGTTTTTAATTTGGTTGTAATCATTGCAAAGAAGGCAAGCTATCTACAACACAAGGAAGTCTTGGTGGTTGTTCATCAAGCAAAGTTATCTTGGAAGTCTTGTTGTGTTAACAAGCAAATTGGAAGTCTTAATGTGAGGCATCATCAAGCAAGTGGAAGACTTTGAAGAATCTCAAAGCAAGTGGAAGACTTGTTGTGGGGATATCAACAAGCAAGGTTAGAGGTTAGATTAGATTTAATAGGATTGCAAGGCAAGGGTGTGGTATCTCTAGTAGGCTATCAAGAAGGGAGTCTTGAGAGGCATTTACTTGTAATTTGAGAACTCTAATTCCTCATAGTGAAGAATCTCTCTTGGTTGAAGAGGGGACTGGATGTAGCTTTCAAGTGGATGAAAGTGAACCAGGATAAATCACTGTCCAGTATCTCTAAACTCTTAATTCTTTACATTCAAGTCATTTCAATATTGTTCTTGGTTGAAAACCTAGAAAAGATTGATTTTCATAATTGATTGAATTGAATCTTAATTGTGCAAATTGATTTGGGGAAAATCATTTTCATAACCTAGGTAATCAATAAGAATATTGGTGTTAATCAATTCCGCTTTATCTCTGATCATATGTGTTAATTGATTGATTTTCATATTTGATTAAAACTGAATTTTTATCAGATACTGTTCAGATTAATCGATTAAGTTAATTGTTAATCGATTAATTTTTAAGTTGCTTTCGACATTAATCGATTAGTACCTTAGTTAATCGATTAGTTTGAAAGTAAGCTTCGGCATTAATCGATTAATACTGAAGTTAATCGATTAATCAGTACATTTTTGTAAAAATCATTTTGTTTTAATTGTTTCGATTTGTTTCTTTCGAAAATCTTTCAAGGTTTCTCTAACACCTATTCAACCCCCCCTTCTAGGTGTTCTCCTAGTGTCTCCTAGTTATTTCACCCACTGATTGTAGTTCTCACATAGATGACACCCATCTCTAGTGGTTTATGGACATTCGAGGAGCATCGAGCTACTTTTGAGGGTGAGTTAAAGATTACTCTCTATCACCCTAACCCCCTCACTCCCCCTCGCTCGTGTGCGACCTCGTAGGTTTAGGATCCCTATCATTTATACTATGCACGTACCCCCGTTCTATACTTATAGAGGACCACCACCAGTTTGACCAGTACGTAGATTTCATAGTTTTCGTTTTCGGACAGCCACTCGTTCTCACCCCTCTGCTTTTAGAGTTTTCACTGATGATGATGTCCCCGCACCTGGTCCGACAGGTACTGTTAGGACTGCACCTGCTGCAGATCCTAGGCCCAGTGGTAGGGCCTCTACCCCGTCGGACGAGATTGAGGAGGACCCTGATGAGGGGGAGCGAGGAGGAGGTACCAGTCGAGCCGGCTACTAGGCCTCGTGGAGGACCGAGTGGTTCCTAGGTATAGGCATAGTATAAGTAGTACGGATCCTGGACCTGATGTGTAGCTGCAGTGGACCCAGTTGGGTGCTTGGAGGACCAGTTTGACCTACTCTTGGACATCTTTATTTAAAATAATTATTTGTTGCGACGAAGACCATGAACAATAACAACAACGGAAATTTAAAAGATAAGGGAAGAGAAGAATGTGCACCGTTGATTTTATACTGGTTCAACCTTTCTAGCGAAAGACCTACATCCAGTCCCCAAGCGACCCACTTGAGATTTTCTTCACTAATCAAAACAGGGACAACCAGCCCCAATTACAAACAAGAGCGTCACGCACACTACTAGGTACCATCGTTCGCTAGGGACCTCGGAAACAACACTAGGTAGCCCCTACCTAGAACCTAAGGTAGTCTTTCTACTAGGTTCCCAACCGTTCGTCTAGACTCTACCCCAGTACACAAGGGTTCCTCACCTTATGAACGTGCCACACATTCTCACTAGGAGATCCACTCCCTAATACTAAGGGTCTCACTTTCCCTTACAAGAATTTGGTTTAGGGAAGAATAGAAACTAACAATTCATGCATTCTAGGTAGTGCTGATACAACAATGAAAGCTCTATATCAATGAATGTCTTAGGCTTCTCAAGGATTTGAATATTTTCAGAACGGAGAAGAAAAAGAAGAAGAACTCTCTATTTTATTTTCAAAAACTAGGATTAGTGAGAGAGATAGAGAAGAGTTCTTTTATAAAGAGAAAAAGGAAAACGTTTTTAATCTCAAACGAAATCAAACAAGAAAGGAAATAAATAATTTCTGAATCAAGCTGATTGTTTCACGATTTTCAAAAATAATGGAGAGGTAATCAATTACTTGGTCAGGGTAATCGATTATCTGCTTTCTGTGATAAATAGATAATTAAAAAAATGAATAGGTAATCGATTATCTGTAGAAGTAATAGATTATCCGCTTAATTAAGATACAAAATGTATCAGAACTTGAAGGTAATCGATTATATATGAACATGTAATCGATTATCATCATTCTGAACTAGAAGTAATCGATTATTCCATAAGGTAATCGATTATTTTCACTAAAAACAGATATTTCAAAAATGCTTCGAAAATAGAGATTTTCGCAAAAGATTTTTCAAAAGGATTTTCATAAAAACGAGATCTTCACCTACAGTTCTTAAAATACGAAACCTTGAGTGCCTAGACATTATTGATTTACAACATGTCCTAAGATGCAACACAATAAACTAGGACAACCAATCTTGAAATTGAGCAAGCATGTCATCATCAGTAGCTTTAACATGTCACTTAAAGAAAATTAGACTAGACATCATCAAAAACAACATGATCATCATCTTGTCATCGTCAAAAACATCATTTGATGTTGTCATCATCAAAACATCATGGGGAACACATGAACTTCAACAATCACTAGTAACTCATGTACACAGAACCACCAAATCATTTCTCCCATGCAACCCAGTCCAAACCTATTTTGGACCCTAGAGCGAAAAAAATTTTGGAGCCCTAAATCATAAAAAAAATAAGTAAATTAAAACATGGAGTATTTATATATTTAATCAATTAAAACAATGATAAAAATTAATAATAAAAATAGGTATTAAATAAAATAGAGCTAAAATAAAATAAAAAAGTTATTAATTCAATAGGTAATAAAAACTCTTTTTCATATTACTCCTTTCGTCCTTATACATATAAGACCCTTTTGGTTGAATTCACGCACATTAAAAAAGTCGATTAATTTATTTAATTGTATTGGAAATGTGAGCATTTGATATGTTTTTTTCCAAACAACCCTTACAAGTATTTTTGAAATTCTAAAAAGTGTTGAATAAATATGGGTGTTTGTGGAATGAAATACTTAATTATCATTGAAAATTAGTATATGGCCTTATAAATAGGGATAAATAAAATTCTCAAAAAGGTATTATATTTAGGGCGAGGGAGTAGGTTATAAAAATAAAGTTCATCAGTTCACCTATTTATAATTCAAGTGAGCAAATGAAAAAAACAAATTAAGATATTATGCAGCAAACCATTAATAATTGAAAGATAAAAAAAATATGCAATTATTATTTTTTTAAGTAAAAATACTATTAAAATTTTTTTATCTGATATGAGTGGGGCTTTTTGTAACACCCCGTAAATTCCTCATATTGAATTAAAACACTAAAGAAATTTATTTTTGAGAAAAGTGTTTTAAAAGAGTATTTTCTTAAACTCACGTTTTCAAGATGATGGGTGATTTATAAGGAAATGATTTCCTAAAGTAATGTCCTAAATTTAGGAAATTGAGTTTTGAAAAAAAAAGTCTATGTGCTTGATGTTTTTATAAAAATATTTGTAATTTTTGTATGAGTCCTTTTGTGATGAACAAGAATTATTTTATAGATATGTGTGTATATACGGTTTTAGTATGTAAGAGTATGCTTAGGATCATATGAGTACTTAAATTATTGGAAAAGAATATGATGCATGTGTAAATGTATGTGAATATATGTGTAGGAGTAATGCATGAATGAATGGATATATGTGTAATACGTGTGTGTGTGATGAACATGTATGCATTATCACATGAACTCATGCTATGTGTGAACATGAAAATAAAATGAATCTATGTGTGTATGCATGTGTGGTTCGGTCATGAAGGAATAGAAGAACCAAATAGGAGGCAATTTTCTTAAGCACTAAGAAACTGAAAACTAAATAGAAAATAGGAGGAGACTAGGTTGTGTGAGTCATGAAACCTAGTGAAGACTTCTTTCTCACCTTGTCTCCCACACGACTTGACCCCTCCCATGCAACAATTGGGCTGGACCGATTTGCCCTTCTTTCACACCCTAAACTGAGGCTAAAAAGGGAAATTGTTCACCCTTGCCTCTACTCTTAAAACCATGTGAGTGAGTATGTGTTTAGCTAGTTCATTTCCACTTCCTTTAACACACACCAACACCAACACACTTACTTTCAAGAGCACCATCAAGTTCTTGGAACTTAGAGAGAAAAGAGCTTGGCTGTGAGGAGGGAGAAGAGGAAGAGAAGAGTGAACAACCCAATTCTTAACACCAAACCCCTTGATTTCTTCCTTCCACACACATCTTTCTTCAAAGATCAAGGAGAAAACCTCATTAACCCTAGAAGAAGAGAATAGGCCATAGCAAACCTAAGAGGAAGAGAAGAGACGATTTGAAGACTTAAGTTAGGAATTAAGGTAGAGAGAGTTTTGATTTAAACATTTTATGTTGTAAAAGACTTTTAATGGACTTTATTTAATTTTTGTGATGCATGTAATTATTTTTAAGTGATCTTGAGATCTAATTATTTTTGTAACTATAAGGCTTTGATCTTGAATGTTGATGTTGAAAATGTTTTGATCTCTTACTTGTAAATTTCTTCATCACGGTTTTGTTTGAAGTTGTGTTTAAAGTTCATATATTGTTTTGATTTTCTCATGCATGTTGATTTTGTGGCCTTATAGTTCTTATTTTCCTTTGCATGTTCTTTTTATATCTTGATATTGGATTTCTAGGACTAAATGAACTTATAAATCACCCAGTCAAGAGCTAAAATGATTCGGCCGTGAGTAGAAGGAGTAGGTCTAGATGCTTTTGATTTGATCTAAGTAATTTTATGTTAATTGTATTAATTTTTAGCTTATTTTTCACAGTTTGTTTGAAGGTTTGAGTTTAAGTTTATGTTTTTGCTTTGATTTTCTTTTGCATGTCTTGATCTAGGGTTAATTTTTAAAGAAAACATGAAGCTTAAATTTGGTATGTCTAAATTGAGTGTGAAGTCTTGATTTCTTGTATGCATGTTACGGTTTTCAAAGGAAATTAAGCTTAACAAACTTTGAAAATAATTTTAAGTTGAATCAAGATTTTTGTGTGTGTAATGATGATTCGGTTGATGTTTGGAAAAGTAAAATGATGCTTCTATGTCTTGCATGATATGATCCATGAATTTAGGCATTTGCATGTAGAAAATAAAATTATAAGATCTTGCCATCTTGCATGTCACCATTCGGCCAAGCCTAGGTAGAATAGGAAATCATACTAGATCATCATTTTGTTTACATGCATGTTGAAAATTGTCTCACCTACAGATTTGTAGGTACATGCATGTGTCTTTCTAAAAGGATAAAGACCTTGACATGATTTTGATTTTATTGTGTCAAGAAATTAAATTTTTTGTTTGTTAAAATTCTTGTGAAACTTACGGTTTTTATAAAGAAAATAAGGAAACAAGTTCTTGAAAGATGATTCTTGCTTTGATCTATGTGCTATGTGCATGCCTGATAAATATTTGAAAATTAAGCCTTGATTTATCATGATGATGATGATTCGGCCTAGCTAGGATTAGTAGGCTAGACTCTTTTTCAATGAAATGGCATAAAAGAAATAAGTATATTTTGTGAAGTTATATTAAAATAAATTGTTTGAAATTGTGTTGTGAACCTTTATGTTTCTAATCGGTTCTTTGTTTAGAAATGAAGGAAATAAATAAATTAAGTTAATCTTAGAAGAGTGTTGTGTTTGAATGCAAATATGTGTGAGTGTGTGTTTATGTGTATTCGGTTGAGATGGAATATAAATGCTAAGTTGATTCATGTGGATTAAATTGTGATGTTTGATTTATTTTCTTTACTTTTATTCGGTTAAGTGATTTAAATAGATTTAGGGAGTTTAATTGCATGAATAAAATGTGTATAGTAATATAAATATGTTGGCTTGAAACTTGATTTTGTTTGGTTTATGAATACTTGCATGCTTAAGTGTTTCATGAACATGAATTATGTATGAATGCCTAATTGCTTTGATGTTGATACTTCCAATAAATCAAGTGTTGTTTGTTGCTATTGTGCGTTAGTTATGTTTGAAAAATATGTAAATGTGTGAACGGTTTTGGAATAAGTTGATTTTTTTAAGAAAATTGATTTGATTTACTTAAGATTTTTAAATTGTGTTCATGGCTGTCCAAAATTGTTTTATGATAAAAACATGGGTTTGTAAAATGATAATTTTAAGTTAAAAAGTTATTTCAAGTAAAAAGTGTTTTTACAATATTTTTAGAGTCTTAATATAATGATTTTGTAAAACCATGGACGTGCTTTTATGTTTAAAAATGTTTTCGTGTGATCTAAAAACCAAGTTTTCAAGCGATAGTTGATTTTGGTTATATTTCCCAAAGTTTTCTCAACAAAGAAAGAACAAATATTAAACCAAGAAAAGATTTTCTAGTATGAGTTAATAATGTAAAGTGTTTTACTTAAATATGAGGAATGATGTAGAAAGAGATCGGGGTAGTTGGCAACCGGCAACGCAAAGGATTCGAAGAGACGGTACGCACTTCATTGCTGGACCTCAGGTGAGAGAGAAGCTTTCCTAAGACACCGTGGTAGCTAGGTGATTTATTAGGACGTTCCGTATCATCTCAAAGATCGGAACTTAGTGGTTCGGAGTCAGTAGTATAGTGGCAATTGTTTGTCTTGTATGGCCACTTATACGAAGAAGACGAAGACCACATTATTGTGTGTGATGATTGTGTGATGTTGTGTATGATAGCATGCTTTTATTTATTGGTTTATTTATTTATTTAATTATGAATAATGATGCTTATTGCTGTTGAGTATGAGGAGTAAATGTCTGATGGACGACTGTTAAATTCTGAATAAGAAAAGAAATGAAGGAGTTGCAAAAGTAATGGGATTGAAAGTAACGGTATAATGAGAAAAGAGTAAGAGATTATATGAAAGAGAGATGAGAGTTGATTTGGAAAAGAAGTTGAGGATAATGTTGAGAACGAGCCAGAGCTTGGGAGAGTGATATGGATTGTTGGAACATGAGATGTGAATGGAGTGGAGCTAGGCTCCTTGGTTTTTGGTTTTAGACTGGGAACTAGTGTTGAGTTGAGCTTGCTCCTCCACTAGCGCTCAGCAAAGGATGTGTTTTTGAAAAAGGGTTTTAAAAAAAAAGAATTTTCGAAAAGATTTGTGAAAAGGAATTTTCTTTATAAAGAGTTGGGAAGAGAAATATTTTTAGAAAAGGGTTTATGAAACAAATTTTTGAAAAAGGTTTTGAGATAGGATTTTTGTGAAACATTATTTTCCAAAGGATTCTTTTTACTTTATGAAACACTCTTTTTAAAAAAGGTTTTATGAAAGGATATTTTTGGAACTATATTTTTGAGAAAGTTTTACGAAATG
Organism: Crotalaria pallida; assembly: GCA_037953625.1. Lineage (NCBI taxonomy): Eukaryota > Viridiplantae > Streptophyta > Magnoliopsida > Fabales > Fabaceae > Crotalaria > Crotalaria pallida. The sequence goes on from CM075653.1 coordinate 92,199,400, forward strand.
ATCTCTTTGAGAAAAGTCTGTGAAAATTAATACTTTTGTGAATGTTGGTGAGAATAAAGTTTTGAAAAAGGTTTTTAGAAAGAGTGTTTGTAGAAAGTTTGGAGAAATGAGGTTCTTGGAAAGAGGTGAAATCAAAGATTTGAGAAGGATGGTAAAAAGGAAGAATGGAGAAAGATGATGTGAATCAATTGAGATAGTCCCAGCTCTGTGCTATGCGTGATTTTGATGAGAGAAAGATTGTGCAAAGTTAGAGGTCGGGACTCACTGAAGGGATGTACGAAGGGTGAGCCGATCATTAGGTTAATTAAAAGATAAAAGACTTTAAAAGACATTAACAGCGAACGCGGTGAGGTATGAGAGTAACCCGAAGTAGTGGAGAGGAAGGAACCATAGGTATCTGCGGATACTTAGGAGGAGATTGCATTAGGGGAGGACGATGATGGTGAAACGTCAAGAAGTCTAGAGTATTTTTGTAGGCAGAACGAACTCCATAAGTGGTGCACTAACATGGTGGGGACTGGGTCCAATACCGTGGTAAGTTCTGCGCGCGCCCTAGAACAATACTGTCGCCCCCTAGATTGCAAATCGAGAACAGTGAGAGGGACTGGAACGGGGCATTGTGATTTGCCACTGGTTGTACAGTGAGCCGTGATTATTGATATCATATGAATTGATTTGAGGCTGGGCCTCCTGGTCTGGGACCATTTGTTGTGAGACAGCTGTCGTGCCCGCGTGGTAAAGGTCTTGTACTCCTGTTTGCTTCCGACTAGGTGGATGGATGGCCGAGGAGATGTAGACTTGAAACGTGAGTGCTAACAACGAAAGAAACGCGTACCTCGATGATGCTTTAACACCCCGATCATCGATGGTCATAACTCAATAAGCCATGATAAGAAAAGATTTATGATTGTCAAGAAACAAGAGTATGAGTAGTGTAAAGAATGAGAAAGAGATTGAGAATGGAAATGTGGGAAGGATATTAAGCTTCATGAGAGAGATTATAAATAAAGTGGAGAGGCATGAATAAAATGATAATAAGATGAAATAATGAGGTGTGTTGATGATGGTAGTATGCTTGTTTATTATCCTGTATGTGTGTTATGTATTGTGTGTGTGTCCTATTATATTTCCTACCGTAATTCCACATCGTCGACGTTACGCCGTCCGGATCGCTTACTCTCTCCTGTTCGTTGGTGCATCGGTGTCGCTGATACCCCAACGGGCAGATGGATCGTCGCTTGGAAATCTCTACGTGGCTTCGTGAAGGGAATGGATGGAAAGCTACGCGTTACGGATGGGTATGGACTGGACATGTTCAGTTGGTAATCGCAGACCCGGAGCATAAGCTAGGAGGAAAGACAACGAGTTCGTGTTTAGGAAGCATATCCTTTGTGGGACATAATTCTGAACCACCATCTCGGGATACAAAGAAGGAGAACCATGTGAAGCTATTCGGAGTGGAGCTTAAACCGAATTCTGAAGCAGAGACAACAAGTAAGGGCGCATCAACCTCCGGTACCAAGGCACCAGCAAAGAAGAAAAGGAAGTTGGAACCGGTTATCTTCGATAGAAAGAGGGAACCAGTAGTAGAATTAGAATAAGTTGTTGTTCGTATTTTGTATTCAGGATTACCTAAGTGATGAGTTATTGCTGTATTGAAGCATGCCCGACTTTTATGGAATGTAAGGACACTTTTTATGAAACATGTTTAAGTTCTTTTGAAGAAATGAATGAAGTTACTTAAGTTGAAATCAAACTGTTTTCTTAATCAAACGTTTTCGGAAAACAAGGTAAGTGAGTTGTGGTTTCGAGTAACAACTCTGTTTTCGAAAGAGAAGGTTGAAGGACATTAATAACTTTTCAAGAACGCTTTCAAACCCTTCAACAATGTTTTACAAAAAAAAATTTCCAAAATTTGGCCTCATTTTTGCAACATTAATAAATAAAAGTCAGTTGTTTTGGTTTTCGAAAATCGGACTGTTACACTTTTGCCATCCAATCCTGACTTTAAACACCCCACATATTTATTTGTTTCCAAAATTATCCTTAATAAAATTTGTGATTTAAAAAAAAGAAAAAAATTATCATAATCCTATTTCTCTTAAACCCTCCCCCAACCCAATAAATGTTGATCACACAATCACAAGCCATATGATAGCTTAGAGGGTCATCCTTTTGCAAGTTGGCCGACAAAGGATGAATATGATACAATTTTGAGGGTGATGAAAACTGTTGTGAAGCCTTCAAAAATATTGATCACTTTGGAAAAAGAAAACCCGGATAACTATAATACCTTGAAGCAGGCGAAGAATATCTGGTACATGTATATATAAGAAGTATTAGGCATCCAAGGACTCAAATGCAACATATGCTTAAGTTATTGATTGCCCATGGTTATGATTTTGACTATCTAAAAAATGATTCTACCAATGAATTGAAGGCAATTTTCTGGGCTCATCCGAGTGGTATAAAATTGTTTCATTCATTTAGCATTGTTCTTGTAATGGATATTACTTACAAGACTAATAAATACGAGTATCCTTTGTTGGAGATTGTTGGTCAAACCTCCATAGAAAATACCTTTAGCGTTGCCTTTTGTTTTGTGGATGATGAAAAAAGAGACAAACTTTGTTTGGGCATTGTGCAAGTTAAGAGCACTCATTAAAACAGATGAAGCCATTCCACAAGTTATTGTCACTGACAAGGAAGTTGCGATCATGAAAGCAGTTGAGAGCATTTTTACAAGATCAGCTCATTTGCTTTCTCACTTTCACATATAGAAGATTGTGAAGGACAAAGTAAAAAAGCCTTTGACTAAAGATGAAATGAATAAAGTCAACTCAATTATGAACTTATGAATGTAAGAGGAATCTAAAGATGAAGATGAATACAAGGTCCGCCTTCGTGAATTCCAAAAGGAATGTGGGATGATCATTTTTGAGTATGTCAGCAGAGTTTATTTAGAACTCATCATGCATAAATTTGTGAGCACATGGGTTGGCAAACATATGCATCTTGGTAACGCAACTTCTAACAGGTAATGATCTCTTCCTAACAGGTGGAATATTAAATTATTATTTTATCTTCTTTGCATTAGTTTGTATTGTATTGTTACTAATTCCTGTAACAAGGCTTAGACCGCGCATGCACAATTCAAGAGAAGGCTGGCAGATAGCGAGGGTGATTCATGCACATGTTTTGAGACCATGCAAAAGATGATTAGATGTCAACATACGAACATAATGGACTCCTTTCAGATCAGTCTAATTAGGGAAAATCATTGTGAAACTAGTCGAGTTTGAGCTGAAAAAATAGTTCAAGTTGAACTCACCTCGAAACTCGACTCGAGTTTTTTCTTAACAAGTCGAGTCGAGCTGAGGTAAGTGCGACTCGACTCGACTCGTTTCCAGCCCTAGTGACTATCATCTCACCAAATGGTAAATGAAATATACTTGTATCATCGTACCATCGCTCTGAGAATGCAATCAGCCTCTTGTCTATCCTCTCGTATGAACTACCAATCAAAGGCATCAAGCCAAACCCGTCAATGATGGCACAAATCTCTGGTGGGGGATCACTCCATGCTACACAATTGAAATCTCTATTACAAACACGACTTAATACTTCACGCTCCTAAAAAGATGATATCAGGTTATTGTCGTGGTCTAATTAAATAGTTACAAATATCAAAAGAAAAGTGTTTCGTATTTACCTTCCTTATCCAAATCTGGTGTGCAAAGTGGTTTCAGGATAAGTGGTCAACAGAGAAATATCTTTGGAGTCTTCATTATAATCATCACAATCGTTACCCTCTTGATTACCTTCAACCGGATCAATATCTAAAATGAGCTATGTTATTTTGTTGCACAAAGTGCATTAACATGTATTTGGGAAAAGATGGAAATCCTTCGTAAAACAGTAGGTGGGTTAAGTGTGGGATTAATTTAAGGAAGTAATGTTGAAAACAAACTTACATTAGCAAGCACAAGATCTTGGTCCACTCTAGGGGAGGTGGGAATAAGGGTGCGACACCCTATGCACCCAATCAAGATAATATTGAGTGCACTATCCCTTGACCGATACATGTATCATGTCAATCTCACCACTAATCTGTAGTGTCCAATGAGACCACTGAGTTACCATCTGATCATAGCCAATCAACTCAAGTGGATCCCTAGGAATTCCTTGAACATATCCAAATTGACGTAACACTCTCTCATGAAGGCGTGGACGCTTAATGGAACCACATTACAGACACCTAGAATAAAACGTAACATCTTTAAGTTGATGAACCTCCCAATGTAAAGGGTCAAATGGTCGCCGATTGGCTTGATTAGCCTTTAGAGTTTCGAGGTGATGAAGAAATATCACCTCAATCAGTTTAATAGGAAAATGTGCATATCATTTGAATACCCAAGGCATTTCTTCCACATAATCCTCGACAAGGTATGCTCATCCGATACTACGGAAATACTCTAGGATCCAAGCCTGAAATACAAACAAAAATAGTAGATAATAAATTTAACTAAGAACAAAAGAAAATAAATAAAATGTTTCCATAAATTGGCATTTGATGATACTTGTAGAAGGGACATGTTTCCCGACAATGACAGCACACCTGCCTTGGTGCTGTCGGACAAACGATCATACAAGTATGCAAGTGCACTTACACCCCATGCATACTTATCAACTGAATCTAAGTTCTCAAATGCTCGTAGCCATTGGGCACCACATATTCAGCATCTTGTCAATGAAAAACGTTGTTGTAACACCCTATGATTAATTACCCTTAATTCCCCTTATACTAAAATACGGACTTAAAAATTCATTTTTATTATATTAAAATCAACCGTAAAATGGACGGAGTTTTGTTTGTTTTTCGGACTAATCCAAAATTTAACTTGTGATAAACAATTTTCAAATAAACAACTAATAGTCAGCAGGGCTTCAGATGATATTCATAAATCATATCAAGGCCCCATGGGCTCCAAATATATCAGAGTAATAGCGGAAAATACTAAGTTTGAGTGTCATAACCAAAACATATAACTTTGTCAAAATAAAACATCCTAAGCCTCACTTAAAATATGAATAACAAATTTTACATCAAAATAGTGTAGGAGGCTTAAGTTCATAATATACTCTAAACCCATAACACCCTACTCTCCCTGTAAGGGAAAGTACTCCTGCTCGGCCGAGGGCTGTGCCAGCTCAATCTCCGTACCTGAAAATGTAAGGGAGTGAGCATTGCACATGAAATAGAAAGCAGTTTCTAACTAGACAGAACAACCCGCTAGGTCAAACACAATTAGCAAATAAGCATATATTCACATATTGCACACCATACTCATTTCAACATTTCCATATTCATTATTCATTTCAACGTCCATTTCCATTATTCAGTTCAACATCCATTTTCCTTATTCGTTTCAACATCCAATCAACATTCATTTCCTTTTCTTTTTATTCATTTCACATACTCATTTCATTTCAATACATCACCTCAAATCAGAGGCCAATGAACAATTTTCATTCAACACATTTATCACCTCAAAACAGAGGCCCTTATACTTTTTCATATTTAAATTATGTGTTCCTCAGGTCAGAGGTCAACACTCAGTTCTTTATTTCATCCGGTGTCCCTCAGGTCAGAGGTCAACACCCATTCACTTTAATTCATCTGGTGTCCCTCAGGTCAGAGGTCAACACCCATTCATTTTATTTCCTTTCGTGCCCCTCAGGTCAGAAGTCAACACACACTTTCATTTTAAATCATCCGGTGTCCCTCATGTCAGAGGTCAACACTCATTAACATTCATTTCATCTTGTGTCCCTCAGGTTACAGGTCAACACTTTATTACTTTAATTCATTTTGTGCCCCTCATAACAGAGGTCAGCCTAATCATCACTTTCCATTAATCGTCACCTCAAATCAGAGGCCAACGCACTTATCACATTTTCATTTCACATTACCTCACATCAGAGGCCAAATCATACTTTCATCTTCTTACACAAACAATTATAACACATACATTTGCTCATTCATACGATATCCACATTCTTAACACAATTAAATACAATAGCACACATTCAACACCTAATCATTTTCATCATAAACAATTTATCACAAGTTAAGGAATGTCACCTCAAAACAGAGGCCAACATATATACCACATTCTCAATATTCGGCGCCTCATTTCAGAGGCCAAGAATTATTCACTTTCTTGTTCAATCAATTTTAACACATTTAAATACAACAACACACATTCAACAACTAATTATTCATGTAATTACCTTATTCATTTCCTTTCTCAGTTATCACAATCATACCAAATAGTATTATCTTTCATAGTCCAACATTTATATTACACTTCATTTCAAATTACATATTTCACCTTCTCACATATTTGCTTTATCACCACATAATAAAATCACCTTTTACTTTTTGTTTACACAAAATCATTTGCTTCCGTTTCCGATATTCACAAGTTCAATTCATAAGCCATGAGCTTTGTTCACGATTGACAATACTTAACATTTATACTCATTTAGCATTTAGATACAAATACGCACATTCATCACATATAATCGTTTCCATTCCATTTTTCTTCCTATATCAATTTACTCCATATTACCTACATATACATGCAACATCAACCAATTATCATTTTATACAAAACTTGACAATTAACATCCATAGTCATAGAAATCATTCATATCATCTTCACTATCATATTACCCAAATCCTCTTGTACTTCATTATAATCATTAACCAAATTTCATTTATCAAATAATTCATTCTCGTATTATTGGGTTTCCTTTTCCTAGTCTTAACATCCAATCATCATGCATATTTAATTAATTAGAATTTCATATTCAATAACCTAGGGATTTATAATCTAATTTTCTCCCCTAACACATAACCCTAACAAGCATTATATACTAACTAGAGCCTACTCCCTAGAACAAGGCAAAGCTTACTCTATCCACTCCCTTACCTCAAACACTTAAGGATAAGGAGAGTCCAAGTGTCCTATGCTTGAGTTTGCCCACCAAGAGCTCAAAATCCACAAGAGAGTGATAGAACCTATTATAAAGCCACAAAAAGGAGGATTATTGCTCATTCCATGATGCTCAAACTAAACCCCATGGAAAACTTGAAGGTTCTAAGCTTAGAATTGAAAACCTCCATGAGAGGGAGGAAAGAGAGAACTCGAATTAGAGAGAGAGGGAAGGAATTAAAGGCTTGAATACTTACTTGGAGCAAGGAGGAAGGAAGTTTGATGATGGGAATGAAGTATCACCCTTGCTTCTTGATGATTTGAAGGAAAAGAATGAAGCCCTAGAGGAGAAGAAGAAGAAGAGGTCGAACAATGAGGGAAAAGAGTGTTGATTTCGTTTTATTTTTTTCCTCAGCAGCAGTGTTTAATCGATTAAATTGCAACTTAATCGATTACGAGGCGATTAAGAGGCGATTAAGCTGCACAATTTTGCAGTATCCAGATTTTGAAAGGCCATAACTTCTTCGTTACCCGTTGGATCTTCCTCAAATTTTAAAGCAAGCTTCCCTACATACTAATATTCACATCCAACGGTGGAATTTGTGTTTAGAGTTGTAAATATTTTATTTTGAATTTCCTAATATCCTATGTTATCAATCCTAAATCAAGCCTTCAAACCACTAGTTTCAACTCCATATCATTACTTCCTTCACTTTAGGCTTGACCCATCATCAATTATACTAGGAATTAAATTTGGGATGTTACAGTTGTCCTTACCAAGTACAGAAGAGAAGCCCTAGCGGTATGCACATATCTACCTTGCTTAATGAATTGCGTCACTCAAGCTTCAAGTAATTCAAACTTCACAACCCTACCTTCAATGCTATTAACAACCACCCTAGCTTCAGCTTGAGTAAACCCTAATAGCTCCTAAAGTAGAGCCATTACCTTATATTTGGTGGGTTTGTTCCATGGGAGGAGCCTGCCCGCCACTGGAATATGAGGATGGATGACACATCATCCAACGTGACTATTAGGGCTGTCAATGAACCAAACCAACTCGAGATTCGTTCGTAACTCGATTCGTTAATCTGCTCGATAAACTTGGTTCATGAACCAAACGAATCGAACTTGAGCTAAAAATTGAGCTCGATAAATAAACAAGCTAAACTTGAACTAGGTACTATTCGACTCGTTAGGTTCATGAACTGACTCGATATATATATATATATATATATATGTTAAAATAATTTATATATATATATAATATTATATACTAACGTGTATTACATAAATGTCTAACACCTAATACAGTAGATAGTAGTTATATTAATATATGAATATATTGTATATTAAAAAGGAAAAAATTTATAAAATGTGAGTTAAATGTCTTTTTATCTTTATTTATTCACACATATATACAAATGTATGTATGAATATATGTATATATGTATAAACAATCATTATTATAGTTTGAGGAAACCGCAATTGGTGGTTGAAACAACTAAGGAACCCTAGGAGAACACCTAGAAGGGGGGGTTGAATAGGTGTAAAAGAAACCTTGAAAGATTTTCGAAAGAAATGAATCGAAACAATTAAAACAAATGATTTTTGCAAATTCTTCAGCACTTAATCGATTAAACTGAGATTTAATCGATTAACCTGCAATTTAATCGATTAACATCAGAAAGCACAATTTCACTTAATCGATTATTAATCGATTATGACAGTTAAAAACTGAAAAATCATTTTTCAATCGAATACGAAAATCAATCAATCAACACGTATAACCAGAGATTCAGCGGAAAGGATTAACACCTATATTCTTATTGATTACCTAGGTTATGAAAATGATTTTCCCAAATCAATTTGAACAATAAAGATTCAATTCAATCAATTACGAAAAATCACTTTTTCTAGGTTTTCAACCAAGAACACAATGAACAACAAAAATATAAAGAGTAAGGGTTTAGAGATACGACACAGTGATTTATCCTGATTCACTTTCATCCACTTGAAAGCTACATCCAGTCCCCTCTTCAACCAAGAGAGATTCTTCACTATGAGGAATTAGAGTTCTCAAATTACAAGTAAATGCCTCTCAAGACTCCCTTCTTGATAGCCTACAAGAGATACTCCACACCCTTGCCTTGTAATCCTATTGATCTTCTCTCTAATCTAACCTCTACCCCTTGTTGATAATCCACACAACAAGTCTTCACTTGCTTGATGATAATCCACACACCAAGACTTCACTTTGCTTGATTCACAACCAAGACTTCTTCTTCAATGAGAAATTTGCTTGATGATAATCGACACACCAAGTCTTCTTGTTTGTTGTAGATGGCTTGCCTCTTGCAAAGATTACAACACAATAGAAAACACAATGACACTCCTATGAATCTCTTCCAATAGCTATGACAAAATCAACATGAGAGATTCAAGAGTTCTTGATCAAATAATATGAAAATAGAAAAGCTTTGATCTTTGAAATTGAGAGAGAATAGAGTGGCTTGATTTTTTTTGTAAAATTGATGTAAAAATGATTCTAGATGATCACAAACATTAGGAAAAGGTTTATGTAGAATACCTAAAAGTTAGAGCACTTAAAAACTGATTTTGAGAAGTGAAAATCGTATTTTAAAAAACCAGTACAACAGTGTTTAATCGATTAGATCTTCACTTAATCGATTAGTAATCGATTAGATTTGTTCTTAATCGATTAAGCCCTGTAGAAACTTGTTTTCTCAAAACTAAACCTTTCCTTTCAAACCTTTAAGCCACCTATTGATTTTAGGTTAAGTGAAAACTCAAATTATGATATAATCATGACTATGATAGAGATTCACTACCCTCTATAGAACTCTACCCAAACTCATCAAATAAAAGACTAAGTCTAGAGAGGCAAAAGATAAAATAATAACAAAACTCAAACTAGATCTTCATAAGTCTTCATGAGTTGGCTCTCTCTTCTTCACTTGATGTTTGTTGTTGCTTGTTGAGCTTGAAACTTAATCAACACCTTAGTAGCTTGTTCAAAACCTTTTGTCATTATCAAAACATTCTCAATGGAACTTACATAGTTCACAAGCTATTTACATTTGAGTTTGACAGCTCATTAATCTGCTCGAAAACTCGCAAACATGCATGGGAGTAGAACATTGTGATGGACCTGATTCCTCCTCTTGTTGAGTTTCATGATGTCATGCCACCATATTTCTCCTGTTAGACCAGATCGGTTGTTGCCTACCAGGAGGATCCTATTCAACATCATCGTTGTTGTCTCCTCTTAAATGAGTGTTCAAATTCTTCTTTCTAACCATTTGAAACACAATGGTTTAATTGATAAAATATGTAAAAAAAATAAAATAAATAAAACACGGGAAAAACAATTAATTGGGTCAGGCTCGTGAGATTCTGAAAATTAAAATTGGGTCAGGGTCGACCCACAAAATAAAAATTGAAACTGGATTAGGATCAAGAGGTCCTCACGACCACCAAATAATCAAAATTTGGTCACGCACGAGCCACATCAAACTTGGTTTTATAGCATACGAATCGAACAACAATACCAAAGGACATTAAGATCTAATGTCTACCACTCTTACATTTTATGGGCAAGTAAAGCATTGGCATGAAGGGATTATAAAAATGAAGAAGAATAAGGGAAGACAAACCTTAGAGTAAAAAGAAGAAGGGAGTATTAAAGATAATTACACTGCGATTTAAAGAGAAGAACAAGGAGGGAGTAATCTGCGGTTGATGTTTAAAGAGAGAACGAGGAAGTTTATTTATTACGATGAAAAAAATAAAAATAAAACGTTCTCCTCCGTTTTTCCTCTCGCTTTTAACCTCATCCAGAGTGTGTAGATCGCAGTTTTTTTACTGCACCGAATTCATTCTCATACATATCGAATAATAGTGCTGCAACAAAATTTAACCTATCCATGCTTACATGGTTTCGTACCTGTTTTGTCCAAAATCTTATATATCCACCAAAAAATATCCATCACCACTATCAACATTCTTCAACTTGAAAATACCACCGGTAATCTTAAATAGAAAGCTCTCTAATTGCCCTCTGTTCTGCTCATCGAAAATATCAGCAAGCTTCGAATTCGACAAACCACCAACATGCTTTAAAACATCATAAGTTTCCAAAAATAAGTTGCATATTTCCATGCTCAATTCCATCAAGCACCTTCTTAATTAACGAGTTTCCATTTTCCAAAACCACCCTCTTTTGAACCATTGGTTCTAGACCACACAATAATTTTCCCTTGGATATGAGTAACACAAGGACCACCATCAACTTGAGCAGAGCAACTTTCATCAAAACCTCTCTATATTTTCATATGCTCATATTTGATAACATAACTATATTTAGCTTTTGGCACTGTTTGGTATAAGTTGGTAATAAGTTAAGTAAGCGACGAGAGGAGGTTTAAGGTGAGAGGAACTTTGGAGGAGAATGATTTGGTTTTTATTATTTATTTATATTTATTTTTTTTAGGCTTATTTAAGTTTTAAGTCCATGAAAGTTGACAAAATTTTGGTTTTAGTCCCAATTTTTTATTTGACCGATTTTGATCCTTAAAAGTTTAATTTTTTTTGTTTTGGTCCCTACCGTTAGAGATCCACTGTTAATTGATGACGTGGCTAACGGAGTGTCATGTCAGCATGTCATATGTATATTTTTAAAAGTAAAAGGTCCCTGGAATTTAACCGAATTTTGGTTTTAGTCCCTATCTTTTTTTTACTGGTCAAGATCCTTAAAAGTTTAATTTTTTTTTGTTTTGGTCTCTCTCGTTAGTAAAATACTGTTAATTGCTTACATGACTGACGGATTGCAACATCAATATGTCATGTGTCTGCATAATAATGGGCTCTTTCCACGTTGGTAGATGCCATATAAGAACGCTAGACATGTAACAACAGTATAGAGTAAAACATGATTTTTATTATGTATTTGGTTTATTATATGAACAGAAAAGGCGAAAGACTAGAAATTATAATATTTTAATTCATCTGAAATCTCATGTTGAAATATTTATACAAGAATTGAATGTTATATACTTGTATGATGTCTATGGGTTTGTTTAAGTTATTGGGTTAGTGTAAGTTGGACAATCTTGGGTCAACCGTGGCTAGAGTTCTACGTGCCTTGCTAGATTATCTATATCATCTGTCAACGTGGAAACAACTTATTATTGTGCAGACACCATTAGTACAAAATATATTTTTCAGACCACTTCATTAAGACCGGTTCCGCAGTTGGAATTAGTTTAAATCAAACTGGTTCATTTAAATGACCAGTCTGAAAATATAATAATTGAAACTGGTTCCGATGCAGAACCGGTTTGAAACTTGGAATTAGTTTAAACCAGGACTGATCAGTCTGAAAATATATTAATTGAAAGTGGTTTTTTTCTAGTACCAGTCTGAAAAATAGATAAATTGAATAAGTGAACCACCGTCTTCTTTGTTTCCTCACGCCAACCCTAATAAGGAGCCAAGCTCCAACCACCGTCTCCCTCCTCCGTTCTTCCTTGAGTTTTCTCTCATGGCTGCCGTTGCCTTACGCATGACCTGCGCTCTTCGCCTCTCCCTCCGGTCCTTATCTCTTTCTCTCTCTAGTGTCTTCTCACCTTCATCTCTCTCTTTCTTGTTCTCTCTCTTGGTGTCGATCGCCTCCCTTAGAGCCACCGCCACCGCTGCTTGTAGCTTGTGAGCAAGGGCCACGAACCAACCACGATCTTCGCCCCTCGCATCGCCGGCGTCCGCTGCTGGTTCAGATCGAGCCGTCGCCGCCACTGGTCCTTGCGTTCCCGACAACGCGACCTGCTGCCTCTACTCTCTCTCCTCCTTCAATTTGGACATGGAGACAATACGAACCAAGCTTCGTTAGTGGTTCGAACACAAACCGAGGTGAACTGATAAGCTGTCTCATGGCTGCCGTTGTGCATCGTTGTACTGCTATTGAGCCGAGTCTGAACCGAACCCGTTTGGTTGCCTCTACTATTCATAATCAAAGTTGAGGGTAAATCCCGTTTAGTTGTTTTTTATTCTTTTTTCCCTTTTAATCTTTGATCTTCTTGTTGTTTAGCATTAATTAATTTGGAAGAATCTTTAAGATATTCAACTGAATGGTGCTGAGTCAATGGAATGGGATTAGGTTCTAAGTGTTTCTTTTTACCACTTATTCCCCTGATTCCTTTCTAAGTGACGTTCTTCATTTAGTAATAAAGAATTGCTAATAATACTTTTACTGGAAATGCATCTGGAAATTCTTAGGCATACCTGGAAAGATCAGATTGAGAAGTCATTTTTCCTGTCCATTTCTGTCATTACATGTTCATTAATTTTTGGTTGATGCCACTTTTAACTCAAAGTCTGATGAATTTGTCAAGAATTGCCTTTTTATTTGTTTTTCCTCTTCTAGACTCTCTCGGCAGTTGACCTCCGAGATGCTGAAATATCTGCTTTGATAGCCTCTAAGATGAGAGAGTTCCATAGACTTCACATGCCTGTTCCAAAAACTGTTCAGCTTTGGCAGAAATTGAGGCAATTATAGTCAAAAATTAAGTCAATCTTAGAAACATTTTTACTGCTATGCAAACATGTTAAATGCTCTCCTCCATATGTTGTTTTACTAGTAATTGGCTTGGTCAAGCGAAAAGTTTGTGCTTCCCAAAGGATATCAAAAACTTTGGCTTGGATAATCTAGATGAGGAAATAAATATGTTGGAGAAGCTGTTATCTAAATGACATCAAGTTATTGGCTTTAGCCACAACGACCTACAATACGGTAACATAATGATGGATGAAGAGACGAGATCGATCACTTTAATTGTAAGTTATTTGTTGTGTTGTGGTTTTATAATATTTCCCTTTGTCCTTGTATCTGCATCTTTTTAATTGTAGATATTAGTATATTACCGGTATGAGCAGTAGCATTTGAGTTATCCTCCATTGAAATAATAATATATTTGGACTTGTTGCCAAATTGAAATTATCAGCTTTTGAGTTATCACTCCCTTGAAATATTAATAATAAGCAACATAAATATGGTTCTTATTTCTTTAGGCAAAGAATATGATTGATGGAAGTTGTTAATTGTTTTGCTTATTAAATCTATTTTTTCTTATTATTATTTTGGTAATGCAGCTCTGTAGTAATCTTGAACCAACTTTGGGCAATATGGGTATCAGCATGGCATTTATGGCTGCAATGAAGGGATATAAGATGGTTTTGAAGATGCCCTCTTACACATGCTTTGAATGCTTTGAGTGATATAAGGCTTGCTTAGACTGGTTTGTTTCAAATGTGCATAGGTATAGATTTTATAGTCTTTTGTATCAATTGCTGCATACAAGACTTGCTAGGTTTGGTATCCTGTTGAGTCTGTTTTGGTACATTGTTTTGGCTGCTGCATATATTTTCTTTTTGCTGCTGCTGCTGCATACTTATGATGTTGACACTGTTGTTGTGTGTGATTTGGTGCATTTCTCTATTCTCGCTGCATTTTGGCTTATTTTGACATTTTCTTTTTGCTGCTGCTGCATACTTATGATGTTGACATAGTTGTTGTGTGTGATTTGGTGCATTTCTCTATTCTTGCTACATTTTGGCTTATTTTGTCATGTTGCGATTCTGTTTGTCACGTTTGTACGTGTCCTGCAATATCTCATGTCTTGGTTTTTTTTGGTCATCTTGATAATGCTACTAATTTTATGCATCCTGTCCTTTTGTTAAAATGCAGTATATTAGTCATAGTGAAACTGATGCATTTTTTTAGGCTGCAGGCTCTATGTTGCAGCTAATCTGATTTTTTTTAATTATTAAAGCTTGCTCATGATTGCATTTACATTTATTCTTGACTATACCATGTTTTACTTTGCCACATGGTTCTTTTTTTTTTTTTTTGATCTGATATATCAGATAGCTTAAGTATCTTTTAAATCATAAATGCATGTTTATAATCTTGCTTTTTTCTATCATGTGCTAAAGTTGATGAATATATCATTTCATCAAGGGACAAGACCTTGCTAATTCTCTATTCAACTCAAGGGACAAGCTTGTTGTTCTTGATTTCTTCTCACCTGGTTGTGGTGGCTGCAGAGCCTTTCATCCTAAGGTATTAGTGCAAAGATTTATGATTTAATTACTCTGATTTTTTTTTTATAACCATAATATGACAAGAGCCATTCCTTTATTAGTTTTGAAAAGATAAGTAGTTTATTAAAGTCATGTCTGTCACGTCTTGGCCTCCTAAAAAGTATACGCTTAAAAGGTGCAATTAGCTTGTGATAGCTTATTAAGGTGCTGAAGCTTAAACCACTGATAGCTGTTGGTCTTGAAGATCGCTAAAAAAGAGTATTTACTATGGATGAATTGTTGCATTGAATTATCATACATGTGTTTTCTAATTTTTATAGGCATACTAGCTAATAATTTTAATAAGCATAACCAATGAAATACTTGCATTGACTAACTTTTGTTGGCAATTTTTAGATGCTAACTCGCGATTGGCAAGCCAAAAAGAACGAAACATCGGGGCACACCAAGGAATCAATTGCGAGTCCCGAAAAGAAAAAGGGAAAATATGTGGCTCAAGAATCTAATCGGCAAGAAAAGGATCCCAACGGACTTCGTGCAATTCATGTAGGAAAAAAAGTAATTCTTAAGTCGGAGGATGAAATCAAAACTCCATTTTTCAAGGCATTGTATGCACTTTTGAAGACAAAGCAAAGGGATGCCTTTTTATTACCCATGGATACCTCCATTTTTGGCACAATATTGGAACATGAAGGAGTTGAAAAATGTAGTCTATATTACCTACTTTTTCATATGGAACTAGATGCATATATATGCATGTTTCATTTCTGTTAATTGTCTCTTGTTTCATATCGGTGCATGTCTTAATTCTTGCCAAGATGCATGCGGTCAAAATAATAATTCAGAGCGGTTAAAAAATTAATTCAAATAGGTTCAAAATAATATTTCAGAGCGGTTCAAAAAATAATTCAAATTCAGATCAGTTCAAAATAAAAATTCAGACCGGTTCAAAAATTAATTCAGATCGGTTAAAAATAATGGTTCAAAAGAATTATTCAGATCGGTTCAAAATCATTATTTAGACCGGTTCAAAATCATTATTCAGATCGGTTCAAAATTATTATTCAGACCGGTTCAAAATTATTATTCAGACCGGTTCAAAATTATTATTCAGACCGGTTCAAAAGAATTATTCAGATCGGTTAATAATCAGTCTCGTTAATAAAAACCAGACCGGTTCATAACTGGTCTCATTTAACATGCATTTTTTACAACAGGGGCTTTTAGACCAGTTCGGAACCGATCTGAAAATTGGTTCAGAATCGGTCTGAAAAAGCTTTTTTTAGTAGTGCACATGGCATGCAGATGTAAGCAATTAACTGTATTTTACTAGCAGTAGGGACCAAAACAAAAAAATTTAAACTTTCAAGGACCATGACCCGTAAAAAAAAAAGATAGGGACTAAGACCAAAATTCGGTCAACTTTCAAGGACCTTTTACTTTAGAAAAAAGATACATGGCATGCTGACGTGACACTATGTTAGTTACGTCATCAATTAACGGTGGATCCCTAACGACATGGACTAAAACAAAAAAATTTAAACTTTCAAGGATCAAGACATGTCAAATAAAAAAAATAGGGACTAAAATCAAAACTCGGTCAACTTTCAGAGACAAAAAACTTAAATAAACTTTTTCTCTTTTATAAAATCTTAAAATATAAACCGTTAGATATATTCAATATTTTTTTAACGTGATATCCAATAGTTAAAAGTGTTTGAGAGAAATGATTTGGTGGTTTCCTGTACAAGAGTTACGAGTGATAACCAAATCGAGTAACTCTTTCATTTGATGCCATTAGTTTTTTTTTACCAACCTTGAAGTTTGTGCATGTGACTCCTTTTGGTGAAGATCACCTTTGTGTTTAAGTATTTCTTAACACAAATACATCACATTTAACATCACTTTTTCTTGTCATTCTTTTCTCAATTATTGTCAATTTGAGTGCCCAAAAATATTTAATGATCAAGGTTTGGAAGGAAGGTAATGGGTGTGAGTAACGAAGTAAAAAATTAAGTATTGAATTTTTCATCTAGATGTGAATGGTAAATTTATGGGCGTTTTATGGGCATTAGTAGTTATGTGAATATTTTTATAATGAGATGCAAAAATTATAAACTGAGTAATTAAGGTGCGGATGTTCCCTTAAAAAAAAAAGGCAAAAAAACGGGTGCGGATGTTAATAAATTTTTTTTTCACCCTTCGTTTTTTAATACTTGAAAGATATAGAAACATCTAGCATGTCATGTTAGTGTATTAGCCAAAATAATTTTCAACTCAATCTTGCAGCGATTATTACGTAAAAAATAAATATGTACCTTTTTCATGAAAAAAATATATCACAAATTTGTATCATGTTTTTATAATAAAAATCTAACTAATAACGTTAAAATATAATAGAAAAAGTGTATCAAAAATGTGTAAAGAACAACCCAATTATTCATAACATAAATAAATAACTTCATACTCTTTTATTTATGCTATTTACTTTATAAGAAATGATTTTTTTACACAACCCAAACAAAATATATTCGCTTATAATCATTTTTCAGCTAAGATATGCAAATATAAATCGATTATAATCTTTTTCAAGTTATAATCATAATATATATATATATATATATATAATATAATTTTTTCAGTTATACCAAATATACATTAAATTGGTTACTTAATTTTTTTTGTTTTAAATTGGTATCGTAAGTTTTTTCTGTTTCAATTAAGTTCTGTAAATTTTGGACATAAAAAAATAAATCTTTTATGTCATAACATCATAAAATAGTGCGGATGCACGTGTGGTATGTCCCTTTCCGAAGGGGGAGCATGATGCATGTGTACTATGTTTGGATATCAAATTATGAACGATGTGGAATGGAACAGTAAGATAAGATCAAGTGAGATGGGAAAAAAGTTATCACTCCATTGTTTGGATATTTCACGATAGAATCGAATAGTATTTCCTTATTTCATCCTTTATACCTCAAATTGGGAGAGACCAAAAAATGAAATTGGATGAAACTGAATGGAATGCATCCCATTATGCTCCATTCCATTATATCATAAATTACACAATCCAAAGTCCAAACAATGGAATATAAATTCATTCATTTCCACTTCACTCCGTTCCGCTACTTACCATCAATTCAAACAAAAGACACACCAAACGTATCCGTCGTCTGTACACCTTTTCAACGATGTTATGATGCTATTGACGGAAATGATTTATTTGCCGGATGCCCAAAACTTGAGAGACATTGAAACAAAAAAAATTTTACTGGACTCTCTTTAAACCAGAAAATAACTGATCGGAGCAATGGAGTAGCTTTGCTTATTTGTATTTAGATCAGCAATTACCTAGATGATCATGCAAAACTTGTTTATGTTAGCCCTGATTCAATTTTGAAACTTACAAATTGTAACATCGACCACTTATCTACAGAGCTGGGCTAGGCTGAGATGGCATAAATAAGAAATCTACAAGTTACTTAACAAAGAATAAATCTCAGTAACCTGAGGGTGTGTCCTATCCTGTACAGAGAACTGGTGAACAATTCCCCCTAATTCAATCCAACTACAACCCGGAATTTTCTTTAATTTCTTTCCTTTCATCTCTGTCCTAACCCTTTTAACGTTTTCCCACATGCCCAAACTGGCATAAATATTAGACAGCAACACATATGAACTTGGACTACATGAATTTAGCTGAACCAATTGCTGAGCTATAGGCTCTCCTATTGTGAAATTTTCATAAATTTGGCAAGCACTAAGCAAAGTCTTCCAAATCACATCATTGGGTTCAATAGGCATCTCCTCAATGAGTTTCTTGGCTTCTTCAACATGCCCTGCTCGGCTAAGCATGTCGACCATGCATCCATAGTGTTGCACCTTAGGTTCTAGCTTGAATACATTTTGCATGAGCTTAAAACATATCAGTCCTTCCTTCAACATGCCAGCATGCCCGCAAGCACTCAAAACTCCAATGAATGTGATATCATCAGGTACAATGGAAAGCCTTTGCATCTCCATGAGAAAATCAAAAGCCATTTCACCCATTCCATGAAAAGCTAACCCGCCAATCAGAGCATTCCAATGATCAACACATGTGTGTTCAATATTCTCAAACACTGAGATAGCATTCTCTATGCTACCACACTTGGAATACATGTCAATTAGAGCAACACCAAGTTTGCCACTCAGACAGTACCCATTGTCCATTAAATAACGATGTATCGTGACTCCGACTTCAACATGTCCCAATCGTGCGACTGCTGTAAGAACAATCAACAACGTCGTATCATCCGGTAACAGATTCATTGCCCTTCTCATATCATGAAATAGTTTCAAAGCCTCAACACTACAACAGTTCTGAACATAGCCAGCCATCATGGAGTTACAAGAAATAACATCTTTCCTGGGCATTTCATCAAACAATCTCCTTGCAGCAACAACATTACCCGATTTCGCATAACCATCTATCATAGTAACCCAACTGACCAAATCCCTCTCTGGCATCTCATCAAACAATGCTTGAGCATCCTCCATCTTCCCATGCTTTACACATCCATCAATCATCGTGTTCCAAGACACCAAATCTCTCTCAGGCATTTTAACAAACAAACTCCAACCAAAACTCAACCCATCTTTAGACCTCACATACCCTCCGATCATCGAATTCCAAGTAATCAAATTCTTCTCCTCCGGTACCATACTATCAAACAACTCACATGCTCTTTCCACCACCCCATATTTCACATAGCCATCAATCATTGAGTTATACGAAACAGTATCTCGGTCAGGCATTCTATCAAACAGTTGCTCTGCAAGCTCAATGCACCCACATCTTATAAACAACCCAATCAAGCAATTCTGCAAAAACACATCAGACCCAATATTTGTTTTGCACAACAATCCATGAACTTGCATTCCTTCCTTCAACAAACCCATAAAAGAACAAGCTTTCAATACAAGTGAAAATGAGTACTTATCCAAACAAACCCCATTTTCAAGCATCAAAATGAGGATAAAAAGAGACCCTTTTGGGTCACTACCATGAGAGTAGGACCTGATTACAGCATTCCAAAGAAAAGGGTCATCTTGATTTCGTGGAACACCGTGACATAGGGCATGGTGTTTGAAGAAAATGTAACGTGCAAAGTGAACAATAGGCTCATGGGGTGAGGAAACGAAAGAGAGGACGAGCTTTGTGGTGAGGGAAGTGTTTTTGATGAGGCCGGTTGTGATGAGGCGTGCATGGATTTGGTTCACGTGTTGTGTGGTGGTGCATTTTGAGATGGGAATGGGTGAGGCCCATGGTTGGTGTGAGGAGGAACTAGCACACCCTAGCATGAATGATTTGAATTTTGAGGTGCTTTTGGTGAGAAATTTTGTTTAGAAATTTGGGGTTGTTAATGAGAAGCTTGAGTTGCTGGTTCATTGATTGGGCTAAGTGAAGGTTTGGCATTCGCCCTTTCATTTCAAGGGTCAAGAATGTGTCTTTGTTGCCCCCATTAGGATAAATCTTGATAAGGTTATCTTTGTTTCGAGGGAAACAGGAATGGTGTAAATGGCTTGGTGTGCGGGACTTTTGTTTTGTACTTTTGTTTCCATTACCATTACCATTAGTGCAGACAATTAGGGTGGATGTCCATGGGCCTTGCCCGCCCTACATTTTTTCTGAGTAGGGCATCATTTTTTAGCCCAATTTTTGAATGGGTCCCGTTCGTCATGCCCATTTCTTTTGTCGGGCATCATTGGGCGGGCGGTGAGTCGCCCACGAGCCGGCCAATATTTGGTTTTTTTTAAAAAAAAAAATAAAATTAGGAGTTGGACAATTAGAAACCGCCCTACATCTTTTGTCGGGTATCAAACATTATTATTATGTTTTTATGAATATTGAGTGCGAACATTTATATGTTGTGCAATCTTAATCTACATTTTATGAATTTTGAAGATAAAATATATGATTTTTTTTAATGTTCCAAAAAATATATATATATGATTTTTTTTTTTCATTTTTTAATTTAAATGGGCTGCCAATGGGCATGCTCTGCCCGCATTTAGGACGGGCAGGACATGAATTTTAAGCTCAAAATATTATAATGGGCGGGCGGGCATGCCCGAAAAAAAGCGGGCTTTTGATGGGCATGGGCAATACCCGCCCGCCCGAATTGCTAGCACTAATTACTATTGTTTCAAATATCAATCAAGCCTAAATTTCAATCCCCTCAAGGTGTGAGAGATAGAATAAGTTTGCACAAATGTCCAAAAGAAAATAGTACTACTACTAATAATGAGGGTTAAATATTATTTTGGTCCTTTAACTTACTTTTATGTATTAATTTGGTTATTTATATTTAAGAGTTAATTTAGTTCTCTAAATTTTTAGTGTTTGTCATTTTCACCATTTCGTAATAATAATAATATTAGATTTTTAGCTGAATATACTCCATCCAATCTTTTATTATATAAAAAAAATTAATTTCACACGTATTAAGGAAGTTAGTTGAGTGCATTTAACTTTATCAAGTTCATAAAAAAAATATAGCTACTTTGGGAAAGTTGCATTGAAAATGAAACGAAAATTAAATGAGAGAACCGCTTTATAAGAATATTTTAAGAATAATTTTATTGGGAATAAAACAGTTTGTTAACTTTTTCTTATATTTTATACTAAGATAAGTATGTTTTTTTTCTCTTATATTAGAGATCAAATGGAGTACTGAGCTTGCTGGATATTCTTTTTCCCGTTATCGAAATCGGCATTTTTCAATTCTTGGACGAGAAAATGTAGATTACAGTGATCGAAAAAATAATATTATGCAAAATCAATATATTTCGGTAAAAATCTAACAAATTATGATGGAAGGATAAAAATAATAAACGTTAAAAATATAAAAAACTAAATTGATTTTTTTTAAAAGATAAAAAATAAAATTAAATCATAAAAATAAACATGTGTAATTTCCTTCAATGTATATACACTAAATTAATTTTATATTTTCAAAAAGTAACATAAAAATTATTATGTCCTCAGGATCCAACCCAAGTAACAAAGTTACTAAACCCTAGTGATAGCGAGCTAAAATTCATTATTTGAATTTATTTTTATTTGAATATTTATAATATTATAGTATTATATTTTTTTTTCATGTTCCTTATATACATCAAAGTATAAAAGTTTATTAAAATTAAACTTGCTTTTGGTGAAAAGAATAGTTTAGTACAGTTTACGTAAACCTGGATCAAGGGTGCACGTTTTCACCGTTCCCTTTCCATGTGTTTTGATTGTTGCTATTTTTTATTTTTTATTTTTTCGGATTTTGTTAAAAGGGAGTATTTAACTGCATTAAAAAATCAAGAAAAATAATTATATTTTCTTGAATTATATTTTTTTAATTTATATTTGAAATATCAAAATATATTGTTTTATATAAATAAAATAAATAAATAAATAAAAAGTAATAATGATTCATAAAAAATAAAAAATAACTTAAAATAAAATTATTTATTTTATAAAATGAGACTTATAAATAAAAAATGAGAAAATATTATCCACAACATGATTTTGCGGCTCACAAATGTGAACTAGGATAGAAGCCCCAACGAAAAAATGGAAGTCCACGTGGAGTTTTCATCACAAGCAGAAAGTTCATAAGATCCCTTACTTTTTTCTAACGGTGCCTGCTTCAGTGGACTGACGTCCTATTCACGCTTGGCGAAAAGGGATTCGAGGGATTCGATGAGGGCGTGCCAGTTCGCCAGTTCGGGCGAACACGAGTCGAAAATGGGGATGAAGGTATCAAGCGATTGCGGGATTCGACTAATTAAATGGTAATCTTGTGTCGGGATTGGGCTGTTTTTTGGTCTTTTTGGCTTTATCTTGGCGAAAACGTAAATGGGCTTGAGAAAGTGTAAATGACGAGAAGATAAATCGACAGAAACGTAAAGGGAAAGCAGTAAAGTGCGCGAATTTAAAGGTACTGGAAACGTAAAGGCAGAATCTAAATGTGTTGGAAACCCAGCAAGTGGCCTAACACTTTACTAGAGGGGGTGAATAGTAGTTGGAAACAATAATACCAATTTTTCACGATGAGATTGAAATAGGTCGGATAAAGCTAGCTGTTAAAATAAAAATGCTGACTTTGGGCCGAGCAGTATACGATAATCGGTTATCTAGACCGACCACCGATTATTTGAGCTGCGCCACTCAAAGATCAGGTTTGCAACGGAAATTTGCTAGCACTTATCCGAGCACAAATACAAGTTAAACAAAGCAGACTAAATGCTCGGAATAAGAACTTGAAAGCGGTAAAGAGAAAATGAGACACCGAGATTTATACTGGTTCACCCACCTACACGGTGAGATACGTCTAGTCCCTCTTAAAACCTTTAAGGAGCCTTTAATAATATTAAATTGATAGAAATTACAAGGGATCAATTAACCCACCAAGAGAGTACCAAACTCTTGGCTTCTACCTAATTTAACAAGTCTTGAAACCTTCAAGACACCTTGAAACCTTCAAGGATTTTCACCAAAGAACCTCTTTGGATTTCTGCTCAGAAACCTCCTAAGACTTCAATCGCCAAGAACCTCTTGAACGATCTTGGAAACCTTCCAAGACTTTCACTTCTTGAGAACACCTCAAGACTTAAAGAACAATTGATGAATGAGATGGCTCCAACCCGAAACTCAAGTGTGTATGATTCTCAAGGTTTGATGAACAAATGAGTTTTCGGTTAAGTGTTTGAGAAAGGATTTTTGTATGTAGAGAACGATTTGAAGTTTGGTTTCTGAGTATAACAATTTTGCACTCTAACTCTATCGTTCTCTTTTCTGAGTTTTTGCTCTTGTGTTTTTCAGAGAAGGATTTGAAATTTATGCTCTTGTTCTCTTGTGTTTCTCTGTCTCTTGCTTGTTGTTCTCTGAAGAAGGAAAACCATGCCTTTTATAATAATCCCAACATGCATGAGGTAGGGGAGAGAGTGGAAAATATGTATGTCCCTTGCAACGGATATACTAGACAATTTCTGCACTATTCAGAGATATGTTTGTCCTGTTTCCACTTCTTTGTAACGTTCTAAATTTGTCTCTCTTGCAATGCTGATTTGATATTCAATTTTGAAATCTTAAGGATGATGACATATGGGTACTGAGAGATAAGGACAAAATTTCCAGCTATGCATAGTACTATAATGTCAGTACAGAGACGAAGAGGCGCATGCGGCGTACTTGCTGAAGGATGAAGAAGATAAATAGTGATGTCGAGCTTGACATCTTTTCGAGCTTAGCAACTTGAGTGATTTATCTTCACTGAGCTGACCGAGCTGATCTTTAGGCCGACTTCTTCAATCCGAGCTTGGGGACTTGAGTGATAGATCTGATCTGAGCTGAGCTGATCTGATGTGATGCCGAGCTTGACAACTAGTTCGAGCTTGACATCTTTCCGAACACGTTTGAGCTGAAGTTGAGCTGCTTTGAGGTGAACAGTGTTGTCGAGCTTGACGACAGTTCGAGCTTGACAACTTCACCGAGCTTGGGGACTTGAGTGATTAATCTTCTTGATGAACAATGTTGCCGAGCTTGACGTCAGTTCGAGCTTGACAACTTCACCGAGCTTAGTGACTTAAGTGATTAATCTTCTTGATGAACAATGTTGCCAATCTTGACGTCAGTTCGAGCTTGACAACTTCACCGAGCTTCGATACTTGAGTGATTGATCTTCTTGATGAACAGTGTTGAAAGTTCGAGCTTGACATCGTCACCGAGCTTTAAGCCGAGCTTGATGACTTTGCACTTAGCATCTGTTCGAGCTTGAGCCGAGCTTGATGACTGTTCGAGCTTCTTATCGGCTGACTAAGTCTGCTTTGAGCGATAGCTCGGATTGATCACTTCGGAGTACGCCCGAGCTGATTCATTTGTCTTCATCAAAACCCTTGGCTGAGAACCGAGCTTATGATATATTTGTCGTCATCAAAACCTTTGATTTAACAAAATGTGCTGGAAACGTAAAAGCAGAATTTTAAAGGTGCTGGAAAAGGTAAAGGAAAACGAAAAGATTTTAATTGAATTTAAAAGTGTTGGGAATGTAAGGTGGTTATTACAATGGCATTTTCTCCGTTAATCTGCTTGTGGTGAGATGTTAGGATGATTACCAATGTGCCAACCCCGATTACAAACAAGTAATTACCTATTTATAGTCCTAGAAATCAACTACCCTTACACTATGTTATTGGGCATGTTCTGCATTACTGCAGCAGCCACGTTCTAACTAAACAACTACCCACGATGCAGTTTCTTCGTTTGTTCTCCCTTTCCCACGTGTCTTCGGTAGTCTTCGATTATTTCTCTTCGACAAGCATCTTTCCACAACTGAAATAAAGCATAAAGCCACTTTGAAAATCTTTGGATTTTACACAAGTCTTTTGCCAGCTTTGTCAAAGTGACATCCTCTTGCCTATTGGGCTTTTAGGATCCCTGTCGACACCAAGCTCCTTTTGACAAGGTGTCGGCCTCTAATTGAATTAATCCCCTAGTCGATATTGATGACATGATTATTGACTTGGCCATATTTTTGGCCATCAACCTAACCAATGATCATTTTGCAATCTCTCCTGAGGGATTATCCATAAAGGATTTTTCTTTTCCCTCTTTAAATGGAAAGTTACTCAAAGCTTTTCCTGGAAAAAGGTTTCAACTTTGAGTTACAGAAGACTCCTAGGTACTACCTAAACTAGTATCTCAGCTGGAGTATTCCCTTCATCTAGATTTTTCATCTCAGCTCGAAATACAAGAGGTGATCTCTATGTAATCTCACGTGTTTAATCTTTAACCATAAAGAGGGAAAAGTGGGAATTCGGAGCAAAGATTTTGAAATTGTTCCTCTCTCTTATGAATCCGATCCCCTTAATCTCACATGTTTAATCTTTGAATTTTTCATTTTCATTTTTTCGAACAACTTCTCTTCTTTCCAGAAATCACAAAGTTTGTCCATCATTTCTAACATCAACACACTTTGGCCTTTTGAACGTTGAAAGTGGCGTATTTATAGCCATGATGAAGTGTATTAAATGCTGATGTGATCGCTCTTTAGTTCCCAATGCGTCATCATTCTCCACTATTACTCTGACCTCCTCGGTTTCCACGTTAAAGCTTCTTCGACGTCGTCCTCATTATGACTCTTCCATCTGTCGACGTACGTTCATGTCCCTCGAAGTCACTTTTAAGCGATTTCGCTTAAGTACACTTCCGTCGACATCACTTGTATCATCAACCTTTCTCATTCTGTCGATACACGTATATATCCCTCGAAGTCACTTTTAGAGGACTTGTCTAAGTACACTTCCGTCGACATCACTTATGCATTCAACATTTTACTTTCTTGTCGAATTTTGACTTCTAGTCAACAGAGGCCCCCCATGTTTTGGCATTCGAAGTACCTTTTCGAAGGATGTCAAAAGTTGCACCTTTTGTGAAACGTCCTTGGGTTTCAGGATTTGGGCTGATGACGTGAAAAGGTAAGGCCCATGTGGCCTTTTCCTCGACGCCTTTTCGTGAACCAAGACAGTGGTTCAAAACGTTTTTTCACTCCCTATTTAAACTCGAGTCTCCTGTCATTATCTTGCCATTTTGTTTCTTTGAGTCGTACTGCACTTCTTCCTCTTTGCCCTAAACCCCTTTTCTTACTTTGTAATTTCTGTATTCAAATCGAATCAAACATGGCTATCATCACTAGAGTTGCTGACCCTGCGATTGATCTCAATGTTTCCCACAACTTACGAAGCCTTATGATCCCTGTTATTAACTGTGTCCCTGTAGATGTCAAGCCTGGATTCATTTGTGGACTCCAAAGGAAAAGGGAAAATCAAAACTGTAGAGCTGTCAAACAAACGTCCTCGTGAAGCAGAACCTGAACATACAGACAGTTCTATTCTTTATCCCATTTCCCACGCAATTAAGCCTTCTACTACCACTTCGGCTCCTGCAACAGCCGTTAGGCATCATTCTCGTCCCAAATCCAAAGGAGTAGTAATTCGGGAACCCACGCTTCGTGTTAATGTTGTTGAGGAAGAAACACAAGATGATCTCTTCGCTGCAGTTGAGGCTCGTTATGCTGATAACGCTGGTTTGTACCTTAGCACCCCTCAATCGAATCCCTTTGAAGAGGATGACGATGAAGATGCTTCAGGTTTTCAGTTGCAGCGTCGATCTTCCAAACGTCCTATGATGCCTCAAAATGCCATCATAAATGACCTATCTTCTGATGTAAAAGCCACTGTTGTTGTTCTTGCTGCTTTTGCTGCTCCTATTGATCCTCTGGCAGTCGAAACTTCGGCTGTTGGAGAATCCATACACGAAGGCATTAACACTTCTCCTTCGACGGCCTTCGTCGATGCCACTGCTCAACCTGTTGACCCTCCAATTTCTGCACAAGAGTTTCAAGACAAGGCTCTTTTCGACACCCAAATTATTAACCTTGTCTCTGTCGAACAAATGTCGTATTGTGGTCCTACCCCTTCATGTGCTCCTGCTTTTGAGGTATGTGCAAATTTACCTTTCTACCCTTCCGTTCAGCTTTTAAATATCTTGACTTAACTCCCATTTATTGCATTTGCATATTTCAAACAGTGTCCACCAAATTGAAGGCTTTGACGGTAGTATGCAATTTCCATCTCCTGCTACCGCTAATCCTCCAATTGCTACTGCTTCATCTCCTACACCGTCTTCTCCAAAAATGGCTTCCTCATCTGTTGCCCAAGCTTCCAGTTCTCAATCATTTTCAGTTTTAAGGGAACTGATGACCAAGACTCGATCTGTAGATGCGTCCATGCACTCCCCAGTGAAAAGTGCAGAAACTGACTTGGAACAAACTATGTCTAACTTGAAGAACATCTATTGCCGTCCTCTTGACCAATTAATCAACGACTCTTCGATTCTCGATCTCCTGGATTCTACCGTTGAAAAGCTTTTGCATCAATCGTTTTCGGCAGAGCTGGAGTCCAAGTTAACTATTCTCCAATGCTTCATAACTAGTTGGGCTCAAGATAGTCCTCAATTCCTCAAAGACGTTAAAGACTATGAGGAAGTTAAGGACGCTCGAATAGCCCTTGAATCAAAATTCGAGAATTTGGAGAAGGAAGAGGTTGTTTGGTCCAAGGTTATCTCTCAGGGGGAGAAAAAGGTAAAGTACACTCAAGTCAAGGTTCAAGAATTGAAGAAGGAACTGGCCCGATTGGAACAGGAAATCGTGGAGTTGGATCGATCTCTTGAGAAGGTCAGAGACACCCACAAACAGTTGACTGCTAATGCTAATGAACTTGTTATTCCTTATCAAGAGGTTGCAGGGAGATTGACTACCAAACTTCAAGGTTTCAAGACTGGGTTGCGTCGGAAGGAGACTTTTGCTAGGGAGTGGCTTTCCTTTGGCAACATGTTTTAGATAGGCTTTTCCCTTTTTTCACTGTTTTTTTTCTAATGTACTTGTACAACAATTGGTATGAAATGCACTTTCAATTTTGAATATTTACTTCTGTCATTGTTGGCTTATACTTTTTCAAATACTTGCCGTTAATTGCTTTGATCTTCTTTCCTGAGTCGACTTCAACCAATTCGTACACGTTGCCTGAGAAGGTTTTTGATACTAGAAATGGTCCTTCCCATTTTGGTGACCACTTCCCAAACTCGTTAAAATGCTTGTCGATTGGCAAGATCACTTTCCATACCAATTCGCCAGGTTGAAATGCCTTGAATTTGACTTTGGCGTTGTAATACTTAGAAATTTTCTCTTTCTGTCGCATAATATTTTCCAGCGCCAAAATACTTTCGTCAAGGACCTCGTTTAAATCATCAAACATGGCATTCCAGTAATCATTCACAGGCATCTCATTTTGCCTCTGAAATCTTACTGATTCTATGTTTACCTCAATTGGTAACATGGCCTCATGGCCATACGTTAGCATGTAAGGTGTTGTCCATGTGGCTTCATTAGGAGAGTTTCGAATTGCCCAAAGTGTTGGTGCCAATGCCTCGTGCCAATTTTTAGGCTTCCTTTTAATGTGTTTCTTGATGACATTGATGATCCATTTGTTGGCTGGTTCGGCTTGACCATTGTCTTGGGCATAATATGGCTTTGAAGTTAACAACTTGATTCTTCTAGATGCTAAGTAATTCTTGAATTTGCTTCCCACAAAAATAGAGGCATTATCTGTAGTTATAGTTTCAGGAATTCCAAATTGACAAATGATATGTTCTTCAATGAAATCAATAACCTATTCCTGTTCGACCTTCACTAAAGGAATTGCCTCCACCCATTTGGTAAAGTAGTCTACTCCTACCAAAATCTTCTTATGTCCTTTCGTGGAATTTGGAACGATCTCTCCAATCACATCAAGTGCCCAGCCTCTGAAAGGCCAAGGTTTGATGATCGAATGCAACTCACTTGCTGGGACATTTTGGATGTGGCCATGCTTTTGGCATTCTTCACATGATTTTGCGAATTTCATGCAATCTAATACCAAAGTTGGCCAATACACCCTTTTCCTTCGAAGTAGCCACTTCATCTTTCTCCTGCTTGGTGTGCTCGACAAATCCCTTCATGTACTTCGGCTAAAGCTATAAAAGCATCTTCTCGATCCAAGCACACTTCCAGGTTTTTGTCGCTTGACTTATGATACAATTCTCCACCCAACAAGTTGAATTTGATGGCCCTCAACTTAAGTTTCCATTTAGCATCGGGAGATGGGTTCGTCAGATAATCCGCTATTAGCTTTGTCCAGTCATCTGTCGATGCCAACGCGTTTACCATGACTTCTCTTTCGTGAGGTGGGTAAAGTATTTATCTTATTTGAATTACTTCGTTCAACACCTTCCTTGACACGCGATATTTCGAAGCCACTTGGGCCAAATGGTTGGCCTCCTGATTGTCCTGTCTATATATGTGTTCGACGGACACATCATCAAACCTACACATCAACTTTCGTGCGATGATATAGTAATTGGCTAATTTTGGACTTAGACACTTGTACTCATCGACTAGTTGTTTAATGACCAACTGGGAGTATCCTTTGATGGCCACGTTTTTGGCCTTCAAGTATACCAATATTTCAAGGCCCACGATAATGGCCTCGTATTCTGCTTCATTGTTAGAGCATTAGTATTTAAGACTAAAC
This sequence comes from Crotalaria pallida, assembly GCA_037953625.1. NCBI lineage: Eukaryota > Viridiplantae > Streptophyta > Magnoliopsida > Fabales > Fabaceae > Crotalaria > Crotalaria pallida. The sequence goes on from CM075653.1 coordinate 92,229,684, forward strand.
ATGAATTTGGTGGGGAACCCGTAAGGTGAAATGAGTAGTATCCCCACCCCAGCTAGAGCTGTCAATTCGGGCTGGCCCAGCCCATTCAGGTCGGGCCATTTCGGGCCAACACTATTTCGGGCTGGGCCGGACCGGCCCTAATTTATCTCGGGCCAGCATTTTCAGTGGCCCAGCCCAACCCACAACAAAATACGGGCCAAACGGGCAGCCCACGAGCCATTAAATTTTTTTTTTAATAAAAAAGTTGCTTTTTTCAATTTATAAAGGTGCCGTATATTTGAACTGAATAGGTACCTCATCTTGTCTTTGCTACTCTCTTTAATCGCTGTCATATTCAAGTTTGGCCAAATTTGAAGCTTTTGTTTTTTTCTTCCTTAAGACAAGCAATAATTTCATTAATAAAAGAAACAAGAGAACTGAGTAAGAGACATACTCAAGCCCAATAGATCCAAAGTTTAGTTACAGACCAAATACAAATGACAGATATGAAATAATGCGAACAAAATAGTAACAGGGAGGAAAACATATCATATATATACAACCACCCCATACTAACACTTCGAAAAGCTTGTCATCTATAAAATAGCACCCAATAAATTGAAGCTAGTCAATGGCCACATCAAAACAAGTAGCTAGTTAATGGCTACGCAAGATTTGAAGCTTCTTCTCAAGTAGCTATCCCTCTCACGGCTTCTTTCATGGAATTCAAACAACGAAACACAGCCAACAACAAGGGACAACACGAAGACCATCAGAAAAACAAAACACGTAACAGAGTCTTACAAAGCGACAACGTTTTGTTTGTACTGAATATTATGAGGCCATGGTCGCTGCCCGCTAGCTGGCTGCTGTGGAGATGGAGAGTCGGACACGGAGACGAATGGAGGGAGAAAGAGAGAGAATGTGAAAGAGAAAGAGTGATGAGAACAGAGGGAGAAACATGACATGAGAATGCTAAGGCAAGAGGCAAGAGCACAGTTCACCAAAAAAAAAAACCAAGAGAACATTTTGAGAATACCAAGTAACCAAGAGCACGGGAGTAGTGGAGGTGTGGAGGCGTGGAGCACTAGATCTATGCACTATGGAGCACCTTATATTTTCAGTTTTCAGAATACATTTTTTTTAAATTGGGCTGAAATGGGAAAGTTGGGCCTTCAATTTTAAGGCTTCTTAGTTATGCTTTTATTAAAAAAAATTTACACATTTTTAAAATATCGGGCCAGCGGGCCAGCCCATCCCATTTTGGGCTGGGCCATGTCGGGTTAATTAATTATCGGGCTGGGCTGGGCTGACACAAAAAAATGATCGGGCCAAGATTTTACTTAGCCCAGCCCATTTTTTTCGGGCTAAATGGGCCGTCCCATCGGGCCTGGCCCATTTTTGACAGCTCTAACCCCAGCTCCATTCTTGTGAGAAGAGCCATCAAAGTACATGGTCGAAGGCTTTAGGCCGACATAATTGATAGATCCATCCACATCTACACATGGGTGATCAACAAGAAAGTCAGCCACTGCTTGGCCTTTGACAGCTTTTAAGGGGACGTATTGTAACGAGAACTCTGTCAATGCTAACGTCCATTTGCCAATCCTACCATGGATTATTGGCTTGGATAGAATGTACTTAATTACGTCAGACTTCGACAAAACTAAAACATGAAAACTTTTCATATAATGTTTAAGCTTTATACAAGAAAAGTATAGTGCTAAACACAATTTCTCTATAGCACTGTACCGTGTTTCGACATCATTTAAAACTCTACTTAAATAAAATATAGCTCTCTCAACACCATTTTCATCTTCTTGTGCTAACATGCTACCTATGGTATGATGAGATGCTGATATATACAATTTCAAGGGGAAACCAGGTTGAGGCATCATCATGATTGGGGGTGTCGTCAAGTACCGCTTCAAGTCGTCGAATGCTTCTTGATGTTCAGGTTCCCACTTGAATTCATCTTCCTTTCTTCAGTCTGACACAAGATGAAAAACTCTCGTTCTGCCTGACAAGTTTGAGATGAATCTTCTTAAATAATTCACCTTGCCAAGGAACGATTGTACTTCTTTCTTGTTTGTTGGTGGTGAGGCTTCAGGGATTGCTTTAGCCTTGTTCTTATCTATTTCGATGCCATTTCTATGGACCAAAAATCCTAAAAACTGACCAGATGCAACCCCAAAGGTACACTTGAGTGGATTCATCTTCAACTTGTAATTTCTCATTCTATCGAATGTTTTCTTAAAATTTTCCAAGTGCTCCTCGTGAGCTTTAGACTTGATCACGACATCGTCAATGTAAACCTCCAAGAACTTGCCAATCATATCATGAAAGATCATGTTCATTGCCCTCTGATAGGTGGCTCCTGCATTCTTCAAACCAAACGGCATCATCACTCATTCGAACGTTCCAAGGGCTCCAGGGCACCTAAATGAAGTGTTTGACACGTCTCCTTCATCAATGAAAATTTGGTTATATCTTGAAAAAGCATCCATCAAACTCATTACCTCATGACATGATGTCGAATCCACCAACATGTCAGCAATTGGCATGGGGTATTCGTCCTTTGGCGTAGCAGAATTTAGGTCTCTGAAATCGACACATAACCGCTTCTTCCCATTCTTCTTCGCCACTGAGACAATATTTGCCATCCATTCGACATACCTCGTTGTCCTGATAAATTCTGCCTTTAGTAGTCTTTCAATCTCTTCCTTGATCTTTAGAACTACTTCAGATGAAAACCGTCGAACAACTTGCTTGATTGGCTTGTGATCAGGCCGTAAAGTCAGCCTATATTCCACCAAACGTCTATCCAGACCTAGCATGTCTTCATATTCCCATGCAAAGCAATCTTTGTTGTCACTGATCAAGTCGATCAGCTTCTCTCTGAATTCTTTACTTAACAAAGAACTGACATAAATGGGTTTCAGCCTTTCGACCGTTCCCAAGTTAATTTCATCTCTGGGATCTCACTGATGAACTTGGGTTCCTCCTCTGTCCATCCCCATTTGAATCCCAAAGGACTTTCGTCAATAATACAATCTTGGAATGCACCTGATTCGATGGTATATTGCATCCTATCGGCCACATAGGCCGATAGCTTTTCAAGTTGTTAATCAACCATCATGGCTGGTCGAAGGCTGCTGCTCGACGGCCCCTTCAACCTCCACCAAAGAAATCCCACAATTCTCCACCAAACACTTTTCCACAATTGATTTTTGGAAATGTTCGGCATCGAGTCTGATAGGTTTGATACTGGGATTGTAGACCTTGAAGTCAACATGCATCTGCTGCATGTAGCATGGACTATCGTCAGCTGGAATAACCTTCCCCTTGTTCAAGTTATTCCATAAGACCAATTTATGATGGGCTGTTGAAGGAACGGCCCCCACAACATGAATCCAATCTCTTCCGAGCAAGAGATTATAACTTGCCTTCGTGGGCACCACCACGAACAGTATGTCTCGAACCACCGATCTAACTTCCACCTTCAACATCGTTACTCCATGAGATTGAGCAATTTTTCCAGTGAACCCCACAACAACCACGTTGGTTTAAATTAGATCAGAATCCATCTTGCCCATTCTTCGGAAAACATTCCAAGGAAGGATATTAACTGTGGCTCCTCCATCCACCAAGACCCTGTTAAGCGGTTAGCCATCGATGATGGACTTAATGTGCAAGGGCCTTAGGTGTTGTCTCTTGCTTCCCTCAAGTGGTTCAAATTGTGCAATATGCCCTATGTCCATTTCCAAATGGACCTTGTCAAGAAGGAATAATGATTTGGGTCTAACATATGATGTTTTAGAGCTTAATTTGACTCCCTTTTACTATGGATTTGGCTTGTTTCTCTTGTAAATTTAGGACTTTTTGTATAGTTTTTAGAAAGTTAGGTAATTTAGAATCCTTTGAACGTTTTGAGCCGTTTTGGGTATGTTTCAGGTACTTTTGGAGCTTAAATGAAGAAAATAAATATGGAGCATGAAAGGGGATGAAAAGACCTTGAAAATGGCGCAAGAACGAAGCAAAACGGAGCCAGAATGAGTCCAGCACGCCCAGGCGTGGAACCCCCCACGCCCAGGCGCGCAGACAGCGAAAAAATGCACCCAGTACAGACCTGGCACGCCTCGGCGCGCAGCCCTGGGCGCCCACGCGCGCATACCGCGTGAAAGTGACGCTGTTCGGTATTTTGATCATAACTTGAGCTACGCTTATCCAAATAAGGCGATCTTAGTATCATTTTAAAGCTAAGGAAAAGGTCTACAACTTTTCCAGAAATAGCCTTGATCAAATTCGTCCATCGTTGGGGTCAAAATCAGGGCCGAAGTTGCGTGTCAGACATGAGAAAGCCCAATTGGGCTGGTTTTTGATCAGATTTGCTTCCTATCAATTGGGATTAGTTTTAGACTTTAAATATAGGTTTTTCCTTTATGTTTAGGTAGACTTTTCAGAACCAAATAAGAGATTAGAATAAAATTAGGATTAGAGAAGAGAGGCTGTTATGCAATTGAGAGCAAGGAGGCAAGGCACAAGGTTTGAAGATCAACATTGCTGGAGGGATCCACTTGATGATTGAAGATCTCTTGGGGGTAAATTGATTATTGTCTATGATGATTTGTTTTTCCCATTCCTTTCTCTTCTTCTCCCAATATGTATAATTGAACCTCTTGTTAGGAATAAGGTGGATTTGTAAGGATCTTAATTTGGCTGTTTATTTATGAATTAATGTTTTTCCTTTCAAATCAATTGCTTGGTTGTGTTTTAATTACAATTCATAGAATTGATCACTTTATGTTTTGATTTGGTAATCTGAATCTTAATTGGAAAATTAGTATTAAGATTAGGCCTTTCAACCAAACAATATAATTATTCAACTCGTATGGATACTTTTGGGTAATTGTATAACTTTTATAACTTTTACTCACTTAAGGGATTAAGGGTAAAGTTTAGTAAGAAACATAATTGCCATGAGGGATCTAGCTTTTATTGTTTCTGGAGTTTTTGATTTATTGGAAAACATATTTTCATAATTAATAACCTGATCCTACATTGAAACCAACTTCCTAACCTTTTCCACATTTGCTTCTAAATACTTTTTAGTTTCTGATTTGTTTCATTCTACCTTTTTTCCTATATCTCTCTAAACTCTAAACCCATACAAGTTATACGTAGTAATCACAATTAGGTGAAAGAAATTAGAAACAATTTACAATCCCCGAGTGGAACGATAATTTTACTTACTCTTTATTACTTGTGCGATCGGTACACTTGCCGAATTGCCAACAAGTTTTTGGCGCCGTTGCCGGGGATTGAAATTCGATTCTAATTTTTTTGGTACTTATTTGTAATTACTTGTGTAACTTGTCCTTTTTCATGTATAACTATAGTTTTAATAATGATTCTGATTGTGATAGATTTATTTCGGATCCCTATTATCCATACTATTATGCACAAAACATAAGTAATAGGAAAACTTCATTAGAAATAGCTTTAGAGAAATTAGAAGCTACAGCTAAGAAACCAATTTTTGTAGAGCCAATTTCTGCGGAGAAAGCTCCATGGAAAATAGCTTTTGAGAAATGTGTTCAAAACACTAAAGAATTTGTTGAAGAAGTCAGAACCTATTACCCGACTCAAGGTTCCACTTCAAGGAACCTTGAAATCAAAGTTGAACACATTTCAAAGCCATTAGATGAAGAGTCACAAGCATCACCAACAATTTTTGACTCTCTTCAAAGAGAGGAAAAAGTGGTGGTGATGGATGTGACCAATGATGAAACCCCTATGAAGGAGCAAATTGAGAAAAATGTGCATAATGAGTTTGAGGAAGAGGACCGAAATAAAACTTTAGAAGGTTTGAATATGGTAGAAAAATTTGATCCACCCTTGCATGATGAATTTCTAGCAATTAAAAATTTGGTCAAATCTATTGCATGCTTGGATGATTCAAATTTTTTCCACTATATTCAACCTCTGTGCTTTCATGAAAAATCTAAAAATCAATCTAAATCATTGTTGAACAATAGGGAGCCTGAAAAGGTAGTTTTCCTAATTCATGGAATTAACACCTTCATGAATGGGAAAAGAAATAATTTGTCTGAGATAATGCATGGAGTAAGGAATGCACCTTTTAACCCTGGTGGGATTGAACTTATTTTTGAAACTTCCTTACTCCACCATCATCCAAGGTTTGTCCCATGGGATGTGGGAATAACTTATTATGGCTGCATCATATGGGATTTAACCCATAGAATTTGGGATCCTGGTGGATTCTTTGTAATTATGTAGTAGTGTAGGTTTTTATTTTTTTTAGTTAGTTAGTGAATAAAGAGTTTAGAGCTTTCTTTATGTAACTGCTAATTGTAAGTTCCATGATGAATGTTTTGATAATGACAAAGTGTTTTGAACAAGCTATCATGTGATGATCAAGTTCAAGTTCAACAAGCAACAACAAACATCAAGTGAAGAAGAGAGAACAAGCTCATGAAGACTTAAGTTTGAGTGTAATTGTTTTTGTTTTATCTTTTTCCTCTCAAGCTTCATAGGTTTTCATTTGGGTAGTTTGTTTAGAGGGTAGTGAATCTCATTCATAAGTCATGATTTAATCATAATTTGAGTTTTCACTTAACCTAGAATCAATAGGTGGCTTAAAGGTTTTAAAGGAAAGGTTGGTTTTTGAGAAAACAAGTTTTAAACAAGTGCAGTATAGTTTTACTCGAGTATGAGTTTGTTTAATCGAGTACTACTCGAGTATGCTGCAATTTACTCGAGTAAACACTGCTGAACTGATTTTTAAAATACGATTTTCACTTCTCAAAATCAGTTTTCAAGTGCCATAACTTTTGGGTATTCTATATAAACCTTTTCCTAACCTTTGTGATCATAACGCATCATTTTGATATTCATTTTACAAAGAATCAAGCCACTCTATTCTCTCTCAATTTCAAAGATCAAAGCTTTTTTATTTTCATATTCTTTGATCAAGAACCTTTGAATCTCTTGTGTGATTTGTCATAGCTATTGATTGAGATTCATAAGGATTGTTATGTGTATTCATTGAGTTGTAATCTATGCAATAAGGCAAGCCACTACAACAAACAAGAAGCCTTGGTGTGTCTATTATCATCAAGCAACGTTCATTGAAGAAGAAGAAGTCTTGGTTGTGAATCAAGCAAGGAGAAGCCTTGATGTGTGGATTATCATCAAGCAATTGAAGACTTGTTGTGTCGATTATCAACAAGGGGTAGAGGTTAGATTAGAGAGAAGATCAATAGGATTACAAGGCAAGGGTGTCGGTTATCTCTTGTAGGCTAGCAAGAAGGAAGTCTTGTGAGGCAATCACTTGTAATTTGAGAACTCTAATTCCTCATAGTGAAGAATCTCTCTTGGTTGAAGAGGGGACTGGATGTAGCTTTCAAGCGGGTGAAAGTGAACCAGGATAAATCGCTGTGTCGTATCTCTAAACCCTTACTCTTTATATTCAAGTCATTTGATTGCGTTCTTGGTTGAAAACCTAGAAAGATTGATTTTCATAATTGATTGAATTGAATCTTTAATTGTTCAAATTGATAAAGGGAAAATCATTTTCATAACTAGGATAATCAATAAGAATATAGGTGTTAATCATCTCCGTTGAATCTCTGATTTTTCATGTGAATTGATTGATTTTCGTATGCGAATGAAAACTTGATTTTTCTGGTTTCTGTCAGATATACTCGAGTAAACGAGTCTTTAATCGAGTAATACTCGAGTACTCTGAAATCTACTCGAGTAAACCTGAGAGTTTTTGGAAAAATATTTTGTTTTAATTGTTTCGATTTGTTTCATTCGAAAATCTTTCAAGGTATCTTGTACACCTATTCAACCCCCCCTTCTAGGTGTATTCCTAGGGTTCCTTTGTCTCTCCAACCACCAATTGCGGTTTCCTCAATTGGTATCAGAGCTCGGTCGAAAGACACGAGCATAAGAGCTTTTTCGTAAAGATCCTAGTTAAGTAACCGCAATGGGTTCTACGAATTCCTTTGGTGGTGAAGGTGCTTCAATAAGTCGTCCTCCATTGTTTGCCGGAGAAGGCTATGCTTATTGGAAAGTTAGAATGAAAATCTTTATCCAAGCCATAGATAGTGAAATTTGGAAAGTAGTTGAAAAAGGTCCTCATATCCCCTCTAGTTTAGTTGAAGGTGTAGAACAATTGATCCCCGAGGATAAGTGGAAGGATGATGATAGAAAGAAAGTTCAATATGATTATAAAGCAAAGAATATCATTACCTCCGCTTTATCCTATGACGAGTTCTTCAGAGTTTCTCAATGTTCTAGTGCTAAGGAAATGTGGGACACTTTACAAGTGACTCATGAAGGAACTAGTGAGGTTAGGAGAGCTAGATTGAATGCTTTAATGCGTGATTATGAATTGTTTCATATGCTTCCAAATGAATCTATTAATGATATGCAAAAGCGTTTTACTCATATTATAAATCATTTACTTGCTCTTGGTAAAACGTTTCTTCAAGGTGAACTTTCTAACAAATTGTTGAGATGTTTAGACAGGAATTGGCAACCAAAAGTAACGGCTATTGTTGAATCTAAAGATTTGGATGCTATGGATCTAGCAACACTTTTTGGAAAGCTTCAAGAACATGAAATGGAGCTTGGACGATTAAGTATCAATGAAGAGTCGGATAAAAAAAAGAAAGAAAGGGACTTGCTCTTAAAGTCAAAAGTGGATACAAAAAGAAAGAAAGTTCCGATGATGATGATAGTGAAGATTCCGATTCCGATGTTGATGAAAAAGACATGAAACTTCTACTAAGGAAGTTTGACAAGTTTCTACGGATAAAAGGAAGGTTGAACAAGGACAAAAGTAAAGAGAAGGATTCCCCACACTACAAGACCAAAACTTCAAGAGAAGGTGTAGTTTGCCATGAATGTGGAAAGCCCGGTCATCTCAAGTATTCATACTCTAGATATCTCAAGAAGAAGGAGAAAGACAAGAAGAATTCCAAGCATAAAAGAGCATACATAGTTTGGGATAGTGATGAAGATAACAAGAAAAGCACATCGAGTAGTTCATCGGATAATGAAGAAGCTGCTTGTCTCAACTTGATAACTCTAGTAGATGATGAAGAACAAAGTTCAAATGATGAATCAAGTTATCAAAGCAAGGAAAGCGATGTAAGTCATACTAAATCCGAAATTTCTTCTAAATATGAATTGTTATATAATGCTTATGAAGAAATGCATGAACAACTTGAAAAACTAGCTTTGAAAAACATTGAAAGAAAGAAGCTCATTTTGAAACATCAAAAAGAGATTTTAGAACTTCAAAAACAAGTTGATGAGCTTAATCTTGAAAATGAAACTCTTGATCTTATATATGCTAGTTCTTCTTGTGATTGTGCTAGTTGAGTGAATATTGTGGTTGATTGTGAGAAGTGCAAGTTGCTTAAAGATGAAAATGCTATTTTGAAAAATAAGCTTGCAAGTTTCACAAGTGGTGATATTAAATTGCGCACATTGTTAAATTTTCAAAGAGAAAATTCAAACAAGTTTGGTTTGGGTTATACTAATGCTAAGAGTAATTCTCATAGAAATGTTGTTGATTTTTCTAAAGTTGATTTTTCAAATATACCAACATGTTTCTATTGTGGTACTCATGGACATACTTCAAATGTGTGTTATATTAAAGTGCATGGTATACCTAAAGGAGATTTTGTTTGGATGAAAAAGGGTGAGAGTCCCTACACTAACAAAAAATGGATCCAAAACTATTTGGATACCAAAAAGCAAAGCATGATTGTTTTGTAGGTATGATTGAAGAGCAAAGAGAGCTTACAAGTGTTATTCATATTTGCATCTTCAATTGGTATCAAAAGAAGTCCTACAATAGGGTACAAATGTTGTTGATAGATTTGTGAACTTCAAATGGTATCTTCTCAATTGGTATTACTTTTCTAAATGTTTAATTAGTTCAATTGGTGTCATTGAGTAGATTCATAGATGATTATCATGATTTATTGACATGCTTTGGTTGTTATTAAAGAAATATCACAATTGGTATCAAAATATTTGTTGATATATGTTTTTTCTTTACATTGATATTTTACTTTGTTAAGTGATATTATGATCTTTTTAGTCCTCAATTGGTATCATATTTCATTGTTATATTCTCTTGCCAATTGGTATCACATTGCAAAGTATAGTTCTATTGTATTTGTTCAATTGGTATCAATGTTGTAAAGAAATGATCATTGATTTCTTACCTTGGCTTAGATGTTATATTTCAATTGGTATATATTGCTTTTTGATAATGCCAAAGGGGGAGAAATATGATGTTTTGAATTGAATGGAATGTTTCTCAAAGGGGAGAAATGATTGTTGGATAAATATTATGATTTTTAGATGTTTGTTTGGAGAAAGGTTGTTTTTGTTGTTTTTATGTAGGTTGAGCTAAGTTGTTGAAGATAGGGGGAGAATCAAGCTTCTACCTAGTGGTATTCAAAAGTTAAATGCATTGATTAAGGGGGAGCAAGAGTCTCACCAAGTGATCAAATTGTTAAAGCATCAACAACTTCAAAGAACTTTTGGAGAACTTCAAAACATGGTTTGTCATTTTCAAAAAGGGGGAGATTGTAAGTTCCATGATGAATGTTTTGATAATGACAAAGTGTTTTGAACAAGCTATCATGTGATGATCAAGTTCAAGTTCAACAAGCAACAACAAACATCAAGTGAAGAAGAGAGAACAAGCTCATGAAGACTTAAGTTTGAGTGTAATTGTTTTTGTTTTATCTTTTGCCTCTCAAGCTTCATAGGTTTTCATTTGGGTAGTTTGTTTAGAGGGTAGTGAATCTCATTCATAAGTCATGATTTAATCATAATTTGAGTTTTCACTTAACCTAGAATCAATAGGTGGCTTAAAGGTTTTAAAGGAAAGGTTGGTTTTTGAGAAAACAAGTTTTAAACAAGTGCAGTATAGTTTTACTCGAGTATGAGTTTGTTTAATCGAGTACTACTCGAGTATGCTGCAATTTACTCGAGTAAACACTGCTGAACTGATTTTTAAAATTCGATTTTCACTTCTCAAAATCAGTTTTCAAGTGCCATAACTTTTGGGTATTCTATATAAACCTTTTCCTAACCTTTGTGATCATAACCCATCATTTTGATATTCATTTTACAAAGAATCAAGACACTCTATTCTCTCTCAATTTCAAAGATCAAAGCTTTTTTATTTTCATATTCTTTGATCAAGAACCTTTGAATCTCTTGTGTGATTTGTCATAGCTATTGATTGAGATTCATTAGGATTGTTATGTGTATTCATTGAGTTGTAATCTTTGCAATAAGGCAAGCCACTACAACAAACAAGAAGCCTTGGTGTGTCGATTATCATCAAGCAACGTTCATTGAAGAAGAAGAAGTCATGGTTGTAAATCAAGCAAGGAGAAGCCTTGATGTGTGGATTATCATCAAGCAATTGAAGACTTGTTGTGTCGATTATCAACAAGGGGTAGAGGTTAGATTAGAGAGAAGATCAATAGGATTACAAGGCAAGGGTGTCGGTTATCTCTTGTAGGCTAGCAAGAAGGAAGTCTTGTGAGGCAATCACTTGTAATTTGAGAACTCTAATTCCTCATAGTGAAGAATCTCTCTTGGTTGAAGAGGGGACTGGATGTAGCTTTCAAGCGGGTGAAAGTGAACCAGGATAAATCGCTGTGTCGTATCTCTAAACCCTTACTCTTTATATTCAAGTCATTTGATTGCGTTCTTGGTTGAAAACCTAGAAAGATTGATTTTCATAATTGATTGAATTGAATCTTTAATTGTTCAAATTGATAAAGGTAAAATCATTTTCATAACTAGGATAATCAATAAGAATATAGGTGTTAATCATCTCCGTTGAATCTCTGATTTTTCATGTGAATTGATTGATTTTCGTATGCGAATGAAAACTTGATTTTTCTGGTTTCTGTCAGATATACTCGAGTAAACGAGTCTTTAATCGAGTAATACTCGAGTACTCTGAAATCTACTCGAGTAAACCTGAGAGTTTTTGGAAAAATATTTTGTTTTAATTGTTTCGATTTGTTTCGTTCGAAAATCTTTCAAGGTATCTTGTACACCTATTCAACCCCCCCTTCTAGGTGTATTCCTAGGGTTCCTTTGTCTCTCCAACCACCAATTGCGGTTTCCTCAATTGGTATCAGAGCTCGGTCGAAAGACACGAGCATAAGAGCTTTTTCGTAAAGATCCTAGTTAAGTAACCGCAATGGGTTCTACGAATTCCTTTGGTGGTGAAGGTGCTTCAATAAGTCGTCCTCCATTGTTTGCCGGAGAAGGCTATGCTTATTGGAAAGTTAGAATGAAAATCTTTATCCAAGCCATAGATAGTGAAATTTGGAAAGTAGTTGAAAAAGGTCCTCATATCCCCTCTAGTTTAGTTGAAGGTGTAGAACAATTGATCCCCGAGGATAAGTGGAAGGATGATGATAGAAAGAAAGTTCAATATGATTATAAAGCAAAGAATATCATTACCTCCGCTTTATCCTATGACGAGTTCTTCAGAGTTTCTCAATGTTCTAGTGCTAAGGAAATGTGGGACACTTTACAAGTGACTCATGAAGGAACTAGTGAGGTTAGGAGAGCTAGATTGAATGCTTTAATGCGTGATTATGAATTGTTTCATATGCTTCCAAATGAATCTATTAATGATATGCAAAAGCGTTTTACTCATATTATAAATCATTTACTTGCTCTTGGTAAAACGTTTCTTCAAGGTGAAATTTCTAACAAATTGTTGAGATGTTTAGACAGGAATTGGCAACCAAAAGTAACGGCTATTGTTGAATCTAAAGATTTGGATGCTATGGATCTAGCAACACTTTTTGGAAAGCTTCAAGAACATGAAATGGAGCTTGGACGATTAAGTATCAATGAAGAGTCGGATAAAAAAAAAGAAAGAAAGGGACTTGCTCTTAAAGTCAAAAGTGGATACAAAAAGAAAGAAAGTTCCGATGATGATGATAGTGAAGATTCCGATTCCGATGTTGATGAAAAAGACATGAAACTTCTACTAAGGAAGTTTGACAAGTTTCTACGGAGAAAAGGAAGGTTGAACAAGGACAAAAGTAAAGAGAAGGATTCCCCACACTACAAGACCAAAACTTCAAGAGAAGGTGTAGTTTGCCATGAATGTGGAAAGCCCGGTCATCTCAAGTATTCATGCTCTAGATATCTCAAGAAGAAGGAGAAAGACAAGAAGAATTCCAAGCATAAAAGAGCATACATAGTTTGGGATAGTGATGAAGATAACAAGAAAAGCACATCGAGTAGTTCATCGGATAATGAAGAAGCTGCTTGTCTCAACTTGATAACTCTAGTAGATGATGAAGAACAAAGTTCAAATGATGAATCAAGTTATCAAAGCAAGGAAAGCGATGTAAGTCATACTAAATCCGAAATTTCTTCTAAATATGAATTGTTATTTAATGCTTATGAAGAAATGCATGAACAACTTGAAAAACTAGCTTTGAAAAACATTGAAAGAAAGAAGCTCATTTTGAAACATCAAAAAGAGATTTTAGAACTTCAAAAACAAGTTGATGAGCTTAATCTTGAAAATGAAACTCTTGATCTTATATATGCTAGTTCTTCTTGTGATTGTGCTAGTTGAGTGAATATTGTGGTTGATTGTGAGAAGTGCAAGTTGCTTAAAGATGAAAATGCTATTTTGAAAAATAAGCTTGCAAGTTTCACAAGTGGTGATATTAAATTGCGCACATTGTTAAATTTTCAAAGAGAAAATTCAAACAAGTTTGGTTTGGGTTATACTAATTCTAAGAGTAATTCTCATAGAAATGTTGTTGATTTTTCTAAAGTTGATTTTTCAAATATACCAACATGTTTCTATTGTGGTACTCATGGACATACTTCAAATGTGTGTTATATTAAAGTGCATGGTATACCTAAAGGAGATTTTGTTTGGATGAAAAAGGGTGAGAGTCCCTACACTAACAAAAAATGGATCCAAAACTATTTGGATACCAAAAAGCAAAGCATGATTGTTTTGTAGGTATGATTGAAGAGCAAAGAGAGCTTACAAGTGTTATTCATATTTGCATCTTCAATTGGTATCAAAAGAAGTCCTACAATAGGGTACAAATGTTGTTGATAGATTTGTGAACTTCAAATGGTATCTTCTCAATTGGTATTACTTTTCTAAATGTTTAATTAGTTCAATTGGTATCATTGAGTAGATTCATAGATGATTATCATGATTTATTGACATGCTTTGGTTGTTATTAAAGAAATATCACAATTGGTATCAAAATATTTGTTGATATATGTTTTTTCTTTACATTGATATTTTAATTTGTTAAGTGATATTATGATCTTTTTAGTCCTCAATTGGTATCATATTTCATTGTTATATTCTCTTGCCAATTGGTATCACATTGCAAAGTATAGTTCTATTGTATTTGTTCAATTGGTATCAATGTTGTAAAGAAATGATCATTGATTTCTTACCTTGGCTTAAATGTTATATTTCAATTGGTATATATTGCTTTTTGATAATGCCAAAGGGGGAGAAATATGATGTTTTGAATTGAATGGAATGTTTCTCAAAGGGGAGAAATGATTGTTGGATAAATATTATGATTTTTAGATGTTTGTTTGGAGAAAGGTTGTTTTTGTTGTTTTTATGTAGGTTGAGCTAAGTTGTTGAAGATAGGGGGAGAATCAAGCTTCTACCTAGTGGTATTCAAAAGTTAAATGCATTGATTAAGGGGGAGCAAGAGTCTCACCAAGTGATCAAATTGTTAAAGCATCAACAACTTCAAAGAACTTTTGGAGAACTTCAAAACATGGTTTGTCATTTTCAAAAAGGGGGAGATTGTAAGTTCCATGATGAATGTTTTGATAATGACAAAGTGTTTTGAACAAGCTATCATGTGATGATCAAGTTCAAGTTCAACAAGCAACAACAAACATCAAGTGAAGAAGAGAGAACAAGCTCATGAAGACTTAAGTTTGAGTGTAATTGTTTTTGTTTTATCTTTTGCCTCTCAAGCTTCATAGGTTTTCATTTGGGTAGTTTGTTTAGAGGGTAGTGAATCTCATTCATAAGTCATGATTTAATCATAATTTGAGTTTTCACTTAACCTAGAATCAATAGGTGGCTTAAAGGTTTTAAAGGAAAGGTTGGTTTTTGAGAAAACAAGTTTTAAACAAGTGCAGTATAGTTTTACTCGAGTATGAGTTTGTTTAATCGAGTACTACTCGAGTATGCTGCAATTTACTCGAGTAAACACTGCTGAACTGATTTTTAAAATACGATTTTCACTTCTCAAAATCAGTTTTCAAGTGCCATAACTTTTGGGTATTCTATATAAACCTTTTCCTAACCTTTGTGATCATAACCCATCATTTTGATATTCTTTTTACAAAGAATCAAGCCACTCTATTCTCTCTCAATTTCAAAGATCAAAGCTTTTTTATTTTCATATTCTTTGATCAAGAACCTTTGAATCTCTTGTGTGATTTGTCATAGCTATTGATTGAGATTCATTAGGATTGTTATGTGTATTCATTGAGTTGTAATCTTTGCAATAAGGCAAGCCACTACAACAAACAAGAAGCCTTGGTGTGTCGATTATCATCAAGCAACGTTCATTGAAGAAGAAGAAGTCTTGGTTGTGAATCAAGCAAGGAGAAGCCTTGATGTGTGGATTATCATCAAGTAATTGAAGACTTGTTGTGTCGATTATCAACAAGGGGTAGAGGTTAGATTAGAGAGAAGATCAATAGGATTACAAGGCAAGGGTGTCGGTTATCTCTTGTAGGCTAGCAAGAAGGAAGTCTTGTGAGGCAATCACTTGTAATTTGAGAACTCTAATTCCTCATAGTGAAGAATCTCTCTTGGTTGAAGAGGGGACTGGATGTAGCTTTCAAGCGGGTGAAAGTGAACCAGGATAAATCGCTGTGTCGTATCTCTAAACCCTTACTCTTTATATTCAAGTCATTTGATTGCGTTCTTGGTTGAAAACCTAGAAATATTGATTTTCATAATTGATTGAATTGAATCTTTAATTGTTCAAATTGATAAAGGGAAAATCATTTTCATAACTAGGATAATCAATAAGAATATAGGTGTTAATCATCTTCGTTGAATCTCTGATTTTTCATGTGAATTGATTGATTTTCGTATGCGAATGAAAACTTGATTTTTCTGGTTTCTGTCAGATATACTCGAGTAAACGAGTCTTTAATCGAGTAATACTCGAGTACTCTGAAATCTACTCGAGTAAACCTGAGAGTTTTTGGAAAAATATTTTGTTTTAATTGTTTCGATTTGTTTCGTTCGAAAATCTTTCAAGGTATCTTGTACACCTATTCAACCCCCCCTTCTAGGTGTATTCCTAGGGTTCCTTTGTCTCTCCAACCACCAATTGCGGTTTCCTCACTAATGAGGTGCTTCTAGCACTATTTTTAGTTGTTCATGTGACACAGGTGAATAAGTTTGGGGGAGTCTCCTCCATTGTGCATAAGGAGAGAATGCTGTGCTACAAAGGGAAGTCTCTAACTCCTTGTCTTTTGTTTTTAAATTTTTATTTTGTAGTTAGGTATGTTTACTTTAGTTTGCTTGAGGACAAGCCAACCTTTAAGTTTGGGGGAGTGGATACAAAATAAAAAATTTTCAGATCTGAATTTTTTTTCTCCTATTTTTGGTGTTGGTTTGTGTCTTAGGTAGAGGTTTTGTAATTATTCTAGACTTAGGATTATTTTTCTAATGATAGGTGTATATACTTAGTTTAGGATTAGACTCATTCATTCATGTTATTTATTTGTTGAGCTGTAAATATTTTTGAAATTTGGTTATTTTGACAAAGTTTTTCAGAACATGAGATTAGTGAACTGACTTTAGCCTAGTGAGATTTTGAGCCTATTTGATGGGGTATGATTTATTTTTATTTGAAACCCCTGTTTCTTTCATGAGTGTGTTCACTTTAGTTGTGTTCTAGAACTTGACCGGTAACCATTTTGAGATTGATAATTGATTACATGCATGAAAAAGATTAAGGCACTTAGGATGTGTTTTTGTGGCCTTCAACTGTTTTGTATTGATAATGATCCCTTAGTTGCCAGTATTGAGCCTAATGACATTATGATTTTTCTTTGGTACCCTGCATCTATTGAAATATTTTTGTGAGTACCTTGGGAATTTTGAATGAGCAATTGAGAGGATTATAGAAAGAAAAAGTGAAAGTAGTTGGTGAAAAGTGTATGAGTTCTATTTCTCTTCCAATTGAAAAAAAAATAAAAAAAAGAAATAAATGTAAAAGGAAGAGAATAGAAGGAAGAATAGTGAAAAAGAAAAGAAGTTTGAAATAGTTGTGATTTGAGTGTGAGTCCTCATAGTATTCATTGCTCATTCATAATTTTTAGAGGAGAATTTGTTTTCCATTTTAGACCTTAGTTTCATCCTTTCTTTCTCGTATCCCACCTTGACACTTTTAACCATGGCCTCGTTACAACCAAAATAAAGACCTTTTGATTTGTGCATGTTTTTAATAATTTCAGTGGAGATTTGGGTCTATGGTCAAGCTTATGGTAACATTTAACTATTGTATGAACTTGAGTGAATTGTTATAACCCTTGATACACATGAGAGATATACACTGAGAGGTTGAGAGTGTTCACTAGTTCTGAGTTCTGATTGGTTTTGTTTTTTTTAACCAAGTTTTGATATGTGCATAGCTTGTATAAATATGTGGCTGTGTTGGTGAGTCGAAGTCTTAAATTAGGTGCTGTACATTTTGATTTGGATGGTAGTCTTTTGTTTTAGAATTTTTATATTACTTTTGCCTGGGACATGCAAAATGCTAAGTTTGGGGGTGTGATTTGTGTAACATCCCTAATTTAATTCCAAGCAATAATTAAGGAATTAATAGAATTAAAGTGGAAGGAAGGGGCAGATTAATTGCTTAAAGAATTTTGGGAGCAAGGTGAGTAGTAATTACAAGTATTAGGGGTTGTGTAGGAGATATTGGTAAGCGAAATCGGGAGTTAAATCGGCGTGTTAAATGTTAGAAATCAGCCGAAACGAGGAAATTTGGAATATATTATAGGATGCTAAGAAATTAAATTCCACCGTTGGATATGAAGTTTATGGGATTAAGAATCTTGTCTAAAAATTTGGGCCCGATCCGACGGTTAACGAAGAAGTTATGGAGAATCGAAGTCTGGAATCACCGGTGCACGCCCAGGCGCACCAGGGTGCATCAGATGCACCAACTCAGGTTCTTGTGCGCTCAGGCGCACCCAAATCACGCTCAGGCGCGCCACACCTACGCCCAGGCGCGCCCCTGATGCCCAGTTCGCGCACCAACCAGAAATGGCGCACCAGAGTTTCCCCCAATCCCGCACCAGACGCACGTATCCCGCACCAGCACCAGCCTGGTGCGTGCCCTGCGCTCAGGCGCACATAAACCGCGCCCAGGCGCGCGACGCGATACAGATCCGCACCAGGTCCATAAATGGACGCGCCAGCCCTCCCTCTCCTCACACCATCCGCCCCAACTCTCTCCCCTTCACCCAAAATCAACCCCCAACACCTCCAACCACCACCACCGGAGCTCATGGCCGCCACCCCACCTCCTTGTTCTTCCTCCTCCTCATAGATCCTTCTTTCCCTCTCCTCCCTCTTAGTCTCCTTCTCTCTCTTTCCCTCATCTCTTTCCCTCTCTCCTCCACCACTTCCGGCCTCCACCACCACGAGCCACCCACTTCCGGTCGCCGCCACCCAAAACCGCCTCCCAACCACCACCCATCATCACCTTCTTCCTACTCCATCTCTCTCTCTCCTTATTAAGCTCTCTCTCTCCATTGCCTCACTTTCTCTCTCTCCCTCTCCACCCACAACCCGTCGCCGCCAAGAGCCATCGCCGCCACTACACCGGCCACCACAACCACCATGAGCCGCCACCAACACCGTCCCGATCCATCACCATAACCATAAACCCCTCCCTTTTCCATTCTCTCTCTCTCACCGTGAGCCCTCTCTCTCTCTTCCCGGTGTCGAAGAGCAACACCGTCACCGTGATCGAGATCGATTGTCCCCACCGTGCTTGGAATCGAAGATTGGGGAAGCTTAGGATCAAGTTGGAGCCGAGCTAAAGCGTGAGTCGGGGAGTAAAGCGCCATATTAAGGTTACCCCTCACTATCACCGATTGAGGTAAGGGGTTTCATTACCAGTCCTTAAGGGGTGTATTTCTGGGTAGTTATATCTATCGCTAGGACCGGGGGAAAAGTTGATTTCTAATGAACCTTAGGGTAACCCGCTAATAATGAAGAAAGATAGATGGAGTAAATAGGGGAACCAACTAGTGATGAATAAAAAGGTAAGTAACAGAATAACTAATTAATTAGATTGGTAGGGTGTGGCAAAAGAATAGAAATGGTGAATAGGGAAATAAATTAGAAATGAACAAATGAGAGTAAAGAGAATTAAAGTATAATTGTATGTGGTAAAATCAGGTAAAAGTTAAACGGAATTGGTAGACAAAATAATGACAAATAATATGGACAATTAATATTGGATAAATATGGTGATGTATCGTAGGCCTTCGATTTGGGGGAGACGATACATCGTAAAATTGGGGTTGTATTGTAGGCCTTCGATTTGGGGGAGACAATACAACGAAACTGGGGCGATGCATGTAGGCCTTCGATTTGGTGGAGACATACATCGTCGATGGTGTATGTATGTAGGCCTTCGATTTGGTGGAGACATACATACACCGTAAATAAAAAGGAAAAGGAAATAAAAATGGTAAATGTCACAGGTGGTTGTATTGACCCTGTGGCACGGCGCAGGTGGTTGTATTGACCCTGTGGCCTGATAAATGGTAAATGTCACAGGTGGTTGTATTGACCCTGTGGCGCGGCCCAGGTGGTTGTATTGACCCTGTGGCCTAAATAAAATGGTACATGTCACAGGTGGTTGTATTGACCCTGTGGCACGGCGCAGGTGGTTGTATTGAACCTGTGGCCAAATAATAAAGAGGTAAAACGGGAATGGAAAAGCGATGTATGTAGGCCTTCGATTTGGTGGAGACATAATCGTGATTGGTGTATGTATGTAGGCCTTCGATTTGGTGGAGACATACATACACCCTAAATAAAAAGGAAAAAGGGAAAGGATAATGGAAAAAAATAAGGTAAATGGTAAAGGAAAAACGATGTATGTAGGCCTTCGATTTGGTGGAGACATACATCGTGATTGGTGTATGTATGTAGGCCTTCGATTTGGTGGAGACATACATACACCGTAAATAAAAGGGAAAAGAATAAGGAAAAAGGTAAGGGGATATAACGGGATTTATTTGGAAATGGGGAAAATAATTAAAAAGGAAAAATGGAAAAGGAAATGAAAAATGGTAATGAAAAGGAAAAATGGATAATAGAGTGGACATTGAGAAATGAAATAAGAAGGTGAACAATGAAATTGATATAGGAATTAAAGGAAATAAATAAGGAGAATAATTATGGAAATGCTAAACATAAACGGTTAATGGAAAACGGATAAAGGATGAAAATAAGAGGACAGGAAATGAAGAGAAAGAAATAGGTTATTTGGAAAGAGAGTGAATAGAGAAATTAGGGTGATTAGGAAAAGCAGTAAAAAGGATAGAGCGAAAGTAACGAGCAACAAGAATAATTATGGGCTAGAGATTATTTAAAAGAAAACAATTAAAAAGAAAAAGAATTGGGAAACAGTAGGAAGTAAAAAGGAAAAGAGTAGGAATTAAGTAGTATGGAATAGGCTTGAATGGTCTTGGTGTGTCGTATATATCTGCTTAGAAATCTCTTTTTAAGTTCTGTGTGATGCTTCCCCTGTGTGGTTAATATTTTTCAGGTACTCAAGTGGAGCATACACCAGTGCCGGCCGAGCAGGATTTTCATTCCATTACGTGGAATGTTTATTAGATATTATGAGTGGATAACTATTTAATGTAATTTATAATATGAATTAGTAGCTTGCCCCGCAAATTGTATTATTTGGGCATTAGGATCTGTTTTAACTATTAAACTGTTATTGTTTATGTTTTTAAACAATTCTGGACTGACAGGTTTTAAGAAGGAATTTTGGGAAAGTCCGAAAAACAGATGAAACTCTGCCGGATTTTCGTCGAAATTTTCAAGTCCACTTTTCAATAAAACTTAATAAAACTAATAAAAGTGAGAGTGTTACAATTTGGGTCTAACATATGATGTTTTAGAGCTTAATTTGACTCCCTTTTACTATGGATCTGGCTTGTTTCTCTTGTAAATTTAGTACTTTTTGTATAGTTTTTAGAAAGTTAGGTAATTTAGAATCCGTTGAATGTTTTGAGCCGTTTTGGGTATGTTTCAGGTACTTTCGGAGCTTAAATGAAAAAAATAAATATGGAGCATGAAAGGGGATGAAAAGACTTTGAAAATGGTGCAAGAACGAAGCAAAACGGAGCCAGAATGAGTCCAGCACGCCCAGGCGTGGAACCCCCCATGCCCAGGCGCTCAGACAGCGGAAAAATGCACCCTGTACAGACCTGGCACGCCTGGGCGTCCAGGCGCGCATACGGCGTGAAAGTGACACTGTTCGGTATTTTGATCATAACTTGAGCTACAATTTTCCAAATAAGGCGATCTTGGTATCATTTTAAAGCTAAGGAAAATATCTACAACTTTTCCAGAAATAGCCTTGCTAAAATTCGTTCATATTTGGGGTGAAAATCAGGGCCGAAGTTGCGTGTCAGACATGAGAAAGCCCAATTGGGTTGGTTTTTGATCAGATTTGCTTCCTATCAATTGGGATTAGTTTTAGACTTTATATATAGGTTTTTCATTTAGGTTTAGGTAGACTTTTCAGAACCAAATAAGATATTAGAATAAAATTAGGATTAGAGACAAGAGGCTGTTATGCAATTGAGAGCACGGAGGCAAGACACAAGGATTGAAGATCAACATTACTGGAGGGATCCACTTGATGATTGAAGATCTCTTGGGGGTAAATTGATTATTGTCTATGATGATTTGTTTTTCCCATTCCTTTCTCTTCTTCTCCCAATATGTATAATTGAACCTCTTGTTAGGAATAAGGTGGATTTGTAGGGATCTTAATTTGGCCGTTTATTTATGAATTAATGTTTTTCCTTTCAAATCAATTGCTTGGTTGTGTTTTAATTACAATTCATAGAATTGATCACTTTATGTTTTGATTTGGTAATCTGAATCTTAATTGGAAAATTAGGATTAAGATTAGGCCTTTCAACCAAACAATATAATTATTCAACTCGTATGGATACTTTTGGGTAATTGTATAACTTTTATAACTTTTACTCACTTAAGGGATTAAGGGTAAAGTTTAGTAAGAAACATAATTGCCATGAGGGATCTAGCTTTTATTGTTTCTGGAGTTTTTGATTTATTGGAAAACATATTTTCATAATTAATAACCTGATCCTACATTGAAACCAACTTCCTAACCTTTTCCATATTTGCTTCTAAATCCTTTTTAGTTTCTGATTTGCATTCTACCTTTTCTCCTATATCTATCTAAACTCTAAACTCATACAAGTTATACGTAGTAATCACAATTAGGTGAAAGAAATTAGAAACAATTTGCAATCCCCGAACGGAACGATAATTTTACTTACTCTTTATTACTTGTGTGATCGGTACACTTGCCGAATTGCCAACAAATAAACATTCAGGCAGATGAGGAATTTCGTCACTTAGGTACGAGTCATCTGACCCCTCACTTCCATTATCCTCCACTTTGACTTCATGCAACCCTTGGAATTCGGCAGGCAAGCCAATGTTGTTGATCGACATTCTGGTTGTTAGAATTATTGATAGGATTGGCAGTCGTCACCCAAGAGGGGGGGGGGATGAATTGGGTGTTTATGAAAACATTGGAAAATATTCGAATTAAATCGTTTTCAATAAACTTAAAGAGATTTTGTAGCGGAAAACAATATAATGTTGAAAAACGATTATGCAAGAGCGAATAATATTAATAATTATATAAAAACTAATATGTGCGGCACAATTAAAAAGATAACAACGAGAAACGTTACCGCGCTAATTAATTTAAAACAATTAAATTAATTATTATGAAAATAATCGTTATGATGCACGAATGATAATTATAACAACAATGCCATGCAACGATAGTAACGAAAATAAAGAAATGAAGGATAGAAGAGATTGCACCGGAGATTTTATCCTGGTTCGGCAAACCCGGCCTACTCCTGTCCCCAAGCGACCCGCTTGAGCTTTTCACTAAACCAAAGACGCCTCGCGTCCTCAAGTACAACCAGAGCGCCCCGCAAGCTACTAGGAACCTCCTTTCGCCAGGGACCTCGATACACAACTAGGAAAACCTTTCCTAGATTTCCAGATAGCCTAACTACTAGGTGACCCACTGTTCGTCTAGCACTACCCAACACAACAAAGGGTTCCTCACCCTACAACCACGATCGCAGCACGTCCACACTAGGAGATTCACTCCCTAGTCACTAAGGGTTACACACCCCTTACAACACTGGTTATGGTAAGATTGATTGGGTACAAGACCTATAGTGCACTCTTAATAGTGCAGATACAACAATAAAGGCCACTCTAACAAATATGTGTTCTAGATAACACAGATACAACAATTAAGCTCTATGGCAATGAAGTCTAAAGAAAGTGTTATCAAGCCAATACAAGGTTTATGATTTTCTTCTAAAAATGTATGAACGTGAAAAACCAGAAGTTGATGGAGAAGACGAAGAAGAAGAAGCAATGTGATTATCAGAGGATGTGGAAGTGAGAAATGTTTTTCCAAAACAAAATAAATAGAGTTAGTTTTGAAATCAAAACAAATCAAAAAGATAAAATAAAAGATTTAAGAAATAAAACCAAAGATTTGAAAATATTTGAAATTTGAATTTTGAATTTGAAAATAGAATCAGAATCAAATCAAAAACGATTTTGGAAATAAAATAATTTAAGTTTTAAAATCAAAACCAAATAAAAAAGATTTAGAAAATAAAACAAAGATTTGATTCTTAAAACAAAAAAGGAAATAATTCAAATTTTAAAATCATTTTCGAATTTTATAAAATAAATCAGAATCTTATATATAAAAACAAATAAGGAAATAATAAAAATGATTCTGACACGTTTTTCAATAAAACTTGAGGTAATCGATTACTTGAGGGAGGTAATCGATTATCCCTTTAAAAATAGAAACTTTGAAATTCATTTTAAAAACTAGTAATCGATTATCACATGCATGTAATCGATTACTTCACTTCTGTTTAATGTATGATGCAACTCATATAATCGATTACCACTATTCTAATAATCGATTACAGGGCCTCTGATATGCATATGATGCAACATCATGTAATCGATTACTACAAGACAAGTAATCGATTACTTTGTCTCAGGAAAATATATGATGCAACAATTTTAATCGATTACTTGAGCTATGTAATCGATTACTCTCATAAGAAAGTAATGGATTAGCAAAGTTCACTCAATCGATTACAACCTCTCTGATTTTTCTATGATGCAACAAAGTTAATCGATTAACTTAGGCAAGTAATCGATTACTCTCTCTTGCATACATAAAAATATTCAGAGTTTTGTAACATCAAGTATTTTCACCAAAACTAAGATAGAAAAACTGATTTTCACAAAACTTCTTTTTCGTCTCCTTAATTATGAAAAATATATTTAGAAAAACTTATATTGGCCTTTTAACATAATATAAACCTTGACTTCATTACCTTACATGATGTCCTAAGGGAAAGGCTAAAATCTTCAACTTCATTTGCTTGAGTCTTCAACTTGAAGCTTGGACTTGAATGATGAAGATCTTGTGATTGCACTTGATATGAACTTGAGAGTCTTGAGTTTGTTATCATCAAAACCATATAATGATTGCACTTGAAGTCCTTGGGAAAGCTTGACTTCCAACCTGGTGATCCTCTTGCTATGCGCATCCACCATGTCTTTATCAATGACAATGATAGCCAAACTCTCCTCTGATCCTGCATCGTCAAAGTCCTCCATTTGGTTTGATCCCTGATCCTCCTAGCCCACTGCTTCTTAGACTGCTTTTGGTTTTTCTGATGGGACTTAGCCGTTGTCGGCTTAAGTGTTGCCACAAAAAAACCCTTATCCTCCATGGGCTCTTCCTTGATGATAACCTCAGCTTCAGCCTCTTTCTTTCGGAACCTTTGGAGCCTTCTCTTTTGTGTCCTAGACAACCCCTCATAAATTGAACTTGGCGTTGACTCAGGTTCGGTGCTTGGCTCTCCTTTTGGTTCCCTCCTGCGTTGGCTGATCCTGCTGAGCATGACCCTCACGTACCCTTCGACTTCGGAAAGGCTGTCGAGCATCATAGGATATTTATTGTCGAATGTATCTCCCTTCTTGAACTATTTTATCTCTTAGCCTCCTCCTCAAGTCTTCTCTCTTTATTTCGCGTTCCCTTTTCGATGCAGCAGTCTCATCATAGACAACTTGGCATCTTGGGCAGATTATTCTGTGGTCTTCGTACTGCTTTCTGTCATAAAATTGTTCGAATGATTCTCCAGCCTTCGGAAATATTTGATCATCGTGTGCCAAGTTAACCACATTGATTGGGAACACTTCATGCATTTCAACTTCATTTACTTCCTTTTGAAAAGGATCGGTATCGACCTTCATCTCTTTTTCGAGAAACTTCAGTCTTCCTTTGTCAAGTCCCTGTTGAATCAAATTCCTGAAAGCAAAGCAATCAATAGTATTGAGAGTGCAATTGTTATGATACTTACAATACTTTCTGCCTTTTAATTCGTCTTTCTTTAGCAATTTGTGTCCTTCAGGCAATTTAATTTGTTTATCTTTTAATAACATATCAAAAACTTGTTCAGTTTTCGAAATGTCAAAAGTGTACTTTTTCTTGTATACATTTTCATTAGGGAGTTTCGACGGCCTCAAGGCATGACACATATAGGGTTTTCCTTCTTCTAAATTTATTGTGTCTACCTCTAAGCCTATGTCGAACACCTCTGTGTCAAAGACCTGAGAATCGACATAATGGATTCTTTCTCTTTTGATAATTTGGGGGTTTTTACCCTTCATCTTTTCATCCCTTAAATTTTCAATTTGATGTACACATGCTGCTAATTGGGCCAAATCTAGTAGATGTTGTGTGACTAACTTTTTCCTAACGTGGTATTCTAAACCAGCCACAACCATATTTACTACTTCTGGCTCAGGGATTGGGGTAAAACATCGACTTCTCATTTGCCTAAATCGAGATAAGTAATCATGGATAGGTTCTCCCGCGAACCTCCTCACGTTCAACAAGTCCGTCAAGGTAACCTTTAATTCGCCTTTATAGAATTGTTCGTGAAATGCTCTTTCCAATTGGGCCCATGCATGAAGGGAATTGGGCCTCAATGTCGAAAACCATGAAAACACATTTTTCGTCAAAGAGCTAGGGAAAAGCCGCATCCTAATGGCCTCGTCAGTGGCCAATTCTCCCAATTCGATGGTGTAACGTGCGACATGTTTGACAGTAGATTCTCCTGTGTCACCGGCAAACTTCGACAATTTAGGTAGGTTAAGTAGAGTTTAGGTAGGTTTAGGTGGGTTTAAATGGGGTAATATTGGGAAGAGTAAATGGATAAGAAACAAAGCCATGCATTGGTCAAGAATCTAATCTGGATAGAGTAATTAATTATGGGTCTTAAATAGGGTACTTTAAGGATAGACTACATTTAATTATGATACCCTAGGTTCTTGTGCACTCGTACATGTACGTCTAACAATTTAAAATTCAAAATACATAATAATAGTAAAACCTTATAACACCATCTTACAGTAGAAAATAATATTTTTCCAATACAGTAAATAACATTTGAAAGTCATATTTAATTTTTCTTCAATAATAAAACATTATAATTTCCCAAAATAAATGAAAATTTTGACATCAAAATTAAATACCAAACTCTACAAAAATAAATTGTTCATTTCAATACGATCGTTCTGACTGTAAATTTGTTTGGTTTGGATTTACCAATCAAAAGTTATGAATTTTCAAAGTTAAATAAATCCTTTAAATCAATAAATCACAAAATAATAACTCACCAAAATCTATTATAAATGCACCACCTTTATTCACATTCGAAAAGTCAAAGACATTAAATAAAAGAGTAAATTCAACATTAAATGAGTTGGTTAGGGTGCCCTACATGCATTGGTCACCCTGTCTTAGGAACTTGTGTCACTTTTACTAACTTTCAAGAATTTAAATTTCAAAAGCTTCAAAGAATAGAATTCCTTCAAAACACAAAATTAAATATTTTACCATTATAAAATAAATTCCTCATTTTCAAATGATTACTTTCACTCATAAATAGAAATCAAATAATATATCTTTATAAATTCGAAAAGAAATGCCTAATCATAAATTCTCAAAAATCAATTTATTAAAATAGGAAAAATTGCGGGTATTGCAGAAGGCAATAAAGGGGGGTCAATAATGCTCATTTTTCATTTTCATTCTCAAACCCTTACTCGATTTCTTCCCCCTTTGAAGACCTTAGGTTCTTCAATCCTTCAAATTAGGGCAAAATCACTCACAATCAGTGAAACCCACTTAGGATTTCTTCTTCCCACTACTAGAAAAGTCCGATTTAGAGACGGAACGAAGTCCGATTGTGTTTTTATGAGAAGATATGTCCTAAAACTATACAAATAAAGGGACTAAGAAGTAACATACATTCTTTGCAGCTTCCATAACTTTAATTGGCAGAGCCTGCACTTCCTCCTCAACATCAATCTCAGAGACAGGAGTAAGTTGTCCTTCATAGTAACTGCAGACAGTATGCAAATGATTAATTGATGATGTTCTGCTTAACAGTTTGACATACTTAAGACGAAAAAGAGCACCAAGTTACAACAAGTATAGTAGGTCCTCTCAATATTGTGATTAAGTGATTTTTAACTGACTGCTCCTCCATATTTGAATGAAAAAAGCTTACCAAGGAACGCTCTGCCACTCTACATAATCTCTTAAAATGCATGTCTTGCTAAAAAAGAATTTTTCGTGTATCAACAAAATCAGTTTTTTTAACATGGAAACATGAAGAGGCCACTGCAACCGTCAGAAATTATAGGCCCACTAACAGCACAAAAATGAATTATAGCAAAGTATTAATGAACTGGAAGATTCATAGACAAACCAAACCATATTTTTAAGCAGCCCTGTGCAAGGTTAAACCACCATTTTGCGGTCTAAGAGGGTTGGATGTGCATAGCCCTACTCCATAGATATAGAGTCTGTTATCATGACAAGAACCTATGACCACCAGGTCGAAAGGTATGCCTTGCAATAGAAAATGGAGAGTATGCAGGACTTGTCTTGTAATGAGACCACATGAATATATTTATACTAATACAACATTACTTACAGTAATTACATTCCTAATTACAGGGATGAGTCAGCTGCATCATAAAAGCACTAATTGACTACACAAATACCAGAGGTATTTTCTACCACACTTTGAATCAAGGCTAACACCTAAACTGATCTATATTAAATTTAAAACTTTTAAAGAACACTCAATGCTCATGGAACCTCTAGTGTAAAACAGAAGCTAAAATCAAAGTAAGAAAGAAGCCATTCACTCACCGTATTAAAAGCTCAACAGCTTGTGAACCATATCCAAGATGAAAATAAAGAATGAAAATCAAAGATAAGAGGACTGTTACTACTTCAAAAGAATCTGGTTAAACAAAACCATACACTAGAAAATAGAAGTTACCCTCATGGCACTAGGGTGTGTAGCAATGCGTACGATGCGACCACCTGAAAGTGAAGGAAAAGCTATGTCTTGGAATTGCTAAAAGAATTTCCATGGTATTTGATCTCCAAAAGGTTTAAGAGCCCTCGAACTTTTCGATATTGAATCACTAAATATCTTCCCTTCAAGGCAAACCTGTAAATTAAAGTTATGGAACATGGGATTTCACAAGAAAGAGCAACCTTAATAATAAAAATAAAACAGGAGCACAGGTATAATCATCTTGAGTAAAACCATAGATAACAAGAAATCACAAACTTAAAGCAAGCAGCAAACACAAAAGGGAAATCACACAACCAAAAATGAAAACCTGGATAACCTCTGAGACACCCTTCCGGGTAGGAACCTAAGCGTGCTCCCGAACTTCAACCCATCCCGAAGGTTCCTCCCATGCTTGCTCCGCTGCCACACGGAGGCGATGGAGCTCTGCATAACCATGGACGCAAGCGCGAAGAGGAACACGACGACGATAACCGTGGCGTAGAAACGAGACTTTCCTTTGAAGAAGAAGAAAGGGAATAGCCATAGGAGGCCCTTGCGAGTGAAGCGATTGTGAAGAAGATGAGATCGATAATTGGTGTTGTTATTGGTGCGAGGTAATTGGCGATCAGGGAAGGACCTGTGTCGGTGGTGGTTAGGGATTCGTTTGAAAGGGAAGAGGCCGCGGATCGAGTGGAATCCGACGTCGTTAGCGGTAGCGTCGTCGATCTCCAAGTGAAAGAGGTAGAGAGGAAGATTGGGGTTGTCTTCGTGAAAGAGGTAGAGAGGAAGAGTGGGAAAGAGGCAGAGAGGGAAAGAGTGAAAAACTTGGAGCCTTTTTTTTTCATTCCCAACAAAGGACAGCGTTTGGTTTTTTTTTTTTTTGAGTTTAGAGACGGAAATGTTCCGTCTCTGACAAAAATATGAAGTTTTACAATTTATGCTTTTAAGTTTAGAGACGGAAACGTTTCGTCTTTGACAAAACTATATATTTTTAAAATTTATATTTTTATGTTTGAGACGGAAATACTCTGACAAATAATTCGTTCGAGACGGAAATTTCCGTCTCTATCTTTGATTGTCCCATTTAATTAACCGATTAGAGACTTTTTTAGAAACGGTTTCAGAGACAGAATTATCAGAGACGGAATATCTCTAATGCAGAAATTTTCCCTCTCCAAATATTTTATTTTGATAATTAAAAATTTTGTTGAAATTACGTCTCTAATGCTAAATTTTGGTCGCTAATTCCGTCTCTATTAGAGACGGATATTTTCCGTCTCTAATTTCCGTCTCTAAATCGGACTTTTCTGGTAGTGTCCTTTGATATTTTTCATCTCATATCTCATCAAATCTCATTAAAGATATTCTATCTCTCTCAAAATTGAGACCCTAGATATTTTGGGGTTAGTCAAATTCGTTCAATTTCGGTCAATATGTCTTCTCCCAATGCAAGAGCAAGTGGCAAGAGGGTAAAAACCACAGCAAATCGTCCTCCTAGCTTCCATAAGGACCGTTTTTTCAAACTGGAGAAGTGTGCTGAAAGGTTTGAGGGTTTTTGCAGTAGAGATTTCTCCATTGTTAGGTGGATGAATTTTGAATGGTTGAAAATTGAGGGATTTGTGTTTCACAACCTATATGAAACTCAAGGGCTTCGTCGTTACTTAGAGCTTCATAATCCCATTTATCCTCACCCTATTAAAGAGTTCTATGAAAATTTCATATTTAGGGATGAAGCATATCAAACCATGGCAAATGGTACTTATTTCTTAGTGATTGCTGATGATTTTGAGGAGTTAATTGGTTTACAATATGAGGGTACATTCATAGGAGATCCTTCCAACACTGCTCTTGACGATTGTGATCCTTCAGAGATGTGTATAGGTGGAGCTTGCATAACCCGGTTGATTGGGATGGTCGTGCTAAGCGAGCTGGGCATATGACAGTTGAGGATATGCTCATTTTATATGTCCTCACCCCCTGTTTGATTCCTAGGCCGACCGGGAATCATGCCCATCTTAACGAGGAGGATTTGCGGTTTATGTTTACACTTAAAAGAGGAATAAATGAGATTATATGTGAAAAGATGTTGGAAGCCTCTAAGTCGCATGCTACTCATTTGCTCCATTTTCCCATATTTGTGTCTTGTTTGCTTAGGCACAATGGAGTGACCATAGGCCCCAATGAGGAGACTATTAAGCATTGGGCTAATGATTATTGTCTATGTGAGAAGGTGCTTCACACTGTACACATCTATTGTCGTCCTCGTTCATTCATTTGGATGTGGAAGAGCGAGATAGAGGCCTTCTGCTGACGCGGCTGAAGCAACGGCAAGGAAAGCGACTCAAGAGAAACAAAATGCTGCTCCAAATATTCTGGCAAGGGAACAACATGAGCAAGGTGGTCGGGAACCCACGACAACGAAGTTTCAGCATTTCACCTATGAGGTCGGTGGCTCATCCGCACCTCCACATGCTCCTTATGACTTTGAAGCCATGGAACAACGACTGATGGGTCATATCGATTCTCGACTTGAGGCTTGCTTTGCTTCATTTCAGCAAACATATTGGAATGACATGAATGAGATGGAGCATCGCATCATCGCTTCTACTCAATCTAGTATTGATTAGTTGTGATTTGTGCTTCAGACTATTGGAGCTTTCCATGCACCTCCAACCCCTCCGAATGCTTAGGATATTAGCTATTAGTTCTACTTCTAGGTCCTAGACTTAGGAGTTAGCAACTAGAAGCTGTTGTTTTAGAAGTGTTTTGAGTGTAATTTCTATTTATCTTGATGTATTTTGTGTTTTCTAAGTTATGTTGATGTTGTGTATGTTGGACCTCTTGTGTTTAGCTATGTTGATTTCTGTTTTTTATGTTAATTTGGCAGCTTGATGTAATAAGTTTCCATATCAATGAATGAATGCCTTTTGTTTCACTTTCATATTTCATTACGCTTCAATCTTGATTGTTCAACATTTATTGCCAAATTCATCACTTAAATTAGCTAACATATGGTTTAAATATATTGGTTTAATCCTGAACATGTATCCGTTTTGCTTACCAACTAATTAAAATATAATTCAATGAGAAGAGGCATAGTTTTTTGTTGTCACTGGGCAAATCTGCCTTCATTAACCGGTTATTTGATATTTTCTCTTACTTTTGTCGTATGTACTTCATTTTATACAACTTTTTGATAATGCCTAAAGGAGGAGAAGAGTTGTGTTTTTTCTTTTTGCAGATTTTTTGGAGAATTCAAGTTAAAGTTCAAATTAATGTCTCTCTCAATTAGTTGGAGAATATGCAAGTTCGTTATGAAGTGCATATATTGAAGGGGAGCTACATTATAGAAAGCAACGAATCAACGCAAAAGTATCATCATAAAGAAGTGGGAGATTGTGAAGCAAGTGAGCTTCAATATATGATTTTGATGAAGACAAAGCACAAAGAACAAAATGCAACAACAAGAGAAGAAGTCAAAGACTCAAAAATTCCATCATTCACATATGAATTGCGTAATAAACTTGTTTTATCTTGTAATTAGGTCCTTAAGGTGTGTGTTTGGGTAGAGTCTAGGCTAATTGGTGAATCTTAATGAGTTTAACTTGAAATTGCATGCATTGAGTCATTAATTTGCATTATGTTTTTGAAAATTAATGCATGGAATTTTGAAAACCTTTTTAATACATAAATCATGCATCATTGAACGGCTAGGATATTGATATAAATTTATATATAGGTATATAATTGTCGTTTCCTCGTAAAAAGTACAAATTTGGCCAAAATGAACTAAGCTATCCTATTAACGGGTTATTAACCAGTTAATTCAGTGCAAAATAGCCAGATAATGTGTAGTACAGGCAGTTATCCGGTTAACGTGAATTATTAAATGGGTAATGACAATTAAAGTTGTTAAATCTGATTTGTTTCTTTAATCTTTCTTTAGGGAAATACAATATAAATATCCTACGAGTTTAGAAAACATATGTCCAACAAAGAGCCATTCAAATTTCTCCAAGATTTTTTCAAAGAACATTGATCATATTCAAAGTCTTCTTCTCAAACTCACAAAAGAATCTCATGCATCCATCTTTTCTTGTTATAGTCATTGAGATTTAGAGATAAAACATGCTAGATAGGTGTTGTTCATTATGCAATCACAATGCAACTTATAGAGACATCCACAAGAAGGTTTCTCAAGAGTTTTTGGTGTGAGGTATCACCATAGAGCTTGAAGGTTTCAAGAGTTGAAGAGATCAATTGGATTGAAGGGGAGGAAACCTTCAACCATAGAGGATTAAGGAGATTTAGAAGATCAATATGGTACAAGATCAAGAGTGTGGTATCCTTTAAGAGAAGCGATCAAGTGAGGGATCTTGAGGTGTGCGTTTTGTACGGATATGATTTCTAAATTCCTTTATAGCAATCGTTCCAATTTAGATCGGGAAGATAGGATGTAGCCTTTGAAATATCAAGGGTGAACCTGTATCTTTTCCTTTCTCCTTTACTTTCAACGTTTTGATTCGATTTCGCTTAAAATCCGTTTTTCGATAAATCAAATTCTTGAATAATTGAAACTAAATCTTTTTAAGTGATTAATCAAGATTAATCATCCTTTATTTGTTGTTACACTACTACAAAAACTATTTAAAATACCTGAATTTTAATCCCGATTCCGTGTTATAACTGGGATTAAATACCATTTTTAATTAAAAAAATAATAAAAATAAGTAGAAATATATTTAAAATTTCAGTGTGTTTTTGATCCCGGTAAAAAAAACACGGAACTGGGATCATAAATATAAATTAAATTTTAAAAACACCGGTGAATTTTTAATCCCCATGCTTATAAGTACCCGAGATCAGTAATGATCACACAAGTTCCTGGCGCCTCTCGATCTCCCAGCAAAAACACTCCCTCTTCTTCAACAATTAAAACAAAAAATAAAACAAAAACACTCCCTCTCTCACAGCACCTGCCAAAAACCCTCAGCACACCAAATCATCATTCCCTCAAGCTCACTCAGCACCGCCGTCCCTCAAGCTCACTCAGCACTGTCGTCCCTGCCTCTCTCAGCATCGGTACCGCTGCCTCTTCCCCAGCCACTCTCTTCCTCACCCACTCGTTCTCTTCCTCGAGCCCTCTCTCGATCTCACCACCGCTCCCAAAGCCACCGCCGCTCCCAAGCCCTCCACCGGCTTCCACCGTCACCGCACCACACCACACCAAATCGCATCAACAAACCCTCCATCACCATGGTTGCTCCCTTTTCACCGCCACAGCCACCTCACCACAACCGCAACACACCAAATCGCATTGTAACACCCTATAAGTAATTACCCTTAATTCCCTTTATATTAAAAATACGGACTTAAAAATTCCTTTTTAATTTATGAAAATCAACCGTCAAACGGATGAAGTTTCGTTTGTTTTTCGGACTTTTCTAAATCTTCAACCTGATAATCACATTTGTATAATATCAACAGTAGCCAACATGTAACACCCCTCAAAATCCTCGTACTGTTTTAATCCCTAAAAAGAATTATTTTTGAGAAAAGAATTTTGAAAAGGGTATCTTCTTAAATAAATTTCTTTATTCACGATTTCAAGGTGGTAAATGATTTTAAAGCATGATTTTCTTCATGAAATAATGTTATAAGTCTTGAAATTTATTTTGGAAAGGCGATTTATTTTCTATGAATGTGTGTTTGATTGCCTAAGATTCATGCATATGATTTTAAGATGGAGAATTATTTTCTCTAAGTTTCGAGAATCCAAGTCCAAATCATCTTGATTAAGAATTGATTCTAGAAACCCTAATTAGTATCCTAATCTTTGATTAAACCCTAATCGAGTTCTTAATTCTTGATTAAGGACTTAATCACTCTCTTAAACCTAAACCCTCAAGGTTAGTGAGCTAATCTAGAATTAGTTTTCCATAAACCTTTGTTAGAAAAGATTAAGCTTTTGATTAGTACCTTAATCCTTGATTAAGCCCTAATCTCTAAGGATTAGTGGACTAAACCTAAATTAATTTTCCTAATCCTACCCTAATCATGATTAGACCCTAATTAGTGCATTAAACCTAATTAAACTAACCTAATCTACCCTAAACCACCCTATGGCCGAATATCCATGTGCCTTGCTTGGCCACCAAGTAGCTTTGCTTAGTCACCAAGTTGTCTTACCTAAAGTCAAGCCCATGACATCACCTTCATGACCAAAGCATGACTTAAGATGGGAAGGAAAAATAAAAGAAAAAGAAATAGGAAGGAACAAGGAAGGAGCCGTGGGGAAGGAACCAAGGTCAAGGAAATTGCAACTAAAACCCCCCATGCAAGCCCTTGATGGCAAATAAGAAAAGTAGGGAGAAATAAAAGAAGGGACCAAAACCGTGTGGAAGGGAGTGAGTTCTCTTTCATTCCTTCATTCTCCATTCTTCCATCTTCATCCTTTCTTCTTTTCTCATCAACACAAACAACCCCAACACACACACTAACAAACCGTGAGGGAGTGATCAACACACTTCCCTTCATTTCCTTCATTTCTTTTCCAAACTAAACACAACACCAAAGAGCTACATCAAGCTCTTGGTGAGAGAGAAAGAAAGAGAGTGGCCAAATTGTAAGAGAGGAAGAACCAACCCAAATACTCCACAACCCAAGTGAAATCAAGACCAAGATAGTGAAGAAGAGAAGGAGAAAACCATGGACCTTAGAAAGAGTAAATGAACCGTGAAGAAAGGAGAGAAACCAAAGATATTGGACTTGATTCTTGAAAAGTTTTGATTAAGTAAGAATTTTATTTCATGATCTAAAAGTTTTAAACCTTTTTCTTTGATTCTTTTTCATTTTCACACTTTTCTTCTAAGACTTTGATTTTGCTTCAAAAGTGTGATGCATGTTTGTTTTTGTATTAGATCTAAAGATTTTACTAACATGAATGTTGAATTCCAAACTTGATCTTGAAGTTTTGTTAAGAAATTGTTTTCCTCTTTAGATCTTGTGAATTCATCCATTTTCCTTGGATTTTCTTAAAGTGTTTTGGAAAAGAACTTGGTTTTGAATTTCCATGAAAGATTCTTTAAAGATCTAATATTTTTGGTTGCATGCGTGTTTAGATCCATGCCTAAAACTATGATATGTTTGATTACTTGAATTATTTGAAATAATTGAACTTTTTCTTGATGATTTTCTTTATGATGGCCACGGTTTGGTGTTGTTATGAATGAAAGCTTAATTTTCTTTGATTGATCTTTTGCATGTTACAATCTTGAGTTTAATGATGTCCTGAAATGAATAAAAATTATGTGATTCTCTATGATTAGTCACGGTTTGTGTGTATAAGTGATAAGGATTAAGATTTTCTTAGGTTTTAAGTTATGCTTTTAAGTATTGCATGATATGATCTATGAATTTAGCTATTTGCATGTGAAAATAAAAATATAGGACTTTGCTTTCTTGCATGCCATTATTCGGTCAAATCTAGGGAGAATAGGAAACAATGTTAGATTATTATTTTGCTTTCATGCATGTTGAAAATTGTTCCATCTAGAAATTTTAAGTGCATGTGTATGTTTTCCTTGGAGGTTAAAGACTTTGACATAATTCTTAAATTTATTTATGTTAAAGAACTAAATTTTTATTTGCTATGTTTCTTGTGAAACTCACGGTTTTTATAAAGAAAACAAGGAAACTAATTTTGGGAAATTAATCTTTGCATTGATCCATGTTATATGTGCATGTATGATGAATGTTTGACCTTGCTCTGCCATGATGACATTCGGCCTACTCATGTTAGCTAAACTAGGATGCATTTTTAATAAAATGACTTAAAAGGAATGAGTATGTTTTAAGGAAATTATGCTAGAATGAATTGCTTAAAATTGTGTGTGTGTGTGGGCGAGTGATTCCTATCCGGTTCTTTACTTGGGAACAAAGGAGATAAATAAATAAATTAATCTTGGAAAAGTATGTGTTTGAATGAATATGTGTTTATGGGTGTTGCGTGTATTCGGTTAGGATTAAAAGAAAACAAAATTTGAAGGCCTAAAACAAAATAAATTGATGCATGTGATTTAAATTGTGATGTTTGATTCATTTTCTATGCTTGTATTCGGGTAAGTAGTTTAAGTAGGATTAGAAAGTTAACTTGCATGAATTACCAGTGCATGATGATTCTTGAGAAAAAGATAAGTTGTTTAAGAATAAGAAAATAAATATTGATGTGTTGATTTGAGATTTGATTACGTTTGGGTTACGTATGCTTGCATGCCTAGGTGTTGTTTGTGGCCGTATGTGATGTGATTTGTTTAGATGTTATGATGTGTTCATGACTGTTCAAAGTGTTAATGTTAATGAAAGCCTTGTTTAAAACCAAGAGTATTTTATAATATTTTCGGAGTTCTACTAAAGTAATTTTGTAAAACTATTTTGCTGTCCAGAATTACTTGGACGTGCCTTTTTGTGTTCAAAAAAGTTTTCGTGAAATTTAAAGCCAAGCTTCTAGGTGATAATTGATTTTGAGTCTATTCTCAAAGTTTTTCCAACAAAAGAGAGACAAGTATCAATTTAAGAAAAGATTTTCTTAATACAATTAATAACGTAAGCGTATTTTATTTAGTACGAGGAATAATCTTAAAGACGAGGGATTGGGACAGCCGGCAGCACAAAGGATCTGAGGCGACGGTATGCACTAAATTGCTGGACCTCAGGTGAGAGAGAAGCTTTCCTAAGACACCGTGGTAGTTAGGTGATTTATTAGGACGTTCCGTATCATCTCAAAGATCGGAACTAAGTGGTTCGGAGTCAGTAGTATAAGTGGCAATTGTTTGTGTTGTGTGGCCACTTATACGAAGGTGACAAAGGCCACAATGTTATTGTGTGATGTTGTGTGCATGCTTTTAGTTATTTATTTAATTATGCCTTATGTTATTGCTGTAATGAAAATGCGTAATATGCTGATGGACGTCTGTTACGTCCTGAAAATAGAAGCGAGATAAATAAGATTATGAAGAAAAGACATAATGAAAGAGAAATAATGATTGGAAATAAAGTATGTGATGGAAAAGAGAAAGAGTGAGATTGGGGAATGAATTGATGATAATGTTGAGAACGAGCCAGAGCTGGGAAAGTATTGTTGTTGTTGGAATGAGGTGCGAATTGAGTGGAGCTGGGCTCCTTTGTTTTCAGTTTTAGTCTGGGACTAGTGTTGAGTTGAGCTTGCTCCTCTATTAGCGCCCAGCAATGGTGTGAAGTTTGAAAAAGGTTTTTGAAAAGCGGTTTTTGAAAAAGATTTTTTTTGAAAAGATATTTTCGAAAGGATATTTGAAAAGATACTCCTGAAAAGATTTGTGAACGGAGATTTTTATGAAAAGAGATTTTCCTTTAAAAGTTTTGTGAAAAGATATGTTTTTGAGAAAAGTTTTGGGAAACCATCTTTTTGAAAGAGTTTTGTGAAGAGATGTATTTTGAAGGGATTCTTGGGGAAACAATCCTTTGATAAAGAGTTTTGAAATGATATCTAAAGAAGTGTTTTTGGAAATGATAGTTGGGAGAAGTCCCTTTGAGAAACATTTTTGAGAAGAGTTTGTGGGAACTGTGTTTTATTGTGAAAGCTTATGAAATGAGATTCTGTGGAATTTTTCGAAAACGTATTTTGGAAAGGTATGGCGGAATGAGAATGAGATGTGCAATTATAGAAGGACTGAGAAATGAGATGAGAACTTGTTGATGTGATCCCAGCTCTGTGCTATGTGAGAAATGATGAGAGAAAGTTTGTGCAAAGTTAGTGGTCGGGACTCGTTGAAGGGTTGCACGAAGGATGGGCCGACCTTAGGATAATTAAAAAGATTAAAAGACTTTAAAAGA
This sequence comes from Crotalaria pallida, assembly GCA_037953625.1. Classification (NCBI taxonomy): domain Eukaryota; kingdom Viridiplantae; phylum Streptophyta; class Magnoliopsida; order Fabales; family Fabaceae; genus Crotalaria; species Crotalaria pallida. Next base: position 92,268,420 of record CM075653.1, read on the forward strand.
CATGCGCGGTGAGGTATGAGAGTGCGAAGTAGTGGAGAGGAAGAAACAATAAGTATCTGCGGATACTTAGGATGAGATTGCATTAGGGGAGGACGATGACGGTGAAACGTCAAGAAGTCTAGAGTGTGTTTCTAGGCAGAACGAACTCCACATGTGGGGCACTATCGTGGTGGGGACTGGGTCTAATGCCGTGGCAAGTTCTGCGGGCCCACTAGAAACATACTGTCGCCCCCTAGATTGCAAATCGAGAACAGTGAGAGGGACTGGAACGGGGCATTGTGTTTGCCACTGCGAGGCAGTGTGCCATGATTATTATGAATTGATATTATTGAGGCTGGGCCTCCTGGTCAGGGACCATTTATGTGTTGTGACAGCTGTCGTGCCCGCGTGGTAAAGGTCCTGTACTCCTGTTTGCTTCCGACTAGGTTGGATGGATGACCGAGGAGATGTAGACGTGTGTGATCGCTGAGATTGAAATGAATACTTGATGGTATGTTAACACTCCCCAATCACCAGAGGTTATGAAAATACAGTGGTGAAATGGAAATGAATGAGAAAAGGAAAGAATGTTCATAAGATGTGAAAATAAGAAGGAAATGAAAGAGGATAACAACAATACTAATAATGTAAGATAATAACGATAATGATGTCAATAATATGTTCGTTTGTGGTATGCTTGTATATTGTATTGTGTGTTTGTTTGGTCCCGGTATCTTGCCTATCGTAATCTCACACCGTCGACGATCCGTCATTCGGAATTCTTACTCTCTCCTGTTCGTTGGCATATCGGTGCTGCTGGTGTCTCAACGGGCAGATGGAGTCACGGATAGAAGTCACCATCCAAGGCTGCAGGAACTACAAAGAAAAGATTCGGTAGGAAGCTCGGAGGAACTCCACCACTCTCAATGGAGTAGAGCCGGAACCTACTAGCAAGAAGAAAATCACAACAAGGAGGGCAACACCTTCGAGAGCAAAGAGAGGACACAAGAAAACGGAAAGAGGACCTTCACCCCATAGTTCTCAAGTGGATAGTTTAAGATTAGTGCGACTAGTTTAGATTGTGGTAATTGTTTGATTTAAGGATTACCTAAGCCATGAGCCATTTATGTAATCGAGTTAAGTTTCGATTGGACTTGTGGAGCTTACTTTTATTCAAAGTTAATTTATGAAAAGTTTTTGAGAATTGTCAAGGTGATTTGGAACTAAGACCTTTTATGAAAGCGAATGTTTTATGAAAGAACAGTTTTAGTAACAACTCGGTTTTCGAAAAAGGGTGTTGAGAATATCAAGTACTTTTCAAACATGTCAACAATGTTTTATAAAAAAAAAATTGGCCTCATTTTTGGTAATTTTAATACACAAAGTTAATTATTTTGGTTTACGAAAATCGGGCTATTACACAGCAGGGCTCAAATATAAATATGTGTGAATCACATAGTTGCCCCATGGGCTCAAGAGTAAAACATCAGCATCAGCTATCAAAGTGCCAGCAAAAATACTAAGTATGTGAATCAAGAGGCCATAACAACAACTATGCTCAAAAGGAAACTATCCTAAGCCTCACTAAAAAAAAGCATATACAATACATATACATCAAAATAACACGGAGGCTTAGGTCCAAATAAATGCATCTAAATCCCATAATCCCTACTCTCCCTGTGAGGGAGAGTAATCCTGCTCGGCCGGACCTGGTGTATACTCCGACTCAGTACCTGAAAAATGGTAAGGAGGTGAGTATTACACAATAAAATAGGGAAGCAGTTTCTATTATGCTATACTGAACCACCAGGCCAAACACAAATATTCATATAGTGCATATAAACCAGAGAATCATTCCCATACAATTCATTGAAATCCATTTCAATATTCAATTTAATTCATTATAGCTTTAGCTTCCATATATTATACCTTTCCAATTTATTCTAAAATTTTGGTACTAGTTATATTCGTGCATAAGATCACAATCCATTTTTATCACCTCCACTTTGTGTTTTTGTAAAGACTTTTAGAAAATTATTGCGTGGATTTCCATCATTGTGTACAGTCTCCTTCGGACAACGTCTTACAGCAGCGCATCAAGTGCGTCTTACGCAGTCTATGCGTACAGTCTCCTACGGACAACGTCTTACAAGACCTGGATTCCACAATCGGAAGGTGCATCTGTAGTGTCCCGGTATTGATGGAACACCACGATGTGTGTTTGGGGTTGTTGCAGCTGACGAGGTGACCCTTGTCCTATGTACCCCCAGTGATAAGGGGATCAAGCCACACGTAGTTCTTGAGAGTAGGGATGAGAGAACATACCTTAGCCCCTATAGCATAACGATACTTATAGGGGAAGTTGTGTTGTGGTGCCTTATGGGCCTGTTCGGCCCAGTAGGGCTGACGTGGCTCTTAGAGGATAAGAATGATGAGTTATTCACCCTTATCCTGTACTAGAGAGCTCATGCTCATCCTGTAGCGGTAGGATTTATTATTGGTTAACCCTACAAGCCCCCAAGCTCGTATAGGCTCGAAGAGCCTGTGCTGAGCTTCTGAGAGTTGGTGATGACATAAAACATTGTCTGCGGCTGAGAACTTTTTATTCGGAGGAGTGTCGTGGATGGTTGATTAGGACGTATAAGACTGTTCGCAGTCAAGGCCCTTAGTCGTGTATCGTCATGTACTGAGTTCAAAGTCGAATTGGACTATTGTTTTTAAAGTCACGATGCTTTTAAGGAGACATCCTTTTATGCGCTTGCCATGGTGAAAGCCGAAAGGCTTGTGCCAAGGTATGCTGGCACGACTCAAACTATTATTTGAGTTCGAGATGTGCCAAGATTATCACCAATTGGATCGTAACGTTTACGAGGGATTGCTGTCGGAATGACAACCTTAGCCGAGGTGTATTCCTCGATCTGCGATGTATCTGGCCAGATATGAGCCGAGAGGCTTTGAGCCGAGAGGCTAAGCCAAGTTATCGGGTTGCAATCCTCGTTTTCACTTGTAGCCTCACCGATCTGGCCGGCTAACCGAGATCGTGGGCAAGTGCGTAAGAACATGATCCGAAGTGAGTGAGTTTAACATATGTCCTTAATAAGGAAGGTAAATTATCAATTTGTTGCCTCATGGGACGTGGTGGTCCTCTTTGGCACGACATTTGATCTCGAGTAACTTATGCATCATATAATACCAGTATCAAGGTTGGCCAATGTCAGCTATGTATATGCCTCATCACATACTAGTCCCCTACTCGGTAAAGCCTGAAAAGGCTTGTGTCGAGTTCATAAGGTCTGTGAAACGCTCAAGATCAACTCTGTACACCCTCCTTTACCTGAAAAAGGAGATCGAGAAAGCTCGTAGAAGATTGTGCCGGGTATATAAGAATTGTGAGACATTTATTGTTGTTGTTCGAGGCACCCTCGGACCCGGTATAGGTCCGAAAGCTCGGTGAGAGGTTCTAAAGATGTGGTGCGAAGGCACCCAAATATTGCCGGAGCATCTGCTGCTCAGGGCTTTACAGTTCTTCTCGGATTATTTTGTAGAGTCGGAGTCTGTTCCTTCCCCGAAGCAGCGAACATCGTGTTCGAGAATAGCCACTCGACCCGAAGAGTTGGAGGCTCGAATTACTTTCAAGACTCAGAGTCCATTCTATCCGCCGAGCAGTAAGCTTCATGGCCGAATAAGGTCACTCGAGTGGAAGTCATCGAAAGTTTATCAAGCTGATGAAGCGGCCGAGGATGCCAAGAAGGGAAAGAATGAAACCGAGGAGGCAAGAACAGGTAGAGAAGCCAAGGACGACCATTTCCCTTGTCGGAACTGTTTTGTCAACTTCAGTTGTTGAACCCCTCTTGAATCCGAGTAATTAGGGCGAAGGCAAGTTGATAGATCATCATAATAACAAAGCTGAAGCAAACTTTTACTCCATTGCATAACCAACCCCTTTACTCGATAAAGCCTGAAGAGGCTTGTGCCGAGTTAAGAAGTCCTTTAAGGTGTGAGTTGTTTTCCGCCAATTAGATCGTGTTCATCCAAGCCTCTTTGAGAGACTGTTGGATTCAGATCTGTGTAGGCGAACGCTGAGCGAAGGTTGAATATTTGCGAGTTGTGGGTGTGGAATCAGCATTGTGTGGTTCCTCGGAGATGCTGGGATCCGAATTAGATCACTGGGTGTTGGCACTGCGGACCGTTCTACCATATAGGTAAGGTCGCGATGGTGCGCAAACCAAGGAAAAAATGATCGGCAACCGGTGTGAAGGACTTGAATTAAGTTGGGTCGTCATACTCGGACTCGAATTAATATAGGTCATCATGCTCGGAAAATCCGATCGTTATGTTTGTACCCTGTTGAAGGTGCTGTAATATTAGATGCCCATCGTGACTTAGTAGTCTAGCACCGATTAATTTGAGGATATCTTTGGCGGTCGGAAGCTCGAAATGGGCCTTTTAGAGAAATGGGCCATCATAATCGTACCTCGCATGTGTAAACAAAATTAATAATTGGTAATCGTCGTTATTTAACAATTTATAACAATTAATAACAATAATAACAATTATTGGAAAAGATACGATGTATAATATCGGTATAGAGGTAGTAACAAATATAGTAATGACAATAATTAAATATCGTGCAAATAGACAGGATTGCCCATGAAAAGATGCATGATTTCAGGTATATCACGCGCAATAATTGATAACATACGCAATCATGTCAGAGCATTTAATGACAACAAATCAAATGATGAAAGCGTCAAATCATGGAAAACAACAATGTACGATTGCCGGAAACTGTAGTGTCCCGGTATTGATGGAACACCACGATGTGTGTTTGGGGTTGTTGCAGCTGACGAGGTGACCCCGGTCCTACGTACCCCCAGTGATAAGGGGATCAAGCCACACGTAGTTCTTGAGAGTAGGGATGAGAGAACATACCTTAGCCCCTATAGCTTGACGATACTTATAGGGGAAGTTGTGTTGTGGTGCCTTATGGGCCTGTTCGGCCCAGTAGGGCTGACGTGGCTCTTAGAGGATAAGAAGGATGAGTTATTCACCCTTATCCTGTACTAGAGAGCTCATGCTCATCCTGTAGCGGTAGGATTTATTATTGGTTAACCCTACAAGCCCCCAAGCTCGTATAGGCTCGAAGAGCCTGTGCTGAGCTTCTGAGAGTTGGTGATGACATAAAACATTGTCTGCGGCTGAGAACTTTTTATTCGGAGGAGTGTCGTGGATGGTTGATTATGACGTATAACACTGTTCGCAGTCAAGGCCCTTAGTCGTGTATCGTCATGTACTGAGTTCAAAGTCGAATTGGACTATTGTTTTTAAAGTCACGATGCTTTTAAGGAGACATCCTTTTATGCGCTTGCCATGGTGAAAGCCGAAAGGCTTGTGCCAAGGTATGCTGGCACGACTCAAACTATTATTTGAGTTCGAGGTGTGCCAAGATTATCACCAATTGGATCGTAACGTTTACGAGGGATTGCTGTCGGAATGACAACCTTAGCCGAGGTGTATTCCTCGATCCGCGATGTATCTGGCCAGATATGAGCCGAGAGGCTTTGAGCTGAGAGGCTAAGCCAAGTTATCGGGTTGCAATCCTCGTTTTCACTTGTAGCCTCACCGATCTGGCCGGCTAACCGAGATCGTGGGCAAGTGCGTAAGAACATGATCCGAAGTGAGTGAGTTTAACATATGTCCTTAATAAGGAAGGTAAATTATCAATTTGTTGCCTCATGGGACGTGGTGGTCCTCTTTGGCACGACATTTGATCTCGAATAACTTATGCATCATATAATACCAGTATCAAGGTTGGCCAATGTCAGCTATGTATATGCCTCATCACATACTAGTCCCCTACTCGGTAAAGCCTGAAAAGGCTTGTGTTGAGTTCATAAGGTCTGTGAAACGCTCAAGATCAACTCTGTACACCCTCCTTTACCTGAAAAAGGAGATCGAGAAAGCTCGTAGAAGATTGTGCCGGGTATATAAGAATTGTGAGACATTTATTGTTGTTGTTCGAGGCACCCTCGGACCCGGTATAGGTCCGAAAGCTCGGTGAGAGGTTCTAAAGATGTGGTGCGAAGGCACCCAAATATTGCCGGAGCATCTGCTGCTCAGGGCTTTACAGTTCTTCTCGGATTATTTTGTAGAGTCGGAGTCCGTTCCTTCCCCGAAGCAGCGAACATCGTGTTCGAGAATAGCCACTCGACCCGAAGAGTTGGAGGCTCGAATTACTTTCAAGACTCAGAGTCCATTCTATCCGCCGAGCAGTAAGCTTCATGGCCGAATAAGGTCACTCGAGTGGAAGTCATCGAAAGTTTATCAAGCTGATGAAGCGGCCGAGGATGCCGAGAAGGGAAAGAATGAAATCGAGGAGGCAAGAACAGGTAGAGAAGCCAAGGACGACCATTTCCCTTGTCGGAACTGTTTTGTCAACTTCAGTTGTTGAACCCCTCTTGAATCCGAGTAATTAGGGCGAAGGCAAGTTGATAGATCATCATAATAACAAAGCTGAAGCAAACTTTTACTCCATTGCATAATCAACCCCTTTACTCGATAAAGCCTGAAGAGGCTTGTGCCGAGTTAAGAAGTCCTTTAAGGTGTGAGTTGTTTTCCGCCAATTAGATCGTGTTCATCCCAACCTCTTTGAGAGACTGTTGGATTCAGATCTGTGTAGGCGAACGCTGAGCGAAGGTTGAATATTTGCGAGTTGTGGGTGTGGAATCAGCATTGTGTGGTTCCTCGGAGATGCTGGGATCCGAATTAGATCACTGGGTGTTGTCACTGCGGACCGTTCTACCATATAGGTAAGGTCGCGATGGTGCGCAAACCAAGGAAAAAATGATCGGCAACCGGTGTGAAGGACTTGAATTAAGTTGGGTCGTCATACTCGGACTCGAATTAATATAGGTCATCATGCTCGGAAAATCCGATCGTTATGTTTGTACCCTGTTGAAGGTGCTGTAATATTAGATGCCCATCGTGACTTAGTAGTCTAGCACCGATTAATTTGAGGATATCTTTGGCGGTCGGAAGCTCGAAATGGGCCTTTTAGAGAAATGGGCCATCATAATCGTACCTCGCATGTGTAAACAAAATTAATAATTGGTAATCGTCGTTATTTAACAATTTATAACAATTAATAACGATAATAACAATTATTGGAAAAGATACGATGTATAATATCGGTATAGAGGTAGTAACAAATATAGTAATGACAATAATTAAATATCGTGCAAATAGACAGGATTGCCCATGAAAAGATGCATGATTTCAGGTATATCACGCGCAATAATTGATAACATACGCAATCATGTCAGAGCATTTAATGACAACAAATCAAATGATGAAAGCGTCAAATCATGGAAAACGACAATGTACGATTGCCGGAAACTGTAGTGTCCCGGTATTGATGGAACACCACGATGTGTGTTTGGGGTTGTTGCAGCTGACGAGGTGACCCCGGTCCTACGTACCCCCAGTGATAAGGGGATCAAGCCACACGTAGTTCTTGAGAGTAGGGATGAGAGAACATACCTTAGCCCCTATAGCTTGACGATACTTATAGGGGAAGTTGTGTTGTGGTGCCTTATGGGCCTGTTCGGCCCAGTAGGGCTGACGTGGCTCTTAGAGGATAAGAAGGATGAGTTATTCACCCTTATCCTGTACTAGAGAGCTCATGCTCATCCTGTAGCGGTAGGATTTATTATTGGTTAACCCTACAAGCCCCCAAGCTCGTATAGGCTCGAAGAGCCTGTGCTGAGCTTCTGAGAGTTGGTGATGACATAAAACATTGTCTGCGGCTGAGAACTTTTTATTCGGAGGAGTGTCGTGGATGGTTGATTATGACGTATAACACTGTTCGCAATCAAGGCCCTTAGTCGTGTATCGTCATGTACTGAGTTCAAAGTCGAATTGGACTATTGTTTTTAAAGTCACGATGATTTTAAGGAGACATCCTTTTATGCGCTTGCCATGGTGAAAGCCGAAAGGCTTGTGCCAAGGTATGCTGGCACGACTCAAACTATTATTTGAGTTCGAGGTGTGCCAAGATTATCACCAATTGGATCGTAACGTTTACGAGGGATTGCTGTCGGAATGACAACCTTAGCCGAGGTGTATTCCTCGATCCGCGATGTATCTGGCCAGATATGAGCCGAGAGGCTTTGAGCTGAGAGGCTAAGCCAAGTTATCGGGTTGCAATCCTCGTTTTCACTTGTAGCCTCACCGATCTGGCCGGCTAACCGAGATCGTGGGCAAGTGCGTAAGAACATGATCCGAAGTGAGTGAGTTTAACATATGTCCTTAATAAGGAAGGTAAATTATCAATTTGTTGCCTCATGGGACGTGGTGGTCCTCTTTGGCACGACATTTGATCTCGAGTAACTTATGCATCATATAATACCAGTATCAAGGTTGGTCAATGTCAGCTATGTATATGCCTCATCACATACTAGTCCCCTACTCGGTAAAGCCTGAAAAGGCTTGTGTCGAGTTCATAAGGTCTGTGAAACGCTCAAGATCAACTCTGTACACCCTCCTTTACCTGAAAAAGGAGATCGAGAAAGCTCGTAGAAGATTGTGCCGGGTATATAAGAATTGTGAGACATTTATTGTTGTTGTTCGAGGCACCCTCGGACCCGGTATAGGTCCGAAAGCTCGGTGAGAGGTTCTAAAGATGTGGTGCGAAGGCACCCAAATATTGCCGGAGCATCTGCTGCTCAGGGCTTTACAGTTCTTCTCGGATTATTTTGTAGAGTCGGAGTCCGTTCCTTCCCCGAAGCAGCGAACATCGTGTTCGAGAATAGCCACTCGACCCGAAGAGTTGGAGGCTCGAATTACTTTCAAGACTCAGAGTCCATTCTATCCGCCGAGCAGTAAGCTTCATGGCCGAATAAGGTCACTCGAGTGGAAGTCATCGAAAGTTTATCAAGCTGATGAAGCGGCCGAGGATGCCGAGAAGGGAAAGAATGAAATCGAGGAGGCAAGAACAGGTAGAGAAGCCAAGGACGACCATTTCCCTTGTCGGAACTGTTTTGTCAACTTCAGTTGTTGAACCCCTCTTGAATCCGAGTAATTAGGGCGAAGGCAAGTTGATAGATCATCATAATAACAAAGCTGAAGCAAACTTTTACTCCATTGCATAATCAACCCCTTTACTCGATAAAGCCTGAAGAGGCTTGTGCCGAGTTAAGAAGTCCTTTAAGGTGTGAGTTGTTTTCCGCCAATTAGATCGTGTTCATCCCAACCTCTTTGAGAGACTGTTGGATTCAGATCTGTGTAGGCGAACGCTGAGCGAAGGTTGAATATTTGCTAGTTGTGGGTGTGGAATCAGCATTGTGTGGTTCCTCGGAGATGCTGGGATCCGAATTAGATCACTGGGTGTTGTCACTGCGGACCGTTCTACCATATAGGTAAGGTCGCGATGGTGCGCAAACCAAGGAAAAAATGATCGGCAACCGGTGTGAAGGACTTGAATTAAGTTGGGTCGTCATACTCGGACTCGAATTAATATAGGTCATCATGCTCGGAAAATCCGATCGTTATGTTTGTACCCTGTTGAAGGTGCTGTAATATTAGATGCCCATCGTGACTTAGTAGTCTAGCACCGATTAATTTGAGGATATCTTTGGCGGTCGGAAGCTCGAAATGGGCCTTTTAGAGAAATGGGCCATCATAATCGTACCTCGCATGTGTAAACAAAATTAATAATTGGTAATCGTCGTTATTTAACAATTTATAACAATTAATAACGATAATAACAATTATTGGAAAAGATACGATGTATAATATCGGTATAGAGGTAGTAACAAATATAGTAATGACAATAATTAAATATCGTGCAAATAGACAGGATTGCCCATGAAAAGATGCATGATTTCAGGTATATCACGCGCAATAATTGATAACATACGCAATCATGTCAGAGCATTTAATGACAACAAATCAAATGATGAAAGCGTCAAATCATGGAAAACGACAATGTACGATTGCCGGAAACTGTAGTGTCCCGGTATTGATGGAACACCACGATGTGTGTTTGGGGTTGTTGCAGCTGACGAGGTGACCCCGGTCCTACGTACCCCCAGTGATAAGGGGATCAAGCCACACGTAGTTCTTGAGAGTAGGGATGAGAGAACATACCTTAGCCCCTATAGCTTGACGATACTTATAGGGGAAGTTGTGTTGTGGTGCCTTATGGGCCTGTTCGGCCCAGTAGGGCTGACGTGGCTCTTAGAGGATAAGAAGGATGAGTTATTCACCCTTATCCTGTACTAGAGAGCTCATGCTAATCCTATAGCGGTAGGATTTATTATTGGTTAACCCTACAAGCCCCCAAGCTCGTATAGGCTCGAAGAGCCTGTGCTGAGCTTCTGAGAGTTGGTGATGACATAAAACATTGTCTGCGGCTGAGAACTTTTTATTCGGAGGAGTGTCGTGGATGGTTGATTAGGACGTATAAGACTGTTCGCAGTCAAGGCCCTTAGTCGTGTATCGTCATGTACTGAGTTCAAAGTCGAATTGGACTATTGTTTTTAAAGTCACGATGCTTTTAAGGAGACATCCTTTTATGCGCTTGCCATGGTGAAAGCCGAAAGGCTTGTGCCAAGGTATGCTGGCACGACTCAAACTATTATTTGAGTTCGAGGTGTGCCAAGATTATCACCAATTGGATCGTAACGTTTACGAGGGATTGCTGTCGGAATGACAACCTTAGCCGAGGTGTATTCCTCGATCCGCGATGTATCTGGCCAGATATGAGCCGAGAGGCTTTGAGCCGAGAGGCTAAGCCAAGTTATCGGGTTGCAATCCTCGTTTTCACTTGTAGCCTCACCGATCTGGCCGGCTAACCGAGATCGTGGGCAAGTGCGTAAGAACATGATCCGAAGTGAGTGAGTTTAACATATGTCCTTAATAAGGAAGGTAAATTATCAATTTGTTGCCTCATGGGATGTGGTGGTCCTCTTTGGCACGACATTTGATCTCGAGTAACTTATGCATCATATAATACCAGTATCAAGGTTGGCCAATGTCAGCTATGTATATGCCTCATCACATACTAGTCCCCTACTCGGTAAAGCCTGAAAAGGCTTGTGTCGAGTTCATAAGGTCTGTGAAACGCTCAAGATCAACTCTGTACACCCTCCTTTACCTGAAAAAGGAGATCGAGAAAGCTCGTAGAAGATTGTGCCGGGTATATAAGAATTGTGAGACATTTATTGTTGTTGTTCGAGGCACCCTCGAACCCGGTATAGGTCCGAAAGCTCGGTGAGAGGTTCTAAAGATGTGGTGCGAAGGCACCCAAATATTGCCGGAGCATCTGCTGCTCAGGGCTTTACAGTTCTTCTCGGATTATTTTGTAGAGTCGGAGTCCGTTCCTTCCCCGAAGCAGCGAACATCGTGTTCGAGAATAGCCACTCGACCCGAAGAGTTGGAGGCTCGAATTACTTTCAAGACTCAGAGTCCATTCTATCCGCCGAGCAGTAAGCTTCATGGCCGAATAAGGTCACTCGAGTGGAAGTCATCGAAAGTTTATCAAGCTGATGAAGCGGTCGAGGATGCCGAGAAGGGAAAGAATGAAATCGAGGAGGCAAGAACAGGTAGAGAAGCCAAGGACGACCATTTCCCTTGTCGGAACTGTTTTGTCAACTTCAGTTGTTGAACCCCTCTTGAATCCGAGTAATTAGGGCGAAGGCAAGTTGATAGATCATCATAATAACAAAGCTGAAGCAAACTTTTACTCCATTGCATAACCAACCCCTTTACTCGATAACGCCTGAAGAGGCTTGTGCCGAGTTAAGAAGTCCTTTAAGGTGTGAGTTGTTTTCCGCCAATTAGATCGTGTTCATCCAAGCCTCTTTGAGAGACTGTTGGATTCAGATCTGTGTAGGCGAACGCTGAGCGAAGGTTGAATATTTGCGAGTTGTGGGTGTGGAATCAGCATTGTGTGGTTCCTCGGAGATGTTGGGATCCGAATTAGATCACTGGGTGTTGGCACTGCGGACCGTTCTACCATATAGGTAAGGTCGCGATGGTGCGCAAACCAAGGAAAAAATGATCGGCAACCGGTGTGAAGGACTTGAATTAAGTTGGGTCGTCATACTCGGACTCGAATTAATATAGGTCATCATGCTCGGCAAATCCGATCGTTATGTTTGTACCCTGTTGATGGTGCTGTAATATTAGATGCCCATCGTGGCTTAGTAGTCTAGCACCGATTAATTTGAGGATATCTTTGGCGGTCGGAAGCTCGAAATGGGCCTTTTAGAGAAATGGGCCATCATAATCGTACCTCGCATGTGTAAACAAAATTAATAATTGGTAATCGTCGTTATTTAACAATTTTTTATAACAATTAATAACGATAATAACAATTATTGGAAAAGATACGATGTATAATATCGGTATAGAGGTAGTAACAAATATAGTAATGACAATAATTAAATATCGTGCACACAGACAGGATTGCCCATGAAAAGATGCATGATTTCAGGTATATCACGCGCAATAATTGATAACATACGCAATCATGTCAGAGCATTTAATGACAACAAATCAAATGATGAAAGCGTCAAATCATGGAAAACGACAATGTACGATTGCCGGAAACTGTAGTGTCCCGGTATTGATGGAACACCACAATGTGTGTTTGGGGTTGTTGCAGCTGACGAGGTGACCCCGGTCCTACGTACCCCCAGTGATAAGGGGATCAAGCCACACGTAGTTCTTGAGAGTAGGGATGAGAGAACATACCTTAGCCCCTATAGCTTGACGATACTTATAGGGGAAGTTGTGTTGTGGTGCCTTATGGGCCTGTTCGGCCCAGTAGGGCGGACGTGGCTCTTAGAGGATAAGAAGGATGAGTTATTCACCCTTATCCTGTACTAGAGAGCTCATGCTCATCCTGTAGCGGTAGGATTTATTATTGGTTAACCTTACAGCATCCATCATTGCATACAGTCTCCTTCGGACAACGTCTTACAGCAGTGCATCAAGTGCGTCTTACGCGATCTATGCTTACAGTCTCCTACGGACAACTTCTTACAAGATCTGGAGAGGCACAATCCAATTATATAATTAATTAATATATGGTGCGTGTGCCCATAATTGCGTACAGTCTCCTTCGGACAACGTCTTACAGCAGCGCATCAAGTGCGTCTTACGCGGTCAATGTGTACAGTCTCCTACGGACAACGTCTTACAAGACCTGGATCACACACTCTTTGTTCTTTAAGTATTTGAATTCCATTTTTCAATTATTTCATTGAGTGTTAATCTCATGGATTTCAGTTTTTAACCATATAATTATAATTTCGGATTTCTCAAGAGTCATTTATGCCACTTCTAGCATCATACATAGTAACATTCATAAATTCTAGGACTCCACATGATTTAGCAAAATAACAACCTCATAAATAAATCTCATATTCACATTTAGGCACAATATTCACCACTTAATCAAATATCATAGTCTCATTTAGGTCCAACATAACATATCACAACACTCATAAGCATAATCCCAATTTAACATATTATTAACTACCCTAGGGTTCTTATTCTATTAACACATACCTCCTAGCAACCCAATATACACACAATATAACCTACCCCCTATAATATGGTAACACAAACCTCCTTACCTCAATTGCTTAGAGATAGGGAGATTTTAACTTGCTCCCAAAAATTGAGCCTTCCCACCAAAGAGATACCAAATCAAAGGGTGAGGATAGAACCTAATAGAGAGTCACAAAAGAGAGGAATCATCATTTATGCCATGTTTCAAGTCAAGACTCAATGAAAAGTGGAGTCTCCAAAGCCTAGTATTTGAAAACCACCATTGATGGTAGAGAGAGAGGAAAACGAATTTTGAGAGAGGGAAGGAAGAAATCAAAACTTAAACACTTACCTTGAGATGAGAAAGAAGGAGTTACAATGATAGAGATGCAAAGATCACTTGTTCTTGGTTGATTTTGAGAAAAGAAAATGGAACCCCTATGAGGAAGAGGAGGGAGGCGTGAATGAGAGTGAGGAAGATGAAGATGAGGGTGATAGAGTGTTGGTTATGAGAGTAAGAGGGAGTGATTTCATTTGTTTTGGGGAGGAAAATGAGTGGACCAAAATTAAAGCCCAAAATAAAGATTCCCTTTGTGTGGAGGGGAGTGCATCACGTGCACTCCACTTTTCCCTTTTTTTTTGTACAGACCATAAAGTAATCGATTACCCTAACCTGGTAATCGATTATTCCTTCAGTGCAACATTTTTAGGACTTCCAACCTGAGGCCTTGTAATCGATTACTTGGCAATAAAGTAATCGATTACAATTTGATGCAACAATTTTGGTGTTTTCAGCAGAGGCTCAGTAATCGATTACTTTCCCAAGAGTAATCGATTACTCTTCAATGCAACATTTTGGTGCAATTTGGCTGAGAGCCAGTAATCGATTAACTCACCCAAAGTAATCGATTACTTTGCTGTTTTTCCATCTTCTCATGGTTTCTAACTCTAGAACATTTTCCTTAGTTCCTATACCCCCTTAGGCTATGTTTTCTATGCTGAACCCTATCTCTTAATCTTATGAGTCTCATAATTCCATCTCAACTTAATACAATAACTTGCATAATTCACATTATATTAAGCATTGTAAATTGAGGATGTTACACGCACCACACCCACCACACCACACCAAATCACATCAACAAGCCCTCCACCCCCACGGTTGGTCCCTTCTTCAAATCGCATCACAACGGTTGGTCCCTTCTTCACCGCCACCGCCACCGCACCACAACAAATCGCATCAAATCCTCCAAGCCATGGTTTCTGGCTCGCTGGTTCACTACCTCGCGCCGTCATTGGTTGCCTTTCTGGTTTGGTGCCTTGAGTCGTCGCATGTCGCTAGTCGCTGGTCTTCACTCTTCATTATTCACTGATCTAAGGTTTGCTTGTGCTTTGGGTTATTTATTTGCCCTGCAGCTCTGCCTCTGCGTTTTATTTTTTCTGATCCTTAGCATTGTTGGTGGCTGGTGTTTATTGTTCAATAAGGATAAGGAGCATGGTTTTTAAAAAAGAAGTGGATTAAGATTTGTGAAAGTAGAAGCAATTAAGAAGATCTCTGAAGTTTCTTTTTTTTTAAATTTTTTTCCCTTCTTTTAGATTTTATTTATGATAAACTCAAAAGATATATATATATATATATATATATATATATGTATTATGTATATGTATGTACTGCATGACTCGAAGTATCATGGGATTTAAGCTCGCACATGGTTTGTTACATTGTCCCACTAATGAAGTGGTAAATTGGGGATTTCATTGAAATACAGGGTTTTAAAAGTTTGATATATGCTATTCAGTACCATTTGAATTGCAGATGAAGCTCTCATCTCTACTTATCTGTTATTTTTACTTATCCTCGGTTATTTTTGATGAACTTGTTTCAGAGGAAAAGTGACGAGCTTGCTTTGGCATCTGGAGAACATGAAGAGTCTGTTAATAATGTAATAGGAGGATGGATCAAGTAAGGGTTAAATGGGTTATTTGGCCCATATAAAGAAAGGGAGTAGGATAATTATAGTTAGATAATTAAATAAATAGTTTATTAAATATTTCTAATTCTAGAATGTTCTTAGTTATTAGGATCTTGCTGTAACACCCTCACATTTAATTAGTTAAAATTAGGTTTTATTAAAATTCGTACTTGAAAATTTCGACGAGAATCCGGCAGAGTTTCCTCTGTTTATCGGACCTCACAAAAATTTGCATCTTTTAAACCTGCCAGTCCAGAATATTACAAAACCTAAAATTATATATAACTTCGGCTACTTCGCACTAATGCCCTTTTCAAAAATAACATAAGTTTCTAGGATTCTAAAAAAATAAACCATAATAATTACACCAAATTAATTTAGGTTCTCTCGCGACTAAATTACACTCCACGGTGTGGAGTGTATCCCTGTTCGGCCATAACTTGTGTAAACTCCACTTTTGTACTTGTAAAAATATAGCAAGAAGGGTAGCATTACACAGAACTTAGGAAATAATTTCTAAGAATTCATAATAATAAACTAAGCCTAACATTTATATTTACATCGTAATAATCATAATCATTTTCAAGTATTTCACAACACAGATATGCATCATTCACAATCACAAAATGTGTCATTTCCTTCAAAATTATTTTCTTATCTTCCTTTTTCATTCTTAGCTTTTCTCATCTTTCCGCTTTCCTTTCTTCTTTTCTTTTCTTTCTTGTCTTTTCTTATAAAGTACCATTAGGTATTTTTGTATGCACCTGTTAGGATGGTGTCTTCACCCAATAGGATTTCTTACCTTCATCCAAGATTTTCTTACCACATAGACCATTAGCTCGTTAGAGCCTTTTCTTTGTTCTTTTCTTTCGTGCTTTCTTACACGTTTCATTATTTATTTTTATCAATTTACCAGGTAGCTATTGATCTCGCGCGGATTCCAAACACCTAACGAGACTTTGGATCTATGGGATTTACTTACCTGAGTGAGGACTTCACCTATTGGGAATTCGAGTCTATTCCTTAAAATAGACTCTGTCCTAACATGGCACCTACTGGGTACGGATACCCGTCACGCGATCAATAGCTGCTGCCTTTTGTTTAATTCATTTATTCCAATGACAATCCAGTCCAGTTTAATTCAAACATATTTGATTCACACTAACATGCAGCAGACAAAATTTTACTCCATAATTAGATACCAACCAGATATCAGCCCATAATCAATAAAAATAATCAATACAATTAATCAATTCATAACCAATTTTAAGTTCACCAAAAATTAACCAAATAATCAATTAACCAATAATCAATAAAAATAATCAATTCATCAAACATAAGCGTGTTCATTTCTTTAATTTAATAACAGACTTATTATCAACATTAACTACACTATTGTTCATTATTCTAATTAATTTTTCCTACTCCTAGCCACCACTATAAACAACCTAGAAATCATGCCCTAAATTAAGGTAATACAACCCTCTTACCTGGAAGTCCTGACAAAAGGAATAATATATATAACGTTCGCGTCCGCGCCTTACTCGAGGGTCAGGGACAACAATAACGTGTTGGATCTAAACAGGGACACACGTTAAAACTAATTATAACATTAAAAGTATATATATATATCTATAAATATATCAACTAGATTCATTTTTGTCAAAATAATAACTATATCTCATTATACAATAAAAATATATCATTTTTTCCCAGAACATCTCTTTATTTGAAAATATAAGGATAATAAAAATATTGATGGATCGTCGAATAAATTGCATGGATGGGTAGAGGGAGTTAAGAAAGTTATTTACGTAAGAAGGATTTGAGATTGAACGGTTGGATATTAATAGACCGGAAAAACAAGAAAAAATCAAAATCTCCCTTCTGTTCTCGTTACATGCCTCCTTCTCCTCTCTCCGACGCCTTATTCTTTTCCTTTTCTTCTTTCTTTTACGTTGCTTCTTTCTTTTCTATCACTCTTTTCAATTCTTTGGTTCTCTCTCTCACCTACTCTCTTTCTCTCTCACGTTTTAACTTCCTTTCTTTTATTTTTTATTTTTTTGTTTTGTTTACGTGGGTGGCCTTATGGCCACCACTCTTTTGATTTATTTATTTTTTCTTCTACGGGTGGGTACTGGGGCTATCTTGGGTAGATTTAGGAAATATTAAATATATATATATATATATATATATATATAATGTTTTGTTTTCATTTATGAGTCAATGTGTGTAGGTATTTTTGATTATAACTAAAAGCTTGATGATTCTGAAAATAAAATACATTTTAGTAGAATAACATTGTATTTTTAATTACTCAAAACTGATTGAAAAATAATAAAGTTACCAGTCCCAACAGATAGCTATTGCGTAAGAAAAAGTTTCGAAATTCACAAGTAAGTACGTTTTCTCAATCCTGATGTTAAACTTATAGAATATAATATTTATAATTTTGAAATAGAAGATCATTATATATAACTTGTACCGATAATATATTAAAACCAGTCCAAAAGCTAAAAATAAAATAGCCTCCGAACACTATGAGAATTTGCAAGGACACTCAAAATATTAAGCTAAACATATTTTTCTAAAGAAACTATTTATAAAAATGCCTCTAAGGCTTGCCACTTGAGCTCCCTGTCAAAATGTCAATTAAACTAAATAAAAGTACTACTTTATTTTTGGAAAACATATGATAACAAATTTATACTTATTTTGACTAAAAAACATATTTCAATTAAAATAATGAAATAAAATTTTTTATTACAACACTCAAATCTTGAAAACATAATAATATTAAATCAATTAATTACATTATTCTTAATTTTCTATTATTATATGTTTCTAATACTAAAAGATCCTCTCTACACTCATCTAACCTTGTTATTATTATTACTATTATTCTAATTATATTTGGGATTAAAATTTGGGATGTTACACTTGCCACTTGTGTGATGCTTATTACTTCTAGGGTTTGTTATTTCATTATATAAGCATTGTATTCCTTACTGAACAATCAATGAAAAATGATAAGGTTCTTTTAATTGTCTTTTATTAGTTTTATTTAGGAGTAGAATAGTTTAGTATTCTTGGTAGGAGCATTTTCTTCCTATCAATTTGGTGCTTTCATTCTTGATTATCATGCCTCCCTCATTATCAAACATAATGGCAGATTTGCAACATCGTATGAAGGAAAGTGAGGAACGTATGAAGGCCAGTGATGATGCTTTCTATGCTACAATGGTTGAGATAGACAAAAAAAATAGCAATCATCCAACTTTCTTCCCCTCATAACACACAGATGCCACCACAAACTCCTCTTCCCCATTACCCACTACCAAAACCACCCTACAACCCACCATCAATCATTTTCATTCTTTGCCACAATGGCCAGCACCACAACCACCCTATTATTCATCATATAACCAAGCACAAATAGAAACCCCTCACCCTTATGGTCCATTTCCTTCTCAGATCTGCCAAATATATTCATATAAACAACTGCCTTTCTTTTCATATCAACTACCACAAATCTCACCTTCTCCCATATACCCCTTTGTTCATTCCCAACCCCAATAGAAACAAAATCAAAAGCAGAAAATGAAGAAAAAAATGAAGCCACCGCATCTCAAATGTCGGCCACCTCTGATGAAGCATCATGGACAAGTTCGGCACCGCCACCATCAACCACCGCGGTTCCTGCGGCAGCGACACCGTGAAAACCAACTTCACCTCTAGATCTGCACTCTCTAACAACAGATCTGAAAGATGAGAGGGAACGGGAGGATTTCCATAACTGTCGTGCGACACCATGGGAACCACCGTCTCCACCGCGAGCTCCACCATGGGAGCCATCATCACCGACGCAAGCTCAGCCACCAAAGTTGCACCGGAAATCGTCTCCGACGAAACGTACGAACCCAAGAAAGAGAATGAGGTAGGCCGCGGTTGGCCACCATGGAAGCCACCACGAGAGCTGTCATGCCTCTCACCGGAAATCGCTGTTGGCAAGAGAGAGGGAAAGAGAGAGGGAAGAGATTCTCTCTCTAACACTCACAAGATAGAGATAAAAGATGATACTCAAGAGAGAGAAAAAAATAATATTGCCTCTGCATCTCGTGGCATGCACGATTTGTTTAAAGGAAGGAAGAATGGTTTCAGATCTGGAATTTTTCTTCAAGTTCTGAAAAGAGGCATAATTAAAGTGCCAAAATGTATAAGTCCTCCCGTTGATTCATTTGTTTGGCATGAACCCCACACACGGTTTCTTACTTCTACAATGCCCCATAATTTCAACTCATTTCCTCTTGGTATATTCTCATTTTCTCTTTGCCCCAATACATGTGTGACCCCATTTACCATTTCTCTTTGGGTTCATACTGAAGGCAACATTGTTGGGCCATTGCATTTCTTAATCACATGGAATAGCCCTCAAGTGATGAGTTTACTTTTACAAAATCTTCAATCCCAATTGGTTTGCAAATTTGCCATGGCTCAATTAAATTGCCCATTTAATTTCCAAGATGTTGAAGCCTTCCCATATGTTGTCCACACTATTCGTTTTGATAAAAGGGAAGCCAATTATGTCAATTGGGCCAATCATAATCAGTGCCTTATTTCTTCTAAGGTTGAATTCAAATTTTATCAACAATTGCATACCACATTCAACCTTGAGGACAAGGTTGATCTTCAAGGGGTTGACAATAATAGGAGGATGGATCAAGTAAGGGTTAAGTGGGTTATTTGGCCCATATGGAGAAAGGGAGTATGATAATTATAGTTAGATAATTAAATAAATAGTTTATTAAATATTTCTAATTCTAGAATGTTCTTAGTTATTAGAATCTTGCCACTTGTGTGGTGCTTATTACTTCTAGGGTTTGTTATTTCATTATATAAGTATTGTATTCCTTATTGAACAATCAATGAAAAATGATAAGTTTCTTTTAATTGTCTTTTATTAGCTTTCTTTAGGAGTAGAATAGTTTAATATTCTTGGTAGGAGCATTTTCTTCCTATCAATTTATTTTTCATTGATACTAATTAATAGTAGGTACATTCCTTATATAGTAAATAAGGAACCCTAAAACTAATATTAGCCATACACTTGGCATAATCTTAAAACACTAGAACATTCTAGACAATATAATAATAAAGATAATTATAGCAATTATTAAATGATTTATATAAATAACTATCCTATCCCTTTTCTCCAAATGGGCCAAATACTCCATTTTAACCTTCTATCATTACCAACCCCTTGAAGATCAACCTTGTCCTCAAGGTTGAACTTCTTAACAAATTGAAGAACTTGGGAGCAACCACTATATTCCATACCACATTTTCCTTTGTCCTGAAAAACCCATAAAGGCCCAATATTCAAGTTTGAAATTGCGTTCCAAATGATGTTGCCCAACAAAAGCGATCCAATAGGAGAAGAAAAACCACATTTATTTGTTGAAGCATTGGGTGCCTCCAATTTGAGAATCACATGCGGAGTAAGGGATATGGAAATACAAGGAGGTAATATGGCATCATGGTTTTGACCTTTACTATAGTGGCCCACTAAAAGGAATAAAAACCCATTAATTGATACCATGATTTTGTTGTTATTAGGAATGGAGGATGTAGTAACGTGTATAGCTGTTGGACGGGGTAAAACAATTTCCTTAGCTTTGAGATGCTTTTCTACCGAGGTGGGTCCCTGCAATGAATAGTGGATTGGTTGTTGGTTGGTATGTGGTGTTGGAATGGCCATGTGGCTTGATGGGAGTGGCTGATTTAGCAGCACAAGGATTGTGCTTTCTATGGATGGCTGAGATTGCTCTATCCTTTGCATGAGTGGATGAGATTGCACCATTATTTTCCAAAACAAAGTGTCAAAACCAATCTCTTTTTTTCTTCCGTCCAACATGTGCTTTGCACCAAGAGGTTTTTCCCTGTAACTACTACATGAAAACTTAACCATTACTGTGGCCTCTTTCTCTTTCTCTCTCTCAATTCTCTGGCCAGAGACGATTTCTGGCGCCGGATACAAAGGCTCCCACGGCGGAGATTGTGGCATTGACAACATTTCAAAGGCGTCAAACACGATGGTGAAGGAGATTGAATCACGACGACGGCAACGGGAGGCGCGACATCGTCATGTGACGAGTGTGGCAGTGTTGCGGTGGAGAGCGGTGCCGGCGATGGCGGCTTCTCACGGTGGCTAATCGAGATCTCGTTCCCTTCAGACACCGGTGGCGCATCAAACTCCGGTAACAGTAGCGCACAAAGTAGCTCAGTCCCGCACCGCTGCTGTTTGTGACACCCTCGGTATATTCCAAGTAATTAATACAACAATTATATTAATATTCGTCTTAGTTATGGATCGACTTGTTAGTATTTAGAAAATGTGGAAAACAAAATTTTCTTTTCATTTTCTATCGGGCAGGTGCACAAACCAAAACCTGGAATTCTTGGAGCATATAATTTATATCATTTTAAACCTTGTATTGAATTCGGCATTTTCTAAGACAAGAAATTTTTTTCAGAATCCAGATAGCATCGGTACTTTGAAAGCGAATTTACATAGTAAAATTAAGCGATGCCATCCAATCTTTTCTTTCGCGAAACTGATACCATTTTCAAATAACGTAGTCGAATCCTTTGATTAATCCATATCAGAGTAAGAGGAAATAGTAGGACTATTCACAGTTACAATATAACAATATATATATAGTAAGTCATGAAATACATAGTCCCAAGTTGTGTCTCCAAGAACCAACACAAGTCCATAAAAGATCCATGTCAAAGTAAAACCATACCCCTAGAGCTCTCAAGAGCATATCTACAATATATACATCTCAAAAATATGAAACTCCAGAGTAGGTCACATAGACAGCAGTAGTAGTAGTAGTCTCCAGGTAGCAGAAGTAGTAGTCATCATCCAAACATCACAGCAGCAGCAGCAACTCATCCATAGCATCCACCACATCGAATCCCCTGATCCTCATCATCTACCATATGCACATACCTAGGGATCATCGTCCCTCCACTGACTCCCGTTAGAGTGTACGACAGGCTCGCCTCCGCTCTCGTCCTCCACAAGGTCCTCCTCGATCTCATCCGATGGAGTGGGTACCCTACCACTGGGTACAGGGTCAGGTGATGGCGAGACCCTAACAGGGCTCCTCGGATCAGATGGGGGAGTCTCCTGACGGAAGACTCTCGAAGAAAAAGGGTGTGAGCGGGTAGGTCGAAAACGAGAACTATGATATGAGCGAGCTGGTCGTGTGGGAGGTGGTCCATGATAAGTGTAAAGGGGTGGTACGCGCATAGTGTATATGATGGGAATCCTAAACCTACGAGGACAAAACCGGATCAGCGGGTTCGGATGGTAGAAGGTATCCTCTACCTCTCCCTCGAACACTGCGCGGTGATCCTCGTAGATCCATATGCCACTAGGAAGTGGCCGGATCTCGATGCAAGTGATGTAGCGTGACATCACCTACAAGGGCTTAGGGGTAAGCAATTCTATACACATAATCAATAGAGCATAAATATATGTACAATAAGAGTATGTAAACATGAAGCAATAATCAACAACCACAATTAGCATTTAGCAATTATTGGATGCAAGTAAGATGCTCACACTTAATCCATTTATCAACTTTATCAACTTTAGGTTAAATAAGTGGCATGATGTATGAATCTAGCTCTCAAGCCTAACTCCATCATTCTAGGTCACTCTCTGACGTCCATCCTTTACTTCATATCAGCACTCAACAGTGCGTTGTACTCCTAGGTGTACAACATTCGTACATTCACCAAGAATGTACACGACAAGCTTGGAAATGGTACATAACGTGCTCCTCGAGCATCGTCCCGTCATCTTAACAGAATAATCATATCATCAACATCTCACTTCGCTGGCCACGTCGTCCACCATAACGTGTCATTAAGCAAGCCGTCAGTTGGCACTCCCAGAGGCCCTCCTCATGTTACCAAAACATGATACACAATCTATCATTCAAACTCCATCATGAATGCAATGTCTTAACTTAAAGGAATTGATTGGTGTATTTCTTTTAATATTACATAACGTTCCACCCGAGCAACGTCTCGTTTCCCAAAGGAAATCACCATATCATCAATCAATTTCTTTTAAGTCTTAGATCACTTGAATTATTGTCATTCAAGTATTAAAAAAATGATTCAGAATTAAAAATGGTATTTTTAATGTTCTGGACAAAACTACTCGAGTGTTCTTCAGAAGACTCGAGTGGTTCTTCAGTATTTCCAGATTACTCGAGTAGTTCATGGCTACTCGAGTCGTCCATGCATTTCAGGAAAATTAGGTTTCAGATTCTTAAAAAAATACTCGAGTAGTTCATGAATACTCGAGTGTTCTTCATCAAACCCAGAATACTTGAGTGACTCATGCATTACTCGAGTGGTTCATCATAAAGTTTTCTTATACATCAGTCGATACTCGAGTTCTGGGTCTGGTACTCGAGTGTCTGGAGAAAAAGACACACTATTTTAACACAAAGTACTCGAGTATCAAGCCAAGTACTCAAGTCTTTTCATATAGAACAGACTGAAAACTTGGTTTTAACATACCATTTTCATTTCTAACCATTTCTAATCCAATCCACTGATCAACAGAGTTCATATATCATATATTGAACATGTTCAAACACTTAAAACACATCAAATTACAGATTTGACAGAGAATCATGAGATTATGCATAAAACATGAGAATTCACAACTTGACATATCAAATTACAATATACTCAATAAACTTGTAAGTTTAAGCTCAAAACAGCTTGCATGCATCATATGGGACTTGCTCAAAACAACTTTAGAGCACAAGTTAGTCTCCAAACCAAACTCCCTATTCAATCTAAGCCCTTAGAGCCTCTTGGTGGCTCTCTAACCAATTTCATGCAATTTAAACTCTATCTAGTGAATAGAAAGCTTTCCCCTTACCTCACTGACGTGAATCAACAAGAAATTAGCAAGAGAAACTCCTCCAACTTCAAAAACAACTTCAAGCACCACATGCAGGACAGTTTGAGTAGAGATCCAAAGTCAGAACATTTGAATGGGTTAACATGCAAGAGAATTAGGGGTTTTGGTTAGAATTCATTCTCTGCAACATAGACTAGGATTTAGAATAAGTTTGAGACGAATTGGACGCAAGAGCTTACCAGAATTCAAATCCAAAGTAAACTCCAGAGAATGGTTTGACAGCAACAAGCTCCACTTCCAAGCTTCAATTCCTCCACCACACACACTCTCAGCTCACGATTTTTATCTCTATACAAAGCTCGTGATGTGAGCTTTGTATTGGTGTATAGTTTGTTGCTCAAATCCAAACACAGAGGGAGAATCGATCGCTCGAACTCAGGAACCCTAACTTAATCAACCCACACGAATTTTGGCCAAATGCTCACAAATTCGGATTCAATTGGCTTATATAGGCTGGTTGGAGACTCATGCACAGCGACACGACGCCATTGAGATGTTGAGGGTGGTGTTTTCGTGTCAACGGAGGGGAATCGTTGGTGGTGACTCACCAAACGCACTAACTCGTGCAAATCTGACCAGAACACTCGAGTCTTTTCAGAAATATTCGAGTGTTTTGACCAGTTTTTGAAAAATAATAATTTTATTTACTTTCCCTCCAAAATCTTTCCTATAATTACCTCTAGGTCCCAAATCAGGGACTAATATGCAAAATGTTTATTTTATGCATAATTATACTTACTAATAAATTCACACATCCACTAATAATAAAATCACAGATTTTTAATCAAAGATTAAAATAGAAATAATTAATTATAATAAATTTTATAATTAACATTTCATTAATCAGGGATTAAAATTTTGAGGTGTTACACTGTTGACGGCGGAGTCGCGTCGATTTTCGACGATGATTGAGGGGTAGTGGTCGATGGCGGTTCTGTTGCATATGGTGGTGCAACGGTGGGTGCCATCGACGCTTCATCGGTCGATGGAGTAAGGGTGGTGGCTTCTTGTTTTTCTTCATTTCCTGTTTTTGATTTTGTTTCTGTTGGGGTTGGGAATGAACAATGGTGTATATGGGAGTAGGTAAGATCTATGGTAGTTGATATGGAAAGAAGGGTAGTTGTTCATATAAAGATATTTGGTAGATCTGAGAGGGAAATGGACCATAAGGGTTAGGGGTTCGTGTTTGTGCTTGGTTATATGATGAATAATAGGGTGGTTTTGGTGGTGGTTGTGGTGCTGGCCACTGTGGCAGAGAAGGAAAATCGATTGATGGTGGCTATTGTGGTGGTTTTGGAGGTGGTTGTTGGGGTGATGGCCAGTGTGGTAAGGAAGATAGATGAAAGTGTAACGATGAAATATACTGGGTTTGCAGAGGCGGTGATAGAGTATCAAGAGGTAAGGGTGGATAATATGAAGACAATGTTGGCTGGTGGTGAGAGTGGTGGTTGTGTTGGGTAAGAGATGAATAATAGAAACCTTCCATGGGAGGCAAAGCTATGGATGAAAGCACCAATTGATAGGAAGAAAATGCTCCTACCAAGAATACTAAACTATTCTACTCCTAAAGAAAGCTAATAAAAGACAATTAAAAGAAACTTATCATTTTTCATTGATTGTTCAATAAGGAATACAATGTTTATATAATGAAATAACAAACCCTAGAAGTAATAAGCACCACACAAGTGGCAAGATCCTAATAACTAAGAACATTCTAGAATTAGAAATATTTAATAAACTATTTATTTAATTATCTAACTATAATTATCCTACTCTCTTTCTCCATATGGGCCAAATAACCCATTTAACCCTTACTTGATCCATCCTCCTATTATAATGTTGGAAGCAAAGTTGTTTTGGGATCCAAAGGAAGTAGTTCTTTGACACATCAATTTTCAAGGGCAAATAACACCACTACAATGTTTACAGATGAATTTGACTCCTCGGTGGCAATCCTCAATATCGTATGTTTATTCTACTCCTCATATTAATTTCATTTATTTCTCTTAGTTTTGGAACCCCTATTCCAAAATATTGAACCCATAGATGAGGTACGTCATATATTATTTAGTGTTATTTGGTTTTAAAAGTTACATTGATGTCATGTTGGATTTATTTTGCTCTTTGTTTTTGTGTTCTCCAAAAAGCAAACAACTCTACATATTTGCCTCCTGCTGCTTGATGCTAGCCTTTCATGCCATGATGCATCAAAATCAGCTGTAATTTCCATTTGATAACTTGACCAGTTGGTTTTCTCTTAGTGATTGCAACTTTTGTTTCTTAATTTTTCAA
The DNA here is from genome assembly GCA_037953625.1 of Crotalaria pallida. Taxonomy (NCBI): domain Eukaryota; kingdom Viridiplantae; phylum Streptophyta; class Magnoliopsida; order Fabales; family Fabaceae; genus Crotalaria; species Crotalaria pallida. Next base: position 92,295,237 of record CM075653.1, read on the forward strand.
CCAAGATTTTCATATTTAATGTGTGTATTATGTTTTTTACTTTTTGTCTAGTGAGTGTCTAGAGTGAACTTTTTAAACCTATGCAGTATTTCCAGAAATAACATGTATGCTTTGCTGCAAACCTGACACAAAATTGAAGATACTAACTAAATAACATGAAATAACATGTATGCTTTCCAGAAATACCCCCTCATTTCTTTTTTATAGGCGTTATTGAAGATTTGTATAGACCTACGACTGCTGGCATGGATTTTGTAAGTGAGGAATATTAAATGGTTGCGTCATGGATTGTATGGGTTTTTTTATGGTATATTTATGGATTTTGTTTTTTAAAGGAGTGAAGTGAGAACATATATCTTACTTTGTTGTATTGAGCAGTACATTAAATTCCAATGAAGACAAATCTAATGCTTGCACAATGGAGGATTTACATCATCTTTCCCAACTTGTGGAGGAGAAAGACGAAGGTCTCCCTTGGATTCAGATGATGGATCGCTGTATCCCAACCATGAGCTACCAAGAAAGGCATAGAGAACCAAAGGTATGATTTTTCTTGGTGATTTATTTTGCTAATATGAATAGTGTTATATATTCATCAAAATAGTTTCAAATGTTTACTTAATAGATGATTGATGTTCTTATTATCTGTCAAGTCTTGTAGCTTTAAGTTTTTGTCTTGCTGTAGAGTCTTAGATTTATGAAAACAAGTTTACTGTTAATTGCTATAGATAAATTAGAATGAAGCATAGGAAAATCTTGTTCCTCTTGAATGGATCTTGAGTGAGACCTTATTCTATATTAAAACTGAAGAAAGAAAGAAACAATTTAGTTTAAGCACCAAACCGTTTTAAAATACATTATCGGCCTTTTTAATTTTATGGGTCATTATTTTAGACAATTGTTCTTTTTTATCATACTGACCTTAGAATGGTGCAAGAAAAGCAAGTAATTGAGTTCAAGGTTTGGATCAGTACCACTTCGAGGAAAAAACTTTGGACAGTGACCCAGAGATCTTTCCTAAACATGTTTAGGACTAGCCTTCACAAATAGAAGAAACGCTTATCACTTAGTGTGGAGTTTTTTGCACTTTTGTTATGTATATGAAACTTAATTAATCACTTTATTTGTAATTTTTCTTATAGTTTGTTGTATTTGTACAATAAATGCTTTTAATATATGGGTTGATTATGATTTGAATAATGATTCAATAAAATTAGGTAACATTAGATGCGATGTTTTGTGTTTCACTTATTTAGAATTATAGAGAATTATCTTTTTTAGCCACGATTTAAATGGCTATATTTTTTTTTTAGATTTTGTTTTCTAATTACCCATGTTTATAATCGTGGCTAAAACTTAAAAACTGTAGCTAAAGAAAATCTTCCTTATATAAAATCCCGATTCCTTCCAAAAACGATTCCGGTTCGCTAGTATTTACGATCCCAGTTCCATGTTTTTAAAGAACTGGGTGTCTTATTTTTAATCCCGCCATTTTCAACCCCGGTTCGGAACCAGGATTGAATTGCTTTCGGAACCGGGATTAAATTACTTTTTAGTGTTAATTAATACTTTTGTTGGTTGTACAAAAAGATTACTCAAAAGACAATTTTTGAACCACTTAGCCTCAATTATCTGGTTGGTTATCTTGTACCACTGGATAAAGTACTCAACAATATTGACACCCAATTTTGTCCCCCCAAACAAAATTAAACTAAAAAATAAAAATGTTTTTTTTAAAAAAAGATTAAAATGAAAAATAAATAAAAAAATAAAAATATTTTGAAAAAGTATTTTTTTATGAAAAATAAAAAACGAAAATAAAAACTAAAAAAAAAAGAAAGATAAAATGTTTTTTTAAAGAGAAAGATTTGGTTAATTTTTGTGAGGATAAGGATAAAAAAAAGTCTTTTGGTTAAAGGGATTTGTTATTTTATGAAATAATTATTATCAAATTTGTTTTTAAAAAAAATTGAGAGTTTATCTTTAACAAAGTTTGAAAGATTAGATTGAGGAATAAACTAGGGAATATTCCACTGGGCTCTTAAAGCCTGTTGAAAAAAACCCTATTTTTCTTAACCTAATTTTTCCTATAAATAGAACTCTCTTCCTCACTTTTAAAAAAACAGAATTTTACACACAATTTTTGGAAAACACAATTTTAAAGACATATTTTTTTTAAAGCAATTTGCTTTAGAAAAAATATAACCAATTCTAAAAGTATCTTGCTCCTGTGTGTCAAGTGTTCTTCCGCCTGCTGCCTTGACACTTTGTTTGGTTTGAGGGAATTTGAGGGAAGAGATTTTGGGAGGAAAGAATATGGAAAGAAAAGAGGGATTTTCTCCTGTTTGGAATAAGAGAAAAAATGGAGGAAGAGAGAAAACTGGGTGGGGCCCATTCCAAAAAATTTTCTCTCCTAAACAAGCGAGATTTTAGGGGAGAAATGTTGGATGTTGTGCTGCGTTGAGGCTTCCTACGAAGTATACAGAGTAGTTCATTTCATCAACTGAGTATTGGGTGCTGTACTTTTTTTATATATATTTTTAATCATAACTTTTATTTCAAAGGTTAAACAACAACTGAACAATAAAATGGGACCATATCATAATTTTTATAATAATTTTTATTTGCTTAACTTTTTTTTTAATTTTTTTATTTTCAATAAAAAATTCTTTTATTTATATTTTTCTCTCGGAATTTTTATTATGTAATAAAAAATTGAAATAAATAAAAAATCTTTGGCTATGTTTGATATGCATACATGTGGAAAAAAATATATATTTATTTCTATTTTGTAAAACAAAGGTTTAGTTGTCTTTTGACAAATTTGTTGTTTTCTCTCCAACCAAACGAAAAGAAAGAAAATTCAACTTTTCTCTCTTCCTCATTTCTTCACATTTTCTCTCATATATCAATCAAATGCTCTGCTAGGGTTTTCCTTCTTCTTCCTCGTGGTAATCCTTATTTTACCACTGTGCCTTCATGGCAAAGAAGAAAGGAAGGTCGCCTGCTACTCCTCCTTCCACGTCCAAGAAACAGAGTTCTGGTGTACCTATGTCTGCCATTGATCCTTTGCTTGATCTTTCTCTGATTGAAGAGGAAGATCTTGCCCAGATAGATAACTTGTCTGTCAAGCAAGCGGAACAGCTTCTCATCAGCCTTGATGCGATTAAGGCCAGGATTAAAGGAAAATTTGTGATGGATCCTACACAAAACCAATCGATCAGTTCAGAGGATAATGTAATCAATACCACAGCAAGGACTACTCCTAATCTCATAGGAGTGGATCCTAACCAAAAAGAGAGTAATGAGGAAGTAGGTTTATCTAATATGGCCAAAGCTGCTTCAGTATGGGCATCCTTTGATATTTCCAAACTGAGGAATTCGGGATAAAAGCTATCTTTTATTCAGCCAGGTATGAAAGATGGGATCTCTATTGGAAAAATAGAGCCCTCTGATGTAGAACAGGAGGTTTAGTTTTGGCAAAATGCAATTGTGTGTTATGTTTTGGGAGCAAAACCCCCCTATCCTGTTATTAGTGGCTTCATTAAGAAAGCTTGGGGTCAATATGGCATAGACAAAATCCTAATGAAATAATGATGGTACTGTTGTGGTTAGATTTACTACTGTTGAGGCTAGGAATACGGTTTTGGAAATTGGGGTTTTTCATTTTGATAAAAAAACCTATGATCCTTGCACCCTGGACTGGTAGGCCTTTATCCAAGGGTCAACTTGACAAAGTTCCTGTTTGGATTCAATTCCCTAATCTGAGTTTGAGATTCTGGGGGGCTGCTGCTCTTAGCAAGATTGCCAGCCTTGTAGGGCTTCCTATTATGGTAGATAAAGTGACCCAAGACAGAAATTGTATAAACTATGCGAGGGTATTGATTGAGGTGGACCCTGCTACACTCCCTGAGGAGATCTATTTTGAGGATGAGAAAGGTAATATAGTTGCTCAGCAAGTTGTATATGAATGGAAGCCTATTCTCTGTGGGAATTGCTCTATGTATGGCCATGATAGCAAAATGTGCAGGAAAACTGTTAAGAAGCAATGGGTGGAAAAGAAAAAACCAACAAGAGAAGAGGTTGAAGAGATGGATGAGAGATTGAAGTTGAAAAAGGCTCTAGAGGAGAATTTGATCCCTGAGGAAAATAGAACTGCAGCTTTGGCTTGTGTGAAAGACTTGATGCCAGAGGGGGTCCAAAATTCTTTGATAGCTCAAGATCAGAATCAGAAGGATCAGATTGAAGGTGTGCAGGGTGTTGAACCATATGATAAGGGTGTGGTTACAGTATCAGCAGAGAAGGACAATGATGGATGGACTCCAGTCAAAACAAGGAGCAAGGTGTTATCTAAACAAAATCATCATAAGGGTGAGACTTCTCTCATCTTATCCCATGGATAATATTGCCTCTTGGAATATAAGAGGGCTTAACCATCCCTCTAAACAAAAAGAGGTTAAATTTTTTTGTAGGAAGTATAAGGTAGGTTTATTAGGAATTCTGGAAAATAAATTAAGGATCAATTCTCTAGCTTCTGTCATGCAAAATATGGCTCCAGGATGGGGTTTTTTTTTTTCTGATACACATATTTGTCCTATTGGAAGGATATTGGTTTTATGGAGACAAGACATGTTTGATGTGTTGATTATGGCTAGATCAGGGCAATACACTCATACTCTGGTGACTTCCAAAGGTGATCATAACAGATTCTATGTTACTTTTAGCTATGCCTCAAATGATTCAGATGAAAGGATTGAATTATGGGGTGTTCTGAAAGGTATCTGTGATTTTGTTGATCTTCCCTGGGTCCTAATTGGTGACTTTAATTTTATAGTGGCTCCTAATGAAAAAGATGGAGGCAACCCTCTGGAGATATCCCAGTGTGAAGGTTTGAGAGATTGTTTGCAGCATTGTTTATTGGAAGATGTCGTGTCTAGGACACGGTGTATCAGATATACCCCTAGCTCAAAGGTATAGAGAGACCCAAGAACTAGTGGATGGACTGATGTTAGTATATGATTGCTTGGGTATGCTAGAGGTCCAGTTGGGACAACTAGGGTTTCCCTAATCACAGTGTGTGCAAATGTGCAATTAGGGAGAGAGATAACGTACTAGAGCCCCTTGCTGGAGACAACTATTTATAGGGGTCGCATAGTTCCTTGTGGGCCTGTACGGAAGTCCAGCAAGGCTGCTAACATGTTCCATTTAGGATAAGGGATGAGTCATTCATCCTTATCCTGTAGTGGAGAATCTTATCCCTGTTGGCAAGTTAGGCTCACGCGCCCCTAGCTCGGACTCCTTGGGGGGTAAGCCCTATGTGGTCGGTCCTGAGGCGCCAGGATGGGTCCTAGGACAAGCGTTCAGCCTGGGTAGGCGTGACCTATCAGATAGGATAATCTGGTCGGCCGAGTATGCTAAGGGTAGACCGAGGGTCGGTCTACCACATAAGCCCCCTAGCTCGGTAAGACTTTTTGAGTCTTGAGCCGAGCTGATAATTCTTCGACAGTGTCTTTTAAAGGAGCCGAGTGTTAGGGTCGGAGCGAGGTGATGAGTTCAGGACAGCTCAAAGTGCCTCGCTGTCCCTTTTACTGACTGAGAGGACGTTTGAATGTCCTTTCATTGACACGTGCTGGTTGTGTCAGGTGTCATTATTATGCATGCTGCCCTTTGGGTTTTTGAAATGTTTCCCTCCACTGATTGTGAGACACGTGTCTCTTTGAGTGGCTCGATGTGGATTTGGGCCTCTGCTGCTAGGCCCAGTAACTCAAAAAACGTGGGGAGGGAAGTTTCTTTTTGAGTTGAACTGCCTTTTAGTCTTCTCTTTTCTCATTTCTTCCAAAACTCTTCCTTCTATCTTCCCTCTTTGTTCCTGCGTTTTCTCTTATGATCTCAGATTTCCTCCAACTATTCTCAAGCCATTGCAGTCCTGCCCTCTTTGACGGTTATTGCTTCCCCTTCATTGCACCTATCGGTTCGTGCCAGTCTTCTTTCTACAGTTTCAGGTATTTTGACTTGGAACCTCTGGTTTTTGCTTCTATCTTTTTCTTTTTTCGTTTGAACTGTTCATCCCTTAGGTTCTGGGTTCTTGGCTTTCGTTGGGTTTAGAATTTCTTTCTGGGTTTTCTGAATTTCCTGAGTTTTCATCATGGGTGTTAACTGGTCATGGTATGAGGAATTGTCAAAAATTTTGGGTTTAGGCGATATTGAGGATTCTTCCTCTTCTTCATCTTCATCTTCTTCTGATTTGGAAGTGCTAGACTTCCTGCCACCGCCTTTTCGCCATCGCATGGCAGATCTCACGGCGGAGATGCCGTTATCGGTGGAATTTCCCCAGAATTTTGAGGAAAAGGAGAGTAGGAAGTTAATGTATCAAGTAGCGGAGGAGCAGGCCCAAGTGGCCCACCGCCCCTCGAACCGTACTTGGGAAAAACCCTTCTGGGGAAAAGCCTTAAAGGTTAGGGGAAGATGCAGTAGGCTCGGCTATAGGACCAATAAACCTAGGGTTAGGTTGTTTAAAGATTTTGATTTTGTAGATTCTGACGCCGAGACTTCCCTTTCCCCAGGTATGGACCGACGGTGCATCACACATCCTCATGAATTTCCTGTGCCTCCGAACTCTGGAGCTTATGATTGGGTTGATTTGGAGGTGCTCGGTACTCTGTCAGCCTTAATCAACAGCAATTTGAGTCATATCCGAGCTAACATACTCCCTTGCCCTACGGATGAAATGGGGACATCTTACACAATCAGTCCTCCGTCAGGCAATGACCGAGTATGTACAGCAATCGAAGGGAACCGCAGGGAGTTTTTCATGTATGAGGAGGTTGTGATAAGGCTGGGTGTTAAAATGCCGTTTTTCGATCTAGAGATAGCTCTGCTCCAGCGGCTGCGCCTAGCTCCCACCCAACTACATCCTAGTGGTTGGGCATTTGTTCGAGCGTTTCAAAAATTTTGTGAGGCTCGCCGATTGACATGCTCGCTCCGAGCGTTCCTATGGTTATACATACCACAGGTAAACATTTTTGAGAAAGGGTCAACCAAGAGACTGTGGGTATCGTTGAAGGCACGCAACGACCATGCTCTCTTTGCTAAATACACCGATTCATGAAAAACCTTTAAACCTTTGTTTTTCAAGTACCAATTCATCGGAAGGGGGAACTGCTGGTTTATGGAGTATGATCACCCTCGGTTTCCTCTATCCTGGTCGCCTGACTTTTTCAACAGACACCCGAAGCTTTACCAGTTTCATTATGAAACTGAACTGTCGGCCGACGAGAGGCATACATGTGATACCTTCTTCAGCTATCTTAAAGAAAATGGCCAAGTTGACATTAAGAACATTATTATTTTTCCACAAGAGCTTGTGAAAGCCGAGCTTGGTATATACAGTTTTTTTTAACCTTTGTATATTTGATTTGCAATTAAGATGGCTAGGGAGAACAAGGCTGCTGCCCGTATGAGGGAGCTTGCTAAGTCAAGGACAGTTGAAGCGGTCGGCTCTTCGGGCGGAGCCGTTTCCTCGGAAGCGACTCTATCAGTTACGGTGGCCGTGGCATCACCTGAGGTTGAAGTGGTGCAAGATGTCCGACCACCATCTGTTCGTGTGGTGGAGGTAGCTACTGGGAGGCTCGTTGTTCGGGTGGAGGAGGAGGAGGAGGAGGAGGACCGAGTGCCTTTGTCCAAAAGAGCTAGAATAGATAAGGGTAAAGGCAAAGTTGTCGAGTTGCTGAAACCACTACAAAGGAGTAATTTGTGGTTTGACGTTTCGGACCCCGAGGAGGAGACCGTTTAGGCTCAGAAGCTGAAGGAGAAATTTGTTGATTTGGTTTATACTTCCAATGATGATAAGAGATTGTCGGACCAGACTGCTACCACTTTGAAATGTCACTGTGATTTATTGGGCAAAATAATGCTAAGGGCTGCTAGCTACATGTTCCACCTTAGTAAGCATGCCGAAGATATCAGCGCAACTCTTTCGGCCACTGAGAAGGAGAAAAGGAGGCTGCTGCCCATCAAGCAAAAAATCTATTAACTCAGATTAAGGAGAATGAGGCAAATCTTCAAGCTCTGACCGAGGCCAACACCGAGCTGCAGAGAAAACTTGAAGCATCTGAAAGAGCTCGGGAGACCGCTCAAAAGGCCTTGGAGGATGTTGGTGGAAGGGAGGCCGAGAAGGGAAGGCTGCTGCAAATTGCTCAAGAGAAACTGGCTGAAGCTCAGGAAAAAGTTACCGAGCTGGAGGGTGTTCAGGGTCGGTTAACAAATTCTGAGAATGAGGTGGGTCGGTTGCAGGGGGAATTGATAAAGGCTCGTCGGAAAGCTTTGAAACATAAGGTTACGGCCAAGCGGAACCACTTCAATTGGGATCATGCAGTGAATGACTCTTTTGTGAATGCTGTTAAACAGTTGTCCCTTATGAATCCGGGGATCCGAGTGGTAGGTGCAAGTCCAAATTTTGGAGTTGACGGTGATCGTATCATTGACTACGCCCACGAGGATAGGGAGGTGGACTTATCAGTGCCGAATCTCCCCAACCCCTTGGACTTGGAGAATGAAGATGAAGCTGATTTCGATGGGTCGACCATTGCACTTTTCGAGGATGAAGACTAGATCTTTTTATGCATTTCTTTTTGCTACCATTGTGTTTTTAATTTTCGTTGTTTGATGAAGTACTGAATGCTATAATATGATCGGTTTGAACAGAATATTGCTTTACTTATCCTTTGAATTTCTTATGAAATGTTGATGTTTTAATTTCGTCAAGATTTTGCACTGTCCTTTATTTCGTTGTAAACTGTTATTTAGATTTCGGATCTCTTACCTTTGGCCAAGGTGGGATCCTCGGTCCTCGGCTTACAGAAACTGTTTAAGTTTAGCCGGGCATCTACTAAAAGTACTTGTGATTGTTAGTTTATAAGTCCCCGTTGGAAGGACGTGTATAAACACCCAAGTTCGCCTCGGTGGCGAACCGAGAGGAAATGGTTAGTACGTTAACAGTAAGAAGACAAGATGACTGACTGAAAAAGATAGATCTTCATTAAGATCTTTTTTGATCTGCTTGCAAACAATAGAAATCAAATGTAACATAAACATAGAAATGCTGAAATAAATGACATGAAATTTAAACAACAGAATTTTAAAATCAGGGTTGAAACTTTGCAAGAGTTGTGGTGGGTTTCAATTAGCTGTAGTAAGGTCTAAGCTTGGTAGCATTCCAGGAGTTGTTCAGTTGCTGCTTTGTTAGTGTCTCCAATCTGTATGCCCCCGAGCAAGTTTTTGAGACGACCCTGTAGGGGCCTTCCCAATTCCTTGCCAACTTTCCTTCTTTTGAGTATTTCAAACTGATGTCGGCTCGTCTGAGGACCAGATCCCCTACAGTAAAGCTTCTTGGAACCACCCACTTGTTGTATTCTCGGGACTTCCTTTCCTTTGCTTTTTTCTCTCGATCAGATGCGAGAGATCGGACCTCCTTGCTGAGAGTTAACTCTTCTTTTAACAAACCATCGTTCACTTCTACTGGACGTTCGGACACTCGGAAGGTGGGAATCCGAGTTTCAATAGGCAACACAGCCTCACAACCATATGTTAGTCGAAATGGGGTTTCTCCTGTCGAGGTGTGAATGGTCGTTCGAATTGACCATAATACCTCGGGGAGGAGGTCAGCCCATGATCCCTCGGCTTCAAACAATCTCTTCTTCATCCCACCAATGATGATTTTATTCGCTGCTTCTGCCTGTCCGTTCGTCTACGGGTGTTCGACCGATGAGAAATGGTGGGTGATGTGGAAGTGGTCGACCAGCTCTTGAAAAACCTTGGCTGTGAATTGTGTGCCATTGTCGGTCACCAGAGTGTGTGGGACACCGAAGTGAGCGATGACTTGTCTGAGAAAGAATTTTTGGATTTTAGCTGAAGAGATTGTGGCCAAAGCCTCGGCTTCGATCCATTTTGTGAAATAATCAATTGCTACCACCACAAACTTTAGCTGCCCCGGAGCTGTTTTGAATTTCCCTATGATGTCCATGCCCCACTGATAGAAGGGCCATGGTGCTATCATTGAGTGGAGCTCCGTCGGGGGGCGTTGGAAAATCTTTTCGTGAAGCTGACAGGACTTACATCTTTTGACATGTTCTGAAGCATCGCTTAGAAGTGTAGGCCAGTAATAGCTTGCTCGGAGTACTTTGCGGGCTAGAGCTTTTGCACCTACATGGTGGCTCGAGATTCCTTCGTGAACCTTGGCTAGCACGAGATCGGCTTCAGTAGGGTTCAGACACTTTAGCATAGGGGAGTCCATTCCCCGTTTATACAAAGTGTCACCAATCATGGCGTACTGAGCAGCTTGCCTGACTACCTTTTTTCCTTGAGTGGGGTCGGTTGGTAGAACTTGGAATTTAAGATATTGCTTGATGGGGTCCATCCAATCGGTGGTCAGAGATAATGCCAGAACAACACTCGGCTGGTGGACAGTTTCTTGGACTAGGCTTTTGTTATTTTCAGGACCTTTAGTGCTAGCGAGCTTGGAGAGAATATCAGCTCGCCCATTAGAGGACCTAGGGATGTGAGTGATGGAAAATTGAGGGAAGAGATCTGAGAGGGTTTTGACTTGCTCTAGGTATTTTTGTAGAATTGGTTCTTTAGCTTGAAACTCACCTTTGACTTGAGATACAACTAACTGAGAATCGCTGAAAACTTCGATTTCTAAAGCCCCCATTTGGTGGGCCATCCGCAGGCCGGCTATCACCGCCTCATACTCTGCTTGGTTGTTTGAGGTGGGGAACTCAAACTTGAGGGAATATTCTACACTGAGGCCCTCGGCGTTTTCAAGGATTATTCCGGCCCCAGCCCCCTTACTGTGGCTGGAACCATCAACATAAATCTTCCAAGGTTGGGGCTGGCTGGGATGGTTAAAGTCTGACAATTCTGAAACAAAGTCCGCCAAGACTTGGGACTTGAGAGTTCTCCTCGGCTCGTAGGTGACGTCGAACTCTGATAGCTCAACGGACCAAGAGACCATCATTCCCGCCAAGTCAGGTCGGTGAAGCACCTGCCTTATCGTCTGAGTTGTTTTGACCACAATGGGGTGGTTCTGAAAGTACTGTCGGAGTCTCCTAGCAGCAATTACCAGAGCAAAAGCGAGCTTCTCTATCTTGGAGTATATTATTTCAGGTCCTTGGAGGGCCTTGCTGACAAAGTAGATGGGTCGCTCGGTACCTGAGTCGTCCTTGACCAGGGCCGAGCTAACAGATGTTTCACTAACAGACAAGTATAAAAACAGAATTTCTCCCTCCCGAGGACTTGTGAGGACGGGAGGGGCCGAGAGGTATTCCTTGATTTCAGCAAACGCTTGTTTGCAAGAGTCATTCCAATGAAAAGTTTTGTTTTTTCTGAGAAGTTGGTACCACGGGAGGGCTTTTTTAGCTGCTTGAGGGAGGAATCTTGAGAGGGCTGCCATCCGACCAGTCAGTCTCTGCACCTCCTTCACATTAGATGGGCTATGCATGTTCAGAATAGCTTGGCATTTCTCTGGGTTGGCCTCGATACCCCTCTCTGTGAGCATGAAACCTAAAAAGGCCCTAGCCGGAACCCCGAAGGTGCACTTATCGGGGTTCAGGCGCATGTTGTACCTTCTGATTCTGTCCAAGATGGCTGCTAAATCCTGGGGATGATCTTCCTTTTTCTTGCTCTTGGCTATCATATCATCTATGTACACCTCAAGAGTAGGACCAATCAAACCCGAGAAGACCTTGTTCATCATCCGCTGGTAGGTTGCGCCAGCGTTTTTCAATCCGAAAGGCATTACCGTATAGCAGTAAGTAGCCCTTTCAGTGATGAAGGCCGTTTTCTCCTGATCAGGAGGGTACATCGGGATTTGGTTGTACCCCGAGTATGCATCCATAAAAGAGAGGAGTTGGTAGCCAGCTGAGTTGTCCACTAGTTTGTCAATGATGGGGAGGGGATACTGGTCTTTTGGGCAAGCTTTGTTCAAGTCGGTGTAGTCGACACACATGCGCCACTTCCCGTTTGATTTTTTGACCAATACTGTGTTTGAAAGCCATTCGGAGTAGTTGACCTCTCAGATGAATCCGGCAGAGAGGAGCTCGACCACTTTCTCCTCAATTACTGCAGCTTTCTCTGTGCCTACCCTTCTCTTTTTCTGGGCGACCGGCTTGGCGGTCGGGTGAATGCTGAGACGATGACAAATCAGGTTTGGGTCAATCCCCGACATATCAGCCGAGGTCCATGCAAAAAGGTCCTTGTTTTTATTTAAAAGTTCAAGCATCTCTGCTCGTACTTTTTCTGAAAGGTTGGTTCCTAGCTTCACTTTCCTGCTCGGGAGCTCTTCATCTAACACAATGAATTCCCACTCACCTTGTGGGGTCGGTCTTGTATCATCCAACTCGGATCTGACATCCAAGTCTGTCAAAAGTACATTTCCTTTGTTCAAACATAACTTTGGCTGAATTTCTTCAGGGCTTTTGAACTTTGCTAAACTAGCATTGTAGCACAGTCTAGCTTTTTGATGCTCGGCTCGGATAGCGACGACAGTTCCATCAGAGCCTTCGAATTTCATGGCCAAATGAATGGTCGAGACGACCGTACCGAAGGCCTGTAGGCATGTTCTGCCGAGGATGGCATTATAGGCTGAGGGGCAATCGACCACGAGAAACTTGATGATCTCGGTCCTGGACGAGGGGTGGTTCCCAAGTGTTACCGGTAGTTGGATGTGTCCTTTGGGAACTACCGCGTCTCTTGTAAAGCTGATTAACTTTCCCTCGAAAGGGGTTAGGTCGGAGGTCTTTATCTTTAGGGCTTCAAAAAGGTTCAAGAACATGATATCTGTCGAACTGCCTTGGTCGACAAATATCCTGGCAACCTCATAGTTACCTACCAGGGCAGTAATGACCATTGGGTCGTTGTTAACCGGGATGATCCCTTCAAGTTCTTCATCAGAAAAATAGATGGGTACACTTTTTGTGGTTCTTTTTCGGATTGGATGGTCATGGACGGCGAGCACTTGATTGATGTATTTTTTTCTATCGGATCTCTTTTCTCCTCCCCCGAGAAACCTCCTGCTATGGTGTTGATTCTAAGGTTTTGCGGGGATTGGTCTGTGGTTACTTCTACCATGGCTACTCTCTGTAGATCGGATGGTTGCTGATTGGTGTTATGGTTGGTTTCTCTGGTTGGAGGTCGGACGTTTCTGTCCGGAGAGGGGGTCCTTCTTCGAGCATGTCGGTTGAGTGCCTCCCTGACATATTGTTGTAATTTCCCATCTCTTATTAGTTGCTCGATGACATCCCTTAGCCAGGTGCACTCGTCTGTAGTATGCCCGTATCCCCCATGATACGAGCAAGACTTGGAACGGTCTTGGCGCTGACTTCTTTTTAAGGGGGGAGGTCTCTCTACCATTCGAAGGTCGGTTTGCATTGGTTCTTGCAAAATCTAAAATCTGACTTCTTGGGACCGTGAGAGGAGTGTACTGCTCGAATTTTGCTCGGGGAACGCCGAACCTTCTGTCCCCTCTAGGTCCTCTTCTTTGTTCCTTCCTTCTGTCATCTCTTCTTGGTTTTCCCTGAGAGGAAGGTTCCCCTCTTTCTCTGTTCTTCTGCCATTTGCTGAATTCCTCCAAATTTATGAATTTGGTGGAACGATGTCTTAACTCCGCCATATCCCTCGGCGGTTTTCCCACTAGTGAGTTTTTGAAGTCTCCATTCCGAAGTCCCTGAGTGAAAAGGAAGACTGCAAAGCTCGGTTCAAGGTTTGGAACGGATCCTGCCTATGAATGGAAACGAGATAGATACTCTCTCAAGGGTTCTTCGGGTTGTTGCATGACACCTGCTAGTGCGTGGTCGGTCTTTGGCTGGACGCAGCTAGCAGTGTATCTGTTCAGGAAAACTTTCTTCATTTTTGCCCAGGAGTTAACAGAGTTCCTAGGCAGGGCCGAGTACCACCTCAAAATGGGTGGTTGCAGAGTCATAGAAAAGGATCGACACTTCATTAGGTCTCCTCCATCATAAAAGTTCATAGCACCTTCAAAAGATAAAATGTGTTCCAAGGGGTCGGTTAACCCGTTATACTTCGCCACACTGGTGGGGCCGAGGAATGCAGAGGGTGTCTCATAAGCCATGATTCGCGGAGTAAAGGGGTGGCCAGGGTGGGCGTTGTCGTCGGTCTCATAACTGGCTGCAAGGGCTGGATTTATTGGAGGTGGTGGGGGAAGGGCAATGGGGCCTTGGGGATCCTGGGTTGGTATGGTTACCGGGGTTGTTTCTACTGCCCGTGCGGCAACCGCCTGCATGTGGATCTGCTGGAGCTCTGCTATGGCCCTTCCCTGCTGCTCCAACATTTGGGCTTGTTGTTTAATTATTTCTTCAAGCTGGGTTTCCCTTCGGCCTTGGGAGTGTCCCCTTTCTTCTCCGGAGACACGAGCATCGATGGAGCAGCCGGAGCCGTGGTTTGGTACACGATTGGGGGGGTTGGGGTTTGTTTGTCTAGAGTGAACGGTGTATGGACCACTGTGAGTTCGGGCTGGTACTGAGTGGTGGCTGCGGGATGGGATTTCAAGTCTTACCGAAGGCATGCTTTGGTGGGAAGGATTTCTTCCTTCCAGATCTCTTCCATTGTCAGCACTGCCTTCTTCCTGTCTCTGGCGGTTCCTTTCGGCCTGGTGGTTTGCGCCGCGCGAGCTGTTTGCGGCGTTTCCACGTGGGTTTACCATTTTTGAGTGGGGATAATAGTTTATCAGATCCCCACGGACAGCGCCAATGTCGTGTCTAGGACACGGTGTATCAGATATACCCCTAGCTCAAAGGTATAGAGAGACCCAAGAACTAGTGGATGGACTGATGTTAGTATATGATTACTTGGGTATGCTAGAGGTCCAGTTGGGACAACTAGGGTTTCCCTAATCACAGTGTGTGCAAATGTGCAATTAGGGAGAGAGAGAACGTACCAGAGCCCCTTGCTGGAGACATCTATTTATAGGGGTGGCATAGTACCTTGTGGGCCTGTACGGAGGTCCAGCAAGGCTGCTAACGTGTCCCATTTAGGATAAGAGATGAGTCATTCATCCTTATCCTGTAGTGGAGAATCTTATCCCTGTTGGCAAGTTAGGCTCACGCGCCCCTAGCTCGGACTCCTTGGGGGGTAAGCCCCATGTGGTCGGTCCTGAGGTGTAACAACCCGATTTTCGTAAACCAAAATAATTGACTTTTATTTACTAAAGTTGCAAAAATGAGGCCAATTTTTTTTTGTAACACATTGTTGAAAAATCATTGGTGTATTTGAAAGTCCTTTTGTTGAAAATCGAGTTGTTACTCAAACATTCATTTTCAGAAAACTTTCATTTTCATAAAAAGACTTGTTTTCAAATCATCATGGTATCTCCCCAAAAGACTACATTGTTGGTTCTTCCAAAATAGAGTATTCCTCAATACAAAACTAAAACTTGGCTTAGTTACATAATTGGCACATAGCTTGGTAATCCTTGACTCAAAACCCACATCATAACTTAAACTAAATTTACTACTATCGCTTCCACTGCGCTACTCTGATGAAGACATCCGTATGAAGCTTCCCTTTCTTCTTGCGCCCTTCCTTCACTCCGAAATGAAGTCCCCTCCATTGTTACTTTGCAGTTGTCGCTCACCTCCATTTATAGAGATGATCTTCAGGCGATACTCCGTCTGCCCGTTGAGACATCAGCAACACCGATATGCCAACGAACAGGAGAGAGTAAGCGATCCGGACGACACATCGTCGACGGCGTGGAATTACGATAGGCAAAATAGAAGGACCACACAAACATATAACATACAACATACATACAACGCAATAATCAAGCATATCATTATTATCCTCATTGTTACTATCAATACTTTTCTTGTTTTACCAAACTTATACACATTCCTTCTTTCTCAACTGCGTTCTCAATCTCTTCTCAATATTCATTAGCACGTCTTATCAAATCGTACTTCCCTTGCCACCATCGTCTCACACGTCTACATCTCCTCGGTCATCCACCCAACCTAGTCGGAAGCGAACATGAGTACAGGACCTTTACCGTGCGGGCACGACAGCTGTCACAACACAGAAATGGTCCCAGACCAGGAGGCTCAGCCTCAATCATAATCATATCATGGCACACTGCCTCGCAGTGGCAAACAAGATGCCCCACTCCAGTCCCTCTCACTGTTCTCGATTTGCAATCTAGGGGGCGACAGTATGTTTCTAGTGGGCCCGCAGAACTTACCACAGCATTAGACCCAGTCCCCACCACGTTAGTGCGCCACATGTGGAGTTCGTTCTTCCCAGAAACATACTCTAGACTTCTTGACGTTTCACCGTCATCGTCCTCCCCTAATGCAATCTCGTCCTAAGTATCCGCAGATACTTATCGTTTCTTCCTCTCCACTACTTCGTACTCTCATATCTCACCGCGCAAGTCTTTTAAAGTCTTTTAGTCTTTTAAATTATCCTAAGGTCGGCCCGTCCTTCGTGCAACCCTTCAACGAGTCCCGACCACTACCTTTGCACTTTCTTTCTCTCATCATTTCTCACATAGCACAGAGCTGGGATCACATCGACAAACTCAAATTTCATTTCTCAGACTTTCTCAACATTCTCCATTCCTCGTATTCATCTCATCTTTCTCAATCATTCTATTTCAAAGACTTTCACAAATCTCTTTTCCAGAAGACTTTCCCCCAAAATATCATTTCAAAAATATTTTCTTTAATCATCCCTTTTCAAATACTTTACCGAAAAGATTGCCTCCCCAAAACTTCACTCAACAATACCTCTTTTAGCAAAACTCTTTCAAAAAGATCGTTTTCACAAAACTTTTCTCAAAACTATAATTTCATGAAACTTTCTTAAAAATATTATTTCGAAAAGACTTTCTCTAAAATGTTGTTTCAAAAGAGTATCTCCAAATATCATTTCAAAAACTCTTTCAAAAGATTGCTTCACCAAAAATTTTTCAAAAATACTTTCTTTAACAAAAAGCTTTTCAAAAAATATTTTTCGAAAACCTTTTTCAAAATCACCTTTTCAAAACCTTTTCAGAAACTTCAACTTTGATGGGCACTAATGGAGGAGCAAGCTCAACTCGACACTAGTCCCAGACTAAAACTAAAAATAAAGGAGCCCAGCTCCGCTCAAATCACATCTCATATCAACATCACTCTCCCTAGCTCTGGCTCGTTCTCATCATTATCCTCAATTTCATTCCCCAATTCTCAACTCTTTCTTTCCTTTCCACACACATACCTTATTTTCAATCATTAGATCTTTCTCATCGTATCTTTACTTTCCATTTCATTACTTTCTCAACTTATTCCTTTCGTTTTCATTTCTCATACAGGATGTGTCTATCAGCATATTACTCATTTAGTTTAACAATAATAAATATCATCAGGCATAATGAAATAAAAACATAAAAGCATGCTATCAATCACACACTCATCACGCAACAATATGGTGGCCTTTGTCATCTTCGTATAAGTGGCCACACAACACAAACAATTGCCACTTATACTACTGACTCTGAACCACTTAGTTCCGATCTTTGAGATGATACGGAACGTCCTAATAAATTACCTAAACACCACAGGGTCTTAGGATAGTTTCTCTCTCACCTGGATTCGTAGCTACCGATTCTATGAGTTCCGAACGATCAGCTTCCTTCCTCGTCTGCCCGTCTCCAACTTCTTCCAAGTCCCAGAAGGTAGATATATGAGTATTAAGTTTTATTTTAATATTAGTCTTAAATCATTCTCAAAACAACTTAAGAAAATCCAAACATTGTCTTCATTTTAAAACCGAAACATTAATTCTTTCACTCAAACTTGTCCAAAATTAAGCACTAACTTCTATACTTTAAAATCATGAGAAAATAATCAATTAAATTCATTTAAATAAAAAGTTTCTTTGCTGGTCCTTCTTGGACAGCATTGGATTCAATTCCAAAAACACCGAAAAATCGCACTTTTCAAATCATCTCTGTCTTAGATCGAACACCCATAAAAACTTAACTTTTAAACACCTTGAAAACACTTTTTAAAACAAGAAATGTAACTTGAAAAATTCTGGACAGCATCACGTCCTAAGTTCTAAATTCATTTTCCATTGTTTAAAACCAATTTAAAAGCACAAACAACCAGGAATCATGAAAACAATCAAATAGACACTTAAACAAACAACTCATCAAGTTTAAACATTTAGACTCCATGTGGGCAGCAAAGTACTCAAGTAAAACAAATCACTTAAACACTTCCATGCACTCTAAAAATCATTCTTACTCCACTCAAGAATCCTAGACAACATGCATTTGATTCACACATCACATAATCACAAGCCATCAAGTTAAGTCAAACATAGCATACTCACATATTCATTCACATATATGACTCAATCAAATAAGGGAAATCAAACTCTTAAGTACACATAAACCGAATCATGCATCACACATACACCTAGTCACATTTTCATCTATCTTTCACTTAATTAATTCCATCTTAGCAAAACTTCATCTTATCACACTTACTTATGTCAAAACCGTATGCATCATGGGTTGTTTAGAAAATTATTTTATCAAGAAGAAACTTCACAAATCAACACATAATTTCATGACACGAACACATATCCAATTAAGAGAATTCAACTTTAAAATTAAGGCCTAAACCGTGACCTTAACTAGGTTTTCCTCAAAAACATTTTCTGTAAGATCCATGAAGAATGTTTTGATAAATGCCAAAAAGTTTTGAACAAGCTTCAAGTGTGTTGATCAAGTTCAAGCTCAACAAGCAACAACAAACATCAAGTTAAGAAGAGAGAGCCAACTCATGAAGACTTAGTTTGGTAGTTTATGTTTTATTGTTTTATCTTTTGCCTCACAAGTCATTTAGTTTATGAGTTTGGGTAGAGTTTATTAGAGGGTAGTGAATCTCTTTTGATTGCATGATTATATCATATTTTGAGTATTCACTTTGCCTAAAATCAATAGGTGGCTTAAAGGTTTGAAAGAAAAGGTTTAGTTTTTGAGAAAACAAGTTTTAAGTGATTTTTAATGTTAATAATCGATTAACAGATTTTGATAATTGATTAACTGTGTATTTTGAACTGATAATCGATTAACAAACTTTTGATAATCGATTATCTGCACCTTTACTCGAGTATTTTTGGTCTCACTCGAGTGAAAATTATCTTCCTTTCGGTTTACTCGAGTAACACTCATTTCACTCGAGTAACTTGATCAGATATGGTTTTTTAAATACGTTTTTCACTTCTCAAAAGCCATTCTAAGTGCTCTAACTTTTGGGTATTCTATATAAACCTTTTCCTAATCATTTCTATCAACTAGAATCATTTTGATACACAATTTTATAAAGAATCAAAGCCACACTATTCTCTCTCTCTCTCAAGATCAAAGCTCTCATTTTTACATTCTTTGATCAAGAACCTTGAATCTCTCATGTTGATCTTTTCATAGCTTTTGAAAGAGATTCATAGGATTGTTATTGTTTTTCATTTGAGTTGTAATCTTTGCAAAAGGCAAGCTATCTACAACAAAGGAAGACTTGATTTTGTGAATCAAGCAAGTTTCATTGGAAGCCTTGGTGAGGCATTTCATCAAGCACTTGGAAGCCTTGTTGAAGAACAAGCATTTGGAAGTCTTGTGAGTGAAGCAAGCATTGGAAGTCTTGTTGTGGGGTATCGGCAAGCAAGAGAAGAGGTTAGATTAGATATCAATAGGATTACAAGGCAAGGGTGTGGTATCTCTTGTAGGCTAGCAAGAAGGAGTCTTGTGAGGCATTTACTTGTAATTTGAGAAATTCTAATTCCTCATAGTGAAGAATCTCTCTTGGTTGAAGAGGGGACTGGATGTAGCTTTCAAGCGGATGAAAGTGAACCAGGATAAATCACTGTGTCGTATCTCTAAACCCTTAACTCTTTACATTCAAGTCTTTAATTGTGTTCTTGATTGAAAACCTAGAAAAAGTGATTTTTCATAATTGATTGAATTGAATCTTAATTGTGCAAAATTAAGTTTGGGGAAAATCATTTTCATAACCTAGGTTAATCAATAAGAATATTGGTGTTGATTGTTTCCGCTTAATCTCTGATATAATATTTGTTAATTGATTGATTTTCATTGGTTTTAATCGTTTAGATTTGTTTCTTGCGAAAATCTTTCAAAGTTTCTATAACACCTATTCAACCCCCCTTCTAGGTGTTCTCCTAGTGTTCCTATTTGTTTCAACCACCGAGTGTAGTTTTCCAACATTTTCAAGAGTTCAAGACTTTAGAATGACTCTAAATCCAACAACAATTTCACATACTTCATCAAGGAAGTAAGAGCATAACCTTAGCATGTATTTCCATATGAAACCGTGGGTACACATAGGTTTCTAGACAATTTTCATTTCACTTAAAACACATAGAATCAACTCAAAGTTCATGGAAATCACACATTCATCACTTAAACCTAAGAAAATCTTGGTCCTTTTTTATTCACACTTACAAACCGTGACCTATCATAGAAAATCACACAATTCATTCAAAACATCATTAAATTCAAGATTGTGACATGCAAAGGATCAATCAAAAGAAAATCAAGCCCATACTCACAACAACATCAAACCGTGACCAACATAAAGGAAGATCACTAAGAAAATTCAATCATTCACAAAGAGTTTCATATTAAAAATCAAACATCAAACAAATCATAGTTCAAGCATAGATCTTGGCATGCATGAAATTAAAAACACTAGATCTTTGAAAAAAATCTTTCATGAAACTTAAAATCAAGTTCTCTTCCAAAACACTTTTAAGAAATCAAAGAGGAAAACTTAAGATCATGAAGAAAAACATTTTCTTAATAAAACTTTTAGAATCAAGCTTAGAAAAATAACATGCATCAACACTTTTTCAAACAAAATCAAAGTTTAGAAAGAAAGAATGAAAACGAAAAAGAATCAAAGAAAAAGGTTTAAAACTTTTAAAAGCATGAAACAAATTCTTACTTAGTCAAAACTTTAAAGAATTCAAGTCCAATTCCTTGGTTTCTCTCCTCTTTCCTCACGGTCCACCACTCCTCTTCCTAGTCCATGATTTTCTCCTTCTTTTCTTCACTATCTTAGCTTGATCTAGTTTAGGTCATGAAGAGTCTAAGGTTTGGTTCTTCTTCTTTCTTTATTTGGCCATTCTCTCTTATTTCACTAAGAGTTTGATTTTCTCTTAGTGTTGTGTTTAGTTTTGGAAGGAAATGAAGGAATGAAAGAAGGTTTGTGTTGATGAATGAATGAAGATAAGTTCATTCACTCCCTCACGGTTTTAGGGTTGGAATGGATGGATGAGGTGAAGAACCGAATGGGGGGTGTGAGTGTTGATGTTTGGCTTGAAAATGAAGAATGAAGAAGAGAAGAAATGGGAATAAACTCACTCTTCTCCTCTCACGGTTTTGGCCGTTCTTCAATCTTCTTCACTTTTCTTTATTTGCCATCAAGGGCTTGCATGGGGGGCTTCCTTGCAAATGCTTGGGGACTAAGTCACAAAACTTGGAAACCAAGCCTTGCTTCCAAGTCCCTCACGGCTCCTTCCTCTTCCCTTCCTAATCTTCACTTTTTCCTCCCTTATGTCATGCTTGGTCATGAAGATGATGTCATAGGCTTGACTTTTGGAGCATGCCACTTGGAGACTAAGCAAATGAGCTTGGTGGCCAAGCCAAGTACATGCATTCGGCCACATGGAGGTTAGGGTAGGTTAGATTAGCTAATTAGGTTTAAGGCACTAATTAGGGTTCTAATCGTGATTAGGGTAGGATTAGGTTAATTAATCTAGGTTTAGTCCGCTAATCCTTGGAGGTTAGGGTTTAATCAAAGATTAAGGTGCTAATCAAAAACTTAATCATGGGTTTAAGGAAGACGAATTTTGGATTAGCTCACTAACCTTGAGGATTTTGGGTTTACAAGAGTGATTAAGTTCTTAATCAAGAGTTAAGAACTCTATTAAGGTACATTCCACGATTTGGATACTAATTAGGGTTTTCTAGAATGGATTCTAGGTCGGGGTGATTTGGACTTTGATTCTTTGAAGCTTAGGGTGAAAACGATTTTTCATCTTAAGATCATATACAAAATCTAAACTAAAACTTTAAACAATCACACACAAGGTCACAACACAATTTATTCAAAGCATGAAAACCCATCATGAAATCAAAATTCTTTTAAATCAATTTCTTAGATCACTTAGGTTAGATTAATTTCTTAATTAGGGACTTGTAGAAGCGAGTCAAAAGGGCAAATGTTACGGGGTGTTACATGAGGCGCCAGGATGGGTCCTAGGACAAGCGCTCGGCCTGGGTAGGCGTGATCTATCAGATAGGATAATCTGATCGGCCGAGTATGCTAAGGGTAGACCGAGGGTCGGTCTACCACAGAAGATATGAAATGTAGAGGCAGCTTCTATACTTGGTGTAACAATCAAGAAAATAGAGCAAGGATTCATTGTAAGCTGGATAGAGCAGTGGTTAATCAACTAGGGATTGACAAATGGCCTTTTGCTGAAACTAACTTCCTGCTACCTGGGATTTCAGATCACTCTCCAGTTCTTGCGGAATGGAGACAGGAGAATAGGAAAGCTAAAGCAGGATTCAAGTTTTTCAATATGTGGTCTTCTCACCCTGAATTCTTGGACAAAGTTCAGGCTGTCTGGTCTCAAGAGGTACCTGGGTTTACTATGTTTCAAATCACTAGAAAGTTGTATGCTCTAAGGAGGGTGTTATCTGATATGAATAAATCTTCCTTTGCTGATATTGTTTCTAAAGAAGGTATTCTTAGGGAGAAACTACTAGATGCTCAGGCTCAGCTATTAGTTAATCCTAGAGATTCTGTTCTTCAGCAAGAAGAAAGAAGGCTTTTTCAGCAACATCATGAAGCTAGTGCAGCAGCTAACTCATTCTTAAAACAGAAAGCCAAACTGAAGTGGCTTCAGGAGGGTGACCAAAATTCCAAGTTCTTTCACCAGGCCATTAGGCAAAGAACTTATAAAAATAGAATTCTCTTTGTCAAGGATGAGCTTGGGAATCAAATTACAGGTCAGGATGAGATATCAGGGGCTTTTGTTGATTTTTATAAGAAATTGTTTACTAGGAAGCAGAGGTATCAGTGGCAAGAAGATGTTGTGGAACAAGGAATCTGTTTGAATACTAGTCAACAACTAAAGATTATTCAGCCTTTTTCTAATGAGGAGATTAAAAATGCTTTTCATTCAATCAATATTGATAGTGCCCCTGGTCCTGATGGTTATGGAGCAGGATTTTATAAGACAGCCTGGGATATTGTGGGTACGGATTGCACTCAAGCAGTAAAGGAGTTCTTTGCTACAGGTAAGATGCTGAAAGTAGTGAATGCCACTAATCTAGTCCTGGTTTCTAAGAATGACTGCCCTATTACTATATCTGATTACAGACCTATTGCCTGCTGTAATGTCATTTACAAATGCATCTCAAAACTTCTTTGTTCAAGACTGAATGAGATACTGCCTAACATTATACAAGAAAATCAGACAGCTTTTATTCAAAATAGAAGTATTGTGCATAATATTCTGATCACTCGAGTTGTTAAGACTCTATGGCAGAAGACATATTTCTCCTAGGTGCTTAATGAAGATTGACATTCGTAAAGCCTATGATACTCTAGATTGGAACTTTATTCAGGATATGTTCAGAGCCTTTAAATTTCCTGATAAATTTACTAACTGGATCATGGTTTGTATTTCTACTGCTTCCTACCAGATCATTATTAATGGGCAACCTTCTGGTCAGTTTCAAGGTTCAAGAGGCATTCGTCAAGGAGATCCAATATCTCCATTGATTTTTGTTATGGCTATGGAGGTCTTAACCAGGGGTATTCAGAAAGCAGCTCTTCACAGAAATTTCAGATACCACCCTATGTGTAAGGACAACAGGCTTATTAACCTAGCATTTGCTGATGATCTTATGATATTTTGCAAGGGGCATCCAACAAGTGTTAAGGTCGTTTGTGATGCTTTCCAGGCTTTCTTAATCAGCTCTGGGCTACATGCTAATTATGATAAATCTCAGCTATTCATGGCAGGGTTGACTGACTCGAAACAAGATGAACTTCTTAACTTAACTAGATTTAAGAAGGGAAGTTTTCCATTTCGTTATCTAGGCATGCCTATTTTAGCTAGGAAATGGTCAAAGAATACTTGTCAAATCCTAGTTGATAAGGTCAGCAATAGGATAAACTTCTGGAGCTTCAGGAATCTGTCTTACCAGGCTCGCTGCTGCTTAATTAATTCTGTTCTCCTATCCTTGCATGCTTATTGGGCAAGCATTTTCATCATTCCTTAATCTGTGCTTAGAGAGGTGGAAAAAAAATGCAGGGCTTTTCTCTGGGGTAAAAACCAATAGGGTCACTATGCAGCAGGTGTTGCATGGGATATGGTGTGTAGACCTAAATCTAAAGGGGGTCTGAATTTCAAGAACACTATATTATGGAATATTGCAGCAGTGGGTAAGCAAATTTGGCAATTTGGCAGTAATACTGAGTGCTTATGGATTAAGTGGATTAGTTCAATTTATTTGAAAGATATTGATTTTTGGAACTATATCCCTAAATCCAATGACAGTTGGCAATGGAAGCAGTAAATCAAAATTAGGGACAGACTAAGGCCAGGGTTTGTTAATCTTACCTGGACTGTAGCTCAAACTAGTGTCTATACGGTGAATAGTGCATATCTCTTTTTGCTGGGTAATCTCCCTCCTGTTCCTTGGCACAGTTTTGTTTGGAATCCTGTTTCAGTTCAAAAACATGCCTTTATTGTATGGTTAACCATGCATAGAAGATTAAAGACTAGAGATCGGTTGCCTGTACTTGATCGCATCTGCTCCCTATGTGGGTTGGAGGAGGAATCTCATGAACACTTGTTCTTTGTGTGCTGCTGGTCGCGATCTGTGATGGAAGAACTGTGCATGTGGATGTGCTTGAATTCATGGCCTTATCGATTCCATAACTGGGTTCGCTGGATTAGTCGAGCCTTCAAGAACAGATGCAGAAGGCGTTGTATTCATACTCTCTTTGCTTCTATTGTGTACAATATCTGGTCAGAAAGGAACAGACACATTTTTGCTAAGAAGATATGTTCTTCCCAACATCTTGTGGCTATTATTAAACGTGAGGTGGCTTTGAGAATTAGTTATTGTTATCCTTCTTTCTTTAGTTGGGATAACAAGATCCTTGTCAGTAGAATAAATGCTCAATTAATCTAGTTTCTTTTTTGGCATTTTGAGTATTTTGAACCCTTCCTAGAAGGTGGCAAGATACTCATCTTGGCCTTTAGTTTGTATTATATTTTGCCTGTGGTAATAAGATTTATTCTTCTACCAAAAAAAACAACCACAAAATCTACCCATTTTCTCACCATAATCTCTCTTCCCTATTTCTTTTTCTTCTCATTTTCTCTCTTCCCATTTTCTCTCATACAACCAAACAAAACCTTAATGTTCAGTTTCTTTTTTTCGTGCTAACTGAGTAACACTCCCTCTGTCCACTCCAGAATATGCAGTTGCATTATAGATTCATAGTATACAGGTTCCTTTTATACCTTGTTTTGTTTATTTATTAATTTTTCATAGTTTAGTCATTTAATATATTTTTATAGTTTGTTTCTTTTAATAGTTTAATTCAAATATCTAAAATTGGTTTGTGATTTGGTACGTCTACTTTTCTCATCCATTCAATGGTGAGATCTCTTGGTGTAACAGCCTAAACTTTGATTTAAATGAAATTATTAATTAAAAACCTTAGAAAAATTGGAATAATGACTTAATGAATTTTGGTAGATAGGTGAGTGGTGATTATAAGTCCCAGGGGTTGTATAGAATGCAGTTGTGGCTTTGGGCAAAGTCAAATAAGCGAAATCGGGAGTTAAATCGGCGTTTTAGATGTTAGAAATCGACCGAAAAGAGAAAATTAAAAAATTATTATAGGAAGCCAAGAAAATAAATTCCACCGTTGGATGTGAAGTTTATGGGGTGAAGAAGCATGTCTAAAAATTTGGACTCGATCCGACGGTTAACGAAAAAGTTATGGCGAATCGAAGGTTGGAAACCCAGATTTTCGCCCAGGCGCACCAGCCATGCGCCCAGGCGGGTGCACTATTCATTGGTGCACCAGACAGGGAAAAACCCGCCCAGGCGAGGCACCAGTTCGCCTAGGCGAGCGCGACACCACACCAGCGCACTAGATTCGCGTGTTGGCGCGCCAAACTTCTCCCTGACCGCACCATTTCCAATTCTGGTGCACCAGCAGCACCAGCTGGTGCTTAAGCTCGCCCAAGCGAGTAAAAACTCGCCCAAGCGAGTGGGGCAGACCAGATTTGATCTGGTGCGTCCGATTTTGACTTGGGGGCCAAGATGGCCCTTCTCAGCCACACGATGGCTGCTGCTTGTGTTGGGCAAAAATAAAACTAACACACACAACACCACATACACAACAACATCAACATAACACTCATCCCTTCCATTGTCTCTCCAAGAATCCAAGAGCAAATCATCATCAATTCACCATACACACTTGATCTTGGGCACCCCAAACCCAAAATCAAACACATCCATCAAGCTTGCTTCATGGACTTTGGCTAGGAGCTCATTCTTCTTCCTTCTTTGGCTCACGAGTTACTCCCTACTCCATTCTCCTTGGCTTTTCAATTTTTCCACCATTGATTGGGTAAGTAGCTTCATGCCATGAGTTATTTTCCTTTCCATTTCAACTTTCCTTGACTCATAGAAATTGAGCTCTAAAACCCTTAGGGTTCTTGCACTCTTTGTTATATAGGGATTGTGCTTTATGCCTTCCAACTCGAATCAAGGCAAGGACAAAGATCATTCCTCTTGTGCTCTATCAAATAGGGTTGTCTATCATCATTTCATCATTTCCATATTGAGGTGGCAAGCTAGACTTAGGAAGTTCAAGTTTCAGAGATTTTGAGCTAGGGCTCACTAAGGTTCTAATTTCTCTTTACTAATTTAAGGTAAGGAGTGGGTTATAGTGAGTATTACCTTACTCTGGGGTTTAGTTTACAATATGCATATAATGGGTACTAAGATATTTGTGTTAGTTTAGGTTGATATGATATAGAATAATTGTTAGAATAGAATTTATGACTTAGGGAATTTATTTTGATGTTGATATACTGCATTTTGTGATTTGGTGATGTTGATGAATTAAATGCTTATGTTGTTTAAATATTTGAGTTGTGATATTAAGATGAATTGTGCTAATTTAGTTATAAAATATATTTGTGATCATTGGATAGTGGAAATGGGTAATGTGGTGATTAATTTTGAGTAATGGAAATTTGCTAAAGAATTAATAATGATAAAGGAACTAAATGAATTATTACCCAGGCTCAGCCAGGGGATTGGGAAACATACCCGGGCGCAGTAAGTCGCTATCACGCGGTGGTGCGAGCGCAGTAGGTCGTGACCAGGGGATTACCCGGACGCAGTAAGTCGTGATCGCGTAAAGATGCGAACGCGGTAGGTCGTGACCAGGGACAGAATGAAATATACCCGGGCGCAGTAAGTCGTGATCGCGTAAAGATGCGAACGCAGTAGGTGGTGACCAGGGACAGAATGAAACATACCCGGGCGCAGTAAGTCGTGAGTGCACAGGAGTGCAGACGCAGTAGGTCGTGATCAGGGGATTACCCGGGCGCAGTAAGTCGTGAGTGCACAGGAGTGCAGACGCAGTAGGTCGTGACCAGGGACAGATAAAAAGAACATAAATATGATTAAAATACATGGAACTAAAGACTTAAGAAAATGTTAAATAAAAATCAATTTGAGAAACTAATGAATACTTAAAATTGAATTGTGATGAATTGACTCTTACTTATGACGTTGTGATTGAATTGTTAAATGTGTATGACTTAGTGTTGCATTATGTCTTAATTGGAAACTGCCTCCCCATTTTATGTGTAATACTCACTCCTTACTATCTCCACAGGTACTGAGGAAGAGTTTGCACAAGAGCAGGCCGAGCAGGAGTACTCTCCCTCACAGGGAGAGTAGGTCACTTATTATTATGTAGGACATGGAAATGTCCTGGGCCCGATGATGTGAATCCTTTTTGTTGTAGATAAATGTAAATAGCTTTTGGGGGTCCAGGACGACTCCTTTTGGGAAAGGGGTATATTTTGGGGAAAAACTGTTTTCCTAACTTGTTTATATTCCGCTAACTCTAATGATTAGATTCTGATGTTTTAAACTTGTTTCTGATGCGTGCACGAAGATGCACTAGCTGATATATATATATGTGAATAGCCCTGCTGGCTTTGAAATTTGAAAATATGTTATTTATCAGGTTGCAGGAAAATAGAAATTTTGGAAAAGTCGTAAAAACAAATGGAACTCCGTCTGTTTGACGGGAGATTTTCTTATGAATTAAAAATAACTAAGAGTTTTTACTAATCAATTTATAACTTTAAAATGAAATTTTCAAGTGCTATTTTTAATTAAGGGTATAAAAGGGTAAATAAATTTAGGTGTTACACTTGGACTTCTTTTCCACATAAAAAATATAGACTTTTTTTAATTGTTTTAAAAATTGGCTGTGTTTTGATAAGCCGATTTTTCTCACCCATTTAGTGGAGGGATCTCTCGGGCTTTCCTTTTTGTATTCAACAACATGGTAAACACTTTTTTTTTATTATTGTGCTCTAAAATAAAATATAGATCAATTTTTTTAATTAAGAATGCCAATGCGTTTTGGAAATACATCTTTTCTTAACTAAATGTTAAGGTCTTGTGCATGTTTCCTCTTCGCATAAAATATATTTTAAAAAATATATAAAAACATTAAAAAGTTAATTAAGAACTACGTAGCCTTGATTCCTCATTTATGAGGGTACGTAGGACCAAGGGCAACCTTGTCAGGCACAACAATAAAAAAAATAATTTTGGTAAACCAATTATTTAGGAGTTTTAATTAAAATCAAGGCGAACAAGGTGCTAATACCTTCCCCGGCTCGTAACCGACTCCCGAACTCGGAATCTATCTAGTTCGAGACCAATCTTTATCCGTTTTAATTAATAATTATTTTTTTCGCTTTTTTTGCAACAAAATGCCGTGACGACTCCATCTTGGGTCAATCGACCCCCACTCGTAGGCGAGACCCCGAGGGCAACTCGGGACCCCGGTCGCGACAGCTGGTGACTCCACTGGGGACAAAACTAAATAAGAGAGTCAGGCCTAAATGATTGATTATTTTTAATAGACCTATTTTTTTTCTAATTGGTTTGCCTTTAATTAATTGTTTATTGTATATATCTGTTTAATTATTTTTTTTTATTTTATTTTTGCTAAATTATATATTTTTTTTCTTTATTGTAATCTTTTTTGGTTTTTTTTAATTTAAAAAAAAAGGGTTTGTATGCCCCCGAAATAGGTTTTTTACACAGACTTTTGCACACACGGAAACCCTATATCCGGGGTACTATTATTTAAACCCTAGGTTTAGGGGTGCTTTTGCCCTACCTTTGACTTACCAAGTATATAGTCTCTTGTAGTGTGATAAAAGTACCACTGGACTACAAACCATTTCTTGTAAATACGACCTTTGGAAGGTACGCCTAACCTATTTTAGGAGGCTTAACCAACCTCTCGTCGATAGTTTGCGAGGTGGGTCCTCACCTTAAAGAGTGAGGGCAATCCGGGGGCCTTTATAAGTTTAGAACCACCATTGAGTACACTTTGTGTAACATTCTATCTTGGAACTTGAATAAGTCCGTCATTATTCCCCTTCATTCACTATCAAAGGATAAGAGGTACCAAAACCTACTTAACCTTCGAAAAAGCTGTGGGGATTGTGTCGATCAAAAAATTAAAAAATATATATACTCTTTTTCAAGTTAACAAATTAGAGTGTTACACCTCAGTTATACCTTAGAACAAAGTCCCTTATAGGATTTACCCTAAGGAGACATATTCTCTATCTCTTATCCCATTTTGTTTAATAAAAGTCGGAATCACCATCCCACATAAGTTGGGTGACCCACCGTCATCCAAGCCAGAATAATGTAAGGGGCATCATTGCACTTTGATAACCTTATGCCATGAGGAAGGCCTTCTCTTTGCATTAAACCCGCAATAGGGCCCACCGCTCTAAGGGTAAATTTCATTTTCATATCTTCATTTGGGATAATCCCTTGTTGTTCCAAGTGGGCCCGAACTATATGGTTATTGTCAATTCATTATGACATCCCGTATTCTATAATGAAGGCTTAATTACCCCAAATAGGGTCACTTACCCTAGGGTCATGCATCTGCATTTGTACCATAATATTTCATTTCAATAAGACAAATAAAAATTTTGGAGCAATCCACTGTCGTTCCGAAGTTGGCCAGAACTATATGAATGCTATCAATCCATCCTGATACCTCATATTAGTAATGAAGGCTTAATCGCCCCCAAATAGGATCTTTTGGATTCTAAGGGCATTGCATCATACATTTTTGCATCATCATATATTCATATTCATATGCATCATTCATAATGTAACAGCCCGATTTTCGAAGACCAAAACAACTGACTTTTATTTGTTAATGTTGCAAAAATGAGGCCATTTTTTTTACACACTTCTTTCGAAAACCGAGTTGTTACTTGGAACCAAACTTACCTCTTTCACTCTCCTAAAACATTTTACTTATAAAAACGGTTTAGTTCCACTTAAGCAACTCCCTTCATTTTCTCAAAGAAAATTAAACACGTTTCATAAAAAGGGACTCATTCATTTCTTCAGAGTCGGGCATGCTCCAAAAAGTTAGAGTACAGCAATGGTCCATGACTTAGGTAATCCTGAGTACAAAATACAATTAACAGCCTATTCTAATTCTATTACTAATTCTTTGCTCCTATCAAAGACGACCGGATTCGGCCTCTTCATTTCCTTGGTAGATGCCTTTGTACCGAAAGGTGGCTCCACTACATTTGTTGACTCTCTTGTGGAACTCGGTTTGAGCTCCACTCCAAACAACTTCACCGTGTTCTCCTCCTTTCTTCTCCGAGATGGTGGTTCGGAATTATACCCTACAAAGGATACGCTTCCTAGTCCCGAACTCGTTGATCCTCCGCCTAGTTAGTGCTCCGGGTCTGCGATCACCAGCTGAGCATGACCCGTCCATTCCCATCCATAGCGTGTCGCTTTCCATCCTTTCCCTTCTCTAGGCCACATAGAGATTTCCAAGCGATGATCCATCTGCCCATTGGGAGACCAGCAACACCGATGTACCAACGAACAGGAGAGAGTAAGCGTTCCGGACGCGTAGCGTCGACGGTATGGAATTACGATAGGCAAGGTAATAGGACACACAAACAATTCACACACAACATTCACACAGGGTAACAAACAAACGTACTATTGTCATTATTCTCAATCCATATCCGTTCCATCTTATTATTATTATTATTTCCTTCATACTTCCCCACTCTTGTTTCCCATCTCTTTCATGGAGCTCACCCTTCTCTCTCCATTTCCATTCTCAAACTCTTTCTCGTTTTCTACATTTTTCAACTCTCACTCGTATAACTCTTTTATTATAATGTTTTATTGGATTGTAACCATCGATGATCAGGGGAGTTAAAGATCATCGAGGTACGCGTTTCTTCCGTTGTTAGCACTCACATATCAAGCCTACTTCTCCTCGGCCATCCATCCTCCTAGTCGGAAGCAAACAGGAGTACAGGACCTTTACCGTGCGGGCACGACAGCTGTCAATCACAAATGGTCCCAGACCAGGAGGCTCAGCCTCAATATCAAATCACATAATAACATGGCACACTGCCTCGCAGTGGCAAACAATTGCCCCACTCCAGTCCCTCTCACTGTTCCTGAACTGCCATAGGGGTGACAGCACTATTCTAGTCCCGGGTGCAGAACTTACCACGGTATTAGACCCAGTCCCCACCACGTTAGTGCACCACATGTGGAGTTCGTTCTGCCCAGAATAGTACTCAAGGCAACGTGACGTTTTACCGCCCGAGCCTACCCTAATGCATTCATTAACCCGAATATCCCTGATATCCGGGGTACCTTCCTCTCCACTACTTCGCACTCTCATACCTCACCGTATTCGTGGTTAATGTCTTTTAAAGTATTTTATTTAATTAACCTATTGGTCGGCTCACCCTTCGTACATCCCTTCAGTGAGTCCTGACTACTATCTTTGTACTTTCAAAACACACACATAGCTCAGAGCTGGGAGTTCCTTAATTGAATCACATCACATTTCTCAAGTTCAGTCACACTCTCACTATTTCCTCCAAATCTTCCTTTCTACCATCCTTTTCCAAATAAAATCTCACAACTTTCCAAAAATCGCATTTCTCAAACATTTCACAAACACTCTTTCCCAAAACTCTTTACAAAACTTTCCTCCCTAACCAACTTTCATCTCTGGCCAACTTTCACAAACCTTTCTCATTTCGTAAAACTTTTCTCCAAAAAACATCATTCCAAAACATCTTTTCATCAACTTCTTCAAAAGAGACCATTTCATAAGTAAAAGAAATCCTTTGAAAATATTGTTTCACAAGCTCCTTCAAAATCCCATTTCTAAAACCTTTTCCAAAAATTCCATTTCCAAAACCTTTTCAAAAATTTCAGTTTACAAACCTGTTTCAAAAATTGTTTTCAAAAATTTCTTTTTCAAAACACCTTTGTGCTGAGCGCTAGTGGAGGAGCAAGCCCAGCTGAACACTAGCTCCCAGACTAAAACCAAGAACAGAGGAGCTCAGCTCAACTCAGCTCACTTCTCATTTCAACAATCCACATCACACTCCCCAGCTCTGGCTCTTTCTCAATTTTATTCTCAACTTCCTTTCCAGTCAACTCGTATCTCACTTTTCCATTCAACCTCGTATCCTTTATCCTTATTACTCTCTTATCTTGCCCTCACTTTCAATTTCATTTTTATTTCTTATAACAACGTCCAACAACCGTCCGTTCATCATAACAATAAGCATCATTATACTTGAAACAAATAATAATTAACAAGACATGTTATCACACACAACATTACACAATAGTATTGTGGTCTTCGTCACCTTCGTATAAGTGACCACACAAGGCAAACAATTGTCACTTATACTACTGACTCCAACCACTAAGTTCCGATCTTTGAGATGATACGGAACGCCCTACTAAATTACCTAGCTACCATGATGTCTTAGGGAAGGCTTCTCTCTCACCTGCGGTCCAGCTGTTGAAGGTGCGCTTTCCTTGGAACCTTGAGCCGCCATCTGCCTCAATCTCTTTTCTTTATCATTCCTCATATTTAATAGAATACGTTATATTAATAACTTATTTGAGAAAATTTTTTCTTAGATTAATACTTGTCCCTTCTTTGTTGAGAATCAGTTTCTACTCAAAAACTTCGCTTAGAGTTATATGAAAACATTTTTAGACTAGAAGTACGTCCAAGTAAATTTTGGACAGCAAGGCGGTTTTATAGAAATCACTTTCAATAACTTCTTAGCTCAACATCAACACTTTAAAAATTCATATTTTCATCATGAAACAATTTAGGACAGCAAAACATACATCATGTCATTCAAATAAATCACACCACACACATCAGCAATTATTCAGGCATACAATTATTCAAGTTTCAAACCAACACCTTTTCATTTACTTTCTTTACCTTAAACACTTCCTATCCTATTTGAATTACTTGGCCGAATAAAAGAAAGAAGTAAATCTAATATTACAACTTAATTTACATGGATCAATTTATTTTGTTTTTGACATTTAAATTCCATTTTATTTTGGTCTTAGCCGAATACACATAATCACATACATAACCGCACACACATAAACCAATCATAATCAAATCTCAAATCAACACATCAATATTTATTTTCATGCACCTTTTATTTAAGTAATTAAACTCCCCAAACCTACTTGGACTATATGGCCGAATAAAGAGATAAGTCAAACATCACATGAATCCTTTTATTTCATTTTAAGCATTTAGATTCTAGTTTCTTTTAATCCTAGCCGAACACACATCACATGCATAAACACATATCCATTCAAACACATACTTTCCCAAGATTAATTAAATTCATTTATTTCCTTTATTTCTACTCAAGGGACCGATTAGAAGTGATGTTCACAACACCAATTCATACTTATTCCTTTTTAAATTATTTCATTGAAAAGGAGGTCCTAGGTTAGCTATCATACATAAACCGAATATCATCAAGGTAAAGTAAGGTCAAATATTCATCATGCATGCACATAGAACATGGATTAATGCAAAGATCATTTTCCAAAAGCTTATGTTCTAATTTTCCTTATGAGAACCGTGAGCTTCACCCTAATTTTGGCAAACAAACACTTAATTTATCAACACAATAAAATCAAGAATCACATCATAGTCTTTATCCTTTAAGAAAACACTTGCATGCACCTACAATTTCTAGGTGAGATAATTTTTAACATGCATGTAAGAAAAGCATGATTTCCTACACTCCCTAGTCTTGACCGAATGATGATATGCAAGAAGGCAAGCTTCACAATTTTGTTTTTCACATGCAAACACCTAAATTCATAGATCTCATCATGCAAGACTCAAGAGCATCATTTTACCCTTTTTAGAATCACTAACCGAGTCATACACAAAATCTTGTTTCAATTTAAAATTATTTTCAAGGCTTTGTTAAGCTTAATTTCTTTTGAAAACCGTGACACACATATAAGAAATCAAGACTTAAACATACAAAATTTAAGCTTCAAGTTTCCTCAAAAATATCAAACATAAATTAAAGCATGCAAGGAAGATCAAGACAAAAACATGCACTCAACTCAAATTCTCAAGCAAACCGTGAAGAATTACTTTTTGTAAGCATAGATATAATCATTAAATCACTTAGATCAAATGAAAAACACAAAGATCTATTCCTTCTATTCAGGGCCGAATCACTCTAGCTCTTGATTTGGTGGTTTATGAGTTCATTTAGTTCCAAAAATCCAAGATCAAAACATAAGGAAAACATGCAAAGCAACAAGGATTATAAGGCCACAAAATCATGCATGAGGAGATCAAGTAATCTATGGATTCTAAACACAACCTCAACAAAACCGTGACAAGGATCATTTACAAGTAAGAGATCAAAGCACAAAAATGAAATGTAAGACACTTAGGCTTCAAGATCATCTAAAAATAATTACATGCATCCTCAAAATTAAATCAAAGTCCATAAAAGTCCTTTACAACACAAAATCATTTAATTAGAACTCTATCTACCTTAATCCTAGTCTTAAATCTTCAAGCCTTCTCTTCCCTTTCCTAAAATGTTTGCCTCGGTTTCTTCTTCTACTTCTAGGGTTGATGGTTTTCTCCTTGAGCTTTGATGAAGAAGATGGTTAAGAAAGGAAATCAAAGAAGTTTGGATTAGGCTTTGAGGTTTCACTCTCTTTTCTCTTCTCCTTCCCTCACGGTTTCACTCTTTCTCTCTAAGTGTCTCAAGAGTATGATGTTACTCTTAGACTTGGTGTGTTTGTGTTGGAAGGATGTGGAATGAAGAAGGAAATGACTTAGCCTAGCACCCACTCCTTCATACGGGTTTAAGAGCAAGGGCATGGGGTGGACAATTCCCTTTCTAGCCTTAGTGCAAGGTGGAAGTCGAAGGGTAATTTGGACTAACCTAATTGTTGCATGGGGTGGGTCTTTTCGGTGGAGGCAAGGGTGAGGAAAGTCTTCTCTAGGGTCATGACTCATCCCCTCCTAGGCTTCATGAGTCACCACTCCCACTTCTCCTCTTGTTTTCCATTCAAATTTCCTTTTCTTAATGCTTAAGGAAAAAGGATTCCTACTTGGTCCTCCTATTCTTAACATAACCGAACCACTTATACACACATACACATTCTCATACAATTTCATTTTCATCACACATCAATAGTCTCATGCATACATGCACCACACACAAGTATGCACATAGTCAACATTTGCAAAGCATCATGGTCATACGGCATACACACATAGGTTCACACATTCATACATCACACATTACTCATACACATATACTTATGTACATTATATTCCTTTTTAATAATTAAATTCTTAGATAACCCTAAGCAATTTCATACCTATCAAGACCGTATATACTCACACATGTCTAACAAACAATTCTTCTTTATCACAAAACAATCACAGCATTTTATTGAACATATAGATTTCAAACTCTATTACCTTAGAAAATTATTTCTTTTAAAATCACTCATTATCTTCGAAAACATGAATTTCAAGAAATCATTTAGGAAAATAACCTTTCAAAATACTTTTCTCAAAAATAAATTCTTTTAGTTTTTTTAAATTAATATGAGGAATTTGTGGGGTGTTACATTCTCCCCAACTTAAGAATTTCTCGTCCCCGAGAAATACATTGGAGATTGGGCAGCAGGGCAACAACACTCTCATGTCATTCTGATGTTCCTCTTTAACCGTTTCTAGGTGGAGAGATTCCACTCATACCGTCACTTGCGTGTCGAGTCGGGTTATGTCCAACGGACTATCCGGAGAAAATGTCGCTTCCTTAGCCAATTGTTGTCGCCGAGAGTCCAACCAGAGGTACGGACATAGGGAAAAATCAAACAAACAAACATACACACATCTCCAAGAACAAGGATTTTGCCTAAAAATCCTTAATTACTCACTATTCTCTTCCTAATCCGTCTCTCCTATGATTCGTTTTCCAATCCTAGAGTTTTCACCTATCCTTTCTAGCTTAAAGGGATACTATTACCATCTAAACTTTACTCAAAATCTCTTCTATCGCCTTATCACACATGTTTCCTTTCCTCCTTATGACTCCCCAACTTGGATTCAACTTATAACTATCCCACGATGTGTAAGTTCCATGATGAATTTTTTGATAATGACAAAGTGTTTTGAACAAGCTATCATGTGATGATCAAGTTCAAGTTCAACAAGCAACAACAAACATCAAGTGAAGAAGAGAGAACAAGCTCATGAAGACTTAAGTTTGAGTGTAATTGTTTTTGTTTTATCTTTTGCCTCTCAAGCTTCATAGGTTTTCATTTGGGTAGTTTGTTTAGAGGGTAGTGAATCTCATTCATAAGTCATGATTTGATCATAATTTGAGTTTTCACTTAACCTAGAATCAATAGGTGGCTTAATGGTTTTAAAGGAAAGGTTTGGTTTTGAGAAAACAAGTTTTAAACAAGTATCAGACATGTTTAATCGATTAAGGATGAATTTAATCGATTAGTACTCGATTAAGTAAAGATTTAATCGATTAACTACTACTGAACTGGTTTTTTAAAATACGATTTTCACTTCTCAAAATCAGTTTTCAAGTGCCATAACTTTTGGGTATTCTATAAAAACCTTTTCCTAATCTTTGTAAATATAACCCATCATTTTGATATTCATTTTACAAAGAATCAAGCCACTCTATTCTCTCTCAATTTCAAAGATCAAAGCTTTTCTATTTTCATATTCTTTGATCAAGAACCTTTGAATCTCTTATTGTGAATTGTCATAGCTATTGATTGAGATTCATAGGAGTGTTATTGTGTTTTCTATTGTGTTGTAATCTTTGCAAGAAGGCAAGCCAACTACAACAAACAAAGAAGACTTGGTGTGTCGATTATCATCAAGCAAATCTCATTGGAGAAGAAGAAAGTCTTGGTTGTGAATCAAGCAAGTGAAGCCTTGGTGTGTGGATTATCATCAAGCAATTGAAGACTTGTTGTGTCGATTATCAACAAGGGGTAGAGGTTAGATTAGAGAGAAGATCAATAGGATTACAAGGCAAGGGTGTCGGTTATCTCTTGTAGGCTAGCAAGAAGGAAGTCTTGTGAGGCAATCACTTGTAATTTGAGAACTCTAATTCCTCATAGTGAAGAATCTCTCTTGGTTGAAGAGGGGACTGGATGTAGCTTTCAAGCGGGTGAAAGTGAACCAGGATAAATCGCTGTGTCGTATCTCTAAACCCTTACTCTTTATATTCAAGTCATTTGATTGCGTTCTTGGTTGAAAACCTAGAAAGATTGATTTTCATAATTGATTGAATTGAATCTTTATTTGTTCAAATTGATAAAGGGAAAATCATTTTCATAACTAGGAAATCAATAAGAATATAGGTGTTAATCATCTCCGCTGAATATCTGATCTTGCATGTGAATTGATTGATTTTCGTATTCAATTGAAAAGTGATTTTTTCAGTTTCTGATAGATTTAATCGATTAAGTGTTCGTTTAATCGATTAAGGACTTTTGAACTTTCAGGTTTAATCGATTAGTACTCGATTAAATTGCAGGTTAATCGATTAAATTACAGGTTAATCGATTAAGTGCTGTAGAATTTGCAAAAATCATTTGTTTTGATTGTTTCGATTTGTTTCGTTCGAAAATCTTTCAAGGTATCTTGTACACCTATTCAACCCCCCCTTCTAGGTGTATTCCTAGGGTTCCTTTGTCTCTCCAACCACCAATTGCGGTTTCCTCACGATGATCTTACAGTCTCACTTCACTTAAACTACTTTTCCTTTCTCAATCATTCAGGCCTAATTTATTTGGGGTAGGTACGGTACTTCCAACTTCGAAATTTGGGCTAAAGAAACCCTAAATCAAATCAGAAAGATCACAAGGTAATAAGAGTTCATGAAGAAAAGGGTCCAAATCTTAGTAACAAGAATGTGTTATTGAGACAACTCAACACACGCAGAAATCAGAAGAGAACAATCCTATATCCTCAAGGGTCGTGAATATTTCTGTATAAAGGTACGCTAAGGTTAATCAAACCTATGTCTAACAATCACTTTTGAAACATCAGGAGCATGGGGTCTCAGTCTCATAATCTATTTATGGTCTACTCTTATAGGGTCTAAGGTTCCTTAAACTATTACGGTCGGTGCTAAGCTACAAACCAGTTTAATGTCCTGGGGGACAAAAGCTTACCTTCCTATTCCTACTCAAATACTAGCGAGCACACAGAGTCACACAAGCAAAGCATGAAGCCCATGCTTAAGGCTACAAAGGATTACCATAAGCTCTGATACCATTCTGTAACAGCCCGATTTTCGAAGAGCAAAACAACTGACTTTTATTTGTTAATGTTGAAAAAATGAGGCCATTTTTTTTTACACACTTCTTTCGAAAACCGAGTTGTTACTTGGAACCAAACTTACCTCTTTCACTCTCCAAAAACATTTTACTTATAAAAACGGTTTAGTTCCACTTAAGAAACTCCCTTCATTTTCTCAAAGAAAATTAAACACGTTTCATAAAAAGGGACTCATTCATTTCTTCAGAGTCGGGCATGCTCCAAAAAGTTAGAGTACAGCAATGGTCCATGACTTAGGTAATCCTGAGTACAAAATACAATTAACAGCCTATTCTAATTCTATTACCAATTCTTTGCTCCTATCAAAGACGACCGGATTCGGCCTCTTCATTTCCTTGGTAGATGCCTTTGTACCAAAAGGTGGCTCCACTACATTTGTTGACTCTCTTGTGGAACTCGGTTTGAGCTCCACTCCAAACAACTTCACCGTGTTCTCCTCCTTTCTTCTCCGAGATGGTGGTTCGGAATTATACCCTACAAAGGATACGCTTCCTAGTCCCGAACTCGTTGATCCTCCGCCTAGTTGGTGCTCCGGGTCTGCGATCACCAGCTGAGCATGACCCGTCCATTCCCATCCATAGCGTGTCGCTTTCCATCCTTTCCCTTCTCTAGGCCACATAGAGATTTCCAAGCGATGATCCATCTGCCCATTGGGAGACCAGCAACACCGATGTACCAACGAACAGGAGAGAGTAAGCGTTCCGGACGCGTAGCGTCGACGGTATGGAATTACGATAGGCAAGGTAATAGGACACACAAACAATTCACACACAACATTCACACAGGGTAACAAACAAACGTACTATTGTCATTATTCTCAATCCATATCCGTTCCATCTTATTATTATTATTATTTCCTTCATACTTCCCCACTCTTGTTTCCCATCTCTTTCATGGAGCTCACCCTTCTCTCTCCATTTCCATTCTCAAACTCTTTCTCGTTTTCTACATTTTTCAACTCTCACTCGTATAACTCTTTTATTATAATGTTTTACTGGATTGTAACCATCGATGATCAGGGGAGTTAAAGATCATCGAGGTACGCGTTTCTTCCGTTGTTAGCACTCACATATCAAGCCTACTTCTCCTCGGCCATCCATCCTCCTAGTCGGAAGCAAACAGGAGTACAGGACCTTTACCGTGCGGGCACGACAGCTGTCAATCACAAATGGTCCCAGACCAGGAGGCTCAGCCTCAATATCAAATCACATAATAACATGGCACACTGCCTCGCAGTGGCAAACAATTGCCCCACTCCAGTCCCTCTCACTGTTCCTGAACTGCCATAGGGGTGACAACACTATTCTAGTCCCGGGTGCAGAACTTACCACGGTATTAGACCCAGTCCCCACCACGTTAGTGCACCACATGTGGAGTTCGTTCTGCCCAGAATAGTACTCAAGGCAACGTGACGTTTTACCGCCCGAGCCTACCCTAATGCATTCATCAACCCGAATATCCCTGATATCCGGGGTACCTTCCTCTCCACTACTTCGCACTCTCATACCTCACCGTATTCGTGGTTAATGTCTTTTAAAGTATTTTATTTAATTAACCTATTGGTCGGCTCACCCTTCGTACATCCCTTCAGTGAGTCCCGACTACTATCTTTGTACTTTCAAAACACACACATAG
Organism: Crotalaria pallida; assembly: GCA_037953625.1. NCBI lineage: Eukaryota > Viridiplantae > Streptophyta > Magnoliopsida > Fabales > Fabaceae > Crotalaria > Crotalaria pallida. The sequence goes on from CM075653.1 coordinate 92,336,051, forward strand.
CTTAGAGCTGGGAGTTCCTTAATTGAATCACGTCACATTTCTCAAGTTCAGTCACACTCTCACTATTTCCTCCAAATCTTCCTTTCTACCATCCTTTTCCAAATAAAATCTCACAACTTTCCAAAAATCGCATTTCTCAAACATTTCACAAACACTCTTTCCCAAAACTCTTTACAAAACTTTCCTCCCTAACCAACTTTCATCTCTGGCCAACTTTCACAAACCTTTCTCATTTCGTAAAACTTTTCTCCAAAAAACATCGTTCCAAAACATCTTTTCATCAACTTCTTCAAAAGAGACCATTTCATAAGTAAAAGAAATCCTTTGAAAATATTGTTTCGCAAGCTCCTTCAAAATCGCATTTCGAAAACCTTTTCCAAAAATTCCATTTCCAAAACCTTTTCAAAAATTTCAGTTTACAAACCTGTTTCAAAAATTGTTTTCAAAAATTTCTTTTTCAAAACTCTTTTCAAAACATCTTTGTGTTGAGCGCTAGTGGAGGAGCAAGCCCAGCTCAACACTAGCTCCCAGACTAAAACCAAGAACAGAGGAGCTCAGCTCAACTCAGCTCACTTCTCATTTCAACAATCCACATCACACTCCCCAGCTCTGGCTCTTTCTCAATTTTATTCTCAACTTCCTTTCCAGTCAACTCGTATCTCACTTTTCCATTCAACCTCGTATCCTTTATCCTTATTACTCTCTTATCTTGCCCTCACTTTCAATTTCATTTTTATTTCTTATAACAACGTCCAACAACCGTCCGTTCATCATAACAATAAGCATCATTATACTTGAAACAAATAATAATTAACAAGACATGTTATCACACACAACATTACACAATAGTATTGTGGTCTTCGTCACCTTCGTATAAGTGACCACACAAGGCAAACAATTGTCACTTATACTACTGACTCCAACCACTAAGTTCCGATCTTTGAGATGATACGGAACGCCCTACTAAATTACCTAGCTACCATGATGTCTTAGGGAAGGCTTCTCTCTCACCTGCGGTCCAGCTGTCGAAGGTGTGCTTTCCTTGGAACCTTGTGTCGCCATCTGCCTCAATCTCTTTTCTTTATCATTCCTCATATTAAATAGAATACATTAAATTAATAACTTATTTGAGAAAATTTTTTCTTAGATTAATACTTGTCCCTTCTTTGTTGAGAATCAGTTTCTACTCAAAAACTTCGCTTAGAGTTATATGAAAACATTTTTAGACCAGAAGTACGTCCAAGTAAATTTTGGACAGCAAGGCGGTTTTATAGAAATCACTTTTAATAACTTCTTAGCTCAACATCAACACTTTAAAAATTCATATTTTCATCATGAAACAATTTAGGACTGCAGAACATACATCATGTCATTCAAATAAATCACACCACACACATCAGCAATTATTCAGGCATACAATTATTCAAGTTTCAAACCAACACCATTTCATTTACTTTCTTTACCTTAAACACTTCCTATCCTATTTGAATTACTTGGCCGAATAAAAGAAAGAAGTAAATCTAATATTACAACTTAATTTACATGGATCAATTTATTTTGTTTTTGACATTTAAATTCCATTTTATTTTGGTCTTAGCCGAATACACATAATCACATACATAACCGCACACACATAAACCAATCATAATCAAATCTCAAATCAACACATCAATATTTATTTTCATGCACCTTTTATTTAAGTAATTAAACTCCCCAAACCTACTTGGACTATATGGCCGAATAAAGAGATAAGTCAAACATCACATGAATCCTTTTATTTCATTTTAAGCATTTAGATTCTAGTTTCTTTTAATCCTAGCCGAACACACATCACATGCATAAACACATATCCATTCAAACACATACTTTCCCAAGATTAATTAAATTCATTTATTTCCTTTATTTCTACTCAAGGGACCGATTAGAAGTGATGTTCACAACACCAATTCATACTTATTCCTTTTTAAATTATTTCATTGAAAAGGAGGTCCTAGGTTAGCTATCATACATAAACCGAATATCATCAAGGTAAAGTAAGGTCAAATATTCATCATGCATGCACATAGAACATGGATTAATGCAAAGATCATTTTCCAAAAGCTTATGTTCTAATTTTCCTTATGAGAACCGTGAGCTTCACCCTAATTTTGGCAAACAAACACTTAATTTATCAACACAATAAAATCAAGAATCACATCATAGTCTTTATCCTTTAAGAAAACACTTGCATGCACCTACAATTTCTAGGTGAGATAATTTTTAACATGCATGTAAGAAAAGCATGATTTCCTACACTCCCTAGTCTTGACCAAATGATGATATGCAAGAAGGCAAGCTTCACAATTTTGTTTTTCACATGCAAACACCTAAATTCATAGATCTCATCATGCAAGACTCAAGAGCATCATTTTACCCTTTTTAGAATCACTAACCGAGTCATACACAAAATCTTGTTTCAATTTAAAATTATTTTCAAGGCTTTGTTAAGCTTAATTTCTTTTGAAAACCGTGACACACATATAAGAAATCAAGACTTAAACATACAAAATTTAAGCTTCAAGTTTCCTCAAAAATATCAAACATAAATTAAAGCATGCAAGGAAGATCAAGACAAAAACATGCACTCAACTCAAATTCTCAAGCAAACCGTGAAGAATTACTTTTTGTAAGCATAGATATAATCATCAAATCACTTAGATCAAAGGAAAAACACAGAGATCTATTCCTTCTATTCAGGGCCGAATCACTCTAGCTCTTGATTTGGTGGTTTATGAGTTCATTTAGTTCCAAAAATCCAAGATCAAAACATAAGGAAAACATGCAAAGCAACAAGGATTATAAGGCCACAAAATCATGCATGAGGAGATCAAGTAATCTATGGATTCTAAACACAACCTCAACAAAACCTGTAAGTTCCATGATGAATGTTTTGATAATGACAAAGTGTTTTGAACAAGCTATCATGTGTTGATCAAGTTCAAGTTCAACAAGCAACAACAAACATCAAATGAAGAAGAGAGAAAACAAGCTCATGAAGACATAGTTTGAGTGTAATTGTAATTGTTTTATCTTTTGCCTCTCACGCTTCTTAGGTCTTTTATTTGGGTAGATTATTTAGAGGGTAGTGAATCTCTATCATAGTCATGATTAAATCATAATTTGAGTTTTCACTTAACCTAGAATCAATAGGTGGCTTAAAGGTTTGAAAGGAAAGGTTAGGTTTTGAGAAAACAAGTTTCTAACATGTGCAGTGTGGATTTAATCGATTAAGTCATAATTTAATCGATTATTACTCGATTAAGCTGAAATTTAATCGATTAAATACTGCAGATCTGGTTTTTTAAAATACGATTTTCACTTCTCAAAATCAGTTTTCAAGTGCTACAACTTTTGGGTATTCTATATAAACCTTTTCTTAACCTTTGTGATTAATATACATCATTTTCATAATCAATTTTACAAGAATCAAGCCATTTTATTCTCTCTCAATTTCAAAGATCAAAGCTTTCATATTTTCATATTCTTTGATCAAGAACCTTTGAATCTCTTGTGTGATTTGTCATAGCTATTGAATGAGATTCATAGGAGTGTCATGTGTATTCATTGAGTTGTAATCTTTGCAAAAGGCAAGCCAACTACAACAAAAAAGAAGACTTGGTGTGTCGTTTATCATCAAGCAAGTTCATTCAAGCAATTGAAGAAGAAGAAAGTCTTGGTTGTGAATCAAGCAAAGAAGACTTGTTGTGTCGATTATCAACAAGGGGTAGAGGTTAGATTAGAGAGAAGATCAATAGGATTACAAGGCAAGGGTGTGGAGTATCTCTTGTAGGCTAGCAAGAAGGGAGTCTTGTGAGGCATTTACTTGTAATTTGAGAACTCTAATTCCTCATAGTGAAGAATCTCTCTTGGTTGAAGAGGGGACTGGATGTAGCTTTCAAGCGGATGAAAGTGAACCAGGATAAATCGCTGTGTCGTATCTCTAAACCCTTAACTCTTTACATTCAAGTCAATTCATTGTGTTCTTGGTTGAAAACCTAGAAAAAGAGTGATTTTCATAATTGATTGAATTGAATCTTTATTGTTCAAATTGATAAAGGGAAAATCATTTTCATAACTAGGATAATCAATAAGAATATAGTTGTTAATTGTTTTCGCTGAATCTCTGATATTACGTGTTAATTGATTGATTTTCGTATGCGATTGAAAAATTGATTTTTCAGTTTTCTAATAGGTTTAATCGATTAAGACAAGCTTTAATCGATTAAGAGAATTTGGACTTTCAGGTTTAATCGATTAAAGTTCAGATTAATCGATTAAGTGTTGTATAATTTGCAAAAATCATTTGTTTTAATTGTTTCGATTTGTTTCGTTCGAAAATCTTTCAAGGTTTCTTTTACACCTATTCAACCCCCCCTTCTAGGTGTTCTCCTAGGGTTTCTTAGTTGTTTCAACCACCAATTGCGGTTTCCTCAAAACCGTGACAAGGATCATTTACAAGTAAGAGATCAAAGCACAAAAATGAAATGTAAGACACTTAGGCTTCAAGATCATCTAAAAATATTTACATGCATCCTCAAAATTAAATCAAAGTCCATAAAAGTCCTTTACAACACAAAATCATTTAATTAGAACTCTATCTACCTTAATCCTAGTTTTAAATCTTCAAGCCTTCTCTTCCCTTTCCTAAAAGGTTTGCCTCGGTTTCTTCTTCTACTTCTAGGGTTGATGGTTTTCTCCTTGAGCTTTGACGAAGAAGATGGTTAAGAAAGGAAATCAAAGAAGTTTGGATTAGGCTTTGAGGTTTCACTCTCTTTTCTCTTCTCCTTCCCTCACGGTTTCACTCTTTCTCTCTAAGTGTCTCAAGAGTATGATGTTACTCTTAGACTTGGTGTGTTTGTGTTGGAAGGATGTGGAATGAAGAAGGAAATGACTTAGCCTAGCACCCACTCCTTCATACGGGTTTAAGAGCAAGGGCATGGGGTGGACAATTCCCTTTCTAGCCTTGGTGCAAGGTGGAAGTCGAAGGGTAATTTGGACTAACCTAATTGTTGCATGGGGTGGGTCTTTTCGGTGGAGGCAAGGGTGAGGAAAGTCTTCTCTAGGGTCATGACTCATCCCCTCCTAGGCTTCATGAGTCACCACTCCCACTTCTCCTCTTGTTTTCCATTCAAATTTCCTTTTCATAATGCTTAAGGAAAAAGGGTTCCTACTTGGTCCTCCTATTCTTAACATAACCGAACCACTTATACACACATACACATTCTCATACAATTTCATTTTCATCACACATCAATAGTCTCATGCATACATGCACCACACACAAGTATGCACATAGTCAACATTTGCAAAGCATCATGGTCATACGGCATACACACATAGGTTCACACATTCATACATCACACATTACTCATACACATATACTTATGTACATTATATTCCTTTTTAATAATTAAATTCTTAGATAACCCTAAGCAATTTCATACCTATCAAGACCGTATATACTCACACATGTCTAACAAACAATTCTTCTTTATCACAAAACAATCACAGCATTTTATTGAACATATAGATTTCAAACTCTATTACCTTAGAAAATTATTTCTTTTAAAATCACTCATTATCTTCGAAAACATGAATTTCAAAAAATCATTTAGGAAAATAACCTTTCAAAATACTTTTCTCAAAAATAAATTCTTTTAGTTTTTTTAAATTAATATGAGGAATTTGTGGGGTGTTACACATAAAGGAAAAAAAATTGAACAAGCCATTGTTTCATCAATATTGCTCTCACATACCCTTACCGGACCAGACAGAGAACCATGACTAAGGTAGATGTGAGTGAACGCATTGATAAGCTTCAATCGAAGAGCTCTAAATGAAGGAACAAATGACCAAGATGACCCAATCAATCAACCAGAGGAATAAGATTTGTCAAATGCTAGAATTGATGTTGAAGGGTAACAATGACAGGGAATGAATGACTCATCACAATTTCTTGAAGTTTAACCCTTATTGCTTTGCTTAATAATGGGCAACCATGCTTTCCATTCTCTCTTCAATGAATGTGGGCCATGTTTGGCCATCTCAATGTTGTTCCTTAATGAAATTTTCATTTTTTGTTGCACATCTCTTTAACAATTATCTACTAATGTTTTGATCATGTGAATAAACCATCTCACCACACTTAAAAAAACGAAATTGATTCTTGCATTAACTTGAGATATTTGCTTCAAATTTGAAATTAAAGGGATGATGAGGCGAATGTAAGACCCAAGATAGTGTGGACTCTCAAGCAAGTCTTTCCAGTGATACAAGGCTTTGTTGAATTCCCAAACACTGGGGAGATATCCCTAGTCACCCCATTGAGCCTAGATATTTTGAAGCGGAGATCGTTTCTCTCAAACCAACAATGTATGTTTAAACCGGGGTGGGTAGTTTATCAACAGTTTTTTCCAGCATGCAAATATCAAGGAGGATTACTTTTTCTTTCATAAACTCAAACACATTTGATCCATTGTTCTCCCAATTGGGCCCCAACAAGAAAATTTTTCTTCTTTTAAACCAAAAATATTTTACCCGAGTATTAATGAGAATCAAATCAAGGGAGGCAATTTCCATGGTCAAAAGTGCAATCACAAAAAAAAAATCCAAAAATGGATGTAAGCAAGCACAAAAAATTAACAAAAATTTTTTTGCAAAAAGTGATGGTGCTTGTCTAAATAAGGCAAAGCCCATGAATCCATTATGTGATAAAAAAGAACAATTTCAATCCTTCTGAATGAAAGATTCTCATTAAAAACTCAACATAAATTTTGGGCCTTTATAACCATTCTTTCATTAGCCACATTATCACCCCCAGACCATGTTACAACCTTTTGGAAAATCCTTTTGATAATTTGAGTGTTGTGCAAAATCTGTTGAGAAAATAGGGAATTGAAGAGAAAGGAGTAAGAAGGGGAAGGGAAATAAAATTTTGAGCCTTATATCTTTTTATTGTCGACCCTTATCCAGGCCACATTACAAGCTTTAGAAGACCTCGTTGAGGATTGATTTGCTTGAGTTACACACTAGGGCAGAGAAATGCTGACTTCATTAAAGCTAATTGAAACTTTGATGAAAAATATCTCATTTTTAATGTGTAAATTAATTGATTCCATCATTTAAACACTCTCCATTTTCACATGATCATTAAATTAGTGTTGCCTGTTAAAGAGATATATGAGAAAAAGAAATTGAAAGGAACTTGATCGGTTGAATGCGGTTAAGGATATTTTGTTATTAAGAACACGTTCTCTGAGAGAGCCCTAACCCCTGAGTGGAATGAATGAAAAAGATTTGCTATTTCGAGTAAATTCAAAAGCAATTGAGAAATTATTGAGTTTGAGTTTGAGGAAAAGACTGAATAAAAAATAAAGAGATCGCTAGGTTGAAAATATAATCCTGAAAAAGGCCGATCTAGGCAAAAGTTAGAGCGATCCGCTAAGTTGCAAAACTCGAAAGGGGCGGCTTAGGAAAAAATCATGATATAAAAGTGTAGTGTCCCGGTATTGATGGAACACCACGATGTGTGTTTGGGGTTGTTGCAGCTGACGAGGGTGACCCCGGTCCTACGTACCCCCAGTGATAAGGGATCAAGCCACACGTAGTTCTTGAGAGTAGGGATAAGAGAACATACCTTAGCCCCTATAGCATGGCGATACTTATAGGGGAAGTTGTGTTGTGGTGCCTTATGGGCCAGTTCGGCCCAGTAGGGCTGACGTGGCTCTTAGAGGATAAGAAGGATGAGTTATTCACCCTTATCCTGTACTAGAGAGCTCATGCTCATCCTGTAGCGGTAGGATTTATTATTGGTTAACCCTACAAGCCCCCCAAGCTCGTATAGGCTCGAAGAGCCTGTGTTGAGCTTCTGAGAATTGGTGGTGACATAAAACATTGTTTGCGGCTGAGAACTTTTTATTCGGAGGAGTATCGTGGATGGTTGATTAGGACGTATAAGACTGTTCGCAGTCAAGGCCCTTAGCCGTGTATCATCATGTACTGAGTTCAAAGTCGAATTGGACTATTGTTTTCAAAGTCACGATGCTTTTAAGGAGACATCCTTTTATGCGCTTGCCATGGTGAAAGCTGAAAGGCTTGTGCCAAGGTATGCTGACACGACTCAAACTGTTATTTGAGTTCGAGGTGTGCCAAGATTATCACCAATTGGATCGTAACGTTTACGAGGGATTGCTGTCGGAATGACAACCTTAGCCGAGGTGTATTCCTCGATTCGCGATGTATTTGGCCAGATATGAGCCGAGAGGCTTTGAGCCGAGAGGCTAAGCCAAGTTATCGGGTCGCAATCCTCGTTTTCACTTGTAGCCTCACCGATCTGGCCGGCTAACCGAGATCGTGGGCAAGTGCGTAAGAACATGATCCGAAGTGAGTGAGTTTAACATATGTCCCTAATAAGGAAGGTAAATTATCAATTTGTTGCCTCATGGGACGTGGTGGTCCTCTTTGGCATGACATTTGATCTCGATTAACTTATGCATCATATAATACCAGTATCAAGGTCGGCCTACTCGGTAAAGCCTGAAAAGGCTTGTGTCGAGTTCCTAAGGTCTGTGAAACGCTCGGGACCAAAGTGGGCGAAGAAAGGTTAGAGTATCAAGATCAACTCTGTACACCCTCCTTTACCTGAAAAAGGAGATCGAGAAAGCTCGTAGAAGATTGTGCCAGGTATATAAGAATTGTGAGACATTTATTGTTGTTGTTCGAGGCACCCTCGGACCCGGTATAGGTCCGAAAGCTCGGTGAAAGGTTCTAAAGATGTGGTGCGAAGGCACCCAAATATTGCCGAAGCATCTGCTGCTCAGGGCTTTACAGTTCTTCTCGGATTATTTTGTAGAGTCGGAGTCCGTTCCTTCCCCGAAGCAGCGAACATCGTGTTCGAGAATAGCCACTCGACCCGAAGAGTTGGAGGCTCGAATTACTTTCAAGACTCAGAGTCCATTCTATCCGCCGAGCAGTAAGCTTCATGGCCGAATAAGGTCACTCGAGTGGAAGTCATCGAAAGTTTATCGAGCTGATGAAGCGGCCGAGGATGCCGAGAAGGGAAAGAATGAAACCGAGGAGGCAAGAACAGGTAGAGAAGCCAAGGACGACCATTTCCCTTGTCGGAACTGTTTTGTCAACTTTATAATAACTTCGTAATAACCCCTCTTGAATACGAGTAATTAGGGCGAAGGCAAGCTGATAGATCATCATAATAACAAAGCTGAAGCAAACTTTTACTCCATTGCATAACCAACCCCTTTACTCGATAAAGCCTGAAGAGGCTTGTGCCGAGTTAAGAAGTCCTTTAAGGTTGTGAGTTGTTTTCCGCCAATTAGCCTCTTTGAGAGACTGTCGGGTTCAGATATGTGTAGGTGAACGCTGAGCAAAGGTTGAATATTTGCGAGTTGTGGGTGTGGAATCAGCATTGTGTGGTTCCTCGGAGATGCTGGGATCCGAATTAGATCACTGGGTGTTGGCACTGCGGACCATTCCACCATATAGGTAAGGTCGCGATGGTGCGCAAACCAAGAAAAAATGATCGGCAACCGGTGTGAAGGACTTGAATTAAGTTGGGTCGTCATACTCGGACTCGAATTAACATAGGTCATCATGCTCGGCAGATCCGATCGTTATGTTTGTACCTTTTTATGATGTATAAAAACAACGATTAAAATATCAAGTAATAGATGATATGTAATGACATTAATTAGCGAAGTATGAATTAATTCACTGTTAATTACGATTATTATCTAAGATAACACATGTCATGTGGTAAGTGATTCAATAGTAACACATGTCATGTGACAAGTGATTCAATAGTAATGAATATGACAGTTAAACCATGAAATTGAAATAATAATAATGGGGTAATGAGAAAGATCTTTCCCTGTCAGTCTTCGTGTTTAGACTATTTCTGAATGTTGATATGCTCGGCACCCTCTTGGCAGTGAGGCATTTCCTCTTTTATTGTTGGAATGGGCGGTTGCCTAGTATTCTTCATCCTCTTCCTACCAAAGACCTTGTATGCCGTTATGGACAAGTCATTGTGTAGCACTTGTGTGAGCAAGGCCGGGATCCCGAGGAGGGATCTTGACAACGATCGTCTTTTGGCTCTAAGTGACCGTGAGAGGCAAGGGTGTCGTGGCAGAGGGTACGAGGATGTTATAGGCTTTGGTTGTGTTATTTGAATCGGGAATCCGAGTAGTGACGTTGAGGTCATAATCAATGATAAATTTGAAATGGTCACAGTAAGCATGTGTAATAGAGGAGACAGCCCTGTCATCGTGAGATTTTTCCGAACCCTGTTGAAGGCGCTGTAATATTAGATGCCCATCGTGACTGAGTAGTCTAGCACCGATTAATTTGAGGATATCTTTGGCGGTCGGAAGCTCGAAATGGGCCTTTTAGAGAAATGGGCCATCATAATCGTACCTCGCATGTGTAAACAAAATTAATAATTGGTAATCGTCGTTATTTAACAATTTATAACAATTAAATAACGATAATAACAATTATTGGCAAAGATACGATGTATAATATCGGTATAGAGGTAGTATGATTTAATAATATCACACGTAACAAATGACAATAATTAAATACCGTGCAACCAGACAGGATTGCCCATGAAAAGACAATAGTTAAATATCGTGCAAATAGACAGGACAGTCCATGAAAAGACGCATAATTTCAGGTATATCATGCGCAATAATTGTAATGAATGACATTTATAAATATGCTAGAGTATTTAATGACAACAGATCAAATGATGAAAGCATTAATTCATGAAAAATGAGAATGCGCGATATATATATATCAAATAATAAGGGACATGTAAAGGAATTATAAGGAACTAAGTATTAAAAGCACATGTCAGAAATATTGCGTCAGTTGAGTTAATATCAACATGTGTGCAAAGTAACCACATAGAATGCCAAGTAAATAGGAAAATAATATGGGAACGAGAATTCCTTCCCTGATTTAGTGAGGTGAGGAGCGTCGGTTTGAAGTCTTCTATCAATCCTTTTCAAATGAGCTTTTGTTGAGCATCGAGGCCTGACCTTCATTTCTTTAAATTAATTTGGGCCTGTTTAGCCCGTATCAAATAAGCCCATATAGGTTGGGCCATTTAGACCGTTTACTCACTGGCTCGGGCTATCATACGTGTACCTCGCATGTGTGTACGAAAATAATAATTAATTAGTTATTGTCGTTCAGGGTTGACAATTTATAACTATTAAATAATAAATAATAAACATGTAATCAAACTAAATAGCAAAAGTATAAATTATTTTTGCCGCTAACTAATAGTCATGTGAGTCAATAAAATATAAAATAAGCAATCATTTAATATAATATATAATTGTAGTAGTTATGGGTGATATGAAAAAGATGTCACTTCCTGATTGTGGAGCTTTTGTTGTTGTTGTTGGGCCATTTTTTTTTTTAAGAATTGGGCCTGTTGTCCCGTTAGGGTTTGGAAACCCTACTGCAGCAGCTGCTGTGTGTTGATGCTGCTACGTGCAACGAATTGGTGCTGCTACGTGCAGCAGCAGCAAAGGCAAAGGAGTTCACCGAAGGTGGCAGTGACGAGACGGTGCCGGGTTCGGTGATGGCGGCGGCGATGCTCAAAGAGCTACGAACTCCGATTCGAACAACTCACCCGTTTTAAGAGAAGCATTAACACGGTGTGGTGGCGATGACCGGCTTGGTGGGAGTGACGACGTGAGGGGGGTGTCTTGACGTGAGGGAGTGACGGCATGAGGGAGTTGTCTGGTTCTGCTTCCATTCTTAACCTCTGGTCTTCGGGGTTGTGGTGGGCTTGAAGGAAGACGATGATCTTCGAGGATGCTACCGGAACCGCAACCAACATCAGAACCAGAGGCGACACCTTAGAAGCTACTAGTGAAGACGGCGGTGGTTGGGAATCACGGCGGAGACGAAGACCGTACCCATCTGGTTCGTCGGAATCGTGGCGGGGAGAGGCCAAACTGAAAGTGACGGTGGTTCTGCGGACATCGTTCTGCGTTCTGTTTTGCGTTCTCCCGTGGCGGACATGAAAGAGTTGATCCTGCATGAACCGGGTTTGGATTGGTTGCTTCGTATCTTTCTTCCATGGCGGCCATGAAAGAGCCACTCGTGTCATCGAGGTATGGGAACCAGCCAAGTAGCAGCCAGTGGCCATGGCAGATCTGTACAGTAAGATAAACGTCGGGTTGTGTGTCGGTACCGACGTCGATGCCGGTGTTCTGGGCAAGCACCGTCGCCACTGCACAAAGCTTTTTTTTTTATGGGAATCGAAATTTATCGTTCCCCACAGACGGCGCCAATGTAGTGTCCCGGTATTGATGGAACACCACGATGTGTGTTTGGGGTTGTTGCAGCTGACGAGGGTGACCCCGGTCCTACGTACCCCCAGTGATAAGGGGATCAAGCCACACGTAGTTCTTGAGAGTAGGGATGAGAGAACATACCTTAGCCCCTATAGCATGGCGATACTTATAGGGGAAGTTGTGTTGTGGTGCCTTATGGGCCTGTTCGGCCTAGTAGGGCTGACGTGGCTCTTAGAGGATAAGAAGGATGAGTTATTCACCCTTATCCTGTACTAGAGAGCTCATGCTCATCCTGTAGCGGTAGGATTTATTATTGGTTAACCCTACAAAAGCTTAAGTTTTAAAGTGTTTGTTTTAAGCTAAAGAACTATTTGAGATAAAAGGGCTTTTACGATGTTTTCGGAATTATTATCAAAATGATTTTTTGGAATGAATCCTTTTCTGTGCAAAGTTGTTTAAAGTTGTTTCTTAAATTTAAAAAGGTGTTCATGTGATTTAAAACATAGTTTTCAAGTGGTAAATGATTTAAGAAAGAGCTGAATTAAAAGCGGTGTATTTTCGGTGTTTTCGAACGCGGTTAAGGTGCTGTCCAAGACGGACCAGCAACTAACCCAAATGATTTAAAGTATTTTATAAGATGTTTTCAAAAGGGTTTTGAAGAATTTAAAGTGCTATAAAATAAGGGAGTTGTTTTAAGAAAACGGTTATGTTTTAAGTCTTCCAACGAGGAACGAAAAGTGTTTTGAAGTAAGAAAGATTTTCTTAATACAAGTTAATAACGTGAGCGTATTTTATTTAGTACGAGGAATTTTAAAGAAGAGGAATTTTAAAGACGAGGGATTGGGGCAGCTGGCAACGACAAGGATCCGCGGAGATCGAGTACATTTAATCGCTGGACCTCAGGTGAGAGAGAAGCTTTCCTAAGACACCGTGGTATTTAGGTGATATATTAGGACGTTCCGTATCATCTCAAAGATCAGAACTAAGTGGTTCGGAGTCAGTAGTATAGTGGCAATTGTTTGTGTTGTGTGGCCACTTATACGAAGGTGACAAAGACCACATTGTTGTTGTGTGATGTTTGTGTGTGTTGATAGCATGTTTATATGTATTTATTTAATTATGCATGATGAAATTGAATACTGTTAATTTAAATGAGTAACATACTGATGGACGTCTGTTACGTCCTGAAAATGAAAAGGAATTAAGTAAGTTGATGGAAGCAAAGACATAATGAGAAAGGAATAATGACAAAGGATATAAGATGGATTAGAAAGAGATAAAGAGTTGAGATTGGGGAAAGAATTGATGATAATAATGAGAACGAGCCAGAGCTGGGGAGAGTGATGTTGATTGTTGGAACAAGAAATGTGATCCGAGTGGAGCTTGGCTCCTTTGTTTATGTTTTTGGGAAAGAGACTAGTGTTGAGTTGAGCTTGCTCCTCCATTAGCGCTCAGTAAAAATGTGATTTTTGAAAAAGGTTTTTGAAAAGAGATTTTTGAAAAGAGATTTTTTGAAAAGATTTGTGAAAGGAGATTTTGAAAAGGGTTTGTGGAAAGAGATTTTTTTGAAAAGGTTTTTGAAGAGAGGGTTTTGAGGAAGATTATAAAAAGTATTTTCAGAAAAGTTTTTGAAAAGAAATTTTGTGAAAGGTTGTGAAAGGAGATTTTTAGAAACTTTGCGAAACGAGAATTTTGAAAAAACTTTGAAATAAGATTTTGAGGAAGTTTGCGAAAAGAGATTTTGAGAAGTGGTGAAACTAGATTTTGAGAAAATTTACGAGAGGAGATTTTATGAAAAAGTTTACGAAAGGATAATTTGTGAAAGTTTACAAAATGGTATTTTGAGAAAGTTTGTGAAAAGATTTTTGAGAAAGTCATGAAACGAAATTTTTGAGAAAAGATTATGAAAGATTGTTTTGAGAAAAGATTATGAAATGAAATTGTGAAACGAGATGATTAAGAAAGAGTGAGAATGTTGAGAGGGATTTGGAAATGAGATGCGAGCTCATTGATGTGATCCCAGCTCTGTGCTATGTGAGAAATGATGAGAGAAAGATTGTGCAAAGTTAGTGGTCGGGACTCATTGAAGGGATGCACGAAGGATGGGTCGACCTTAGGTTAATTAACAAGATAAAAGACTTTAAAATACATTACGCGGTGAGCCATGAGAGTGCGAAGTAGTGGAGAGGAAGGTACCCCGGATATCAGGGATATTCGGGTTGTGAATGAAATAGGGTAGGCTAGGGCGGTAAAATGTCATGAGGCCTTGAGTACTATTTTGGGCGGAACGAATTCCATATGTGGTAACCAGACGTGGTGGGGACTGGGTCCTAATACCGTGGTAAGTTCTGCACCCGGAACCGGAATAGTGCTGTCACCGCTATGGCATTTCGAGAACAGTGAGAGGGACTGGAACGGGGCATCTTGATTGCCACTGTACCCGAGTTTTCTACAGTGAGCCTTAATTATATGAAATGAATTGATATGATATAAATTGATTTGAGACTGTACCCGAGTTTTCTACAGTTCTCCTGGCTTGGAGCCAATTGATGTTGAGACAGTTGTCGTGCCCGAGTGGTAAAGGTCCTGTACTCCTGTTAGCTTCCGACTAGGCTGGGTGGATGACCGAGGAGATGTAGACGTGTGTGTCGAAAGCAACGAAACGAATACCTCGATGATATTATAAATCCCCCCAATCATCGATGGTTGTAAATCAATAAGACATGACAAGAAAAGTCTAAGTGTGATGAAAGAATTTATGATTATGAGAAGGGAACTCTTATGGAATAATGAAGCTGAGAAAGGAATTGAGAATAATGGATGATCATGTTGAGGAATGATAACAAGTTTGGAAAGATAGAAATAACAATGATGATAAGGATAATGAATGAATGACAATAATAATGATAACATGATTGATTGCTATGTGGTATGTATGTTGTGTGTCTTGTTTGTATTGTCCTAGTATCTTGCCTACTGTAATCCCACACCGTCGACGATGCGTCGTTCGGATCGCTTACTCTCTCCTGTTTGTTGGCATATCGGTGCTGCTGATATCTCAACGGGCAGATGAAGCATCAAATGGAGAACATCTCTCTAGATGAATTGGAGCTGGAGCTTAACGACAACAGGAAAGCAGCGATAGAGGTGGCTTCATCCTCGGGAGCGAAGAAAGGGCGCAAGAATAAAGGGAAGCTTCATCCGGTTGTCCTCATCAGAGTAGCGCAGCGAAAGCGAGAGTAGCGAGTTTAGTTTAAGTTTGTGAATTGTGTTTTGAGTTAAGGATTACCGAGCAAGGAACCATTTATGTAACCAAACCAATTTTAATTCTATATTGTGAAAGTACCTTCATTTTGGAAAGACTAAGCAATGTAATCTTTTGTAAACTGTTGTGAACACTTTTAATCCACTGCAATGAATCACCATGCTTTTCGAAAACAAGTTCTTCTGTAAACATGAAAGTTTTATGAGAATAAATGTTTTAGTAACAACTCGGTTTTCAGTAAAGAGTGTTACACGTACCATTGACACTTCAATAATGTTTAAAAAAAATTTGGCCTCATTTTTGCCACTTTATTAAGTAAAAGTCAATTATTTTTGGTTTACGAAAATCGGGCTGTTACACATACCATTTCCCATTCCACTCATTTCCAATCAAATTCAACCATAAACAGAGCTTCAATTCCATAAAGTAGACATGTTCCAACACTTAACTGAATCCAATATTCATGCATAACAAGTACATGTCTCAAATTGCATACACATACATAATTGATCACTTAGCATACAAAATTCATAATCATTGACATTAAACATTAAAACCACATGAATTCAGCTTGCATGTAATGATTTAGACTTGATCTAAGTCATGAGATATATCAAGTTGGCCTCCAAGCCTTGGTTCTATAACAACCTATGCCCTTATGAGTCTCAAGGTGACTCATACCTAAATCCTACTCATTATTCTCATTCTAGTGATTATTTAGCTTCTCCCTTACCTTAGAGTCGTGCTTGATGAGTATCAACACAGGGACAGCAAGATCAACACAGAAAAGCACCAAATTCACAAGCTCTGCTCTTATGCATGACAGTTTTGGTAAGGTTCAGAAATCAGAGTTTTTGGCACATGAAAAGGAGAAACAAATTGGGGAAATGGTTAGATTATATTCTAGGCAACATGCATGAACTATAGGAACAAGAATGGGACTCAAAGAGTGCATGTGCTCACCAAAATCAGACCTCAAAGTGAGCCTCACGAATCTGATTCTGGTTTTTGACAGAATGAACACCTCCACTTCACAACTTGATTTCTCCTTGCTCCCTCACTCTCAACTCATAATCTATATATCACTGCAAAGCTTAAAGATGAAGCTTTGCAATGGTGTATTGTTTGTAACCTAACTCTACACACACGCAGAGAATCGAAGGGACGAAGTCTGCTGCTTCAGAATAGGGAATCAACACCAACACTTGAAGAAATGAACCAAATTCCATCAAATTCATGGCTATTTATAAGTAATTCAGGGTTATATGCAAAGAGACGTGTGTTTCCCACTATGCATGAGAAGGATTCGTGGCAATTAACAAAGATTAGTGGGTGATTACTCATTAAAACGCACTAACCCTAATTCTGGGTTCATCGTCTAACCGGTTACATGGCACATCTAACCGGTTAGATACTATGTAAAATTCGAAAATTTTGCTTTTAATTCCTTTCCCTCCAAAAACCTTTCTAATATTGTTATTAGGTCCTATTTCAAGGATTAAACTATAAAAATTATATTTTCACATAATTTACTAATTTTTAAAAAAATATTTATTAATTAAACACACATTATTTATATAATTAAACAATTAAAAGAAAACCTTATAATTTGGAAAATAAACTTTTATTATTAATATAAATATACAAGGGACAAAATTAGGGGTGTTACATTATTAGTATAGCTCTTTTCCTCTAGCTTATGTTCCTTCTTGTTCTTATTTCATTTCTTTTGTTTTTGTTCATTTTCAGTTTCCATGAGTTTTGATTTTAAGTTATTGATTTGTTAATGCATGTGTATTTCTATGATAAAGCTTTGATCTTTAGCTCTTTTTATGTTTGAAACAAAGTTTAAAACCGAGAAAATGAACATGCATCATGATCTAGCTATGACGCTCACGGTTTTGTCACTTTGAAAACCCATATCATTTTTGTTTTTATTTTTGATTTGGAATAAGGAAATAAAGGAGGATTTTTGTGCATCTTGAAATATATTAATTTGTGTTTTGAGAAAGTTTTGATTTTTCCTTATAGGCCATTCGGCCAAGATAAAAAAAAATAAAGAAAATAATCTTTGTTCATAATGCATGTTGGTTTTTACTAAAGATCTATGCTTTTTAAAGTCTTGATATACACATATTTAAGTTGAAGAATGAAAAATGGACATGCATCCACAAGGATGATGTTCACGGTTTCAAGGCCCTTTCGTTTAAAATAATTTTTTATCTTTGATTTATGTTTTATAAGTGATTAAGAGTTGATCTATGCTAATTATGAATCATGAGTTGTTGATTTGCACAAATTTTTCTTATTTCCTTTATGCATGTCACGGCCAAGAAGAAAAATTGGAGGAAATGATTTTTG
The DNA here is from genome assembly GCA_037953625.1 of Crotalaria pallida. Taxonomy (NCBI): domain Eukaryota; kingdom Viridiplantae; phylum Streptophyta; class Magnoliopsida; order Fabales; family Fabaceae; genus Crotalaria; species Crotalaria pallida. The sequence continues at coordinate 92,354,045 of CM075653.1, forward strand.
TTCTTCATGCATGTTGGTTTTTCATGTTTCTTGATGATTTTTGAACTTTAATGTGTAAAGGTTCAAGTTTTAAAAAGCCAAAATGAACATGCAAGAAATAATAAGGACTATACGGTTTTATGAACTTTGTGCTCAAAGAGATTTTGATTTTGTTTGAATGTTGGTTGTATGTTTAGAGTAAAGGATTAAAATTTGATTTTTATTGATTTTAAAGTATATATCTATGAGTTGTTTCTTTGTGCAAAAATTTCTCATTTTTCCTTAGCCATGATTCGGCCAAGCAAGGAAAAGAAGGAAACAAAATTGATTTTTGATGTTTGATTGATTTTGAACTTTGATCCTTGAATTTTGAGTGCATGCATGTGAGAACCTAAGTTTAAAATGAACTAAAAGGACATGCATGATGTTTTAAGGTCCATACGGTTTTAATATGGTTTTTACCTCAAAAGATTTTTGTTAAAGTGATTTGATTTATGTCGAAATTAAAGAATGAGAAATGGATTTTTAGTGTATGTTTGAGTATTGTTTGGTTTGTGTGAAAATCCCTAATTTTCTTAAGTATAATTCGGCCAAAGAGGATTGATAAGGAAAACAAATTCATTTGATCATGCATGATTGTATTTGAGTTAAAATAAATTATTTTCATGACCTGTGATTCGGTTTTAAAGGGAAAATAAGTAATGGATTGGTTTTGTGATTGATTATGTGATGTATGCGCCATATGGTTCTATATGTGAAAATGCCTAAGTCTAGGAATTGATCTATATTCTTGGGTCATTGATGAAGTGTATTTGGTTTAGGTGAGTGATAATGAATAAAGTTGAGTTTTTATTGAAAAAGAAAGTGAATTAGGTTAAAACTAACGTAAAAAGGAATTGAATTGTTTTGGAAAATGATTATTTATGTGAGTTAGTTATGTGGCTGGAAAATAATGACTTGAATGCATGATAAGGCGTAATTGGAGTAGGAAATAAAACCATTTAGGTGCTGCATGTGTGTGAATAAAATGGAAAATACAAAATTGAACCTATGCTGAATTTTTAGACATGTTACGTAAGCTTATAGGTAATTGTGATAAATGATAGTTGCGATGGTCCGATTGCCTTGAAAATTTTATATGTTGTTCTTGGGATGATTTAAATGAATTCTGGAAAGTTTGGCTTAATTCGGAATTGTTTTGTTATTTTAAACTAATTTTATTTATTGATACGTGTTTGAGAAAATTTCTGTTTCCGAGTGTAAAGAGAGTAGAATGAAAAACTTTTCCTCAAGTTCAATGCTTGTGAAAACTCTTCACTGTTTTAATGATGCTAATTGTAGTTCTTCCGAATTTTTAATGTGACTTTAGAATTTTCAAACTTAATCTATTCCAAATAACTTGAAATTTTTATAGTAGCTTCATGAACATCTTTGGATACTCTCTGTAAAATTTGAGGAGATTTGGAGTTGATTTGGTATTTTTTCTAAAAGGAAAACAGTGAATGACTCTGTTCAGTTTTTTCTGAGTTAGAGAGGAATTCAATTAGAAAAATGTGACTTAATCAACCTCAAATAATCTGAAATTTTTATGAGATGTTCTAGACTGTATTAGGAAGGTTTGTACCAATTTTTATGCTATTCGGATTTGATTTACTATTTTTAATTGTGGTGTTTTGGAATCAGGTCAGCAGCAGTACCATTTGAATTTTATGCAAAATCTGATTTGAAACCTAAGCTAAGAATGTTCAAATGACTTGAAAATCTTATGTGTTCAACTTTAATATATGTATATGTGTTCTGAAAATTTTGGGATTTAAATGAATTGCTTTGATGTGGTTTTTAGTTGTGCCTTTCTTGTGTTTCCCTAATCGAACTAATGCCCTATTTGATACTTTTGAACATGTGTGAACTTTTGTGCATGTTTGTATCTTGGCTGGACTTGTAAGGTAAATGTGGTGTTCTAAAATAATTTTTTGATCATTGTTTGAAGAAGTGTTTGGGTTTGATATAAACGAATTATTTAGCCGTTTAAAGTGTTGAATTTAATTAAGTACTATTCCTTGAAATGGAATGTGTTGGACTACCTGTAAGTATACCGGGTCATCAAGTAATATAGTCAATAAGATCATATATCGTCCCTCGGGGATTGAAAATTGTTCAATTAATTCTCACCAAAGAGTAGTTAGAAGCGAAATCTATAGGTTTGTAACTAATCAATTAAGATTGAATTGAAATAAAGTAAAAACAAAACAGAAAATAAATTAAAAACAGAAATTAAATAGAAGTTTTGAGAAATTTAAGAAAAAGAGTTAGGAACATGGTTTCATTGTAGGTGTTGTTTATATATCATGAATATCTGTTTTTCCCTAAATCAAGAACAAATTCCTAAGGTAGTAATTACTAGATCTCTCATGTGCAATTACTGTTTATTATTCAATTAGTTAACACTTAATCCCTTTAGTGATTAAACCATTAAATAACCATTAATTAAGAACAGTAGAATTTATAACAAGTTATATAATCCCCAAAAGTATCCCTACAAGTTGAGCAATTATATTGTTTGATTGAAGGCCTATTCTAATTCCTAATCTCTCAATTGAAGAATTAGAGATCCAAAACATAGATTAGCTACTTCCATGCATAAATGTGATAATACAATCAAACACTTGATTTAGAAACGGAAAAACATCCATTCATGAAATCAATAAACTAATCCATACAAATTCACCAATTCCTAACACGAGGGTTTTAGTTACACATTGAGAAAATAAGAACAAAAACAGTAGAGGAGCAATCCATAATCATAGACAACTAGGATTACCGCGAAGAGATCTTCAATCTTCCAATCTTCAATCTTCTTCTCCTCTAAAGCTCTACAAAATCATGTAATCTCCCTTTCTAAAAGCTGCTAACCTAATTCTAATCTTATAATAAATATATAATTACAAATCATAAACAAATCCCTCAAAAACGCATCAGAAAGTGACCCAACTGGGCCTGGATGGGGTACGTGCGCCTGGGCGCACCAGGTCTGATTGGTGGTGATTCTCGAAGCAGACAAGCCTGGGCGTGGGGAGTTCCATGCCTGGGCGTGTGGCATTGATTCCAGCTCCATTTCGCTCCGTTCTTGCGCCATTTTCAAGGTCCTTTCGTCCTCTTATCAGCTCCATAATTATTTTCCTCAATTAAGCTCCGAAAGTACCAGAAACATACCCAAAACGGATCAAAACGTTCAAGGGATTCTAAAGTAATAAAAAAATCCTAAAACTATACAAAAAGTCCTATATTTAAAAGAGAAACAAGCCAAATCCATAGTAAAAGGGAGTCTAAATCATGCTCAAAACATCATATATTAGACCCAAATCACTCCCCCAAACTTAGTATTTTGCATGTCCCAGGCAAAAGTAAAATAAAAACTCTAGAACACAAGACTACCCTCTAAATCAAAATGTTCACACCTAATCTAGAACTTCGACTCACAGACTCAGACACTTACTTTCACAAGGAATTCATACAATCGAAACCTGGTTAGAGAAACAAACTCCAAAAGAACTAATGACTAGTGATCACTCTCAACCTCACAGTGTGTATCTCACATGTGTATCAAGGGTTATAACAATTCACTCAAATTCATCCAATGACAATATGTTACCATATGATTGACCATAGACCCAAATCTCCACTGAAATTATTGAATGCACACAAAAATCAAAAGGTCTTTATTTTTGGTTGTAATGAGGCCATGCCTAAAAGTGTAAGGTGAGATAAAAGAAAGAAAAGATAAAACTAAGGGCTAAAATGCAAAAACAAATTTCCCTCAAAAATCATGAATGAGCAATGAATACTAAAGAGGACTCACACTCAACTCACAATGAATTTCATACTTCTTTTCTTTTCACTTTTTCTCTTCTACTCTCTTCCAAATTTCTTTTCTTATTTTTTTAATTTTTTTTTTCTTCTTTTCATTTATTTCATGGAAGAGAAGTAGACTCACAACACTTTATACCATTCATTCACTTTTCCTTATTCATTCCTCTCAATTGCTCATTCAAAATTCTTAAGGTACTCACAAAAATTATGCAATCAATGCAGGGTACCAAAGAAAAATCATAATTCATTAGGCTCAAAATGGGAAACTAAGGGAAATATTATCAATGCAAATTAGTTGAAGGCCACAAAAATACATCCTAAGTGCCTTAATCATCTTAATGCATGCAAACAATTATCAATCTCAAAATGGTCATCGGTCAAGTTCTAGAACACAAAATCAAAGTGAACATACTCATGAAAGAAATAGGGGTTTCGAATCAGAATATAATTCAATAAATCACATACCCCTTCAGTGTATAGGCTCAAATAACTCACTAGGCTAAAAGTCAGTTCACTAATCATAATTCTCAAAAAGTTTGTCAAAATAACCAGATCTCAAAAATATTTACAGCTCAATCAAATCAATATAAAAAATCAATGAGTCTAATCCTAAACTAAATATTTACACCTATCACAAAAAATACAGTCCTAATTCTAGAATAATTACCTACTTCTACCCAAGACACAAACCAACACCAAATATGGGAGAAAAATTCAAGTTTGAAAATTTTTTATTTTGTTCACTTTCCCAAACTTAGAGGTTGGCTTGTCCTCAAGCAAACAAATCTAACCTAAACTACAAAATAAAAATTACAAAACTACCTAGAAAAACAGGACAATATTTTTGCGAGGTACCAGGTCTGGGGTGACATATTGGGAACTAATGAGAGAAAATGGGTTCACACCCCCAAACTTAAATTCTGCACCCTCTCCACACCTGGGCGTGACTTGACCTGGGACTTCATTTTTTTTAAACTACCTAAAACTAAACTACCCTAAAAAATAAAATCTAAGGGAGCTACTTAACATTGGGTTGCCTCCCAACAAGCACTTGTATAACGTCACGAGCCTGACGGGTCACCTCTTTTCAGAGGTTAGGGTGGTTGCCAAGATCCTTTCAAGGGTGGCACCTTGTTTTTCCACTTCTTTCCAACACTCTCTCCATTCGAGTGCTGAATGCACATGAGAGGAGCGAAATTCTCTGCGGTGATTGGTGGTTTTAAAAAATTTTAATTGTAGTTTGCTCACCATTCACTCGAAGAATTACTTCTCCCCTAGGCATATCAATCAATGCCCCTGTTGTGGCCAAAAATGGCCTTCCAAAAAATTAGGGGAATATCTTCATCCTCTTATACATTTAAGATCATGAAATCCAAGGGCATGATAAAATCTTTCACCTTTACCAGAATATCTTCCACCACTCCATATGGGCGGAGGACGGTTCTATCAGCTAACTGAAGTAATGTCGGGGTAAGCTTAACCTTTCCTAAATTTAATGCTTCACACATAGACAATGACATAATGTTTATGCTAGCTCCTAAGTCACAAAGAGCCTTACCTGAGTACTCCTTGCCTATGCTAACTGAAATCGTGAAGCTTCCTAGATCCTTCAGCTTCGGTGGAAGGTTGGATTTGATGATGTTGCTGCACTTCTCTGCTATCGGGAATGTCTCCTCAGTGAGCATCTGCTTCTTCTTTGTCAGCAACTCCTTCATGAATCTCGCGTACAAAGGCATTTGTGAAAGAGCCTCTGCAAACGGGATGTTGATCTGCACCTTCCGTAGCATCTCCAAAAATTTGGAGAATTGCTTCTGGTCGTCCTCTTTCTTCAACCTCTGAGGATAAGGAATCCTCGGAGGTAGTGGTGCTGGTTTGGATGTGCCTTTCTCTTTCTCCTGATTCGCAGGTGCATCATGCGTTTGTGGCATTACAGTTGAGCCTCCTCCACTTGGTTGCTTTTGCTCCTCTTCCTTCTTATCAACCTCAGTTGCATCATTCTTCTTAAGTGGCTCCATACGACTTGCCACTTCGAAGGGTGACTGCCATGCATTACTCCCTGGAGTTGGTTATGATCTCTAACATCTGATTTGCAAGTTTACCCACTTGTATCTCCAAGTTGCGGATGCTAGCTTCTTGATTGGTGAGGCTCGCCCTTGTCCCTTCCATGAATGTGGTAGTGTGGGCGGCTAGCTTTTCTAGTGCTGCTTCCCATGCTGGCTTCTGTATCTGTTGTGGTGGGTTGAGGGTTGGGCTGCACCATGGGTTATTGGACTGATTTGTTGGCCACGGATTGTAGGTGTTGGGGTACATATTGTTTTTAAGTACTCCGCCACCCACAAAATTGGCCTGCTCCTCGATGATTTGACCCTTTCTGACTTCGAAAGCACAATCACCATTTCGGTGACTTCCCCCACAAAAGTCGCACCTCAAAGTGCTAGATGCAACTGACATACTGATCTGGCTCATCTGCTTCATTAATGCAGCAATTTGCTGTGGCATTTGCTTGTTCTGCTCGATTAAAATCTGGGCTTGATCAGAGTCCAGATCATAACTCTTTAGGATGCTTTGCTCCACCTGGGTCCTTAGTCCCTGGCTGCTACTGAATGCCATGTTTGAGCAATTTAAGAAAAAGAGTTAAGAACATGGTTTCATTGTAGGCTTTGTTTATTTATCACGAATCTCTGTTTTTCCCTAAATCAAGAACAAATTCCTAAGGTAGTAGTTACTAGATCCCTCTTGTGCAATTATTGTTTATTATTCAATTTGATAACACGTAATCCCTTAAGTGATTAAACCATTAAATAACCATTAATTAAGAACAGTGGAATTTATAACAAGTTATATAATCCCCAAAAGTATCCCTACAAGTTGAGCAATTATATTATTTGATTGAAGGCTTATTCTAATTCCTAATCTCTCAATTGAAGAGTTAGAGATCCAAAACATAGATTAGCTACTTCCATGCATAACAGTGAAAATACAATCAAACACTTGATTTAGAAACGGAAAAACATCAATTCAAGAAATCAATAAACTAATCCATACAAATTCACCAATTCCTAACACGAGGGTTTTAGTTACACATTGATAAAATTAGAACAAAAACAATAGAGGAGCAATCCATAATCATAGACAACTAGGATTACCGCGAAGAGATCTTCAATCTTCCAATCTTCAATCTTCTTCTCCTCTAAATCTCTCCAAAATCATGTAATCTCCCTTTCTAAAAGATGTTAACCTAATTCTAATCGTATAATAAATATATAATTACAAATTCTAAACAAATCCCTCAAAAACGCATCAGAAAGTGACCCAACTGGGCCTGGACGGGGTATGCGCGCCTGGGCGTGTGACACCCTTCTTATGACCCAGTAATTATATACACTAAATATACTATTAGGTCGAGTATTATATGGACTTGTAAGTATATAAGAAAATGTGGAAATAAAATTTTCTTTTAAAGCGGGTGCACAAACTAAAACATGGACTCTTGGAGAAAATAATTCATATGGTTTATAACATTGCATTGAATTTGACGATTTCGGAAACCTTTTCACAAACGTGATAGCATCGGCACTTTGAAATCACATTTACATAATAGAAATTAAGCGATGCTATCCATACTTTCGTTTCGCGGAACTGATACCATTCTTTCTCATTGGCCAATTTCTTCAGACAAGTTAAATCAGAGTAAGCGGAAATAATGAGACTATGTATACTCGTAAAATAGGCATAATATGCATATATATATATATATATAAAAGTCATAAGTACATAGTCCCATAGTCGAAACTCCAAGATCCATATACAAGTCCATCAAAAGATCTATGTCTAAAGAAAACTATAGCCCTAGAGTTCTCGAAAGTATGTGTACAATAAATCCATCTCAAAATATAAACTCTAGAGGTGGTCACATAGATCTGGCAGCAGTAGTAGTAGTCATAGCAGTAGCAGTCTCCAGGTAGCAAAAGAAAACATCATCATCAACAGCAGCAGCAGCAGAATCTCCTCCACAGCATCCCCACATCGGATCCCCTGATCCTCATCATATACCATATACACATACCTAGGGATCATCATCCCTCCACTGACTCCCGGTGGAATGAACGACAGGCTCGCCTCCGCTCTCATCCTCCACGGGATCCTCCTCGATCTCATCCGATGGAGAGTGTACCCTACCACTGGGTACGGGGTCAGGAGATGGTGTGGCCCTGACTGGACTCCTCGGATCAGAAGGGGGAGTATCCTCGCGGACGACTCTCGAGGAAAAAGGGTGTGAGCGGGTAGGTCTGAAACGAAAACTATGATAAGAGCGAGCTGGCCGTGTGGGAGGTGGTCCATGATATGTGTAAAACGGGGGTACATTCATAGTGTATATGATGGGAATCCTAAATCTACGAGGACGAAATCGAATCAACGGGTTCGGGTGGTAGAAGGTAATCTCTACCTCTCCCTCCCGCGCGATGGTCCTCATAGATCCATGTGCCACTAGGAAGTGGCTGGATCTCGATGCAAGCGATGTATCGCGACATCACCTACAAGGGCATAGGGGTAAGCAATTCTATACACATAATCAACAGAGTATAAATATGTACAATATGAAGATGTAAATAGGCAACAATGAACAGCAATCACATTTAGCACTTAGCAAGTATTGAATGCAGGTAGGATGCTCATACTTATTTCATTTATCATAGTTAATTTAAATGAATGACATGATGCATGGATTTATCTCTCAAACCTATCTCCATAAATCTATGTCACTCTCTGACGTCCATCCCTGACAACCCAGCACTTACCAGTGCGCTGTATTCCTAGGTATACAACAATTCGTACATTCACCTAGAATGTACACGACAAGCTTGGAATCCGTGCCACCCGAGCACATCCCGTCATCCAAACGGTATAACCATATCAGCATCCATTAAGCCGACCACGTCTTCAACGTGTCATCAAGCAAGCGTATTGGCACTCCCAGAGGCCCTCCTCATGTTACTAATACATGATAAACGACCTACCATCCAACTCCAAATGAATGCGTCATCTTTAAGCTTAAAGGAAATTGGTTAATATATAACGTGCCACCCGAGCACATCCCGTCATCCAAACGGTACACTTATATTAATCAATTTCTTTTAAGTCTAGATCCCTTGGATTATTGCTGTTCAATTAGTAATTAAATGATTCAGAATTGAAATGGTATTTCTAAGATTTTGGGGTGAATTACTCGAGTATTCTTCAGAAGACTCGAGTGTTCTTCAAACTATTTCCAGATTACTCGAGTGTTCTTCAAACTACTCGAGTGTTCATGTCTTTCTGGGATTTTTGGGTTTCAGATTCATAAAAATACTCGAGTGATTCATGAGTTACTCGAGTGTCCTTCAGCATTTCTAGAATACTCGAGTGACCCCTGAATTACTCGAGTGGTTTACCTTAACATATCCCATGCAACACTCGATTACTCGAGTGCTGGGCATGGTACTCGAGTGTTCTTGTTCAAAATACATTGTTTTGCCAAAATTTTTGCTCGAGTAACCAGCCTAATACTCGAGTGTTTTATTGCAGAACAGACTGAAATCTTGGTTTTAACACACCATTTTCAATCCTAATCATTTTTAGTCCAATCCAATGATCAACAGAGTTCATATACCACATAATGAACATGTTACCACACTCAATTCATATCAAATTACAGATTTGACAGAGAATCAATCATTGATGCATAAATTACACAATTTGACAACTTAACACCTCAAATTGCAAAATAAGCAACAAATTCATGAATTAATGTTCATTATAGCTTGCATGCATCATGAGAAACTTGCTCTAAACAACCATAGAGCATAACTTGGTCTCCAAATCAAAGTTCCTATTCAAACTAAGCCATTAAAGCCTCTTGGTGGCTTTCTAATACAATTAACAGAATTTAAACTCTATCTAGTGTACAAAATTACTTCCCCTTACCTCTCAGACGTATAGCAACAAAGAATTCCCAAGAGAAAGCTCTCCAACCCCAGAAACCACTTTGAGCTTCACATGCAGGACAGTTTGAGTGCAACACCAAAATTGAATTGGTTTACATGAAAAACAGAGATAACAATTGGGGAAATTAGATTTGCTGGACTCTATACAACACATACTAACTAGAGAAATCGAATTTGGGACTCAGAGACTCGTGAGCTTACCAGAAATCAGAATTAAAGTAAGCTTCAGACTAAGACTTGACCAAGAACAGCGTCACTTCCAAGCCATGATTCTTCCACCACACTCACTCAAACCTCACGATTTTGGTGTTTATACAAAGCTCGTGATGTGAGCTTTGTATTCGTGTATAGTTTGTAGCTCAATTCGACTCAGAGAATGAGAATCGAAGGAAATGAGTTCGGAACCCTAACTTGAGTACATTTCACAATTCCATCAACAAAGCCTTCAATCCTGTTGATGAACAGCTTAAATAGACAATGGGAACGTTCATGCAAGCTGACACGACGGCCATGAAAGTGGAATGGTGGTGATTTCTTGTCAACGACGCGGAATCGTTGGAGGTGACTCACCAAACGCACTAACTCGTGCAACTCTGTCCAGAATACTCGAGTATTCCAGAAAATACTCGAGTATTTTGCCCAGTTTTTGAAAAATAATTATTTTATTTACTTTCCCTCCAAAATCTTTCCTATATTTACTTCTCGGTCCCAACCCAGGGACTAATATGCAAAATACTTATTTTACATGTAATTATATTAATTAAATGAATTCACACACATTTTCTAACTACATAAACACATATTTTAATCAAGGATTAATATAGAAATCATTAATTATAATTAATTTATAATTAACATTTCATTAATCGGGGATTAAAATTTTGGGGTGTTACAGGGCGCCCAGGACCTCACGCCTAGGCGCACCAGGTCTGATTGGTGGTGATTCTCGAAGCAGACAGGCTTGGGCGTGGGTAGCTCCACGCCTGGGCGTGTGCCACTGATTCCGGCTCCATTTTGCTCCGTTCTTGCGCCATTTTCAAAGTCCTTTTGTCCTCTTTTCAGCTCCATAATTATTTTCCTCAATTAAGCTCTAAAAGTACCTGAAACATACCCAAAACGGATCAAAACGTTCAAGGGATTCTAAACTAATAACAAAATCCTAAAACTATACAAAAAGTCCTAAATTTACAAGAGAAACAAGTCAAATCCATAGTAAAATGGAGTCTAAATCATGCTCAAAACATCATATATTAGACCCAAATCACTCCCCCAAACTTAGTATTTTGCATGTCCCAAGCAAAAGTAAAATAAAAACTCTAGAACACAAGACTACCCTCTAAATCAAAATGTACACACCTAATCTAGAACTTCGACTCACAGACTCAGACACTTACTTTCACAAGCAATTCATACAATCGAAACCTGGTTAAAGAAACAAACTCCAAAAGAACTAATGACTAGTAGTGAAAACTCTCAACCTCACAGTGTGTATCTCTCATGTGCATCAAGGGTTATAACAATTCACTCAAGTTCATCCAATGACAATATGTTACCATATGCTTGACCATAGACCCAAATCTCCACTGAAATTATTGAATGCACACAAAAATCAAAAGGTCTCTATTTTTGGTTGTAATGAGGCCATGGCTAAAAGTGTAAGGTGGGATAAAAGAAAGAAAGGATAAAACTAAGGGCTAAAATGCAAAAACAAATTTACCTCAAAAATCATGAATGAGCAATGAATACTAAAGAGGACTCACACTCAACTCACAATGAATTTCATACTTCTTTTCTTTTCACTTTTTCTCTTCTACTCTTTTCCAAATTTCTTTTCTTATTTTTTTACTTTTTTTTCTTCTTTTCATTTATTTCATGGAAGAGAAGTAGACTCACAACACTTTATACCATTCATTCACTTTTCCTTATTCATTCCTCTCAATTGCTCATTTAAAATTCCTAAGGTAGTCACAAAAATTATGCAATCAATGCAGGGTACCAAAGAAAAATCATAATTCATAGGCTCAAAATGGGCAACTAAGGGAAATATTATCAATGCAAATCAGTTGAAGGCCACAAAAACACATCCTAAGTGCCTTAATCATCTTAATGCATGTAAACAATTATCAATCTCAAAATGGTCACCGTTCAAGTTCTAGAACACAAAGTCAAAGTGAACACACTCAAGAAAGAAATAGGGGTTTCAAATTAGAATATAATTCAATAAATCACATACCCCTTCAGTGTATAGGCTCAAATAACTCACTAGGCTAAAGGTCAGTTCACTAATCACAAATTCTCAAAATGTTTGTCAAAATAACCAGATCTCAAAAATATTTATAGGTCAATCAAATCAATATCAAAAATCAACTAGTCTAATGCTAAACTAAGTATTTACACCTATCATCAGAAAAACAGTCCTAAGTCTAGAATAATTACCTACTTCTACCCAAGACATTTGATACAATGAAGATAATGAGTCATAAAAGCTCCATAAATTTCTTCTTTTTCAAATTGAAATATTACCAACACATTCCCAAAACTTTTCTTGTCAAAATAATATATTTCTCAAATGGTTCTTTTACGTAAAAACATTATATTACCTTTTTAAGATTGCAATAATTGATTCCAATTACAAAACGATAACAATTTAGAAATATAAGTGAACAATAATTTTTATTAAAATCAACTGTTTTATAAAATGGTCACTACCTCGAAGGGCATGACATTTGATACAATGAAGATACTGAGTCATAAAATATCTAGGCCAAAAATAAGGATTACATCAGTCCTATTAGAGCAGACGAACTCAATCTAACTACTTAGACCTATGGCAATTATAAAACTTCTCGTCGTCGCTGCTCTCCACTGCTGGTGCCGCATCTAAGTCGAACTTCCACCGACTATCAGCTCTGGATCAATATTCTCATCACGTGCCGGTCCTTTCCAAGCCATCCAGTCAGCTTCACTTCTCAAAGACCACAATAATCCCAATGCACTGTTCCACTATTTGAAACCTCTACCCAACAGAAGGCTCGATCTGCCATATGTGGACATTATTCCAAATGCTCACAGAAAAGGGAAAGCAGAGAGAGTAAGCGATCGAACGAATTAATCATCGACGGCATGAGCTTACGCTTAGGGGAAACATTAAGATCAAACACCCACAAATATATATTGACAATAACGACTAACATCAACATTATTATTAGCATAATAACATAACCATTCACTTTGTTCACGATATCTGTATATCCCCAAATCATATTACCAAACTTTAACTTAGTCTTTTAAATCTTTGAATCTTATTTTCGAAATATAACCATCAATGATTAGGGAGGATATCATTGAGGAAAAGTTGATAAGTCAGCTCACACGATACATCTCCTCCTCAGTTATCCAACCATAACCTAAGTCGGAAAGCAGATGGGACGCACAGGAACCCTAACCACACTGGCATCGAAGTCGTAAAACAAAAGGCTATAACCAGACTCCGGTGGTTAGCAAGATTTCAAAATTCATTTAAGCAAAAAGTTGTAACCAGACTCCAGTGGTCAGCAATGAAAAGAGCCCATCACCTACCAACTTCTAGCCTCATTTAGGTTCCCTGTCACCATCTCTGAGTTGCTCCAGGGGGCGACAACACTTTCTCTAGTTGGCCAGCAGTCCTTGCTACAACCGAGTCCACACTCTGGTGAACCTGGTCATTGTAGTCCCGTCCCGCCTAGAGAAGCACTCGAGGCTTCTTGACGTTCACCGTCCTTGCCCTCCCCTATCACAATCACCACTTGAAGGGACTCCGGCCTCCAAGCATACAGTATCTTTCCTCTCCACTACTTCTCTCTCAAATGTAGATACAAAGGATTATTATTTTCATGTTTTTTAAAGTCTTAAAGTCTTTTGCGGAAAAGGTTTAAGTTTTAATAGCCTATAATTTTGATCGACCCATTCTAAGCCTTGCTTCTAACGGGCCTTGACCTCTAAGGGAAAAACGAAACAAACACCTCCCTAAGTACAGTGGTTCCACAATGCTCGCAACCACGACACGTCATTCACGTGGCCAGCTACTTAAAACGTAATGGTTATGAGAGCACTTATTTATAAGAGAAAAAAATGTCCTCTCACTTCATAAAATGAGGAGACATGCGGCCATGCACACCAAAGGCCCATGGTTAATAAAATTTCGAAACCTCCTAGTACTTAATGTTAGTCTAGCAAGTGTAGCATTGATAACTATCTTTTCATGTTTCCTATGCCTTCATGTAACATATGCCTTTTCATGTTTCCTATGCCTTCATGTAACATATGTTTTAATTGAACAAAATATCTCCCTCATGGACTGCATTTGGACGGCACCTAGGGTAGATGAGGGAATTTTGCATTCATTCAAAGAGCCATTGGATGATTTAAGTTATATTTTCAAGCTTTAGAATACCAAAAATCGTGCTATTACTGTAGCAGTAATAAAAAATTGAAAACGTCATAATAAAATTTATATCTTTGCATTTTAACAATCTATATTTCAATACGATCGTTTTTACATATAATTTGTGATTTTTGGACTTACGGTTAAAAAGATATGAATTTTTGAAGTTATAACACTATAACCCTTAAAAAAATCCTTTTATTTTCCAAATATAAATCAAATAATATTTTCATAATAAAATAATAATATTTATAAAATATTTTTAATTCCGGAAGTAAATTTTAAATTATTCAAATAAAATATTTTATTATATATATATATACACACACCCCACGTATATACACACACACTCACACACACACACACATATATATATACACACACATACACATAATCAATTAAATTCACATAATTATAACTTTATAAATATATAAAAATCAAAGTACCACAAATCATCACCCAATAAATTTATTATATTCACACATTATTATTAACATAAAATAAAATGATAACACAAATATAATTAAAATTAAAAAGATAATCATATTCTTTTAGGATTAGGGTTTTTTCTCTCTTCTCTCTCTTCCATCACGGTGTCTCTGCACCGTCGTGATCGCCTCTAATGGCGAGGAAGCGTGGAAGACCACCCAAAACACCCTCATCCTCAAACAAGAAATCACAAGAAAAGCAACCACTCAAGGACGATGGTAATTTCTGCGTTGATCTATCTCTCTCGGACGAAGAAACCCTGGAGGAGATTGATAACTTGTCTCCTAAGAAAGCTGAAATCCTTCTTCGTAATCTAGAAACCCTTCGAGTGAGAATTGAAGGCAAGGTTCAGGATAAGGAGAAGACTGATGTTGTCAATGTTACACAAGTGGAAGGAGATAAGAGAGGCAGTGATCAGTTGAAGGAAGTGAAGAAGCCCACTGAAAAGCAACCATCGGTTTGGGATAAGTTTGATATTTCTAAACTGCGAAACGCAGGAGAAAAATTGACTTTTGTTGAATCGGATCTCAGAGATGGAATGGCTATTGCAAGAATTGATCCAGGAGATGTGGAAGAGGAGATGTAATTCTGGCAGAATGCATTAACCTGTTATGTTCTTGGAGCCAGGCCACCATTCTCTGTTATGAGTGGTTATATTAAGAAGGTCTGGGGACACTTGGGCATTGATAAGGTTTTGATGACAAATGATGGCACTATGGTAGTTAGATTTACATTTGTAGAAGCAAGGAATGAGGTTCTTGATATTGGAATCTACCACTTTGATAAGAAGCCTTTGATTCTAGGGCCCTGGACAGGCAGAACAGGTACTAAAAATCATATGGACAGATTCCCAGTTTGGATTCAGTTTCCAAACTTGAGTCCCAAATTCTGGGGTCAAAATGCTATGAGTAGAATTGCTAGCCTGGTTGGTACGCCAATTATGGTTGACAAAGTGACAAAGGAACGCAATAGAATCAACTTTGCTCGTGTTCTTGTTGAGGTGAACCCTGCACAACTACCTGATGAGGTTTTATTTGTGGATGAACATGACAACGTAGTCAATCAGAGGGTCATTTATGAATGGAAGCCGGTCTTATGTGCAACATGTGATATGTATGGCCATGATGCTAAGATGTGTAGAAAGCATGTTAACAAGCAATGGGTGGAGAAAAAAAGGCCAACAAAGGAGGATATTAAGAAAATTGATGATTCTCTTAGAGCTGAAGATGAGGAGGCTTTAGAGACTGATGTTGCTGTATCTAATAATGTTGCTGCTGTTAACACTCCTAGTAAGGATACTGTGGTTGCAGACTCTCTATCTGAACCAGGGGAACAGGATGGTGGCAATTCTGATGCAATTAATAGGGGTACTGAGTCTAAGGTGAATGATAATAGGGGGCCAGCCACTCCTGAGATTCAAGGCAGAGAAGAAGATCTAGGGTGGACACCTGTGGTAACAAGGAGTAAGGTCCAGGCTAAGGCTAAACAAGAAAAGGTTCCAGGGAAGGGTGTGTTGTTTATTCAGGCCTCTAAGGCCAATGGATAACATCCTAACTTGGAATATTAAAGGGTTTAATAACCCTCAAAAGCATAGGGAATTGAGAACCTTATGCAATGAGAATAATGTAGGTTTATTGGCAATTCTTGAGAATAAACTTAGAGCTAATTCTTATCAATTCACTATTGAAAGGTTTGCACCAGGCTGGGAGTATGCAATTAATATTGAAGATCATCCTATAGGCAGAGTTTGTGTTCTCTGGAAGGCTGACATGTTCAAGGTTCAGGTTCTAAAAACATCAAGCCAGATGGTCCATTGTGAAATTGGCTTGACTCATAATCCTCAAAGATTCTTTGTTACTTTTGTTTATGCTGCTAATGATTTGGTTATAAGGAAAGACCTTTGGAATGACCTCAGGATTATTCATAGTTCCATATCTGATCCATTGTTGATATCTGGAGATTTTAATTGTTGTCTTGGGGAAACTGAGAAGCTAGGTGGCTTACAGGTGGATTGGGAGGCTGTAGAAGATTTTAGAAGCTGTATTAATGATTGTGGTCTCCAGGATATGATCTACTTTGGTAATTTCTATACTTGGTGCAATAAGCAGTCAGATGCTGGTCGTATTTATTGCAGCCTGGATAGGAATTTGGTGAACTGGAATTGGATTGAGACTTGGCCTCAATTGGAAACTTATTTTATGAACAGTAATGTGTCTGATCATTGCCCTGCTCTTGTTAGAGATCCTCATCATCAGGCTTATAGGGGTGGGGGATTCAAGTTCCTGAATATGTGTACATAGTCTGCAGAGTTCATTAATATAGTAAGGAATGTGTGGAAGACTGAAATTTCAGGGCATGCCATGTTCAGGGTCATGGCTAAATTACAGCTTTTGAAGGAACCTCTTAAAGATTTGAATAGAAGAGAATTCTCCTGTATTGATGTTAGAGAGAAGGATCTCAGGAGGGCTTTAGATGAAGTTCAGACAAGGTTGAGGAATGACCCTACAAATGTTACTTTACAGAGAGATGAAAAGGAGGCTTATTTGCAGTACACCAAAGCTCTTAATGCTAGTATTGCTTTCTTGAGACAGAAGGCCAAGGACAACTGGATTAGAGATGGGGATCAGAACACAGGGTATTTTCACAAATCAATCAAATTAAGGCAGTACAGGAACAGAATTCTAAGAGTGCTTAATAATGATGGTCAGATGGTTGTGGAGCAGGATGGAATCATGAATACCTTTATACAATACTATAGTGAGCTATTTCAGAATAAACCTACAGATTGGACTATGACTGAGATTATTAAACAGCAGGGGAGGACTCTTGGAACTGATGATCAACTAGAGCTACTCAGGCCATTCACAAGGGATGAAATTAAGCATTGTATGTGGTCAATTGACAAGGACAGATCTCCTGGACCTGATGGGTTTGGGGCTGGATTTTATCAAGCTACTTGGGAGGTTGTAGGTCCTGAATGTTGTGAAGCTGTGGAGGAGTTTTTCCTAACAGGTAAATTATTGAAATCTTGGAATTCTACATCTTTTGTGTTGATTCCTAAATTGAGTATCCCTATTAGTCCTAAAGACTATAGGCCAATAGCCTGCTGCAATTCACTATATAAATGTATCTCTAAGTTGTTGTGTATGAGGTTAAAAAATACATTGCCTGCTCTGGTCAGTAATAATCAAGCAGCATTTGTTGAAGGCAGGAGCATAATTCATAATATTCTAGTTACTCAGGACTTATTAAGATTGTACAGGAGGAAGAATAGCTTAGCCAGATGCATGATGAAAATAGATTTAAAGAAAGCATATGATTCTCTAAATTGGAGTTTTATTAAAAACATGCTAGAGGCCCTAAATTTTCCTGGGAAATTCATTGATTGGATCATGATATGTATAATTACAGCCTCTTTCAGTATAATTGTGAATGGTCAATGCTCTAAAAGGTTCAGAAGCAATAGTGGTCTTAGGCAAGGGGATCCTATTTCTCCTCTAATTTTTGTGTTGGCTATGGAGGTCTTATCAAGAAGGCTTTTAGCAGCAACTCAGGAGAGGGAGTTTAGATTTCATCCTATGTGCAAATCAATGAATCTGGTCAGTCTGATGTTTGCGGATGATTTGATGCTCTTTTGTAAAGGGCATCCTAAGAGTGTGGCAATTCTTATGGCAGCTCTTCACGATTATTCAAGGAATTCTGGTATGTATGCGAGTGAAGAGAAATCTCAGGTCTCTATGGCTGGCATCAATGAAGCTAGAAGGGAGCAGATTCTTAATGTAACTAGTTTCAGACTTGGTGAGTTTCCTTTTAAGTATTTGGGGATTCCTTTGTCTGCTAGAAAGTGGTCAATTGCTACTTGCCACTCATTGGTAGATAAAGTGACTAAGAGATTGCAATCTTGACAGACTAGAAATCTCTCTTTTCAGAGTAAGTGTGTTCTAATTAATGCTGTTCTATTATCCCTATACACTTATTGGGCCTCAGTTTTCATTATACCAAAGAGAGTCCTACATGATGTTGATATTATCTGTAGAAATTTCCTGTGGAATACGAATCGAGCAGGTCAAGTTGGTTGGGAGAAGGTTTGCAGGGAGAAAAAATTTGGTGGTCTTGGTTTTAAGAATACTATAGTGTGGAATAAGGCTGCATTGGGGAAGCAAATCTGGCACATAGCATCTAAGGCTGATATTCTTTGGGTAAAATGGGTTAATACCATTTACCTAAAAGGGGTTAGCATTTGGTCTTTCAATCCAAATTCAGATCATGGGTGGAACATGAGGCAGTTGATTAAGATCAGGGACGGCATGCAAAGTGGAGTTAGAAATGGTAACTGGATTCATAGCACAGATGGGCATTATACAATCCAATCGGGATACACTTTGTTAATGGGGCAGCAAGAGGTCTTCAAACTTCATCGTGAAGTTTGGAATTCGACCTCAATTCAAAAACACAATTTCATTTTCTGGCTAGCTACTTTAGATAGGCTTAAAACAAAGGAGAGGATTAGCAGATTTACTGACCTGGATTCTATTCTCTGTCCTCTCTGCAACCTTCACGTTGAAACCAGGGACCATCTTTTCTTCAGGTGCGCTTGGAGCAGAGAATATTTGGATTTGCTTGCCAACTGGTTGTGTATTCCATCGGTCTCTTATAGATTCAGCAATTGGAGCCGTTGGCTTAAGCATGGATCGAAGAAATCAATTGAGAAGCGTATGCGTTGTGCGGTAATGGCAGCTGCTGTGTATCAAGTCTGGCTCGAAAGGAACCGGCGTGTGTTCTCTCAGCTTCATCAATCTCCATATCAGATCTACAAGGACACTGTTCGTGAATTGTCTCTGCGAATAGCTATGGTGCATCCTAGATTTAGTGAATGGAAGAATAGGACATTAGTGAGTAGAATTTTAGTTGAGATTTAATTACATTCTGTAATTTTGGTTTTTTGTTGTTAGATTTTTTTTTTTGCCCTTTTTATCATCTAAGAACCCTTCCTAGAAGGTGGCTTAGGATTTAAAGGGTTGGTTTTGTTTTGTATTTTTGTTCGTTTGGTAATAAATATTTTATTTTTACCAAAAAAAAAAGATAATCACATAAATAAATTGGGTAAAATTGTGGGTCTTACAATCCTCCCCAACTTAGAGATTTCT
Source organism: Crotalaria pallida (assembly GCA_037953625.1). NCBI lineage: Eukaryota > Viridiplantae > Streptophyta > Magnoliopsida > Fabales > Fabaceae > Crotalaria > Crotalaria pallida. Next base: position 92,373,937 of record CM075653.1, read on the forward strand.
CGTCCCCGAGAAATATAGACAGCACAAGAAAGCACACAAGGCCACACAAGAAAAGCATATTGAACCATGCTTAAGGACAACCATTACTATACACCTACATAGTTACACAAGGAAAGCATGTAAGACTATGCTTAAGTCCACTAAGGACAACCATTTCTCTGATACCACTAAATGTAACACCCCAAATTGGAACTTAGAATTTTAGCAAAAGTTCGCACCATTTTTTTTATAACATTAAGAAAACATCCATTTTAGTTTACTTGCAAAAAGATTTGCTGTATACGAATTACATTACTTGGCCTTTCAAATAATTAGTTTACGAAAGCTCCATAAATTTCTTCTTTTCCAAATTGAGATATTAGCAACACATTCCCAAAACTTTTCTTCTCAAAATAATATCTTTCTCAAATGGTTCTTTTACGTAAAAACATTTGATTACCTTATTAAGATTACGATAATTGATTCCAATTACAAAAGGATAACAATTTAGAAATATAAGGGAACAATCATTTTTAATAAAATCAACTGTTTTATAAAATGGTCACTACCTCGAAGAGCATGACATTTGATACAATGAAGATACTGAGTCATAAAAGATCTAGGCCAAAAATAAGGATTACATCAGTCCTATCAGAGAAGACGGACTCAATCTAACTGCTTATGTTGGAAACCAACAAGTGGCCTAACAATCTACTAGGGGGGTGAATAGTAGTTGGAAGCAATAGTATTGAAAGAGATGAATAATGCTTGCTGTTTGTATATAAAAGAGCGGATTTTGTGCCGAGCAGTATGTGATAATCGGTTATCTATATCGATAATCGATTATCCAAGCTGCAACACACAAAAACCAGATTTGCAGCGGTTTCACAGCCAGCACGATTCAAGCAAATTTAAGGTTTAACAAAGTCGACTAAAATACTCGGACAATGCAGAAAGCAATACATAGAAGAGACACAAAAATTTTATACTGGTTCACTCTCACCCTTGAGAGCTACGTCCAGTCCCCTCTAAACCTTAGGGAGCTTTTTACTCAAAATCAATTCAAATGGTTACAAAGAAATTACAGTGAACATCACTTAATAACTTCTAACCCTTTCAAGAGTGTACCAAACTCTTGAAATCTACCCTAATTGATTTTGATGGTTGAAGAACCTCTTCAGCACTTCCGCAGACGGAGCTCCTTGAAACCTTCAATAGCTCCTCCTCTCTTCAATGAACAGCAAGATACGTGAATATGGTTCCGACCAGAAACTCAATTGAATATAGCTCAGAAAGTGTGAAAACCAATTGAGTATTAGGTTGGGAAAGGAATTGACAGAGATGATTAACAATTCGATTTAGTGTAAGTGTAATCCTCTTCATCTTCATGAGTTGGATAAGACACTCCCTTTATAATCTCCAAAATCCCCAAAGATCAGGGAGGAAACGGAGTCACCAAATTAGGAAAGATTCTGGGAGTAATTGCCTTTCCAACAGTCACTTTGGAATCAGATTTGATTTCAGTCAATCCCATCTTAACTGTTGTTTGTTGAAAAAGCTGAACAACGGTTAGTGAACTCGGCATCTGTCAAAACGCCTTGCGAGCTAGGGGACTTGTATAGCGGATCTGATCAAAGTCTGATTGAGCTGATCTTACGCCGATCATTTTGCACTAAGATTATGAGTACCGACCAATCCGATCTTCTGCCGACCAGATAGCACTGAGATTATGAGCATCGATCGATCCAATTAGATAGCACTGAGATTCATAGCACACCGAGCACCGAGCTCATCAAACTAATTGACTTTATTCGAACAAAGAGCTGATTCATTTGTCTCCATCGATTGCCGAGATCCGAGCTAGGTGTCGAGAACCGAGCTCGTCAAAGTAATTGACTTCATTTGCACATTGAGCTGCCGAGATCCGAGCTAGGTGTCGTGAACCGAGCTCGTCAAAGTAATTGACTTCATCTGCACAATGAGCTGTCGAGATCCGAGCTAGGTGCCGAGAACCGAGCTCATCAAAGTAATTGACTTCATCAGAACAATGAGCTGATTCTTTTATTTTCATCAATGGCCGAGGACCGAGCTCGACTTATCAACACAGCGAGCTGATTCATTTGTCTTTATCGATTGCCGAGGGCTGAGCTCGACTTCATCAACACAGCGAGCTGATTCATTTGTCTTCACCGAAACCTTTTTGATTCTACAACTTAGACCTATGACAAACATAAAACTTCTCGTCGTCGCTGCTGTCCACTGCTGGTGCCGCATCTGAGTCGAACTTCCATCGACTATCAGCTCCGGATCAATATACTCAACACGTGTCGGTCCTTTCCAAGCCATCCAATCAGCTTCACTTCTCAAAGACCACAATAATCCCAATGCACTGTTCCACTATTTGAAACCTCTACCCGACATAAGACTCGATCTGCCATCTGTATCATTCCCAATACCCGCAGAAAAAGGGAAAGCATAGAGAGTAAGCGATCCGAACGAATTAATCGTCGACGGCATGGGCTTACGCTTAGGGGAAACATTAAGATCAAACACCCACAAATATATATTGACAATAACGACTAACATCAACATTATTATTACCATAATAACATAAGAATTCACTTTGTTCACGATATCGATATATCCCAAAAGCATATTTCCAAACTTTAACTTAGTCTTTTAAATCTTTGAATCTTATTTTCGAAATATAACCATCCATGATTAGGGAGAAAATCATTGAGGCAAAGGGGATAAGTCAGCTCACACGGTACATCTCCTCCTCAGTCATCCAACCACAACCTAAGTCGGAAAGCAGATGGGACGCACAGGAACCCTAACCACACTGGCATCGAAGTCGTAAAACAAAAGGCTATAACCAAACTCCGGTGGTCAGCAAGATTTCAAAATTCATTTAAGCAAAAAGCTGTAACCAGACTCCAGTAGCCAGCAAGGAAAAGAGCCCATCACCTACCGACTTCTAGCCTCGTTTAGGTTCCCTCTCACCATCTCTGAGTTGCTCAAGGGGGCGACAACACTTTCTCTAGTTGGCCAGCAGTCCTTGCTACAACTGAATCCAAACTCCGGTGAACCTGGTCATTGTAGTCTCGTCCCGCCTAGAGAAGCACTCGAGGCTTCTTGACGTTCACCGTCCTTGCCCTCCCCTATCACAATCACCACTTGAAGAGACTCCGGCCTCCAAGCATACGGTATCTTTCCTCTCTACTACTTCTCTCTCAAACGTAGATAGAAAGGATTATTATTTTCATATCTTTTAAAGTCTTAAAGTCTTTTACGGAAAAGGTTTTAGTTTTAATAGCCTATAATTTTGGTCGACCCATTCTAAGCCTCGCTTCTAACGGGCCTCGACCTCTAAGGGAAAAACGAAACAAAAACCTCCCTAAGTACAGTGGTTCCACAATGCTCGAAACCACATCACGTCATTCACGTGATCAGCTACTTAAAAATCAAGCACGTCTACCAAACAGTGTGATTAGGGATATACATCAAAAGTCATTAGTGCTCCGCGCACCTTCACTGTACACTACACGATTCGAGATACTTAAATTATAACCATATTACCTTAACCTAGGTCTTATACCCACCAAGGGTCCACAAAATAATCAATGCCTTAATTAATCGTAAGGACTTATCACAAACATAACAATTCCAACATATTTTCAGATAATCATTTCTTCCAATATTTCTTTTTCCAACAGATAATCAGTTATCACAGGATAACATTAGTACAATAACAATCTCATCAGATTAATTCATGCTATATGATCATATCCAAATAAATAAATCAGATTATACAATACCAACTAATAACCAACATCAGACATACAAATAAAAGTTATCGTCTCAACGTAGATCGGCTAAACAAACACAAACAATTGTCGTCACGCATTTCGACAAATAACTACGGAGTTCTGATCTTTTAGATGATCGAGAACATCCTAATGCTACCCAAAGGGCCATTATGTCTTAGGAAATCTTCTCTCTCACCTAGATGTGATATCATAGTTGTTACTCTTTGTTCTTTGTTGTTCCTGATGTCTCCTTGAAACTATGATCAACAAGCTTTCAAAAGGAACACTTAAAATCTCCTGGAAGTGTGAACTTCAAGCGAGAAAAAAAATGCTCCTTTTACTCCCTCATAGCCACGCCCCACTCTTCTTCTTCTTAGGGTTCTCTCACAATTTTCTAAGTTTCTAATTTTTTTTTTAAAAGGTAATGGTCATGAGAGAACTTATTTATAGGAGAAAAAAAGATGTCCTCTCACCTCATAAAATGAGGAGACACACGGCCAAGCACACCAAAGGCCCATGGTCAATAAAATTTTGAAACCTCCTAGTACTTAATGATAGTCTAGTAAGTGTAGCATTGATAACTATCTTTTCATGTTTCCTATGCCTTTATGTAACATATGTTTTAATTGAACAAAATATCTCCCTCCTGTACTGTATTTGGACGGCAACTAGGGTAGATGAGGGAATTTTGCGTTCATTCAAATAGCCATTGGATGATTTAAGTTACATTTTCAAGCTTTAGAATACCAAAAATCGTGCTATTACTGTAGCAGTAATAAAAAATCGAAAATGTCATAATAAAATTTAAATCTTTGCATTTTCACAATATATATTTCAATACGATCGTTTTGACATATAATTTGTGATTTTTGGACTTACGGTTAAAAAAATATGAATTTTTGAAGTTATAAGACTATAACCCTTCAAAAAAAATCCTTTTATTTTCCAAATATAAATCAAATAATATTTTCATAATAAAATACTATTACTTATAAAATATTTTTAAGTCCATAAGTACATTTTAATTATTCAAAGAAAATATTTTATTGTATACATATATATACCCCACGTGTATATATATATACATAATTATAACTTTATACATATATAAAAATCAAGGTACTACAAATCATCACCCGATAAATTAATTATAATCACACATTATTATTAACATAAAATAAAATGATAACACAAATATAATTAAAATTAAAAAGATAATCACACAAATAAATTGGGTAAAATTGTGGGTCTTACAAAAGGGAGGGAGTATCACTTTTTTTTTGTGTACACCAAGGGTATCCCCAGCTGACAGCCGAAGACTAATCCCCTCCGAGACGTAGGGATCATCGAAGTGGGTTTTGCCTCTACATATAAAGCCTTTTCCATGCTCACGGCAAGGATCGAACCCCTGACATAATGCTTAAGGAACCTTGCTATCTACCAATTGTGATGGGTTTTGTTGGTGGAGTATCACTTTTTTTATTTTAGTTTCCTACCATTATTATCTGTTTAATGATTAGTTGTTTATATATCCATCATTATTATGCTCCGGTAACTTCAATTCGGTTGTTGGCTTTAAGTTTGCGTGCACAGATTCTCAACACTAATTCACTATTAATAGCTATCATGGCCAAACATTGAGACAATAGTCACTATATATACCCAGCAGCTGGTTGAATTGCTGTATATTGTGCAGCATCTGTATCCATCATCTATGGCAACGGAGCAAGTCCTTCACATTCACATGAAGGGTGGTGAGGGAGAAACAAGCTACTCAACCAATTCCTTAGTTCAAGTATTCTCTTTTTCTATATATATATGACAATTCTCTTTCTACCTTACATTACATTACGATTGGTCCACCCTGAATTTTATATTTGATTTGGTAGATCAACATATTTCTCTCTCACAAATCAACATTACTCATTCTTAAATACATTTCTGGTTAGTGAGATGTTATTTATTATTATTATTATTATTATTTTACAAATTATCTTGCCTATATGTATGAACGTTGCATGTCTGATACTTTTACGTAAGATTTGTAGGCAGAAATACGAAGATACTCCCATCCGTTTATAGTATAAGAAAAAATTATTTTTATTTAAGTAGGTTTGTTTTTTTAATAAGTAAAGAAATTTTATTCAACATGAAATGTTTACATAAGTATTATTGTACACATGAACCCCATCTTTTATTTAGGGTTTTAACATGAGTACACAATCACGTGCTCAGAAAGACCAAAACCAACAAGGAATAATACAAACGAGTCAAGCTTCACGAGAAAGTGAAGCAATTGATATAATACAAAAACAATAAACTATCTCTAACACCAACAGAGCTTTCTTGAGCATTACTAGGATCTTTACTTTCTTTCAAAACTTGCAAGAAAAAATCTAGTAGGAAAAATCTTAAACAAGATAAAAAGAGTATAGCAAATCCTAGTAAGCACATACAATCACCATCACACCACCTACAAATACAAGAATTAAGTACGTAATTCCCTTCGGACATTCTTTTGGATTCATACACCAATCACTAAAGGAAAAAGAGGAGTCACTAAGACCCAAACTCCAAAGCCAATATTTAACTTTGAAAGCATGTAAAAATCTATCATACTAAAAACCCCATTGTTGAAAATAATATCATTCCTCTTGATCCATGAGCACCAAGTGAGAGAGAGCCATATTCCAGCTGTAAAACGTTTAACTATTTGCCATTAACCGTCCCACAAAATCCAAGAAAGCCTCATTAGGAGAATTCACACATAACACAGGGACTTGCATCCAATTACAAACCCAATTCCACAAGTGTTTAGCCACTGTGCAGTAAGAGAACAGATGTGAGCTAGCCTACACATCTTTCGTAGCAACATTACACATCACACAACAAACACTAGTATCCACTCCTGGTTTTTGAAGATTATCATGGGTAGGTAGTCTGTCGAGGAACAATTGCCAATTAAAGGCCAAAACCTTTCGGGAGCCTTGCTTTTCCACAAAATCTTGAAAACCTAGGTAGAATTAGAGTTTGAAGGATCGGTTGAAGAGGATAATCTCTTAGCCAACCATTCATAACAATGACGGACAGTGAAGGATTGGGATCCTATACTATTAGGACACAACCGCCACCAATCATCCACCGCATTTGAAAGTTGAACTTCACTCATAATCTAAAGCAATTCGTCCTTCCGAGCCTCTTCCTAAGCAAAAAGAGGTCTCCCCAACCCAACTGCCACTACTAGCCCGTATCCACCCAAGATCCAACAAAATTCATTGTTTTCCCCCACATCAGTAGAAATAGAGTGAAGCCGAGGGAATATGTCTTTAAGGCACTGAACATCAAACCAAATATCCTTCCAAAATCTAGCTTTGTTATCAAAACCAATTTTAAAAGAAACAATCCCAGAACCAATTGTGAGAGATATGACAAACCCTCAAGCCACAAATAGATTTCCACCAAGAAGAGCTTCGCTGGTAATTCCGTCCTCTATCTATAACAAGAGTCGCCGGATAGAAATCATCGTAAGATTTTAACCTACAAAGAATTCTCCTCCTTTAGAAGAAGACGTTAGCGCGATTTAGCAAGAAGAGCCAAATTGAAAGTATGAAGATTTCTAATGCTAAGACCCCAATCAATTGATTGTATTTAATTTGCTTAAAATTATAAACAAAAAATAAAGTATTTTAAGAAAGTATTATTAATAATAATGAAATAAAAATTAAATGAAACAACAATTTTTTTTTTGTTTATATGGGAGGTTTGGGAAGGGGAAACGCACGAACCAAGGAGAACATGCCCCATTATTTTTATTTATGCATGTCTCTAAATTATTTTTTGGCTAAATTATTCATTTGATCCCTTATCTTATTTCCAATTTCATCCTTTATGTTTCTTTTCCCTATCAATTTGATCCCAAAATCTGTTCATCCTAAATAGATATCCTGGCCTCTCAGCTAATCAAGCTAACAGGCTTTCCAAATTTTCTTGAATTCCCCGAGAAAGCTCTGACTCTCAATATGCTTGATTATACTTCTAGGCATGATATAAACTTGAGATAACAGATAAGTATACACGGAATGACAAAAGCACTGAATTCACCAATAATTGCAATCTACTAGCATAGCTTAAGTGTACCGTGTACGTCTAGTTGACAAGCATTTCAGTCTAGCTACAATTTTTGCTAATAGCGATTAACAGTCCATCTGACTCCACTTATTGGGGGACTGAGGGAAACCAAGATACTTGATAGGGAAGCTTCCCTCACTAAAGCTTGAGGAGAGAATACAAATCTTCCTTTTGATCCAAATTCAAACCTCCTAGAAAAAATTGTGATTAATTCATCTTTTTTTCCAACCCAGTTACATCAGAAAATTCTTTCATAGCCCCCAGGATTTTGTTGATAGTGTTTCTTTCAGCCTTACAGAAAAAGATCAAATCATTCGCATGCAAAACAAACTTTTGTTATCTTCAATCTCTTGCACTTTGGATGAAATCTAAAATTCTGATAATGAGCTATAATTTTTAGTAATCTAGACAAATATTACATAAGCAACACAAACAACAAGGGAAAAATAGAATCTCCTTGCCTCAAACCTTTAGCTCCTTTGAAATAATCCGATACACCACCATTCAAGGCTATGAAAAAAGAGGTTGAGGACACACGCTCCATTATCCATCTGTTCACTTGAGGAGGAAAACCATATCCTGTCGGCATTTCTCTCAAGAAATCCTAGTCAACATTGTCATAAGCTTTCTCTGAAATCTATCTTGATTCTACTTATTGTAAACTCTATAGTAGTTCATGGCTTAGCAGGACATCATGAATGACAGACTTCCCATATACATGCAAGTTTAACTTTACTGTATATGTAAAAAAAATAAAAAGTGATAGTCGTCATCTGATTTTGATAACAATGTTCAACCAATTTTCTTTCAACAAAAATCGATTATGAGATTCAATTATTCAAACATCAACCGATTATCATAAATCAATTTTCACTCAAAATAAAATTTGTAAAACTTAAAATTATATTATTTATATTTTTAAATATTGACACTAAAAATACTCACCTTTCACATTAGAAAAAGAAAAGAGATAAGTTCCGACCTTATTTCATCATTCCTTATTTCTTTCCCCAAAATGAAAGATGTCAATTCTATATGAAAAAACAAGATTTTTTTTAAACTTAATTCATTTTTTAATCCAATTTTTTTCTAAAGATCAGAGACACCCTAAATTGATATATTTAACATAACAATTAATAGTTATACAAGTTTTTTTCTTTATTGTTCTATATTATATTTATATTGATTTAGCCAACTTATATACGGTATGTTATTGGCCCAAATATAATTTTATGCAGAAAAAAGTTATTTTGAAAGTAAAACCCATACTTGAAGAAAGTATCAAAAGGATGTTGTCCTCCACCACTTTCGAAAGCGGTTTGAATGTGGCAGATTTAGGTTGCTCTACAGGACCTAATGCACTTCTGGTGGTTTATAATATTATCAAAATCATTGATAGCACTAACCAAAACTTGAGTCGTGATCCATTTGAAGTAAAATTTTATCTCAATGATCTATTTGGAAACGATTTCAATTCCATCTTCAAGTCACTCCCTGATTTCTATCAACGGATTGATCAAGAAGAGGTTAAAGACAAGGTTTTCATTAATGCAACACCCGGAAATTTCTATGGGAGGCTCTTCCCCAATAACTACATCCACTTGTTTCATTCCTCTTATAGCCTTCATTGGCTATCTCAGGTTAGTAATTGAAATTTTAATTAAGTCAAATTGTTCTCACTTATTAGTTATTAAATAGCATTGGCAATTAGGGCATGAGCCCGCAGGGCTTGACTTTTTAGCCCAGTTTTCGATCAAGGTTAGATTGACCCGCCTATAAAAAATTGCGGGCATTTTTGGGCGGGTTATGGGCAGCCTGCGGGTGTAAAAAAACCAATTGTGTGAAGCAGCCCACATAGACTCAACTCACCCAAGTCCCCATCTAGCCTAAAGACATACTTTAATGATCTTTTGAAACACTTGCAGAAAGCCAATATTAAAAAGAAATGGAGTAAATTGGCATTAGCTTCATGACTTTACGTTGTTTATGTTGTTTTTAATTAAAAAATTTTAATTATGGAGGACCCCAATGTTCATTTTTTATGCTAATTTTTTATATCGTTTTTAACTTTTTGAAATAAAAAATGAGCCGTCAGCATGGCCCCCTCAAAAAACGAGGACGACTAGGGCATTGATTTATGGCCCTAATAATCAAAGAGGGCAGCCTGGCCTATCCATAAAAATTGTGCGCGCTTGCGAGCGTGCCCCATGCCTGCCTATTGGCCCTAGTTGTCAATACTACTATTATTTAACACTAAATTAAGTGAAGTCTATTCAATTTTCCACTTTGATATGCTTTAATTTTCATGGCATTAGGCACCAAAATCATTGACAAAAAGTTCCGAACCACTCAACAAAGGAAATATTTGCTTAACACCTACAAGTCCTCTCATAGTTTACAGAGCATACTTTGAGAAATTTCAAAAAGATTTTAAACTCTTTTTAAAATCAAGAGCGGAGGAACTAATGCTGGGTGGTACTATGGTAGTAACGATGATGGGAAGAGAAAACAATGATGATATTGGTAATGCCTCGTCAGTAATTAGTATGGTGCTCAATGACATGGCCCTTGAGGCAAGTAATGAAAGTTCATTTTACTATTTTACTTTATGAGATTTTACGTGTGAAAAATAGCACTTTCTTTATTCTTATTTATAAGTATTTTTTTTATTTATCTTTAAATATAAATCACTTTATAATATATAAGCAACATGAAATAAATTATACCAACTATATTCCTAATAATTTAATTTTATATTCCATATTTCGAAAAATGTTTTTATACTTTTCTCATAACAATCTTTGAAGCTTTGGCATATATTTTGATAACCGAGAGTAATAAATATCTCTAATTACTACTCCATCCATTTTTATTTATCATTCATGTTCAAACAATACTCTTTAAGAAATACAATGATTATTTTAATATTTAATAAATTAATTATGTATTTTCGTAACATATAATTTCTCTCAAAGTAATCATTATTTTTTCCTCACTATTTACGTAGATCAATACTTTATTAAATAATGGTAAACATGAAAAATACTTTTTATTACACAGAACTTTTTAATAAAAAATATAAATTAAAAAAATTAAAATAAAAAAAAAGAACAGACATAGTACTTTTCTTAAATTTTTTTTTTTATTAAAAATGCAAACAGGGATAAAGGGTGTGGTTTTTTATATTGAATTTTGAGATACCTCTCATAATCGTAATAATAAAGATTCCATATGTAGGGTTTGATTGATGAGGCAACATTGGACTTCCTTGATCTGCCATTATATAGTCCTACAATAGAGGAAGTTAGACAAGTGATTGACGAAGAAAGGTCTTTTACCCTTCAAACACTAAACACGTTCAAAATAGGATGGGATGGAAACATTCAAGATGATGTTGATGATTGTGTTCATGTTAGAAATATGAGAGGAGAGTTCATGGCTAAGTCAATTAGAGCTGTTCTTGAACCTCTTTTAGAGGCTGTGTTTGGCGAAGATATCATGGATGAATTATTCTCAAGGTTCGCGAAGAAGGTTACTCAACTTTTAGAGTATCAGACATTGGAGCTCACCAATCTAGTTGTGTGCATGAGAAAAAATCCTTGAAGTGGGTGACAAGTATGACGTATCTCAAGAAAATCCCAAGGGGGCTTTTGTTATTGGGGTTATAAAAAAACATTTATGGAAATAGAAGTTGAGAATAACTTATTTCTGTGTTTGTACAATAATTTATAAAAATGAAAAGGCAAATAATAACATGTATCTTTAATGTATTTGTAAAAATTTATTGAAATATATATATATATATATATATACTAGTTTTAAGCCTGTGCATTGCACGGGAGGTTTGTTTGTTTGCATTAATTATTAATGGATAATTTAAATAGATAATAATTGTAAATTATTTTGTGTCTTCGAATTGATTTGGTATCATACTAATTTGTAAAGAAAAAAAATCATTTGATGAAACTTAAATGATTAAGTTCGTCAAAACATACTATCAATATATAATGTCTTCTTTTATTGTATTATAATGTCAATCAATCTCGTACGATTATTATTTTATTTTAATTTCAGAAATGCAATACCAACATATTATATAAATATATACATATCTCAAAAATACAGTACCAACATTATATATATATATATATATATATATATATATATATATAGAGGAGGGATCCATTTACACCATGTTGAATTACACAAACTCTTACACCGCTCATAACTTTTTATACAATATGAATTTAATTAATACATCCGTTGATTAATAACTATACATCATCAAGATCATTTGTGCCAAATTTGAGAAAATTTAAACACCATTGGGTATAAATTCAAATCGCTCCATTTTCATATACTTTTAAGATATATATTTCGTTAATTTTGGCGTATGTTGTAACATTCCTTGTATATCATCTTACTTTATAAGAAAAGTAATAAGTTTAAGAATACTTGGACTTGTTATCGTTGGAAAAAAAAATCTGAAAATAATAATTTTCCCTTCCCTTGAAAATTCCTTTTCACCAACACTTGATTAGTAATGAGGTTGACTAACAAAATCAGAGTTTGCGGAAACATAGTAAAGTAATCATATTATGCCCCCAAAATATATCAAGTGTAACAAGTTCATGGATACCAAATAAATATTATTATGAAACCAAATTCATCTTATGATACCTCTTTCAAAATGTGTATCATATAAATACTATTAAAAAATAGAGATGTTATAGAGCTGGTCACTGGTCCTCTGTCCAAACATTCATCTGGCCGGGTCCTCGATATCTTCACAAAGGGTTCCCAACCCACACTTTCTATATTCTGCATGCACCTAAAGGACATCTCCTTTCACTGACTTTTGTGCAAGCTAGATGCACGATCAACACCTAATAAGGGCATGGGGTTAGCTATACATATTCGCATAATCAAATGAGAATAACACTAACATCCACAAGTCAACATGTAGCAAATCATGATGCATATTCATATGAGCACACCCGGTTAATCATAATAATTCTTTCAATGCAGGTAGCATGATGCATGATTTTCTATCCACAACTGAGGCCTCTAAAAGTCCATCTTGGATGTCCATCCAATACACCATTGTGTTCCCGGAACACTGACATTCGTTACCAGAACGTAACGTCAAACCATACTTGGATAATAAGCATCACTCCCGGAGTGTGCACCACGTTCCCAGAACGTGTAGCAAACCATACTTGGAATAATAAGCATCACTCCCAGAGTGTGCATCACGTTCCCAGAACGCATACGTTCCCAGAACGCATAAAAACCAGGTCCCGGACACTGGCCACATTCCCAGAATGTGTCATCAAGTAGGTTGCATATCAATGTGTTCCCAGAACACTAACATACGTTCCCAGTGTAGGATTCTCATGTTTTGATGCTAATAACAATCTCTCTCCAAGCAACAACATTGGCAACAAGCAAGCTACACCACATGAAGATTAGAATTAGGATTTTTATTAATTCTATTTCAATGTAATCTTTATTTTTATGCAATGCATCTCATTGGTGTGGGTAGCTTAGGTGATTTTAAGAATATTTAAATAATGTTTGATTAAGAGTGAAGATACTTTAAATCTTGATTAAATAGCTCTATTAAAAGTTTTGTGAAAATCCTTTTAGAAAAACCTTGTTTTTATTCAGATTCTGATCAGTTCACTCGAGTAATGAGTATTGGTTCACTCGAGTAATTTATGTCATGACAGGTTAATCGAGTAATGGTTTACACATCACTCGAGTAACTTAATCTGACATGTTTTAATCGAGTAATGTTATATGGTTTACTCGAGTAATTCAATCAGTTTTTGGAAAATTATAAAAGGACTTAATTTTCTCTTTCACAATAAGATACACATTCATTCTTACAATTTTATATACATCTTTCAAGAGCTATCAAGATTCAACAAAGAACTTTTCATTCTTCACTCTATTTCTTTCATTGTTCAAATATTCTTGAGATCATAATTTTTGTTCTTAGTGATTGTTGAAGATTTGCAATTTGTGATTGCATCATTGAAGTTTCAACACACGTGAAGAATCTCACAAGGAAGACTTTGAGGATCAAATCAAAGCAAGAAAAGAGGATTGGTTGGAAGCATCTTTAATCAATTAGCAAGGAAATCTAGAACTCTCAAAAGGGGTAGATTAGATCAAAGTGTTTGGTACACACTTTGTGTTGGGTTTTAAGATAGGAGAACTAAGAATCTAGTTGCATCTTAAAACATTGTAAAATCTACATTTGAAGATTTCTAGTGAAGAATCTCTCTTGATTCAAGAGGGGACTGGAGTAGCTTTCAAGTGGGTGAAAGTGAACCAGGATAAATCCTTGTGTCTCTTTTATTTTTCATTCCTTGTATTGCATTAATTCATTAACAATTGCATTTTTAGGTTAGAATTGGGGTTTTCTTAATTCAACTCAATTGATCTAAAATTGCATGTTAATATTACTTGAAATTGTTCATATTAATCATTCATAATTGGTTGAATCATCATAGCATTGTTATTCTTGAAGAACTCCATTGAAAACTGAGTTTTAATTGAATTTTACCCAGTTTACTCGAGTAAAGTTCTTGTCACTCGAGTAATCTGCTTTCAGTTTATGAACATTACTCGAGTAGGTTTTCTGTTACTCGAGTGATTTAAAAATAGCTTTCGTAATACTCGAGTGATTTGCTGAATACTCGAGTGAAATTATTTTTGCTTGCGTATTACTCGAGTGAAGTCTTGAGTTACTCGAGTAATCTGACTTGATTTTTTAAGAAAATTTATTTTCATAAAACCATTCTCTTAGGTGGACGAAAAATCTGTAATAAGGCTTCAATATTCTATTCACCCCCCCTCTAGACTATATTGAGCCGCTTGTTGGTTTCCAACACCCAGAACGTATATAACCAGGTCCCAAACACTGGCCACATTCCCAGAATGTGTCATCAAGTAGGTTACAAATTTGGTACTCCTGGAGTACCCTCTTCATATTCCCAGAATATGATAAACGTTCCTACCAACCCATCTTCCATTCTATATGCATGAATGGACAATCATTAAGGTTGGTTTTTATCTTTAATTCTATTATTATACCAATGTGTTCCCAGAACAGTAACATACGTTCCCGTATCTCAAACCATACTTGGAATATAATCAAGCACCACTCCCAGAGTGTGCATCACGTTCCCAGAACGTATCAAAGAAACCATGTCCCAAACAATGGCCACATTTCCAGAATGTGTCATCAAGTAGGTTGCATCAGTTTGGTACTCCTAGAGTACAGGGTCATGTTCCCAGAACATGACAAACAATCATTGCCAACCTATTTCATTACCTTTCTCTATGCATGATTTGCATACATAATTACTAAGGTTGGTCTTTCCATTGATTCCATTATTATGACTTAGAAAAACACAACTTCTGAATGATATCTGGAGGTATGACTTTACTCATAAAATTCACCTTTGAATTTAAATTTAACATATGCTCATAGACCTGGATTGAGAGAATATAATCATTGGTATTAACCATCCTTACTCAAAAACTTAACTTTTATTTTTTTAAGTTTCAGGTACTAACCGGTTACATCATCACCTAACCGGTTAGAATTACAGAAATGAATACAAACCCACTGATTTTCAAAGAATCTTTTCTTGAATTCTCTACTCAATCCAATAGCAAGGTCTTAGCATAGTAGCATACCTCAAGTTCAACACATAATATCATTCAAAAGATCTAAGTCATAATCCAATTTCATTTATGCATAATTTCCTCTTGAAATTATCATTCGATATTAAGGTATTAACTCATCACCTCCAATCTAAACCAAGCAGTGCTCAATCACATAGTTTTAGATTGGCCTTTGTATGAAATTATAGCTTAAACTTGAGTACAAATGATATGGACACTTAGCCAATTTCATAAATTCATTTTCTTTGAAAATTGACAGTATCTAACTGGTTACAAATTTCGACTAACCGGTTAGATTATGCAGTCTGTACATTGAAAGATGAGGTTTTGCATACCATTCTTTTCAATACTCAAATCTAACCAATTTCAACAATCAATAGAGTTCATATACCTTAATACTAGTGTGTTCAGCCACAAAAACATATCTATCTTGCATGCATTCAATTTAGATACTCAAATTGCACATAATTGCACATATTTCACAACTTAATGCATCAATTCACATAATATCCAAATAAGTCATGAATCCAACATCAACATAGATTGCATGCATCCAGATAACATTGCTCATAACAACAATTGAGCTCAGATTGGCCTCCAAGCCACTTAACCATTTTAACTTATGCCCTTTGAGTCTCTTGGTGACTCATCCTATATTCTACCACAATTTATTCTCATTCTAGCAAATAGTAAGCTTCCCCCTTACCTTAGGTTCGTGCTTGAACAAGATTTGAGCAGAGATTTGAGGTAGAACACCAAGCACCCAAAACTCCTCCTCAAACCAGAACCGTTTTGACAGGGTAGATTGATCAAAGAATTTGGTGTTAGATCCAGTGAGAAGGTTTTGATAATGACAAAGGTTGACAAAGGTTTTGAACAAGCTACAAATGGTTTGATCAAGCTTAAAGTTTGAAGAAGTTCAACAAACAATCAACACTCAACAAATGATGAAGAGAGAGCAAGCTCATGAAGACTTAGTTTGTGTTTTATTGTAATATCTTTAGCCTCTCAAGTCTTTTATTTTGATGAGTTTGGGTAGAGTCCTATAGAGGGTAGTGAATCTCTATCAAGGTCATGATAATATCATATTTTGAGTATTCACTTAACCTAAAATCAATAGGTGGCTTAAGGGTTTGAAAGAAAAGGTTTAGTTTTGAGAAAACAAGTTTTTAATTGAATTTAGCAGTGACTAATCGATTAATGTGTTAGGGTTAATCGATTAACACACATGTTACAGTGGTTAATCGATTAAGCCATGTGTTAATCGATTAACACGTGCAGAATCAGTTTTTAAAATAAGTTTTTCAAGGCAAAATTAATTTCTATTGTTTTTCAACTTTTGGGTATTCTATATAAACCTTTTCCTAATCATTGTGATTATCCAGAATCATTTTCATACACATTTTACTAAGATCAAGCCACACTATTCTCTCTTACTTTCATAGATCAAAGCTTTAACTTTTACATTCTTTGATCAAGAATCTTTGAATCTCTTATGTTGATATTTTCATAGCTATTGAAAGAGATTCATAGGATTGTTATTTTGTTTTTCATTTGAGTTGTAATCATTGCAAAGAAGGCAAGCTATCTACGACAAAGGAAGTCTTGGTTGTGAATCAAGCAAACAAGCATTTGGAAGTCTTGGTTGTAAATCAAGCAATTGGAAGTCTTGGTGTGTGGCATCATCAAGCAAGTGGAAGACTTGTTGTGGGGATATCAACAAGCAAGGTTAGAGGTTAGATTAGAGCATCAATAGGATTGCAAGGCAAGGGTGTCGTATCTCTTGTAGGCTATCAAGAAGGGAGTCTTGAGAGGCATTTACTTGTAATTTGAGAACTCTAATTCCTCATAGTGAAGAAACTCTCTTGGTTTAAGAGGGGACTGGATGTAGCTTTCAAGTGGATGAAAGAGAACCAGGATAAATCACTGTGCAGTATCTCTAAACTCTTAACTCTTTACATTCAACGGAAGGAAGCGAATCACTCGGAACTCGTAGGATCAGTAACTGCGAATCCAGGTGAGAGAGAAGTTATCCTAAGACGCTTTGGTGTCTAGTGAGTATGCTAGGACACTCCGTACTCTCTCAAAGTCGGAGTAAAGGTCTATCGTAGTTAGTAGTTTACCCGATAATTTGAGTGATCGTTTGTATCGCGGTATACGAAGACTCAGACCTATAATATTACATGGTATTGATTGATGGATATTATTGTTTATGTTGAGATACATTATTGTGTATGACTGCCATTGCATGAGCATATTGCATCTTCCCGCGATATAAGATAAGAATAGGAAAGACATAGAAAACTATAAGAAATCCCCCGACAGTAGCTATATGGCGAGGTTGATTCTGATTGGGTTGTAGCCCGTCAGACAAGTTGTGGATATCCTAAATACTGGTCGGAGCCGTATGCCGAAATGATTCAGGATGGGTCGGAGCCCGGCAGACACAGTGGTCGAGTCCCACAGAAGCATTCCGCATATAGTCGGAGCTGTATGGCGGAGATGACTTAGGATGGGTCGACGTTAGGACAGAAAAGTATAACCCCACGACCTTAAACCTTTACCCGAAGTAGTGGAGAGGAAGACACGGTGTTTACCTACCTGGTACTCACTTGATGATTAGGATAGGGGAAGGTAATGACGATGATTCGTCAAGAAGCCCTGAGAAGTCTGTCTAGGTGGGAAAAACCATAGGGGCCCTGGCTGAACCGGTCGGAGCTGGTCACTCAGTGGTGTGGACGAAGGACCACATGTACACTATACAGAGGACTGACGCCCCCTTGACTAATTCTTGATCAGTGAGAGGGATGCTCGAACACGGCCGGATGAGGTTATTGTATTTATTTTCCCGGGCTGTTATTTTATGAATGCATTCACTTTGCCATCCAGTAAAAGCCGGTGTGGTTAGAGATCCTGTACTCCTGATTGCTTCCGACTAGGTGGATGGATTCCGAGGAGATGTAAACCCGAGACCTAAAACTATAAAGTCTGAACCCCTGATATTATGGACTCGAGATATGTGAACGAGAGGACTTCTTCTAGACGGGACGAACTAATCAAGAGACTTCGACTTTGCGAGACGAGTGGTCAAAGTGATTCAGCTCTGCGAGATAATTGATTTAGGGATTCCCTTAAGCGAGAGATAAAAGATTAGACAATGCGACTATTGCACTGCATCTTCATGCATCTTATATAATTGCCTGCTATATTGTTTGTTGTATTGTTTGTTATGTTCTGGTATGCGTCGCTAGTGTAATTCCAAGAAGTCGATGGGAGTAATTCCATTCGGATAACTTACTCTCTCTACTTCTTGTGTATATGTGTCGATGAACCTCTGGTTCTAAAAGATGGCGGAGCTGGTGATGCTACCCCTGGAGGAAGGACTTACTGATCGTGAAGTGCCGACGAGTGGGCTACTATTGGGCGACGGAGGTTGCTTTTGAGGACGTACGTTGTGGATCGAGAAGGAGCTTCTGTTAGTAGTTATAACTAGATGGATCCTTGCTGTTAATGCTTATCAAGTGTACCCCTTATCTTTTGAAACGTCCTTGTTAAAAAAAAACAAAGTTATGTAAGAATGGCACCGATGTTCTGTGGTGGCCACTTTTGTAAGAACTTTATGGTCTGTTTTCTAAACTGTTTTTGAAGGACTGTCGTGATCCGACAGATAAACTAATGTAAGCAAACCGGATATATTTTTCCAGAGACCAAATGTTTCACTCTTTTATTTAAAGTGAGTTTTTAACATCAAATTGTTTTCAGGAACTTCCGCAAACGTTTTTGAGGAAAGGATTTTAAAAGTAATACCTTGTTTTGGGAAACTCGATAGTCGAGTATTGTTCCCATTTCCAAAAAAAAAAAATTTCACCCTATTTTTCCTAAAGGAATTAATTAACATTTGATGAGTGTTTATTTCGAGTTTTCCAAATCGGGGTGTTACAACATTCACTCCAGCCTTCACCAAATGCTCCAAACTCTCCTTATACCTTTATTCTTCGTCTTCTTCTAGTGCTCACAAACAGGGAAAAAATATCACAAAAATATATACAGAGAGATCTTGAAGATGAAAAAAAAGCTCTTTATCAATGTCCACTTATCTATTATGTAAAGAAAAAGAACTGTCCACCTCACTCCGAATATCAAGTTCCCTCTTTGCCAACATTCTCCATAACTTTTGCAATTAACTCACCAATTTCCCTCTCCCGATTAGCTTCTGGGAATGCAAGTTTCTAGCGCACGTCAACTAGAGTTGTGTGCCGTGTGAAAGTTCAGCCCTATGAAAGTAATGCTGCTCCTTTCCTTTGTATATCCTAACTCAGTATCAAGCAAAACAAGTTAACAGCACATCATATGTATAATACATGTTTATTCTAGATGCTCTTCCCAAATCCAATCAAAATTCAAATCTTCGTTGTTTCTCACTTTAGTTGATATCACTTACAAGTTTGATACATCCATGTACTAATTGTTACATGTAATTGAATTCAAAGACTAAATTGCAAGTAAAATTTAAAAATTAAAGGTCTATTTCTTTCTGCATTTTTCATAGGAAAAGAGTGATTATTTTGATAAATCAATCACACCACTTGATCTTTGTTAAACAGAAGTTTTATAAGTAAATACACTAACCTTTGGAACCTCCTGTGAGTTTGGTGATGATCCCAGCTACATTAAATTAAACATAAATTTTATAAGTAAATACGCTAAAAATTCTAATGGAAGACATCCAACATGAACAAAGCTACTAAACTTTAATACTCCTAGTTCATGATGAATTAAACATTCCAAAAGGTTCCACGGTATGTTTATAAAAACTATTAATAACAAATTCTGACAAAAGAAAAAAGGAAAATGAAGAATGGCAAAAGGTAAATGTAGCACACAAAACATGAAATGGCAATAAACCTAACCCTTTCCCTCTTGACAACTTACATTAACATCCTCCAAGTCCAAGATGAAAACATATTAAAATGACAAGCCAAGTAGAGCACACAAAACACAAGATGCCCATGTATCCAATCCCTCCCAACTTAACAATGTGCATAGCCCTCCAGAACTCATCAGATTTATGGCAAGTAATAAATTTCAGTTGACATCAATATCAAACAAGTCATACAATCATAGATATATTTCTAAAAAAACATTTAAAAATGTAACTACCCACCCTTGGGAGTATGCATTAGAGATGCTAATTGTTCCTTCCTCTAGTGTCAGTTCGTCTTGAACCGTTCTTTATAGCTTGAGGTTGACCAACAAAGCTTTGTACACGCCAATGACTATTTCTCTGCACCATTAAGGTGAGTAAGCAAGCTAATAACAGTCTTTCCCATGCTACGACATATTCTGATGATCTCTTCCTAAAATGCATTGAGAAGTTGAGAGCAAATTTCAAACTTAGAAGCATTTCTTCAAAAAGGTTATGTGCAAGATTTAATACCTTTGGATAAATGGAGAGAATTGAGAAGTTAAAAGCTATTTTCTCACTCCTTGCTGCAAAATGAACAGAGATTAGGGATTAGGGATTCTGGCTTTTAGGATTAGAGCTTCTAATTAGAGATTCTATGTGAGAGCTTGAATATAGCTTACATAGATTCAGGTGATTGAAATGAGAGAATGAATTTATAAAATGATTGAACAAACCTTCGATTAGGAATTTGAGCTGAGAAGTGGTTGAGAGAATGGAGATTGAGATTGTGAGATTACCTTCGATTGAGAATGAGAGAAGCGATTGACGGAGAATGAGAGTGAGCACACCAAGTGAGAGATAATGGAACGAGTGAGAATGAGAGTGACAGTGAGATTACCTTCGATTATTGCTGGAGATCGATGAGAGAAGAATTGAGAGAGAATGAGAGGGAGCACACGAGAATAGAACGTGAATCACATCGAACGCAAGTGAGAGATGAAACATGGTACGTGTAAACCTTGCAAGTTACGGCAGTTACAAAAACCGACGCAAATTTACCGATTTAATTAAGTACCGACAACAGTTAATATAACTGCCGCAAATAATCCACCGCAAAACACCATTTTTCTTGTGGTGATAAGGGACCGAATTGACACCAAATAAAGGTAAGGGACTAAATTGAAATAAAAAATAAGGTAAGGGACCAAATGAGTAGTTTAACCCTATTTTTATTTATGCATGTCTCTAAATTATTATATTGAAAATAAGTCATATTTTTCTTTAGTTTCCTCAAGTGTCTTCTTATTTCATAGGTGACAGACTAATCCTGTAGAATCAAAGAGATTTTGATGATGTCAAATATATACGCTCGGCAGAATCAAAGATGTTGATGATGTCAAGTAAAATAGAGCTCGGCGTGGGGTCAATGTCTAAAACGTCAGACTTAGTTCTGCGCATGTATTCCGCCAAAGTCAGAAGCTCGGATATCTGCTTTTGAAGTTTCAGTTCGGATTGAGCTTGGCTCTTGATCACGGTCGAAGTTCATGCAAGTTTGAAAGCTCAGCTCTTCACTTCAAGACAGTACGCTCGGATATTGATCAGCTCGGCACACGCTCAGAAGGCTCTGAATATTGAACTAAGCCACACCATAAGAAAGATCAAATTAGCTCGGATTGAACACGCACCCTGAGCAAAGAACAAAGCTTGGATCTGTTACTTCAAGTTTCAAGTCTGGTTGCCAAGGAAAGCTCAAGGCTCGGCAACATAAATCACAGACCAAGCTCGAACAAAGTTCAAGGCTCGGCAACACCAATCTCAAAGCTCAAGCTCGAAGCAAAGCTCAAAGCTCGAACGAAGCTCAAGCTCGACTGTCTCTGTTCATTCTTCAACAACACATCATCTTCAACCTTCAGACTCTGCTCAGCTGTGCTGTACCTTTTATTACCGTTGAGTCTGGGTAGAAGTTCTAAGTTTTAACTCCAACGCAGTAACAAGTTTGAAATTCAAAATGAGTTAAAATCAAAGGTTGGTGAAGGGTCACTATCACTGCTCTGCTGTCAAAATATAGCCGTTGAAATCCCCATGATTTTTCCGTACGGCTCTCTCTCTTTCTCTGGGAAATAAGAGGAGCTTATAAAAGGGGGTGCTTTCAATGGTTACATAGAACTTTTCTTTGAACAATTTTCTGGAAACCTCATTTTCATTCTCTTTCGAAAACAGAGCAGAATCAAACTCACAGAAAAGAAAAAGATCATTTGAATTTTCACAAGAACTTAGAGAGTTTAATCTTTCAAATCCAAACTCTAAGTTCAACACATTTCTTTTCTGTGATTCCCCTTCACAAAATCGACTCACTCTTGAACTTCATACTTTCATACTCATTCGAAGAGTGTTTCGAATTGGAGCCATTCTCTTTCATTAATCTTGTTCGTTGTAATTGCTGGAGTGAAAAGCTGGTCTCTGATCGAGAAAGCTTTTTGGTGTTGAAAAGGTTCCAAAGAGGTTCTTTGGTCATCGATTTGTCGTGGGTAGTTTGTCACGAGTTTGGTACACTCGTTTGACTGGATAGGTGTAGAGGGGTAGTCTCTTGTAAATCCTTTTGTAACCCAAAAAATCGATTTTTAGTGAAAGCTCTCTAAAAGGTTTTTAGAGGGGACTGGACTAGCTCTCAGGGTGAGAGTGAACCAGGATAAATCTCTGGTGTTCATTTTATTTCTTTATCGCTTTCCTGTTGCAGTATTTGCTTAAGTGTTTTCCGCTGTATTTCGAGCATCCAAGTTTTCAATCGTTAGTCTTGTAGCTCGGCCTTGAGTGTTGTTCTCAAAGCTCGGGTTCGAAGCAGCTCGGTTAACCGATTAACCAATCTGTTCATCTATTTGGTTAATCATTTAACCCTGTCTGCTCGGTTATCGCACGACATTTATTTTTATACCCGAACAACATTCAGTTAAGTTTTCAATAAATCGAAAAATTGTCACATTAGCTTCAATCTCCTATTCACCCCCCTCTACTCGATTGTTAGGCCTCTTGTTGGTTTCCAACAAGTGGTATCAGAGCTCGGTCGAAAGATCGAGTGTAAAAACTTTTTCGAAAAGATCCTTGAGGAAACCAAATGGCTACTAACAATCCCTTCGGAGGTGAAGGCTCTTCCATAAACAGACCACCACTATTCAATGGTGAGGGTTATGCTTATTGGAAAGCTCGAATGAAAATTTTCATTGAAGCTATAGATTTGGAAATTTGGAAATCTATTGAAAACGGGCCATTTGTCCCTAAAAGAAAAATTAATGAAGAAGTTGTAGAAATCCCATGGGAAAGCTAGGATGATGATAAAAGGAAAGTATCCTTCGATTTAAAAGCCAAAAATATCATCACCTCAGCTTTGTCCTATGATGAATTTTTTAGAGTGTCAAGTTGCAAATCTGCAAAAGAAATGTGGGACATTCTTCAACTTACTCATGAAGGGACAAGTGAGGTCAGGCGAGCTAGATTAAATACTCTGATGCATGAATATGAGTTATTCCGAATGCTGCCAAATGAAAATATAAATGATTTGCAGAAACGGTTTACTCATATCATAAACCATCTTAATGCTCTCGGCAAAACTTTTCAAAATGCCGAGATAACTAACAAAGTGCTTAGATGTCTTAGCAGAGAATGGCAGCCAAAAGTCACTGCCATCATGGAAGCTAAGGACTTGGACACAATGAGCATAGCCACTTTGTTCGGCAAGCTACAAGAGCATGAGATGGAGCTCGGCCGACTGACCATGCATGAAGAGTCAGGCAAGAAGAAGAAGGGAATTTCCCTCAAAGCTTCTATTAAGGCAACCAAAGAATCCTCTGAGGATGAGTCCAGCTCGGACATGGATGAGGAAGACTTTGGTCTCATGGTCAGGAAGTTCAGCAAATTTTTCAAAGGCAAAAAGAACTTCAGAAACCGAGCAAGAGATGCCAAGAACACTCACCACAAAGTTCAAGTTCAAAAGACCGAGTTAGATGTCATGAATGTGGTGAAGCTGGTCACATCAGAGCATACTGTCCAAGAGTGCAAAAGCAAGGTGGTGTAGAAATAAAGAAGAACAAAGACCACAAGAAGAAGAGAGCTTACATAGTATGGGATGCACCCAACAACGACAACAGCTTAAGCTCCAGCTCTTCCGATGAAGAAGAGAAAGCAATTTTGTGCTTAATAGGAAGGGAAACTGTGTTTAGAAGCCCAAGCCAAACTTGTTCTGAGCAAGATCTTCCTGTATATGACTCGTGCTCGGAGTGTGAAGATGAAGAACCATGCTCGGTTCTCAAATTTGCTGATCAAGAAGTCTCATCGAGCTCGGCACTATATGCATCAGAACACAGATCTAACATCAAATGTTTAATTGTCAAACACAGCGAGGAAACCTCAACTAGCCGAATAGTATCCAAACATATAAGCACTGAGGTAACCTCTACTTCTGATTCTGACTCTGAATCTGAATTTAATGACACTGATGAATTGTATTCTGCGTATCTTGAAATGCAAACCGAATGCAAGAAACTTGCTAAAAATTTCATTAAGATGAAACAAAATCTTTCAAACTATAAATAGCAAGTTCTTGAATTGGAAAAATCAATTGAAACTTTGAAAAGCAGAAACAAGTCATTAGAAAACACTATCACTCAACTGAAAAATGAAAATCTTGACTGCTGCACTAGATATGAAAAAGAAATTTCTGAGCTAAAATTTAAAAGTGCAACTGTCAACAAGAGTGATGGCTTGTTTGATCGGCTTTTAGCCGAACAAAGAAACTATTCAAACAAAACTGGACTTGGATACATTAAGACCAAGAAAACAGTAAGGAACCTCGGCAAGGTCTCAAACTTTAATAATTTGAAAAAGCCGAGCTGCTCCTACTGTAGTCTTCATGGTCATACACCCAATGAATGCAAAATCCGACGTTATGGTGTAGCCAAGGGAAATTTTGTTTGGGTAGTTAAAAGGAAAGATCCAACTGCTAACCCCCAGGGACCCAAGATAACTTGGGTACCCGAATCAAAGAAGTAATATTTTTGTGATGCAGGTGTGCTTCCGAGCAAAGGAGAGCAGATGGTACCTTGATAGTGGCTGCTCGAAGCACATGACGGGGGACAAAAATTTATTCACTGAACTTTCACATTCAGATAAGGGCTACGTCACTTATGGTGATAACAACCGAGGTAAAATATTGGGTGAAGGTAAAGTCAGTAATTCTGCCAACTTGGTTATCAATAATGTTTTACTTGTAAAAGGGCTAGAACACAATCTTTTAAGCATTAGCCAACTCTGTGATATTGGTAACCATGTTGTTTTTATCTCTACCCATTGCATTATTAAAAGTGACGAGGACAACACGGTCAAATTTGTTGGAAAACGATATAACAACACTTATTTGGTTGATTTTAATGAAATCACCTCTTTGGTAACCACTTGCATGGTTAGCAAAGAAAGTGATACATGGTTATGGCATAGAAGGACAGCTCATATAAATGTAAATCAGTTAAAGAAACTACAATCAAAAGACTAAGTGATTGGTTTACCAAAGCTGAATTTTAATATTGAGGGGGTTTGCTCGTCTTGCAAGAAGTGCAAACCAACCAAAAAGAAAAATGATTTTTCATCTAAGTTGATGGTCTCAACAACTCGACCCTTGGAAATGTTACACATGGATTTGTTTGGACCATCACAAGTAAAAAGCTTTGGTGGCAATCTCTATGCCTTAGTAATTGTAGATGACTTTTCCAGATTTACATGGACTTTATTTTTAAAATCAAAAGGTGACACTTTTGAAAATTTTAAAGAGCTTGTCAAGCAACTCCAGAACCGAGCTAACCAAAAAGTAGTTGTAATCCGAACAGACCATGGTGGTGAGTTCGAGAACTACAAATTTGACAAGTTTTGTTCCAAGCTCGGCATAGAACATCAGTTTTCTGCTCCTCGGACTCCCGAACAAAACGGAGTTGTGGAACGGAAAAACCGAGTTCTTGAAGAGCTAGCCTGAACCATGCTAAATGAATACAATTTGCCACATTATTTCTGGGCCGATGCGGTAAACACAGCTTGCTATGTAATGAACCGCATGCTCATCAGACCAATTTTAAAGAAAACTCCATATGAACTTTACAAGGGTAGAAAACCAAAAATTTCTCATTTCCATGCATTTGGTTGCAAAGTCTTCATTTTCAATAATGGAAAAGAGCATCTCGGAAAATTTGATTCTAAAGCCGATGAAGGAATATTTTTGAGTTATTCTACTCATAGTAAAGCATTTAGAGTTTTTAACAAAAGGACCTCCACTGTGGAAGAGTCCGTACATGTGGTATTTGATGAGTCTCCTCGGAGAGACAATGTTAGTTGTGCAGATAGAGAGGATCAAACTATGGCAGAACACGATCCGAGCACAACAACTGAAAGAGCTCAAAAGGATGAAACTGCTAAAGATAGAATTCAGAGGGACGAGCTTGTTCCTAGCAGAACAAACAAGGAACAAACAAGGAACAAACTGAACTCAGTCCGAGCCAAACTCACAATGATCAGTCCGAACTCATTCCAAGCCAAGCAGAGCATCTCGAGCTGAATCCAGCTTGGAAGAGAGTCAAGGACCATCCAATAGAGAATGTGCTGGGCGACATGTCTAAGGGAGTTTTAACTTGTCGGTCTATTCAGAATTTTTGCAATTTTGCTTCCTTTGTTTCTCAAATTGAACCTAATTTAGTTGAACAAGCCATTGAAGATGAACATTGGGCAATTGCCATGCAAGAGGAACTGAATCAATTCATCAGAAATGATGTCTGGGAATTAATTCCTCGGCCTAATGTTCATACAATAATCGGCTTGAAATGGATTTTCAGAAATAAAACAGATGAATTAGGCTTGATTATAAGAAACAAAGCTAGATTAGTTGCTCAAGGCTACAACCAAGAGGAAGGTATCGATTATGATGAGACCTTTGCTCCAGTTGCTAGACTTAAAGCAATCCGAATTTTGCTTGCTTTCGCATCTATTATGAATTTCACCCTATACCAAATGGATGTAAAAAGTGCCTTCTTAAATGGTTTTATAAATGAAGAAGTTTATGTAAAACAACCTCCTGGTTTTGAAAATTTTGAATATCCAAACCATGTTTTTAAACTGAAAAAGGCTCTTTACGGTTTGAAACAAGCTCCAAGAGCTTGGTATGATCGTTTGAGCTCATTTCTACTTGATCAAGGGTTTGAAAGAGGGAAGGTTGACACAACTCTATTCATTTATAAATCCAAAAAGGACATATTGTTAGTACAAGTTTATGTTGATGATATAATTTTCGGTGCTACTAACATGTCTCTTTGCAAGAAGTTCTGTGAATTAATGCAAGGTGAATTCGAGATGTCGATGATGGGAGAACTCACATTCTTCCTCGGGCTGCAAGTTAAGCAAGTTGAGGGAGGAACCTTTGTGCATCAAGGAAAATATTGCAAGGAACTCCTCAAGAAGTTCGGCTTAGAAAATTGCAAAGAAGCTGCCACTCCCATGAGCACTTCCAGCTATCTTGGCAAAGATGAGTCAGGTAAAGCTGTGGATGTAAGCAAATATAGAGGCATGATAGGAAGTCTTCTATATTTGACTGCATCTCGGCCTGATATCATGTTCAGTGTTTGTTTATATGCTCGTTTTCAAGCTAATCCCAAAGAATCTCATCTTTCGGCGGTTAAAAGAATTTTTAAATATTTAAAAGGAACTGTGAACGCTGGTCTATGGTATCCTAGGGATGCCAATCTTAGTTTGGTTGGGTATTCGGATTCAGATTTTGCTGGGTGCAAGGTTGACCAAAAAAGCACAAGTGGAACTTGCCACTTGCTCGGCAGTGCCCTTGTGTCATGGTTTTCTAAAAAGCAAGTTTGTGTCGCCTTGTCAACAGCCGAAGCCGAATACATTGCCGCTGGTAATTGTTGTGCTCAAATTCTTTGGATGAAACAACAGTTATCAGATTTTGGCTTAATTTTAGATCACATTCCTATCAAATGTGACAATACAAGTGCAATCAACTTGACTAAGAATCCAGTGTATCACTCTCGAACAAAACACATTGAAATTAGGCATCATTTTCTACGAGATCATGTTCAAAAAGGTGACTGTGTCATTGAATTTGTTAGTACTAAAAATCAATTAGCCGACGTGTTTACAAAACCTTTTCCGAGGGAAACTCTTTATAAAATTCGGCGTGAGCTCGGCATTCTGGATGAATCCAGTGTGTGCTCGACGTAAGCTCGACATCATGGATGAGTTCAGCATGTGCTCGGCATGAGCTTGGTTTTCAGTATAGCATAAGATTGATCACCTTTATAATCTCGATTGTTTCATTCAATTGTGTATTGGTTTAATTTCCTGAAATTTCACATCCTCCAACTCCTCTTCCTCTCCTTTAAATTATCTTCTCTTTTTCGAGACGCATGCATTCATTTTCCTTAAAAGGGGGAGAAAGGTGTTGGTATATGTTTTTATTTGAACTTTCATATTTTAATATTCGTCATTCTCTTCTTCTTCATGTGTCTTCTCTGTTGAGAAGCATGCTTTCACTGTTAAAGGGGGAGAATGATGAAAATTTTCTTCCTCGTCTATCTTTTTAACATTCTTCAGGGGGAGAAAAGCTTTTAATGATTCAAGCCTTGTTACCATCAAATGGTATCAAGCAACTTATTTCTCTTTTGGCAATTGTGCTTAATCTTTGGCTCCTTTTTGATCATGCCAAAAGGGGGAGAGAGGTGTGTTGTTGTTTTTTGATTGTTGCAGATACTCAATGGAGAGAGATATGTGAGAGCGAGCATAAATTGGGAGAAAGGTGTACGAGAGCATAAACTCAGGGGGAGTACTTAATGAGCGGCTCCACATTCTCAAACTTTTATTCAACAGATGATTTCAACAAGTGGTAGCATTATTGAGCAACAAGTACTACAAGTGGATCATTTCGAAATGTAGTACACATTCTGATCTGAGCATTTTCATAGCAACAACAAGTGGTACATTTTCGAACAAATTCCGATCAATGCTGAGTCCAACCAGTTTATGAGCATACAGTCGAAGGAAGAACACAAAAAGCAACAAACTTTCAAGAGAATATTTGTCATCATCAAAAAGGGGGAGATTGTATAATCAAAGAGATTTTGATGATGTCAAATATATACGCTCGGCAGAATCAAAGATGTTGATGATGTCAAGTAAAATAGAGCTCGGCGTGGGGTCAATGTCTAAAACGTCAGACTTAGTTCTGCGCATGCATTCCGCCAAAGTTAGAACCTCGGATATCTGCTTTTGAAGTTTCAGCTCGGATTGAGCTTGGCTCTTGATCACGGTCGAAGTTCATCCAAGTTTGAAAGCTCAGCTCTTCACTTCAAGACAGTACGCTCGGATATTGATCAGCTCGGCACACGCTCAGAAGGCTCTGAATATTGAACTAAGCCACACCATAAGAAAGATCAAATTAGCTCGGATTGAACACGCACCCTGAGGAAAGAACAAAGCTTGGATCTGTTACTTCAAGTTTCAAGTCTGGTTGCCAAGGAAAGCTCAAGGCTCGGCAACATAAATCACAGACCAAGCTCGAACAAAGTTCAAGGCTCGGCAACACCAATCTCAAAGCTCAAGCTCAAAGCAAAGCTCAAAGCTCGAACGAAGCTCAAGCTCGACTGTCTCTGTTCATTCTTCAACAACACATCATCTTCAACCTTCAGACTCTGCTCAACTGTGCCGTACCTTTTATTACCATTGAGTCTGGGTAGAAGTTCTAAGTTTTAACTCCAACGCAGTAACAAGTTTGAAATTCAAAATGAGTTAAAATCAAAGGTTGGTGAAGGGTCACTATCACTGCTCTGCTGTCAAAATATAGCCGTTGAAATCCCCATGAGTTTTTCGTACGGCTCTCTCTCTTTCTCTGGGAAATAAGAGGAGCTTATAAAAGGTGGTGCTTTCAACGGTTACATAGAACTTTTCTTTGAACAATTTTCTGGAAACCTCATTTTCATTCTCTTTCGAAAACAGAGCAGAATCAAACTCACAGAAAAGAAAAAGATCATTTGAATTTTCACAAGAACTTAGAGAGTTTAATCTTTCAAATCCAAACTCTAAGTTCAACACATTTCTTTTCTGTGATTCCCCTTCACAAAATCGACTCACTCTTGAACTTCATACTTTCATACTCATTCGAAGAGTGTTTCGAATTGGAGCCATTCTCTTTCATTAATCTTGTTCGTTGTAATTGCTGGAGTGAAAAGCTGGTCTCTGATCGAGAAAGCTTTTTGGTGTTGAAAAGGTTCCAAAGAGGTTCTTTGGTCATCGATTTGTCGTGGGTAGTTTGTCACGAGTTTGGTACACTCGTTTGACTGGATAGGTGTAGAGGGATAGTCTCTTGTAAATCCTTTTGTAACCCAGAAAATCGATTTTTAGTGAAAGCTCTCTAAAAGGTTTTTAGAGGGGACTGGACTAGCTCTCAGGGTGAGAGTGAACCAGGATAAATCTCTGGTGTTCATTTTATTTCTTTATCGCTTTCCTGTTGCAGTATTTGCTTAAGTGTTTTCCGCTGTATTTCGAGCATCCAAGTTTTCAATCGTTAGTCTTGTAGCTCGGCCTTGAGTGTTGTTCTCAAAGCTCGGGTTCAAAGCAGCTCGGTTAACCGATTAACCAATCTGTTCATCTATTTGGTTAATCATTTAACCCTGTCTGCTCGGTTATCGCACGACATTTATTTTTATACCCGAACAACATTCAGTTAAGTTTTCAATAAATCGAAAAATTGTTATATTAGCTTCAATCTCCTATTCACCCCCCTCTACTCTATTGTTAGGCCTCTTGTTGGTTTCCAACAAATCCCCTAAAATATGATTTAGAATATATATATATATATATATATATATATTATACATTCTAATTTAAATTATTTTTTATATATACTTTATTATATGATAGATCATAATATGTGTCTTCGACAAGTCGACAGTATTTCTATCATAAATTACTGATTTATACCCAGAATTTTATATTTTATTTCCACATCCAAGGACCAAGAACAGCATAATATATCAAAATTTTGATTATTGTGCTGTTGGTCATTATCTTTCACACATGCAGAATATTTAGAGTCTTTAATTTAAGAGAGATGTTATTTATTATCTTTCACACAGGTCGGTAATATTTGTAAAATTTTCAAAAGTCAATAAAAAAATTATGTTATTAATTTATTTTCTATCAAATCAACTACTTATATAAACAATAATTTAACGCATATTTTTTGATTGAACGATTATTATAAAATAAAATATGCAATTTCAATTTTTATTATTGTACAAATTCAAGAAATTGTAAAAAAAACAGTAACATTTGTCTGAATGTACGTAAGGCATGGCAAAAGCTTGGTTTAGGGGAGAGTTTAATTTTACGAATCATAACCCCGTACCTATAAACCGATCAAGAATGAAGTGGATTTAATGAAATAGGTATGTAAAAATGAGACCTGAACCTATTTTTGTCGGAGAAGAGGAAACTCTTCGTTCGCGAAGAACCCATCCCATTATTTTTATATATTTTTCCTAAATTATTTTTCGTTATTTTTAAAATAAATCATATTTATATTTCAGTTTTCAAGAATGTCCTCCCACACAAAATAAGATTAAAATTATATACCCGATACATTATAATGAAATTAATATATAAAAATAAACACAAAAATCATCAAAATATTTAAAAGATGAAGAATTTAATCATCTCATTAACAAAATAGGCAAGTTTTTTTTTTTAATTTTAAAAAAATATGACCCATTACTAAAGAATAAAAACTTACAACCAAAGGCCAAAAGCAACACGCCACAAGTAAGCTAAAAACTCCTGCCAGCAAAACAAGACAACACTTCACAATTATAGAACCAACAAGACAACACTCCATAATTATAGAACCAACAAAACTAGTAAATATCTTATTAACTTTTTTTTATAACTCAGGTAATCCAGCGCACTTGGCTGACATACCGGAATAACATTAATTAATTTTAAAGAATTATTCTATTCTCAGCCACAGAATAAAAATTACATTTCATTCCCTTAACTCTTTGCTTTACATCAAATTCAACTTTATTAACAATCTCTTCCATTGATAATGTCACATTCTTAAACAACCTCCAATTCCTTGCAATCCATAAATGATAATTAGTAGCAGCAACATATATAAGTATGCACTATCTTCCTCTTAACTTTATGAAATTTCCCAACATAGATAATCCATTTAGTCCAGTTTCTAAATCTGACAAGGATTCTTAGATTCAACTTCAAACCAATCCTACCAATGATGATTTGGAAAAGAGATTCAAAGAAGAAATTATCCACAAATTCGTCAATTTGGCCATGAAACTCATAGTTGAAGTTAGACAAATTAATTAGCGCGCATTAAACTTCTTCAATCTGTCTTTAGTTAACACTCTCCTTTTCACTACTATCCAATTGATAAATGAGTACTTTGACAAGTTCCATCTATTCTAGATAAAAGAAAAAGTAGATCGACAACCTATATTTTCCTGATACAACGTAACCACTCATATCCTAACCTAATATATATAGTTGTTTCCATCCTTTGAATGCAACCAAATAGTTCCCCTAAAACCATCTTTGTATTTGTTCTGAAATCTGATTAACTCCCTCATACGCCAAGAAGCATTAGAATGGCACTCATACTACCAAATGCCACTCCCTTTAATGTAATAACCATAAATCCTTTTAATCCACAAACTTTCTTCTTCTTTGGCTAAAGAACACAATTATATTGCTTGGCCACAACAGCCTGATTCCAAACCTCAATATCCTTGATTGATAAAGCACCTCTAATCCTCTCCTACTTGTAGATGTCCTCTCAACTAATAAAGCTAATAGGCTTTCTAGATTTTCTTGAATTCCACAAAAAAGCTCTTACTCTCAATCTGCTTGATTATACTTCTAGGCATGATATAAACTTGAGATCACTATACATGGAATGACAAAAGCACTGAATTCACCAATTGAAATCTACTAGCATAGCTTAAGTGTACATCAACAAGCATTTCAGTCTAGCTACAATTTTTGCTATCGGAGATTAACAGTCCATCTTACTCCACTTATTATTGGGAGAGTGAGGGACATGCACCAAGATACTTGACGGGGAAGCTTCCCTCGCTAAAGCTTAAGGGAAAATATACAAATCTTCTTTTTGATCCAAATTCAAACCTCCCAGAAAAATTTGTGATTAATTCATCTTTGTTTCTAACCCAGTTTTTTTTTTTTTCCCAGTTTCCTAGTTCCTAGCCAGTTCCATCCGAAAATTCTTTCATAGCCCTTAGGATTTTGTTGATAGTGTTTCTTTCAGCCTTACATAATAACATCACGTCATTCGCAAAACAAACATTTGTTATCTTCAATCTCTTGCACTTTGGATGAAATCTAAAATTATGATAATGAGCTCGCAACACAAACAGCAAGGGAGAAATAAGATTTCCTTGCCTCAAACCTCTAGCTCCTTTGAAATTAACTGATATATACACCACCATTCAAGGCTATGAAAAAAGAGGTTGAGGATACACATATACAGGCCCGGCCCAAGGGGAGGGCAACAAGGGTGCCCGCCCTGGGCCCATGATTTTTAGGGACCCCAAAAAAATTTATTTATATATATACATATATACATAAAACGTTAAAAATATTGATGTCAGTATTAGCCAGCACGGTTGAGACTTTTGCTTTCCATAGTAACTAGAGCTCGAGTTCCATTATTGGCATCTGTTGTGGGGTGTTATCCCACATGTACTGGCAAGCCGATTTTGTTGATGTACGACGATGATAACGGGTTCCCGGTTAAAGAACTCTGTCACCAAGTCGGGATATTTTGGGGGTGGTGTGTGTGTCGTGTGTAAATAACGGGCGATCCGTTAGTTTCATACCTTGACCACTACCTTATTTATAGGGAGGAGTATGAGACTATGTAATGATGAACCATGATGGGCATTAAGGCCGAAGAGTAACGGCTCCATGAATGCCATCATTAGCATCATAATGACGAACCGTTATGTCGGTTACGTATTGATTGACTATTGATGTCGAATTGCTGGTATGCCGAATTGATGCTTATTGGTCCGTGATACCGGTTATTATTTTTCCGTGATACCGGTTCATAACAGTAGCCCCCAACTCGGTGTTGTGACGTAAGGAGGAGCGCTGAGATATGAATAGGAAAGACCGGTATGAGCATTGAATTTTTTGTGACTATGAAACGGATCCTTAACTTCGAAGAGATTCTTCAAATCTTACAATTGATTTCAAAGGAGGGAAAACAAAACACAATATTCTCCCTATCCAAAACCAGAGATTGAAGGGGGGGAATTCAGTGCGAGGTTTCTCGAGTCGCCTAGTGAGCTCGAAGAAAGAAATCTAGCATGAAGATTCCTTGCTTTCCGGATACAAGACCTAAGGGGAAGCCCAATTGAGGGTTTCTCACTCTTGGCAAGAGTCCGAGAAGGAGAACTCAACATGAAGTTCTTCTCGTTCTAAACCCTAAAACGAATAGGGAAACTCGACACAAGGTTCCTCGCCGTCAACAAATGATTCCAGATAAGGGAATATAGCAACGTGTTCCTCATCTTTTGAAACTAGTTGAATATTGAAGAAAATATCAGAGTTATGTCCTCGTAGAGTACTCTCGAGATAGTGATTGTAAAAAATCATGTATCTCTCTAACCGCTACTAAATTGATGGTTAGTCGAATTAGGGGGTGGTACATTAAAGAAACCTCATGGGCTAGAATAATTGTGATGAGGAATATTTTTTATTCTCCTCTTGAAAAGCTTATAGTCCGTTGACGAGAATTCCGAAGTCCTTTTTAGACTAGCCTGAGAAAATTGAGGCATCATGTTTGTACCTTTCAATATAAAATAACAATTATAATATTAAATAACAATTATCATGTAGTGACATTAAGGAGCAAAATTATTTTTCTATTAATTGTAAGTTATATATGAATAGAAATATTATGATATTAGTATGTTGCATATGATATATGCTAGTAATAATTATTTAAAAGGATGTATAAGTAAATATACTATGCAGAGTAGTTACGTGATTCTTGGCATCACAAATAATAATAATAATAATAATAATAATAATAATTATATATATATATTTGGAGGAAGTGATGGCTCTTTTTTCTTCCTTTTTGGGCCTATCAATGTTGAGGGCCGTTGTATTGTCTTGTTGGAATGGGCTTGTGCTATACATACTTCTTCTTCCCAGAATCACGACATCTGTTTTGAAGAGTGCAACTCCATGCTTGCAGCATGGTGGCACGAGGGAGACTGGGAATAGTGTTGGATCCGCGGCGAGCCGTCCCTGGTTGCTTATGGAAATTCGAGTTCATAGAAGACGAGTGAGAGGCATCCTTGACAACGACGATGGAGCGTTGCAATCGGAGTTACCGAGGATGGAAGTGTTGTTTGTAGTCGCGGCGGCTGGTCCGCCGGTACCACAACCGAGGTGTGAAGAGGCCTTGGACCTCCGGTTTCTTGGGTGGCTTTTGGTAATGAGACCGTGGTAAGTCCGATCTCTAATCACAATTTCTATGGCCACGATGAACTTCGGAATGTCGATGGTGTTGGTGCTGGGAATTAGTTTACCGCTCCCACTGTGGTCGCCAATGTTGTGGAGTGTTATCTCACATGTACTGGCAAGCCGGTTTTGTTGATGTACGACGATGATAACGGATTCCCGGTTAAAGAATTCCATCACCGAGTAGGGATATTTTGGGGTGGTGTGTGTGGCGTGTGTAAATAACGGGCGATCCGTTAGTTTCATACCTTGACCACTACCTTATTTATAGGGAGGAGTATGAGACTATGTAATGATGAGCCATGATGGGCATCAAGGTCGAAGAGTAACGGCTCCATGAATGTCATCATTAACATCATAATGACGAACCGTTATGTCGGTTACGTATTGATTGACTATTGATGTCGAATTGCCGGTATGCCGAATTGATGTTTATTGGTCCGTGATACCGGTTATTATTTCTCTGTGATACCAGTCCATAACAGCATCTGTTCTTTTTTTTACTTATTTATATATGTTCTCCTTTTATTTTGTTCAAATTAAATGCACTTTTTAAATTTTTTTCTTTCATTTTTATTATGAGTCATACTTAACTATATTATAAAGATCAATGAAAATAGTTATATTTCTTAAATTTTAAAAAATACTTTAACATTACAATTTTATATCTTAATTTACATTAAAAATTTCACAAATATATTATTTCACATTAATGAATAAAAAACAAATATGATTAAATAAAACCAATAAGTGTCTTGTAAAAAATACAAAGTAACTTATAAATAGAACAAAAAATTCATCTAAAAAACAAATTATAAAAAAAAACGAATGAAGTATTTATTTCTAAATTTCAAGCTTTGTCGAATTGATTGTTATTTTTATTCATAATAAATGAAAGTGTACAACTATTAGAGAAATGTTGTTTATTTTTTGCTAATTAATCAGCATTAAAATAGATAATTTTGGCATCAGTTTAAATGACAATATAAGATTGCATTGTGGAACAATGTTTGTCAAAGTTAGAACCTAGGGTTATAAAGTAGATTTCGAACATTAAGTATTGATATTATTAAGGTATATAATTATATTATTGCATAATATTTTATTTCACCTCCCTTTAACTTTTTGTCCAAGTTTTTTTACTAATTATGATTTTGAAATACCTCTTTATTCTCAAACTTCTCTACTAATAGTATTGTTGAAGCGGTTGAAGCCTATGTGATTTATTTATGTTTGATTGTATTTTTGCAAATTTATAGAGTTATAAGAATTAACAATATTTTGGAAAAGTCCTTATATTAAGAGAGATTTTATTATTAAAATTTTATTTATTATAAGTTTTTTATAGTTTAAAAACCCAAAAAATATTTTGCCCTGGACCTATAACATGTCAGTATCGGGCCTACACATATACTCCATTATCCATCTGTTCACTTGAGGAGGGAAACCATATCCTGTCGGCATTTCTCTCAGGAAATCCTAATCAACATTGTCATAAGCTTTCCCTGAGATCTATCTTGATTCTACTTATTGTAAACTCTTTAGTAGTTCATGGCTTATTAGCAGGACATTATGAATGATAGACTTCTCATATACATGCAAGTTTAACTTTACTATATATATAGGTTAAAAAAAAAATGATGATAGTCATCTCATTTTGACAACAATGTTCAACCAATTTTCTTTCTCTACTAAAAATCGATTATGAGATTCAGTTATTCAAACATCAACCAATTATCATAAATCAATTTTCACTCAAAATAAAATTTGTAAAACTTAAAATTATATTATATATATTTTTAAATATTGACACTTAAAGTACTCACCTTTCATATTAGAAAAAGAAAAGAGATAAGTTTAGACCTTATTTCATCATTCCTTATTTCTTTTCCCAAAGTGAAAGATGTCAATTCTATATGCATAAAACAAGAACATTTTTTTGTAAAACTTAATTCATTTTAAATCCAATTTTGCAAACAATTTTCCAAAGAGACACCCTAAATTGATATATTTAACATATCAGGGTCACACAACAATTAATTATACAAGTTTTTTTCTTTATTGTTCTATATTACATTTATATTGATTTAGTGAACTTAAATACGTTATGTTATTAACCCAAATATAATTTTATGCAGCAAAAAGTTATTTTGAAAGTAAAATCCATACTTGAAGAAAGTATCAAACACATGTTGTCCCACACCATTTTCGAAAGCGGTTTGAATGTGGCAGATTTAGGTTGCTCTACAGGACCTAATACACTTTTGGTGGTTTATAATATTATCAAAATCATTGATAGCACTAACCAAAGCTTGAGTCGTGATCCATTTGAAGTAAAATTTTATCTCAATGATCTATTTGGAAACGATTTCAATTTCGTCTTCAAGTCACTCCCTGATTTCTATCAACGAATTCAAGAAGAGATTAGAGACAAGGTTTTCATTAATGCAACACCCGAGAACTTCTATGGGAGGCTCTTTCCCAATAACTACATCCACTTGTTTCATTCCTCTTACAGCCTTCATTGGCTATCTCAGGTTAGTAATAAAAATTTTAATTAAGTCAAATTGTTCTCACTTTTTAGTTATTAAACACTAAATTAAGTGAAGTCTATTCAATTTTCTACTTTGATATGCTTTTCATGGCATTAGGCACCAAAATCATTGACAAAAAGATCAGAACCACTCAACAAAGGAAATATTTGCTTAACACCTACAAGTCCTCTCATAGTTTACAGAGCATACTTTGAGCAATTCCAAAAAGATTTTAAACTCTTTTTAAAATCAAGAGCGGAGGAACTAATGCTGGGAGGTACTATGATAGTAACGATGATGGGAAGAGAAAACACTCATGATATTGGTAATCCCTCGATGGTAATTAGTATGGTGCTCAATGACATGGCCCTTGAGGCAAGTAATGAAAGTTCATTTTACTAAATATTTTATTTTATGAGATTTTACATGTGAAAAATAACACTTTCTTTATTCTTATTTATAAGTTTTTTTTTTAATCTTTAAATATAAATCACTTTATAATATATAGGGTCTATTTGGCGAAACTAGTTTGTAGTTATGATTTTGTAACTTGTAGCTGTAAGCTTATATCTTGTAGTTGTTAAACTAGTTAGGAGTTGTGAGCTTGCATGTAGCTGTTTAGCTGACTATTTGAAATACTGTTGTTCGGCAAAATTAGCTTTTGATGTGGCTGAAAGTTATTAAATGACCAAAAAAGACATACAACATTACATTATTTATATTTTATTTTTTCATTTTTTTATTTATTAAATAGATAGTTAATTAATTAATTAATTAATTAATAAAGTATTGAAATGATTAAATCATAATTAAATAAATTAGTTTATTTTCTTTATTTATTACTTATGTAGTTAATTAATTAATTACAAAAAAAATTAAGGGTAGGTAAATAATTTTAAATTTTGTTTGAGGGTATAATTGATATATGAATTATTGAAAGTTACTTTAGTTTCTTGAAAGCTACTTCAAGTATCTTTCTAAAAGCTAGCTTTCAAAAGCTACAAGTTTCTTTTTTAAAAGCTATAAACTCTTTCTAATTTGTGTTCACTAAACGAGGTGAATAGCTTATTGACTTAATCTAAAAGCTCTTAGCTAACTAAAAAGCTCTTAACCTTTGTTGTCGAACAAAGCCATAATCAACATTAAATAACTTATACCAATTATATTCCTAATAATTTAATTTTATATTCAAAATTTCGAAAAATCTTTTTACTTTTCTCATAACAATCTTTTAAGTTTTGACATATATTTTGATAATCGAGAATAATAAATATCTCTAATTACTACTTCATCCGTTTTTATTTATCATTCTTGTTCAAAAAATACTCTTTAAGAAATGCAATGATTACTTTAATATTAATTATGGTTTTTCCTAACATATTATTTCTCTCACAATAATCATTACTTTTTCTTCATTATTTACGTAAATCAATACTTTATTAAAAATGGTAAACATGAAAAATAATTGTTATTACACTGAACTTTTAAATAAAAAAGATAAATTAAAAAATAAAAATAAAAATAAATAAAGAACGGATAGAGTACTTTTCTTAAATTTGTGTAATTAAAAATGCAAACAAGGATAAAGGGTTTGAGTTTTTATATTGAATTTTGAAATTCCTCTCATAATCGTAATAATAAAGATTTTATATGTAGGGTTTGATTGATGAGGTAACATTGGATTTCTTTGATCTGCCATTATATAGTCCTACAACAGAGGAAGTTAGACAAGTGATTGACGAAGAAAGGTCTTTTACCCTTCAAACATTGAACACGTCCAAAATAGGATGGGATGGAAACATTCAAGATGATGTTGATGATTGTGTTTTTGATAGAAATATGAGAGGTGAGTTCATGGCTAAGTCAATTAGAGCTGTTCTTGAACCTCTTTTAGAGACCGTGTTTGGCAAAGATATCATGGATGAATTGTTTTCAAGGTTCGCGAAGAAGGTTGCTCAACTTTTGGAGTATGAGACATTGGAGCTCACCAATCTAGTTGTGTGCATGAGAAAAAATCCTTGAAGTTGGTGACATGTAGGACGTATCTCAAGAAAATCCTAGGGGGATTTTATTTGTTTTCGGGGTGATAAAAAACTCATTTATGAAAATAGAAGTTGGGAATAACTTATTCATATGTCTGTTACGATCAATAAAAATAAAAAGGAAAATAATAATAACTATTTATAATATACTTGTTAATATGTTAAATATAGCAAAAATTTATTGAAATACACACACATATATATATATATATATATGTATTTTTGAGACATAAAATAAATATCATTGTTTTTCATTCTAATTAGCGTGTCATCAGGCAGTACCGTGCCTGTCGAACCATATTCTTCTTGTCGTGCTTGTATTATAAAATAGTTTCTTTTAGTAAAGCGAAGCACTATAGATCCGCATTCCTATCATTGTGTGTTTTATGTTGAATATAAAAATATTTGTTTAAAGTAATTTTTTTTTTGTGTATTCTCAATTGACATGCTGTGCGATATGAATCCACTTAGCTTCAATGTATTTATCCAGCATATTCCTGTGATGTCGGAGTAGAAGACATGCATCGTAGTGATCAATAACTTGCAAGACAATTTGATTCATAAAATTAGAGAATGAATCACCAAATATTTCATGCAGAAACAATTTTTGTCTATAATTAATAAAGAGTTAATAGTCACATAGGTCCCCAAAAGATACCTGTGGAATCAGTTAGGTCCCTGAAAGATTAGTGAAATCTCTTAAACCCCCCAAAGATCATTTGGGAATCAGGTCCCTGAAAGATTTGTGGAATCTCTTAAACCCCCAAAGATCAATTTGGTAATTTAACATCATCTCGTGTGTTAATTTTACCTAATCCTCATAAATGTTTGATGTATTCTATGATGCATCCAAGCAAGGATTAGGGTGTGTTTTGATGCAAGATGGTAAAGTTGTGACCTATGCATCAAGACAACTGAAAACTCATTAAGAGAACTACCCAACTCACGATTTGGGGCTTGTTGCGGTTGTGTTTGCCTTAAAAACTTCTCAAACTTAGCTACATACTCCTTAAAGTTAGCTGAATTGGTTTCTAAGAATTCTACTTCTTTCCTTCTTCTTATATCTTCCGGAAAGTATTTCTCAAGAAGCTTTTCAACGAAAGTTGCCCAAGTAATAGCTCTCTGCTCATACTCCAGAAGCTGCATAGTATAGTTTCCCCAATTCTCGACTTCACCAACCAGTATATAATTGGCATATATAACCTTCTATGCATCAGTACACAACATTGCCCTAAATATCTTCTCGAGCTCCTGAATCCATCTCTCCGTGCCTTCAAGATCATATCCTCCTTCAAACTTCGGTGGGTCACACTTCCTAAACTCCGATAATCCTTGATACTCCGCTGGTCCACCATTATTATGTTGATTCATATTTTCCAACACCGTAGTGATTCACTCCAACACATAAGTTATGTTATTGTTTTTGGTCAACATCTTATA
Organism: Crotalaria pallida; assembly: GCA_037953625.1. Lineage (NCBI taxonomy): Eukaryota > Viridiplantae > Streptophyta > Magnoliopsida > Fabales > Fabaceae > Crotalaria > Crotalaria pallida. The sequence goes on from CM075653.1 coordinate 92,416,076, forward strand.
CCTGCATTATCAATTAGGTCAGAGTTGCGTCATTGGTTAGCATGTAAGGCCATACTCCAAGGCTAAGAGTTAAAACCCATTGCTCTGATACCAACTAGTGTAACATCCCAAAATATAACCCTTAATATTTTAAAAACTTTAATTATAAAATCTCATACTATTTTTTTTAAAAAAATATAATATAAACAACATATGTCCAGAGAGGATTTAAAGTTCCATATCCTCTTGGACAACCACTACGGATAAACTCTGAGTCAATATCATTATTTAATTTCAACCTATCCGACACTAACCCAAAGCAAGGCTTACATAACTCACATATATATATATATATATATATATATATATATATATATAACTACTAGTTCTTACAAGTTAAGCTCAACACACCATACCTGCTAATACATACTAAACCATCAGTCCTCCACTGACTTTTGGTTGGCATCTCCATCGGATCCTCATCTTTCACCGGATCCTCCTCCTCCATAGGGTCTTTCTCGTCCTCCTCAATGTAAGTGGGTTCCTGTTCACTCTCTAGCAAGTATACTAGATCGCAAAGTAATATAGTCTAGGAAGACCAGATATTGTTCCACTCGGGGATTGCAAATTGTTCAATTAATTTCCACCAAAGAGTAGTTAAAAGTAAAATCTATTGGTTTCTAATTAACTAATTATGATTGATTTGAAATAAAAATAGAAAATAAATTAAAAACAGAAAATAAATAAAAGTGTTGAGCAATTTGAGAAAGATGTTAGGAACATGGTTTCATTGTAGGCGTTGTTTATTTATCATGAATCTCTGTTTTTCCCTAAATCATGAACAAATTCCTAAATTGGTAACTATTAGATCCCTCTTGTATAATTACCGTTTCTTATTCAATTAGATAATCCTTAATTCCTTAAGAGATTAAACCATTGAATAATCTTAACTAAGAACAGGGAATTAATCATGTTATATAATTACCCAATTGTATCCCTACTTGTTGAATAACTATATTGTTTGAAGGCATGGCCTATTCTAATTCCTAATCTCTCAATTGAAGAATTAGAGATCCAAAACATAGATTAATTACTTCTGTGCATAACAGTAAAAACACCATCAAACACATGATTTAGAATATGAAAAACATCAATTCATGAAATCAATAAACTAATCCATACAAATTCATCAATTCCTAACAAAGGGTTTTAGTTACATATCATGAAGATAAGAACAAGAGAAATAGAAGAATGCATGATTACCATGGAAAAACCTTGGATCTCCCAATCCTTGATCTTCTCCTCTTCTAAAACTCTCTAAAATTATGTAATCTCCCCCCTCTCTCTCTCTAATTACTGCTAATGGCTGCCTAACCTAATTCTAAAGCGTATATTTAAAAGATAAAACTAATCCTAATTGAATTGGAGCAAAACTGATGCGAAAGTGGCCCAATTGGGCTTTCTCGTATCTGACAGCAACTTCGGCCCTGATTATAACCCCAAAGATGGAAGAATTTGAGCAAGGCTATTTCTGGCAAAGTTGTAGATCTTTTCCTTATCTTTAAAATGATACTAAGATCTCCTTATTTGGATAAGCGTAGCTCAAGTTATGGTCAAAATACCGAACATCATCACTTTCACGCGGTATGCGCGCCTGGGAGCCCAGGGCTTCGCGCCCAGGCGTGAGGGACCTGTACTGGATGCATTTTTTCGCTGCATGCGCGCCTGGGCGTGGGGGGCTCCACGCCTGGGCGTGCAGGACTCATTCCGGCTCCGTTTTGCTTCGTTCTTGCGCCATTTTCAAGGTCTTTTCATCCCCTTTCATGCTCCATATTTATTTTCTCCATTTAAGCTCCCAAAGTACCTTAAACATACCCAAAACGGCTCAAAACGTTCAAAGGATTCTAATAAACTAAAAATTCCTAAAACTAATACAAAATACCTATATTTACAAGAGAAACAAGCCAAAACCCAAGCAAAAGGAAGAGAAATTAAGCCTTAAAACATCATATATTAGACCTTCATTAGTTCCTTTCTACTTGGCACATTGTTAGGTGATGGTGCAAACCTAACTCTACGAGAAGGAGTGGGGCTAGGAGGTAATTCTCTAATGATTCTTTCTTGCCTTGGGGAGTAAGGTTTCTTTGAAAACGGTCACATCGATGAGGTGATGGTAGTGGTGAACCATGTTGGTATAAATACGCAGGTGGGATGTGTTTAGTGTAAATCATATGTATCCTAGCTCTTCTTGGACGCATTCGGGTGATGAGCATTATATTTCTCATTATTCTTAGTCTTATTTTGCTCCCATTGATGATTTTTGGTGCCTACTTGACATTGTTTAGAATGATTTAGTATTTTAGACTTTATTAGACTATTATTCCGGATTTTAATTAATTTGGATTATTTAGCCTAATTTAATCTATTATTATTTTCATGTCATGTTTGGCATAAGGACTTTTCGGGCATTATGGAAGTGAAGATTTAATTTTGGAAGAGAAGACTATATGATGAAGAGAAGATTGTAATCTATCTTTAGGATCCTTGGAGATTTAGTTTATATCTTTTAAGATTTAGTTTTTATCTATAGGATATTTTTTAGATTTAATTTTGAGATTAACTTTCCTTAGGATTTGGGCCCATGATTTAGGCCCATTTTGTGATTTAATTAGCAAAATTCGTGTATCCCTAGCAACACATCTATCATTCCACGTTTTTTCACTCTCTCTAGAAGAGAAGGCTTAGTTTTGTCTCCAAGCTTGTGGTGGCTGCTAGGGTTTCTCTCTCTTCCCTTTCTTCACGTTTTTGGATTTATTTTCTCATGGAAGGCTAAACTCTTAGTTTAAATCCCTTTGGTAATGTATCTCATACTCTTGAGGTTTTATTCTCAATGCTATTTTGTTTTTATTCACTGTTTTCATAATTTATTGATATGTTGTGGTTTGCTTAATTCCATTCTATAGAGATAAATAATGTGTATGAATGCCTAATTGATACAAACTCGTAAAAACTCCATACCTTTGCTTTTGATGCTTAATTAGAGGTTAGGATTTTGGAGTGAGAATTGAATTTTCGATTAGTATTTAGTTGTCATGAGTTGGATAGTGGAGAGGAAGAAATTGATCTTTTGTGACCGAGGATAGAGTTGTGAACAGGAGCCACAGGGGTTTATCCGCTTTTCGTACCTGTTTATTTCGTGTTATTTAATTCTGTTTTGATTTCAGTTATTCAATATTCAATTCAAAAACCCCCTTGTTTTTATTCATACTAAGTGTTCGACCTTTTGCTTGATAAGATATTCCTTGGGAGATGACCTAGGAATCACTTTCTAGTACTATATTTCACCGTTATTTTATTTGTATTGGGTACTGCCTCGATCATCGGGATGCGGGATTTTGGTGACGCAAAATTATCTCCATGTTGCTTTCAACGATCTTTGTTTTTGTTTATGGACAAAATGTCGTCGCCTTTTCCATTCCTTTAGTCCGTGTCAAGGACCACTAACGGCCATTAACGTTAGAGACTAATAAGACTCACATATTCCTATCTCAGGGACCAATTTGAAATTTCAAAAATCTTAGGGACGAAATTGATCAATACCCACAAAGTCAGAGACCAATATGACATATTACTCAAAATAAAAACAATTGAATGATATTGTCTTATTATACTTGAGCTTGAGTCTTCAACACTGTTGTTTGTTGTTGTTGGTTACCTTCATCAAAATCCATGCTATGCACATTTGAACTTACACTTCCCTCCACTTGCCTTGTAAAGAGACAACTTTTTACATTTTCTTTTGTTTTCCATTTCAATTACTTTTCATTTTGAGTTAATAGTCTATTAGGTCTCACAAAGATACATCTGGCATCAATGTAACCCCCGGAAGATTTTTGGGATCAATTAAGTCCCCCAAAAAACATATTGACATCTCGTTAGTCTCTTAGTCCACCAAACTGTTAGTCTTTCCATCAAGTACCACGTAGTGCTCCCTCATTAGTTATTTCCCTTAATTGATATACATATAGAAACACAGAATTATCCATTCCTTGAAATTTTAAAATAAAAAATAATAAATAGGGGATTTTATATGATGGGCTTTAATCTTGACCGTATGATTGATCTAGTGGCTATGATTTTTTTGTTTTATATTTAATATATTTTTATTTTAAAATCTAAACCATTGGATGTATCCAACTGCGAAAAGTTCAAGAGAGGGATGATTCACTGTTTTTGTGTGTACATCTGCTAGGGGAAATAAACATTGAGGAAGTGTCACGTGACACTTGACAAAGGGACTAATGGTGCAATGGACTGAGGGACTAACATGATGACAATATGTTCTTTGGGGGGAATTAGTTGATTCAAATAAAATTTCGGAGACTGAGTCGATGCCATGTGTACTTTGAGAACCTATTAGATTATTAACTCTTTCATTTACTATTTTCATCTTACTTTGAAACTTTGCAAAATTTATTTTCATTTTTCTGTTGAAACCGTGTCTGGGCTTCACATTTTTGTGGTCCAACTAATTCACCCTGGATCCACGAACTGTGCGAGTCTTTGACTCAACGGTATGGATCCTCCCAGGAATTGTTGTCTCACTGATACTCGAGTCTTTGACCTGAAATTCCTAAGCGTCCAACCAGTTTCTACTAGGCCAATCCATTGGGTAATTTGTTTTCATTTTTAACTCAAGAAATGTGTATTCAAACACATTTACAGCATCGGAACTAATTGGTTAAGGCTTTTTTGGCCTTAATCAATTCTCTCGCAAATGCATAAGAGTACAACGTCATCATATAATTTGTACAAAAACCACTCTTAATCATTCATTGATCACATTACACTTTCTCATCAAATGTTGATAACTTTAAATAGTTTTGTCACCTAATAAGTGGTTTATTTGAAAGAGTTAGACTTTCCAACATTCAAACGATCACACAGCTCGATAGTTCCTCTTGTCAAAAACAACACATCACTTTTACTTTGTTTTTCTTTGCTTTGATTAATATGAAAAATCGTTAATCTAAAGCATGGAATTTTTTTAGCACAAGTTGCTTTAACTATTACGACGTTCATTAGGAAAAGAAAGGGAAAAACTAAAAAAGTGTGAGGTAAACGGTTTTGACCAAATCGAACATGATGTAAGTAATGGTGGCATGACACAAACGTTCCCTTTAAATATTTCAGCTAAACGTACACAACAAGGACAGAGAGGAAACTAAAATAAGTAGTACTTATCAATTATGTGATCATCATTCACTGGTTGGATTATTCGATCCTTATGGTGAGCTAGAAAAGAGTAAGCAATTCGCATCAGTTTTTAGAAGAAGCCTCACAAGTTGATGCTATTTGTTAGAAATTTTTTAATTGTGATGAGTTAGTTGTGTCGGTAAAAGAAATTTTATATTAGATAATTATGAATAAATTAAATTGTATATAAGTTATAAAAGGCATAAACTTAACAATTTAAGGTCCCGTTTGGGATATATGGTTGTAAGTTTCTGATTTTTTTTTTAAATTGTATTTTTTAAAAAAATTTGCATTGGGTTGAAAATTTTTTTCCCTTATTTTCATAACAATTTCACTTTTTTTTTATAGGCAAAGTATTTTTGATTTTTTTTTACGGGATAGGGGAAGAGGATTTAAATTAAATCCACCAAATGGTGGCATGCACCCAGGATCGTACACATAGGACTTCCAACTCTCAAGCCTTAAGACTTGGTACATGGGCATGTGAGTTACACCAAATTGTCTCATAACAATTTCACATATATTTTCAAAACAACAAATAATGGCTTTATAATTTCAATTTTGAGTTGTAAACTTATACCAACTCACTTTTTGTGTTATTCAACCACCACCGCCGCCATCATCATCACCACCACCACCAGTGTCATAGCCACCCCAACCGCCACTACATCCTCACCTACTATCACTGACCGTCTTTATACCACCGTCATCATCACTTAGAAAACCATCACCCAACCGCCACGCTTACCCCAACCACCACCGTCACGACCACCATTACCACATCAACCACCACCATCCCTCAACAACACCACCACCACCACCACCACATCCTCAACCCTCTCCTGCACCACCATCTCTCCCTTTACTGTAACACCCCAAATTTTTAATTCCTGATTAATGAAGATTAATTATAAAGGTTTATTTGTAATTAATTATTTTTGTGAAATCCTTGATTATGAAGTCATTTATTATGCATAAAAAAATTAGATAATTTCTAATATGTGAAGATAATGTTTTTGCTCATCAGTCCCTGTTTTGGGACCTAGAAATAATTTTTGAAAGATTTTGGATGAAAAGGAAATAAAAATATTTATTTTTATTATTTTGGTAAAAAGACTCGAGTCTTTCTGAAAAGACTCGAGTATTTTGCACAGTGAGGAACGAGTTAGTGCGTTTTGGTGAGTCACCATTAACGATTCTCGTGTGTTGACACGAGATCGTCTTCCTCAACACGTCTTTGGCTTCGTGTCGACTTGCATGAGTGATCAACCTTGCTATATAAACTCATGGTGTTGAAGAATCAAGCTATTTTGGCCAATTTGTTCTGGAATTCGAAGTTAGGGTTCTTGATTCCTCTGGTTCGATTCTCCTTCCTTGAGTAGAGTTAGGTCACAAATCATACACCAATACGAAGCTCACATCTAGAGCTTTGTATAGACACCAAAATTGTGAGATGAGAGTTTGAGTGTTGGAAGAATCGAAGCTCGAAAGTGGGGATTGTTTGCTGTCAACTGGTTCTGGGAGCTCACTTTGATCCTCGATTGTGGTAAGCTCGTGAACCCTCTTGATCTCAAATTGGTTTTAATCTCTCATGCATGTTGCAGAAAGTAGATTCTAACCTTTTTCCCCAATTTTTGTGCACGATTACTCACTCAAACGATGTGGTTTTTGGACTCTGCTCACACTGTTCTGCATTTTGGTGGGTGAAGTGATTTGAGTTGGTGTTGGTGGCTGCAGTGTGGCTGCTGCTGTCCTTTGGTGTTTTTGAGTTTGTCAAAGTGTTGTCCAAGGTATGGCAGAAGTCGTTCATATTGCTAGGATTATAGATTGTGAATTTAGAATTGTTGTGTTATGTGAATTGGACCAAGACATGCTTGCTGGACTTGGAGGTTCAGACAATCACTTGGTCATTTGATTTATAACATGGATAATGTCTGAAATGAATCAATGAAATTAAGCTATAGGAACTTATGAGTTTGGTTGAGTTATAATTGGCAAATGTGATAAATCATGACCTTGATGTGGTATGCTTATGGTAAGCCATTGATGGACATTGAATAAGTTTGGAGTAAGTTCTAAATACTGCATTTGTGCTGTACAAACTCAGTTTCTATGCTAATTGTGGGTAAATGTCATATGGTTATGTAGAGTTGCATAATATGTGGTTTTATGCATAAATAGGAGCATGATAGGATTCTCTGTGAATTGTTGTGATCTCTGTGTTGAGACAAGTCCTAAATATGTAAATAAAGTTCATTTGATCATTATATGGAGTTAGAATTGCTCAGAGTTGAATTTGGCCTATCAAGTTGTTGAAAATGTGATTTAATGCATAATCAGTGCTCAAATTCAATTCTGTGTAATTTGTGGAGTTCTAAGTGTTTGAACATACTTGTTATATGTGATATGAACTTTATTGATCATTGGATTTGATTAGAAATGGTTAGAATTGAAAATGGTATGTTAAAATCAAGTTTCCAGTCTGCTCTGCAATAAAAGACTCGAGTATTAGGCTGGTTACTCGAGTAAAATTTTGGTAAAATAAGGTATGTTGAGGAAGAACACTCGAGTACCATGCCTAGAACTCGAGTAATTGAGTGTTTCATGGGATATGTTAAGGTAAACCACTCGAGTAATTCAGGGGTCACTCGAGTATTCTGGAAATGATGAAGAACACTTGAGTAACTCATGAATCACTCGAGTATTTTTTATGAATCTGAAACCCAAATTCCTAGAAAGACATGAACACTCGAGTATCCTGAAGAATACTCGAGTAATCTGGAAATAAGTTGAGAACACTCGAGTATGCTGAAGAACACTCGAGTGGTTCACCCAGAATATTGAAAATACCATTTTTAATCCTGAATCATTTGGTTAATAACTAAATATTGATAATCCAAGTGATCTAAGACTTAAAAGAGATTGATTGGTGGTGGTAGGAAAGTGATGAATTAGTAATGTGGAATATTACGAACTGTGATACATCAATCAATTCTTTTAAGTTAAGGAATTGCATTCATCTGGAATTAGGATTGAGAGCTAGACTCATGCATCATGCTGGTCACTTAAATTGAAAACTTGTAAAGGGAATAGGCATGAGCATCTTACTTGCATTAGATGCTTGCCTAGTGCTAATTATGATGGTTGAAGATTGCATAAGGGGCATGAACAATTAGTTGAGTCTGACCTCTAGATAAGTTGATTCATACAGTATAAGAGGTGGAGTAATCATCATGTTCCCTTTAGATTAAAGATGATCATGTCTACTTTGAAGATATAGAATGTGATTAGTAGTTCATGATCTGGGTAAGATATTGATAAAGGATTTAATAAGCATGATCATGTCTACTTGGTAATTAATGTCTTAGAATATAAGAAGTTATTGGCTTCAAGGACATTAGAAAGAAGTTATTATCTCATGATGATAAGTGGAGTAAGTCTAATACCTTGGAACATAAATAGACAATGACTTAAGGAGTATTACTGTTAATGTAAGAGTGGTGATGCTTGTTGATTATGAGGATCCAATCCAAATGCGTTAGGGCTTGTTGCCTCGATTCGGTTATGTGAACGCTGGATAAGTAGGATCACCCTGAATTCCATACGTTATGGACTAACTCCTGCAAGAAGTCGTTGTGCTTAAAGGATTCCGTATAGTACGGTGTGGCCGCTATACGAAGACATGTGGAACGGTGTGGCCGCCATGTGTGTGGGAATTGTGATGTGATTCCGTAGGGAACGGTGTGGCCGTCATATGTATGTGATTCCATATAGTACGGTGTGGCCGCTATATGAAGGCATGTAACGGTGTGGCTGCCATGTGTATGATGTGATGATTAATATATGTGTGATGCATCTCATGCATGGTGTACAGGGAATCGTTCCGTGAGGTGCATGCGGGATTGGAAACCATGTAGTACGGTGTGGCCGCTACATGAGACGGTTGGAACGGTGTGGCCGCCACCGTAGAAATGACAAGGACCTAGAACTATTGGTGGACAATGGTTCGGGGATCATCCCCTTGTATCATTTTAAGATCGTGGTCGATGGGGTTCTAGTATAGAACGGTGTGGCCGCTATACAGGTTGTGGAAACATCGAGCGCACGATTGCCTATCCCAGAGTGTTGTTTTCTGGAAGAGTTGATTACGGAGAAATGATTTGAGAGACGTGCATGCATAGCATGAGAAATTAATGGTTTTAGCCAATGTTGTTTAATAAGACTCTTGGGCATGTATCTATTATGTTGAAATGATATCTATAATGTTTGTGTTTGACCAATCATATAATCTGCTTAGGCGATATGACAAGTGACTTACTCCCATCTACCATGTTTGTGGTGGTAGGTTCTTTCAAAGGACAGAATTGAAGTCACTCCGGTAGGAGTGGAAGTGTCTAGAAGAAGCAGCCAGGATGATGTCTTGTCATCCAAATCCTTTTGCAGAAGGATCGAGTTGTGAAGACCAATGCTCTGGGTGTAAAAAGGGGTTTTTAGGAGTTTGTATTATATAAGTATTTTACACTCAGAATATAAAAAAAAAATAAAAATATTACTCTATGAAAAAAATACATTTTGGTTTTCACACTCCTTATAAAAAAAAGTTTTTGTTAACTCGTATTTTTCAAAGGACCGGATTTTGGGATGTTTCATTTATGGTATCAGAGCAATGGTTCCAACTCTCGGCTGTGGAGTATGGTCCTTCCCATACTCAATAAGTTGTGTGACTCTGACCAAAGTTTTTATGAGTGCAGGTCTATCATGGCAGCGAGAAACCGAAACCGTACGAATGATATGTTAGAAAGGATCACTGCTGTATTAGAGAATATGCAGCAGCATCAAGCACACGCGAATCAACCGCGTCAGTGCAATGTTGAACCTGTTGAGTTTGGAGGACTCACAGAATTTCGTAGTTGCAATCCCCCTAAGTTCGAAGGAGGGTATAATCCTGAGGGAGCTCAAAAATGGTTGCAAGAAGTCCAGAAAATCTTTCGGTCTATGGGTTGTTCAGACGCACAAAAGGTGGTATATGCGACTTATATGCTGAATGATAAAGCAGAAACTTGGTGGGTTCACGCTAAGCAGTTATTGGAAGCTGAGGATCGGCACATCACTTGGGAGGTGTTTAAAGAAAAGTTCTTAGAAAAATACTTCCCAGAAGATATAAGGAGAAAGAAGGAAGTTGAATTTTTGGAATTAAAGCAAGGGGAGATGGATGTTGGAGAATACGCTGCAAAATTTGAAGAATTGATGAAGTATTCTCCCTACTACCAGAATCATCCAGATGAAAGATCAAAGTGTATAAAATTCGAGAATGGTCTACGCCCGGATCTGAAGCCAGGAATCAGTTATCAGGGAATAAGGAATTTCCCGATGTTGGTAAACATGTGCAGAATCTATGAGGATGATATGAAAGCAAAGGAGGTTTATGAAAAGAATGTCCGGATTAAGAAGAATCGAAAGATTGAGGAAATGAGAACTCAGTTGGAGGAGGAAGAAAAACAATTAACCATGGAAAAAGAACAATCTGAGGAGCCGGAGCTGTATAGATTGGGATTAGGAAAATCTCAATCGAAGAATGGTAATCAGAAAGGAAAGGGGAAAGAAATCACATGCCCTCCTCAATGTGAAAGGTGTGGGACACATCACTTCGGATCAAACTGTGGTGTACCCAAGGGAATCATCTGCTTCAGCTGCAGGAAGCCGGGACACTATTCGCCAGACTGTCCAGAGAATAAAAGCAAGAAAGGATCGGGTAGCAAGCGAGGCAAGCGAGGTAAACCCTTAGGTTGTCCTTTCTCCTCATCTGAATTGACGTAGTCAGCTATCTTAAAAAGGGTGATTGAATTTCCCAACGGACAAAACCAAGATATGTAGTGTCAAAATTCTGTTGCCTGAAAATTACTCTGTTACAAAACAGCTTAACTAATTAAATCACGGCATGCCATATAGATAGACTAAATTTCTGCCTATCCTTTCCACCAAGATGGCGCACAAAAGAACAAATAATAATAGACAAAAAGGCAGGCACTTGAATCATCGGCCTACATTAAAGAAACTAATTAATATTATCAGTGATATTGGAATTGATAAAATTTTATATATTCTTTCAAATTTATCCCTACAAGTGCAAGTGTAGTGACGAATCTTGACTCTAAGAAATATTCTTTCAAATTTTATTGAATCACTGAAAAGTATTGAGTGCACTAACGAATCTTGACCAAAAGTGCAAGGGTGCATCGAATTATGTCTACAACTATACATAAACAGGGAATGGTGGCTCATAAAAACAAAAATTATAGGGAATTAAATTTTGAATATTTATATTATTTAAGAATTTCGATATAATATTATTAAAATGATTTGGTTAAATGGCTTTAGTTGCCTCTTAGTCGTTGAAATCAAGGGATCGAATTTATTGGATTTTTTTTAACCATAACTTCATTATTTCTAAAGAAAAAATAAAATGAAAGTGTGCTGGAGGTGGGATTCAACAAATGCATCTCGACACTTCAACCTAAATCACCTATCCAATGAGGCACATTCCAACAATTACTAGGTCATGCTATTATTAGATATTTATGAAATCTCGGATAGCAGGTGAGATGCCTTGCTTTAATGAATAATTATATTTATGGAAAAGAAGTAATTAATATTATTAAAATTTGAAAAATGAATTTATAAAATTGGATAAAAAATGTTCTCAAAAGAAATATGGCTTATATCAAGAAGTGAAGGGTACGAAGCAATGAAGAATAAGCAATTTGCAGCAAATTATCCCAAAGACCCAATGTTTACTAAGCTTACCATTAATACCTTCACAAATTTTGCATGTACTTTCAAATTAATGATGTAAGGTAACCCTCTTACATTATTTCACCTCTCTTGCTCTCTCCAAACTTTTTGTCATGTAAGGTTTATTATCAAAATTGTTGGATTGGTCACAAAGTTTTTTTTTTTAATTTCGTTCCATATAATACTTTTTTTTGAGTAAAACTGTTCATTTAGGCAAAATGATCCTTCGTTTTTTTTAATCTCTTTTTAATCCCTTAACTAGAGTTGTCAATATGGGCATGGTTCTACTGCTTTGAAATTTTGATTTTGTCTTTTTATTTTTTTTCTTCATATTTAATAATGCAAATAAGTGACATCCTAATTAATAACAAAAAGGATATATATAACTTACAAAATTAACCTACAAATTAGCATATATGGCATAAAGAAAGTGACATGCATGTATCACAAAGTGATAGCTTGCTAAATATTGATTCGTTAACAACTACAAATTTATATGATCAATTTGTTATTTTGTTACTTCTACATAGGTAATTTTATTTTCATATGCATACTAAATAATTGTATTTAATCTAAGGTTTAATTACACTTTTGTTTCTCCAATTTGATTAATTTGACTAGCTAATTTAGTCCCCCCTCAATTTATTTGGCCAATTAATTCTTACAAATCCAGAGCCTCCGTCCTCACCCACCCCAAACCTCTAACCCTCCACACACCCACCACCACCATCCCTTATCTCCACCGAGCCAACAACTACCACCACCATCCCACCTCCCATTGAATCCATCTCTCTCTCTCTCTCTCTCTCTAAAATCATCTTCCAAGTCCTTAACCATAAACACTCTGGCCTCATATAGAAGCTAAATTCTGCCACCTCTTCCACCATCAAGATCACGAAGATAAAGTCTGCATCATCAAGAAACCACCCAAGAAAACAAGAACTAAAAGGTTGAGATCACAAAAGGGTTCAAACCTTACGTTGGAAAAAAATATGCACCCAATATTGTCACCATAGTTTCATGCACATTCATACTTTATTGTCACCATAATAGAAATTGAGAGAGGGAATTGAAACTGAAATTACAAATGGTGGTGAGGCTCGGAAAGGGAGAGTGTGAGAGAGGGAGAGAGATAGGTTATGTGGGAGATGGGACGGTGGTAGGAGTTGGATTCCGTAAAGGTAAAGGATGGTGGTGGTGGGTGCGTGGAGGGTTGGAAGTGGTGGTGAGGATGGAGGATCAATCTGTAACATCCCAAAATTTATTTCTAAATGAAACTAAATAATAATAATAATAATCATAAGATAGGAATAATAGAAATAATAATCATGAGGTTTTGGGATGACAAGTTAAGGTCCCTTTAGGTATCATCAAGTGTTAGAAAATATCGGAATTGGCTAGGAAATCGAAAGACGAACAAAGGAGCGTTAAAAAGGATATTTCGATTGTTAGAAACTTGCGATAATAGAAAATTAAAAATAAAATATTTACAAAATTAAACACTAATTCCACCGGTCTTAGGAAGCTTACCTCCAAATTTGAGCAAGATCCAATGGTTAACGAAAGAGATATGACATTTTGAATGCAAATATTTCCGGAAAAAAAAGGGATGCGCACCCAGGCGCCCTAGCTCCGCGCCCAGGCACGCATAGTAGCGTGAAAACCCCCCAAACAGTCAGTTATGCGCCAAGGCACCCCAGGCGGGCGGTCTGTGTGTTGGCCAAGTATAACACGAGTTTTAAGGGGCAAATGGGTATTTTCCCACCCCTCCCTTATGAAGGAAGCCCACTCTCATTTGTTGGAAACCAACAAGCGACCTAACAATCTACTAGAGGGGGGTGAATAGTAGTTGAAAGAAATAGTACCAATTTTCCGACTAAAACTGAAACTGGTCGGATACTATTCGATTTTTAATAAAAATGTCGACTTTGTGCCGAGCAAGCTCTGATAATTGATTATCTAAGCCGAGCATCGATTACCGAGCTGCGCCACACAAAGATCGGTTTTGCAGCGATTTGTGCCGAGCAGAATCCGAGCAAACATGATTTAACCGAGCTAATTAAATCTGCTCGGAACTGTAACAGAAAACGATAAAGATGAAGAAGAAGAAACACCGGGATTTATACTGATTTACTCTCCACCACTGAGAGCTACATCCAGTGCCCCCTAAAACCTTTAGGGAGCCTTTACTCCATCAATTCAATCGGAATACAACAGGAATTACAAGTGAACCTCACTCAACCTAACCCTTCAAGAGTGTACCAAACTCTTGAATTCTACCCCGACTTAAACTGATGGCTGAAGAACCTCTCTTTAGCACTTCTGCTCAAGAACCTCTCGAGACTTCAAATCTTGAAACCTTCAAGATGCATTGAAACCTTCAAGGACTTTCCTTTCTTTACAAAAAATAAAAAGGTTTGGCTCCAACCGAAAACTCAATCTAATATGGATCTGAAAGTGTGAAACCAATTGAGTTTTTGGTTCGGTTAAGAAAGGGATTTACAGAGATGAAGAGAAAATGGTCTCTGTGTGTTTGTTCTTCAATATGTGTTCTCTATATCCGTTGGAGAAGACAACTCTCCTTTTATAAAGATTTTTGAGAGACGTTATCCTTTCCAACGGTCATATTGAAGTCAAATCAGATTTCAAATTAATCCCGTTTCTAACCGTTGTTTTTAACTCATTTGAAATTTAAACTTAGAGATTTATACGTTTGAGTTAAAAACTAAGTTTACCACCCACACTCAGTAAAAATAAAAACGGTTACAGATGAAGAGGTGTGAGCGGTGCGGTGACAGCTGTTTATTGAAGACGATGAACAGTGTTGTCGAGCTTGACATTTGTTCGAGCTAGGGGACTTGAGTAAGCTGGCCGAGCTGATCTTTCGCCGACCACTTTGCATCCGAGCTTGGGCTGAGCTTTATGTCCTTAACTTGAGTTGAAGACTGACATCCGAGCTTGTGTCGAGCTTTGCATTTGAGTTTGTACTGAAGTTTAAGATCCGAGCTTTAGCCGAGCTTGATATTCAATCTTGAACTGAAGTTTTTGACCCGAGATTTAGCCGAGCTACGAGCATGAGATCCGAGCTTTAGATCAATCTCGATACCTTAGCTTGATTAACCGATCATCTTAGCGTCTGCCGAGCTTGATCATTGTCGAGCTTGTTCCGAACATCTTCCGAGCTTGAACTGGGAGATGCTGACTTTCACGCGTGAACAATTTGCCGAACACCTTCCGAGCTGATCTTCTGGGTTCGACAATTGGCTCTTCTGAAGCAAACAGACCAAGCTTATGATTATCTTTGACATCCTAGCTTTGGCCGAGCTTGGGATCTGATCTCTTTAGTTCCAAGCAAGAGTCGAGCTTGATGCCGAGCTACTCACTTGCCGAGCATATGCCGATCTTCTGACTTGCTACTGGCTCAACTTCAGATCTTCCGAATTTGCACCTGAGCGTCTGCCAACCTTGATCTTTAACTTCGAGTTATTGCTCATGACCTAGCAACTTCTGAGCTTGAACCCAAAAGCCGACTTGCTAAAGGTAGCCGAGGATCTTGCCGAGCTGATTTAACATTTGCCGAGCACCGAGCTTGTGCATTTGTTATCATCAAAATCTCTTTGATTCAACATCATTTCCATTCATTTTATCTTCCATTCCACGTCCCCATTATGCGCCTCCATGGCAAATACATGGAGAACCCCACTCTCCCTCTTGCAAGGAGCTCACCTAAGCTCATGAACCCTCACTCCCTCTCATGCCCAAAAGCTCTCTAAGGACATATCCACCAACAAATCCCCATCACTCCCTGGTGTTGAGAATACTCCCAAGATCCATCATCAATAACCAAAACCCATGACTCCTCCATGCCATAAATCCTCTTCCTACCATAAGGAACTAAAGGAAAACCCCATATCCCTCCATTGAATCCATGCCTTGATGATGGACATGGAGGATCCAACAACAGATAGAGAGAGAAAGGATGTGAAGAAGAAGGCTTGGAGTTCTAAGGAGCACAAGGGAAGAAGGAAAGCTTAAAGCTTTTTGAGGTTCTACTCTCTCTCCTCCAGGTAAGGGGTTGTATTGCCTTGACTTAGGGATAGGTTCTGGATTGTGTATAGGGATAACTTGAGTTTTAGTTATAAGTTAAAATTAAATCGTAGGGTAGTTAATATAGACAATATGTGAATGTTACTTGGTTAGGGAGAAAACCCACTAGTTAGATATTATTGAATTAGGGAATCAAATTATAATTATTCTTCTTTTTATTTTAAATGTAAGAAGTGAAGAACCCTAGGAGACTAATTTATTTTATGTCCCTGAGACACACCTGTCTGTGTTGTTTTGATTGGATTTTTGTTGGATTGATTTTATGAGGAGGGACCATTTATGGGATTTTAAGGACCTACATGGAATGGTTAATGATTAGCTTTGTTAAGGGGAAATTATATGGTATTAAGAAAATGGGAAAAAGTAGAAATGGAACCCTGGAAATAGATGATATAATGAGGAAGAAGGAAATAACAATAATACGAAAAATGAAAAATGACTAACGAAATAAGATAAAAGAAAACACACATTGATATGCGTGTATGATTAAAGAATAGAGAATAAAATAAGGGCGATCGAGTACATATGCACCAGGTATCCCTTAAGTGGAAAGACGTGCAGGGCAGGAAAAATCAGACGCACTAGGTATCCCTTAAATGCAGTGGGAAGACGTACAATGTAAATGGAAATTTTACCAGGTATCCCTTAAGTGGGAAGACGTACAAGGTAAATGGGTTAATGGACGTGTACCAGGTATCCCTTAAGTGGGAAGACATACAATGTAAAAGGGAAATGTGCTAGGTATCCCTTAAGTGGGAAGACGTACAGTGTGAATAACTTTGCGGTACTAGGTACCCCGAAGTGGGAGACATATCATAAAAAGGGAAAAGGGGACCCATTGGGTGATACATAAGAAGAGAAATGGAAAGGAACAATGGAACTGTGGGGATAAAATGAAAATGAATAATGGAATAGGGGAAAAACGGTTAAAACGGATAATGGAATCGCACCAGGTATCCCTTAAGTGGGAAGATGTGCATGATAGATAGATTTGGTCAGGAACGGTAAACAGATAATATAGTGATGGGAAGTGGATGTTAGAAATAAAATAAAATTAGATAAATAGAAAATAGTCAAAAATGGATAACAGATTAAGAAAGAATGTATGATAGAACAAGCAAAGGATTATGGACAGATAATGGAAATTTGGATAAAAATGACAAGTACTAGGTACCCTTAAGAGGGTGACATACTATGGAATAATGTAAATAGGAACACGCATTGGAATGCGTGTGTAGAAAGAAAACACCGAAAACGAAATTGGAATGTGCAAGGAAATGGAAAGGAGATGAAAAATGATAATGATTAAGGAAAGCAGATAATATAAATATGGAAATGGATATTAGAGAACTGGAAAGGATAATGTAATAACAGAAAATAGACAATGGAATAAAAGATGTGAATCCTGGAACGATGGAAAATGGATTAAGGGAATTATTGAGGAATCGGTAGCAATGTAATTCTTGAGTTCGTTACTTTCTATGCCTTTTTAGACACTGTACCTTGAGTTTCGTACAATGCTACCTCCTTGCTATTTTTTTTTCAGGTACTGGACCAGTCTTCACACTCTCAGGGCCGAGCAGGAGTACACTCCACCCATGGAGTATAATTTAGATGAAATAGAGAGGATAGTTATTTTGAGTGTAATTAATTTAATTTGGCTTAAAATGATTTTAATGGTTTGTAATAATTTTGGTAAATTTAGCTTTTAGTGCTAAACTGGTTGTGCTTAGTATGTATATCCATGTCTTAATGTATTATGAACTAGACAGGTATTCAGGAAATTTTTGGTTAGTCCGAAAAACAGAGAAAACTCTGCCGAATTTTTTATAAAATCCACAACTAAACTAATATAATAAACTTAAGTAATAGGATTATTAGGTAGGGTGTTACACAATCCAGCAATCTAATGTGAGTGTGACACGTGTCTGAACGTTAGTCACGTCAGCACTGTTCATTTGAATTTGGATTGAAAGACTCAATTTGCTAGAAATTAAAAATTGAAGGATTAAATTGGTCAAATAAATAAAAGGGGGACTAAATTTACTAAATTAATCATATCGAATGACAAAAAGTGTAATTAAGTCTTAATCAAACTATTAACTTTGTGGAGCATGACGTATTTGGCCTTGATTATTTGCTATGGAGTTGTGTATGTTGAATGTATAATTTTGCATTAAAAAAGAGTTTTATTTTCAAGTTCATTTTGATCCCTATAATATCAAAATAATCCCAAAATAATACCCCTTAATCTATATTCCCTCATCACCACCCCTTCACCTCTAGCTCCACCTCCCCCTCCGGATTTAGGTTCTCTAACTTCAAATTTCTATAACTTCAATAACTTCATTCCATATTCAGAAATAGTTTATTTTATTTAATTAATTAAACAAAATGTGAAAATGAAGAGAGAGAAAATTATTTCCAAATAAGGAATGAAGTTAATGATGTTAGAAAATTTGAAGCTAGACAATCCAAATCCCGTTGGACTAATGTTGCTCAACACTGCATTCATTGGGGTTGTTTCTAAATAGTACTTTTCTTGTGCTTTCTATTTTGCTTCTTCATTTTGTGCACCAATTGACAAAAATAGAAGAAAATGAATATGATGATATTTTGTAGCAAATTTTGGCAGTATAATCATAGTCATTGTGATAGGTAATATTTTGTGGTGTCATGTTAGTATTGATGGCTTTTGGGAACTTTACAAACGCGGTACAAGACTCGTATGGTAAAGTCAAGAGGCGGAGGGGTGGCGGAGACGTTGCCGGTGGAGGTGGTGGTGGTGGCAATCATGGAAGAGTGGAGATGGCGGGTTTAGAGTTTTTAGATTGAGGGTAAGTGAGGAGAAGATAGAGGCATTTTAAGTTTTTTCCTTGTTTTGAGGAGGATCAAAGGTAATTCAATGAAGGCCAAAAAATTAAACTCAAATAATGTAGGGGTGAGCATGGGTGGAGTTGCGATGGGTTTAAACTTGCTCTTAATTACCGAACTCGAAATATTGGTTGGGTCAATTTTTAAATCTTGGAAGGCGACTATATCTTCTGTGAAGGGGTGCCCTAGGTCGGACAGTGTAGTGCTTTGTTCAGGAGTGACTACCGAAGTGGGAAACGAATTAGGGAAGGATGGTATTACCCACTGTGGTGGAGCCATTGATGCTGTTAACGGCGGAGGTGGCGGCAAAGCTGCACCCGGCCCCATGACAGGGGTGGTGTGTGTTGGTGGGGTGGGTGTTGCCATAGCATTCATTTCAGCGAGTCGAGCCATTACGGTCTGCTGCAAATCGGCGATAACCTGGTTTTGTCGCTCAATCAAGGTCGACTATTTTCTTAGGAGCCCCATCATTTCTTTGTCCCTTAGCCTTGTGGAAACTGTAGACTGGCGTGAATACCCCTCAGACCGGATTGGTCTCGGCCCGCCTTGAAGCGTTCCAAATCTCCCCTTTGACCATCTGTGTTCAACACGAGCTCGTCTCCTTGCTTCCTCATCCCTTTCGGGCCGTAGTTATGTTCTTGCTGCCTCTGTTGCGGCAGAGTGGTGGGGGTGTGTCCCTACTCTTCTCCCTTCGTTGCTTAAAGGGTGGACTTTGACAAGAATCTTAAGTGGCCTTGACGTGGTGGTGTTATCCTCATCAGATGTCACTAACCCTTCAACAAAGTTCTCCTGGGGATGTTCCCCTCCTCCTGCTCCCGAAGGTTTACGCCCCCCTCTACTCGCTTTGCCACTAGGGGGTGGATGGAGAGTTCCAAGACCTTCAAGCTGGAGTGGTGGATCCATACGATCCCTAGGATTGCCGCGACCCTGCCCCTTGCGGCTGGGGCGACCGTGTCCTAGGCCACCGTTGCAGCCTCCATCTTGATGGTTGTTATCATCGTGATGTATGGTACTGTTTGTCGTGTTCAGTGGAATGAGGTGGGGTGTTAGTTATGTAACACCCTAACATTTAATTAGTTAAGTTAAGGTTTATTAAAAACGTTACTTGAAAATTTCGACGAAAATCCAGCAGAGTTTCCTTTGCTTTTCGGACTTTCCCTAAATTTCCTGTTTGTACCTGTTCAGACCAGAGGAATTTTAAAGCATAAAACATAATATTACAACCAGGTTAATCCTAACGCCCGATTAATACAAGTTTCATCAGGGCATACACTAATACATATTTTAATTTCCAAAATAACATTTATGATATAAACTATGGTCCGCTCATGACAACATTACACTCCACGTGGTGGAGTGTACTCCTACTCGGCCTGCACTGGTGTAAGCTCCGCTTCTTTACCTGTAGGAAAAATAGCAAGAAGGGTAGCGTTACACAGAACTTGCAAAGATAAATTCTAAAAAGTGTAGCAATAAACTAAGTCCCTAACACTTGACTTAAATCAATCACATTTACTACCATACTACTTTGCATATATTCAATTCTAAACAATTTACACATTTCTTCCTTATTTATTCTCATGTTATTTCTTTTTCTCGTTTTTCCTCCTTTTACTTTCTTTTATACTTTTTCTCATCTTTATATTTTTACGGTTTTGTGAACCCACCACTACGCTCCCTCCACGGGGCGTCTTACTGCTGTGTACGCCCACATGTCATACGGCTTACGCAACCAATGCGCTCCTCCTGGGCTTCTTCTATGGCCTGGCATCCACAAAAACCCTCAGGCCACAGGGTCTCACAACCAACCTGTGTCGGTTACCTTTTATTATATGATTGGTCACAGGGTCTCACAACCAACATGTGTCGTTTATCTTTTCTTATTTACTTGGCCACAGGGTCTCACAACCAACTGCGTCGTTTACTTTTTATTATTTGGCCACAGGGTCTCACAACCAACCTGCGCCATTTATCTTTTTTCTATTTGGCCACAGGGTCTCACAACCAACCTACGCCGTTTACTTTTTATTATTTGGCCACAGGGTCTCACAACCAACCTGCGTCATTTATTTGTAGTTCATTTGATTCTCTTTTCTCTTTTCTTTACTTTCTCATAATTCTCATAGATTATTTAATGCTTCATTTCAAATTCCTTGATCTTTGCTTTCGTTGGCGTGTTATCACGTTCAATTATATTTTCTTATCTCACTTTTCATTCCTTACGTAATGGCTACTCACTTTTAGCAATTCTTAATTATTTTTCTCTCATTACAATTTCCTGTTTCTCCTTCATTATTCCTTATTAGTTATCTTAACCACCATTACTTTTAATTGGTTCAACTCTACATATGCTATTCGTTTAAACTTAATTCTTTCTTCTAATCCCAAATTACTTCTTCGATCACCATGTGTCATATTATCATTTAACTTGTTGCGTCTATTCTATCCATTAATCTTCGTTATTCCTTTCGTTCTTACTTATTCGCTTAATTCGTTCCCTTAGTATTCCCAATTACTCGATTATCATTTTACAAGTTTTCTTGTTAACAATTATTTCATATAAATCCTTTAAACATAGTTGACACACCATATCCTATATCTGTTCATCACAGACATCATCATAATTACCTGTATTTCTATCCATTGAAAGTGGTATTCTTTATTTACTCTACCTAGTCCATTTTTATCAACGGGGACTACTCTAAGGTTCATTAACATACATTTCTATTACCATATCCTTAGCTATCACTATAACATTCCTAGAATCTACTTCCCAAATAGAGGTAATACCACCTTCTTACCTCAACCAAGTATAGAGAAAGAAATACCAAGCCCTTGCTTTTTAATGCTTTAAAAATTAGAACCGGAAGAGCCGAGTGTGACCACGAGACGGAGCGGTGATAAAGCAAACCAGGAAGCAACGATGAGTAAAATAATATGGGAGGGATAAGTCTACCACCTTTCCTAGAAAGAGAGGGAAAGACAAGAGAGTGAAAGAACCATTACTTCCTCTAAGAGACAAAGAAATAATAACTACCAAAAATGATGATGATTTCATGCTCATGGAGGAAGGGAAAGAAAGAAGCTTGAACAACTCACCTTGACACTTGCTAGCTAAGAGGAGAGAGAGAGATCAGAAACCAATGAGATAAATGGTGATGAAACTCAAGGGAAATGAGGTCACCACGAATAAAAAGAGAAGGAAGAAAGCTTGATGATGATGATGAGTGCCATGGATGATGATCAAAGCCTTAGGAGATGAGTTATGGAACTTGGGGTTTGCTTGGGAGCTTGGGGTTTTGGCTTATGGAAGAAGGAAGTAGTAAATGAAAGCTCCTCACGGTTTTATTTTTTTTTCTGATCTGATAGAACTAATCGATTATGTAAGTGGTTTTAACCATGTTTTAGTCATTTTTTTCTGGAACTAATCGATTAGTCACTGTAAGTTAGCTTTTCTATTTTTCTTCTATTTTCTTCTCGCTTTCAAATCGCCATAACTATTTTGTTAACCGTCGGATTTTGCTCAAATTTGAGGGCCAACTTCCTAAAATCCTTTTCTTCATATCCAACGGTGGAATTTGTGTTTATATTTGTAAATATTTTATTTTTAATTTTATAATATAGCGTGTTTCTAACACCGAAAGCACCGTTTTTAACTCTCGTTTGGTCTTCTTTAAATTTCCTATACGACGCCAATGCTTCTTAACTCCTTTATGGCACTAAAAAAAAATCCTAATCCATCACCTTCAATCCTCTTTAGCATAATTATTATTTTCCAGTCTTATTATTATTCTAATTACTCTTGGAATTAGAATTCGGGATGTTACAATTTACCAAATTGTAAAAGCTCAGCCCTAGCCAGCCGTACGGTACTGGGCACTAGGTCCCTGGCACCACCACATGGATATTTTTCGCTTTGGGCATCCTTCACCCTCACGGTTTTGATCTTGGTCTAACCGTGCCGTAGCGTAGTGAGCCCCAAAACGCGTCCACGTGGGGTAAGGTATCCACGCCCTATATAAGGCACACTTCGTTCACCTTACTAGCCGATGTGGGAATAAGGCGTACCTTATATCCACCCCCCTTGAAGGCCCAACGTCCCCGTTGGCACACCGATCCGGCCCTGGCCCTAGCGTGGGGGCTCCCCCAACGCTTGTTCAAGCCATCACATGGATGTGTGGAGCGTTTTCCCATGACGTGTGGGTGATTCAAGGGAGTCATCTTCCGAGCTGAATCCTGGTCGTACGTGGCCCGGTGCATGCTAGTCACTAGGAAAAATACGGGCTCCACGGTGTGATTTGGTCTGGCACCTGGGATGCAAGGTCGATGCATCAAGGGAGCGCTCCTTAAATCACGTAAGACCCCGGCTGACGATGGCGGGAGTGATCGCCAGTGCAAGAGGCACGGACAAGGAGTGGCTCCTGGCAGGCTTCTAAGAGAGGGGTACATGAATGAACCGACACACCGGAATGAGAGAGTGATCCTGAGACTGTGTAGGAATGGGACTACACAGTACAAGAAATCTTAAATGAATTGATTGGTACTATCCATATCAACAAGATGCATCTTCTTTTCGGTAGCCCATCGCTTAAGAACTCCATAGTTAAAGCGTGCTTGACTGGAGTAATTCTAGGATGGGTGACCTCCTGGGAAGTTTTTCCGAGAAGCGTGCAAGTGAAGACAAAGCACACTAAAAAGACCTGTGTTGGTATGTGGGGACAATCGCAATCCATTTTCCTGCCAGGGACGTTACAAGTTACATGATTCCCACAGACGACGCCAATGTAGTGTCTCTAATATAAAAATGTCCTTGATCTTTTATGATCCTTAGACCTGTGCTTAATGGCCCTTGGAATCAGTGAAGAATCAATAAATTAAGAGTTAATAGTCACATAGGTCCCCGAAAGATACCTATGGAATCAGTTAGGTCCCTAAAAGATTAGTGGAATCTCTTAAACCTCCCAAAGATCATTTTGGAATCAGTTAGGTCCCTGAAAGATTTTTTGAATCTCTTAAACCCCCCAAAGATCAATTTGGCATCACATTAGTCCCTCCATGAGGGACCTAACGGGATCCTATGTGACACATTAAATTCTTTGTTGGCCCAAACGTGACACCTTCTTAACATTCCAACATCGCATTGGGGCCGACAAAGCATTTAACGTGCAACGTAGAATTACGTCAGGTCCATCCTGACAAAATTGAATGGGGGGGACTAATGTGACGCCAAAATGATCTTTGGGGGGTTTAAGAGATTCCACAAATCTTTCAGGGACCTAACTGATTCCACGGGTATCTTTCGGGGACCTATGTGACTATTAACTCATAAATTAATGTAGGACGTGTATGTGGAAATATCTGAATATCCAGTAGGGATATCCAGGGTCTCCCTTGTCAACAAAATGTGTGTATAGTGTTAACTTAGGGATGAGAGAACATACCTGACCCCTTAGCAGTATTATGCCTTTGGGTTTAGGGATATGGGCCTAGATGAAGGCCCTTTAGGGTTTCCATGTTGAAGTCAGGTTCTGTGGAAATATCCACAAAATATCTGATATTCTTCTAGAACCTGGACAGCTCAGCATGTACCTTTCTCATGTCTAGACCGTTAAGGGATATGCGGGATGGGCGACACGTGGCTTGTACGGTAAGCTTGACCCATCCGTCCCTTGAAGGTCGTCCGAGGGTCTTTGCGGAGGATTGTTTGGTCTTTACATGGTCGGTGTGAACGTCCTCATAAACGCTGACTCGTTATGATCATGTAATGATAGGTATGGGGTGTAAGGCGAACGGGAGTCGGCATGTGATTGTTGAACATCGTCTGTTGGTCGGTCTTATAGGTTTTCCATTCGGTTAACCCTACAGGTAGTAAGAAGTAACATAGCAGAAGAAGCATATATAACATAGGTATGGCCATGGTACATGTTTATTTTTAGTAAGTGTGATTTAGTACTGTAATTAATAGTAGGATACGTATGCACAACGAAGACGAAGTTCACTGAGAATTAAGTGGAGCGACGTTTCGCTGAGAAGTGGGGAGGAATTAACTGGAGTGAGGTTTGGAAGATTTTGGGAGAGAAATAAGACAAAGGCATTATCATTATTTTGCTATGAAAACGAGGTTCAGATTTAAAAAAGGGGATTCTAATTCCATCATTTATGACTTGGAGCTTGTTTATGCATACCTTTTGCTGCCCAAGCCTAACCATTTACTAGGCTAAGCTTAATTTGGTCATTTCAATTAGGTTGGTTCGTTTTCCTAGGGAACGATAACCCTAGTCATACCCCATATTAAATTAAGAATTGATACCATTTATTCACATATTTACTTACCAATTAGATGAAAAACACACAAGATAAAAAAAAAAAAAAAAAGTCATTTCAAAATTACAACTTATCAACCAAAATTTATAATAAATCATAAAAACATCTTGATACAGACCATTATAACCCGCTATTAATACATGAGAAAATGGGGAATGCACCGACAGTTTAAAAGTTTTTTACACCATAAGTGCATCATCTATCATTCATCCGTTTATAGTTGTTGACTTTTAGATTAAAGTAATACAAATGAATGGTGGATGATGGACTGATGGAGTAAAAAATTTTACACCGTCAGTGCATACCCATCAATGATGAATGATGCACTGATGGTGTAAAAAACTTTTACATTGTCGTTGCATTCTCTATTTTCCCTAACAATAATTGAATGAGAAAAATAAAAGATTTGATTTGATAAATTAATTGAAGTGACTGACAAATTTTAACTAGAAGCTTTTACATCATTTCGCATATCAAATATCAACTAACTATTCAGCTAAATTAATTAATCAAAAAAATTTAATTCAATTAGTTAGGTTATCGGCCAAAAGCTTTCAACTTATGGCTTTTTTGCCTTTGACTAATATTTTCAAACAAAGCCTAAATGATAAGTAGACTTGCTTTTGTAGAATAAGGCCATTAAGCAGCTCATCATTAATTTTTCAAACACATACAGTACCGAATGATCAACTGATTCAGAGCAAAATTGGAAGATTAATATCACATTTGAAAAATAACAGTTAGCAATCTTGTCAAAGAAAAAAGAAAATTGATGAATATATTTTTTAACTTTCGCTGTCTGTCATATATTAATCACCAGAGGAAACTGAAACAAGAGTATATAAGATTCAAGTTTGCAAACAAGTTAAAAACAAAAAAAAGAAAAAAAAAAATCATTGTTGGTAGACGATTATGACAAATATGATATAATATGATGTGTCACTCTTTGCAACTTGCAAAATTGAGCATAGATAGTTCGTTTGTTTATTACGATATGATATTGTAGCAAACTAACCATGGTTAACTGCTGTCCACTCTCATTAGTCCCGCTTCTTTTTCGAACATATTTAAAAAAGCAATGATATTTATACACTTATTTTTCCAAAAAAAAAATTACACTTTGTTTTTTTTCTTTCTATTTTTTACTTTAAATTAGCATAATATCATTAATCACATTTTCTTAAACTCTTTCCAGATCTCTCTTTTCCCCACACAAACTACACCAAAAAATGGTGTGAGAAAAATATTTTCTTAAATTAAAAACGTTGTGTAAAACTTAAGGTTGTTAGCTTAATTGAATATGGATTTTGTTATTCTTCAATCTTGAGGGTTAAGATTAAAAAATTTTAAAGTGGATATCTTCCATAATATAAAAATATTCTCAAAACTGTTCATTTGGTCCCTTATCCTTTTTTTTTTTTCAAAATGGTCTCTCATCTTTTGTTTTCTCATTTTGATCTTTCAACTTAATTATTTGTCTCATTTTGGTCCTTGATGTTAGTTTTTAGCATATTTCACTAAAATATTTTTTTAAACTGATAAAACACAGAATATTTCTTTAGAAAAAAATATTATTTTAATGAATTTAACGGATTATTCTAATGAGATATATAAAAAATTAATGTTAGTAACAAAATTGAGATAAACAATTGAATTAAAATATCAAAATGAGACAAATAATCAAATTAATTGATTAAAATGAAACAAACAAACAAACAATTCAAAGG
Source organism: Crotalaria pallida (assembly GCA_037953625.1). NCBI lineage: Eukaryota > Viridiplantae > Streptophyta > Magnoliopsida > Fabales > Fabaceae > Crotalaria > Crotalaria pallida. Next base: position 92,443,135 of record CM075653.1, read on the forward strand.
ACCAAAATGAGACAAAAAATATGAGCAACAATTTTGAACTATTAAATAAGATATGGAATGATAGGATTTTAGACGTATCTAGGTTAACAAAATATGATTAAGCAAAGAATTAAAGAATAACAGATAGGAGATTTGTGAGCAATGCTCTACTTTTTTCTTCTTCTTATTTTTATTGAATCAAAACTCATACTTAAATATAAAAGTAGGAAATCCTAATCTTAAAGTAGAAAACCCTAAACTTAATTTGAAAGAATATATAACTGAATCAATTAAAGAGTAAATACATATTTAACTTGATATTTTAGTAAACCTAACAACTAACTGCCTATCATTACCGTGCCCTTCGAAATCAACCTTGTCCTCAAGGTTGAACTCATTGACGTGAGGGATAATTATGTCATGCCAGAAAAGAATTTGTTCGGCGCCTGGTTTTGAAAGTACACTCTTATAACATATGTTTCTGTCTCCAAGGATAAAATTTGTACCAATAATTTGATGTGCTAGAGAGTCTAATTTATTGTCCGGTTGGATGAGTAACAAAAGTTCAGCATCAAATTTGGTGGTGGAAGCGAGATCTAAAGATGGCGGTTGTGACAGTGACGATGATCTCCATGATTGCTTAAAGCAACATACAGAGTCATCGTTTTCTCTAGGAGAAAGGTTGTCAAAGAAAGACACCCTCAATTTTTCCATTGGTGGTGGAACATTAGGATTGCTTATGGAAAAGGATATGTTAAGGAGCTTGTCAATAAGTCCATTCACCACCGTGGTAAGCGCAGCATATGTGGCGTTCATGCTCGCAATATAGTGTTCGAGTTTGGAGTCATTTTAATTTTGGATTTGAGTTAATTTCTCAGAGAAAGAAGCTAAGCAAAAGCCTCTTCAATGGAGATCGTTTTGGGCGGAGGATTAGTGGGTTAAGGACACATGAGGGTAGATGAAAGCACCAATGATAGGATGTTAGACCTATCTAGGTTAACAAAATATGATTAAGCAAATAATAAAAGAATAGCATAGAGGAGACTTGTGAGCAATGCTCTATTTTCTTATTCTTATTTTTATTGAATCAAATTCTTAAATACAAAAGTAGGAAATCCTAATCTTAAAGTAGAAAATCCTAAACTTAATTTGAAAGAAGATATAACCGAATCAATTAAAGATGAAATACATATTTAACTTGATATTTTAGTAAAATATCTTATCCTATTCCTTTTTTTAATGTACCTAACCACTAACTGCCTATCATGGAATCAAATAAATACTTTTTGCTATAAGAATTTTGAAACTGAAATGATTAGAAGAGAATTGAAGAAAATGAAAGGGTGATGCGGATTTATTAGTGAAATCTGCATAGAAAATCTTAAAGAGAAAAGTGAATTTGAGAGAAAATAAACTACATAATCTGGGATCTTAATTCGCACCATGTTGAAAAAAAGAGGAGTGTAAATTTGGTGAATTTTGAAGCCGTGATCAATACACAGCAAAGCTCTAATCAAAGAGCTCTGATACCATGCATATAAGAATTCTCAAAGTGAAGTGACTTGAAGAGAATTGAAGAAAATGAAGGGTGATGCCGGTTTCTTAGTGAAATATGCAGAGAATTCTTATAGAGAAAACTGAGAGTCATATGTGAAAAAGAAGAAAATGATTTTTATATTATTTGCCAACCCGATAAAAAGAGTATTTATACAATGTTGGAATTACCTGCTAGCAACCAATTGAATTGGCACCAAAATTAACTAACCAAACTAACAACTAGCTAACTAACAAGTAACAACTGACAATCTAACTGCTTATCAAACTACATAATCGGTTATCTATTAACTAACTAACAGCTAACTAATAACTAACAATCTAATCGGTTATCAAATTACACATTAATCAGTTATCGATTGATAATTTTGTTAGTTAACCAGTTCACAAACAACTTAATCAGTTAACAAGTTATTACACATTAACCGGTTAACAAATTAAACAACTTAATCAGTTATTCAAGTGACATCAAAAGCTTCCTCTTTTTCTTGCTAGTTCTGGTAATAATTGATGTCATTAGTTAAGATTTTCCTTAAAAAAAATCCATTCACTTATGTTCTCGATACAACACATATTTTTTTAGTTTCTTTGAACCTCATTAAGGGCCCCTTAGATAGTCATGATAGGAAAGAGAGCAGGATAAGAATAGGATAGGATAATAGCATGATAGTTGTTATCCTGTCTAGTGTTTGGTATACACCACATTAACGATGACATTGATGAGGTGGTGATGGTAGAGACAGTGTGATGATGATGGTAGCAATGGTGTTAATGTGTGAGGATATAAAGGGAAAACTGCACTATACTAACGTGCTCATTTCTAACCCAGCTCCCGCCATATATAGGATAGAAATTATACTAGGCACACATGATAAGATAGGCCAACAAGATAACATTATCCTATCCAGTTGATTCACCAAACTCAAGATAGTACAGCTATCCTATTCTGTCTTTCTTATCATGTTCACCAAACGAACCCTAAATATATATAAATACAGTCCTATCCAACTTAATTATTTTAAATTTGGGTTGAATTCATATCGATATTTTATAATGGATCAGTGGTTTTTATTCAGCAATTGCATTATTATTTTCTTTATGTCATTAAAATTAAAATATAGCCTTTCTGTTATATTTATATATTTCTATTTTTATTCTCTCCATCTCACAAGGATGGTAAAAAATGACAAATTTTTTTGTTCCAAACCAAATTTAAAGTAATTAATGAAAAACTTAAAAATTTGTAAACACTGAATTATAATATGTTGATCAATGTAAAATACATTAAATTAGATGTTTGATATATAATTGGTTAATATCTTATTGTGATGTCCTAGACGGTGAGGTCCTCCAAGGGTATAGGAGATGACCTTCAAAGGAGCCTCTATCTAGGGTTGATATGTGATGTTTGGTGGGAGTCCTCAAGTGGCTAAGGGAGAGAGCCAGGGAGTAACCCTAATCACTGGTGTGTGAGGATGGCAATTAGGGTTAGAGGACGTACCTGAGCCCCATGTAGTACGGAGCTACTTATAGGGGGGAGCTGGTTGCCCTAATGGGCTTGCTTTAGGCCCAAGTAGGGCCAGCCTGTACTGAGCTATGAGTGGATAGGTTGTCCTTGCGGATAAGGTGGTGAGCTGTCCTTGTGGATAAGGAAGGGAGACGTCATCATGTCCTAGGTGTCGCACTTGGGAAGGTGTCGGACTCAGACGTCGGACCTGAGTTGGAACACGAGGTCGGCTCGTATCTGGCGTCTGTTCGGCCGTTGAGCATTGAGCTCGGCCAAGCGCTCAGAAGGCTTCCTGAGGGGTCCTTAGGTCTTTGGCGAGGAGTCCGAGGACCTCGGCTAGGCCGAGTCCACCACATAAGCCCCCCAGCTCGGTCAAGGCTATTTGAGCCTTGTTCCGAGGTTCTAGGGAGTTCGGACGATAAGTTGCCGATACGTTGGATCCAGCTGTCTCTGACGTCCTTTCATTATGACGGAGCGGGTTTGACAGCTGTCTACTTGCTAGTACCGAAGTGACGTTTGCTTTTACTGGATCTGACACGTGTCAGAAATCGCGACCTACGAAGCGTCATCATCATTGTGACGTTGCTCGAGATCCATAATTTCCGCTGCTGTGCGCCACGTGTCTTAATATGTGTGGCTGTACGCTGGGTTGGGTTTTTTGGGCTAGGCCCAGACTTCAAATTTGAGGGGGAAAACGGTTTCTCTTCCCCCTCTATCCCAGAAAACCGCTCCTCCTTCTTTCTCTATCGAACATTCTCTTTCTCCTACGAAAAAAGAAAACCTTCTTTCTCCCTCCACAGAAACATTCCCATTGAACCTCACTCTTCTCCTCTGCCCACCGCCTTCTTCTTCTTCAGCAGTGACTCCTTTTCACTTTACAAGTTTCCGATTCCCTTTGCTCCATTCTTCCTAAGGTACTGTTACACTTGCTTTTTTTTTTTCGTTTCTGTTTCCTTCTTCTCTCTAGCTTTTGCTTTTTCCTTTACTGCTTCGCTGTTTACACGGTGGGGGATTAGGATTTCTGGTTTTTGGTTTCTATTTTCATGGCGGTGGGGTTCTTCCCTTGGGTTTTGTGGCTCTGATTTTGAGGAGTAGTGCTGGGGTTTTGGGGTTTTTCTGAATTCGGGTGTTTTGATTTTGGGGTTTATTCCTGGGGTTTGGCCTTCTTTGGGTTAGGCGTGTTTTGAGACTTTTGGAGAGTTTTTGATTCATGTTTTTTGTTTATTTTTCAGAAAACCAAAGGAGTGGATTGGGTTCAGTATGAGTAGGGAATGGTTTAGGAAGTGGGCTGGGGTAGTCTCCCTGTCGTCTAGCAGTAGTGATGAGGAGGACGGCTCTTCCTCCTCGTCCTGTTCCTCAACGGAGGTAGACGAGGCGCTCCGTCGCCAAAGGGAGTATAGGCAGAAATACGAGAGGCGGGTTCTAGAGGCTGATCCCGTTGAGGTAGTTTACCCTCGGAATTGGGAGAAGAAGAGGGATTGGATACGGCAATACGCCTGGGCTGAGTTTGTTGACGGTAGGGAGCGTGCCGACTTCGAGAGGATGGAGAAGGAGGGAATGTACGAACGAGGGGTACCTGTGGTAGAGGGGAGATGCTCTCCCCTCGGAACTACTTCGAGGGGGTTCTCTGGGGGGTTATTTTTCGTAACCCGTAAGACTAATATCGAGCTCCCCTGTTCTTCCATAGGTACCATGCCGCTCAGGAAGTGCGTCAGTCGACCTGAACTCTACCCCGCACCTTTCGATGCCGAACAATATGAGTGGGTTGACGTGGAGCCCAAAGGAATTCAGTCTAGGCTTTGCTCCGAGGACAAGCTTGCCAAGGTAAGGAGAGCCGTGCTGCCTTGCCCAGGGGACACCACCGGAACTTCTTACGAAGTGCTCCCCTGTTCGGAAAATGACAGGATATGCAGCCGGACTGACAATAATTCTTTTTTCTTTTATGCCGATCTGATTCACAATCTCGGCGTGACCTTGCCGTTTACCGACCTCGAGATGAGGGTTCTGAGGGAGCTCGGACTGGCCCCTTCGCAACTTCATCCCAACACCTGGTCGTTCTTGAGGGTGTTTCAAAAGTATTGCGGGGCCAAAGGGCTGGTATGCACAGTTTGGCTCTTTCTGTGGATGTACAACCCGTTCGTCAGTAACAAAGACGGGGTTATTGGACGACTTTGGGTATCGGCCAAAGCCCGAGCTCGCTGTGGGCTGTTCGGAATGTTTACGGAATATTGGAAGCACTTTAAGCCCAGATTCTTCAAGTACAAGTTCGTAGGCACTGGTCGACCTTGGTTCCGGGACGAGACGGGTCCGAGGTTTCCCTTGGAGTGGACCCCGGAGTTCTTTGATCGCCACCTCGGCACACCGCAAAGGTGGTCGGGCTCGACTCTTGATGTCGACGAGGCCGCCACAGTCCACCATTTCCAAAATGAATATCATGCCCGAAAATTCCAACTTGATATTGGAGTTTTCATGAAGTGTTCTGACAACGACGACATTGCGGAAGGCGTGTCGCCAGCCGGGAAGAAGGCCCGATCTGAAATGGCGGCCGAGGTGGCGGAGCTGAGGAATAATAAAAACTCTGTCGAGCAGAAGTTGGCCGAGTTAGAGGAGAAGCACCGTCAGCAGATGGAGGAGCTTCGGAAAAGTCAAGAGGAGGCCCTGACCCGAGCGATGGCGGATGCAAAGGAGGCTGGTCGGCAGGAAGGGCTGGCCGAGGTGGAGAAGGTGAGGACATTGCTGAAGAGAAGAGCCTCTCAAGCTCTTAAACACAAAGTAGCCGCACATGAATCGGATTTCAATCTTGAGAGGGTGGCCAATAAAGTTTTTACCAGTGCGATAGAGCAGATTCTTCACCTGAACCAAGGGCTTCGGATTCGGTATATCGGCGCCTTTGCTGGGTTCAGGGTGGAGGAGGGGAAGATGATCGACTATGATAAAGATGGGCTTGAGGTTGACCTTGACCAACCCGAGGAGAACCTGCCCAATCCCCTGGTGGAGAAACCGTATGAGGAGTTCAACCCTAACTCGGTTGTCCTGTCCGATGTTGAGGATGAAGCAGCATAAGTCCCTTATATTGGGCAGCTTGCGATTTGTCAATGTTTTTTGTAACATGTTTGACAATGTTTGACTGTATTTTGCTTTATTGTGTACAACATTTTATTCTTATGCAAGTTCTTTCCAGTTTTAACTTGTTGCATTCTGTCATATCTATGCAAGTTTTTATTCTAACTTGTTGCATTCGTATAGAGTCCAAGGTCATTTTTATGCAAGTTTTTCTTCTAACTTGTTGCATAAATGCGAGTTTTTGTTTATCAACTCGTTGCATGTTTATTCGTCCGACCTCGGATCTTGAACTGCGTCCACCTAAGTGGCAACCTTTGAGAGTACAAGTACTTTACCAACTTGTTATATTTGGATTTGATCAGATTTAAAACTTGATAATGTTAAACTCGGACGACTCAGTAAGTGCAGTAATCTTATAAGTTTTCCTCTGAATAAAGGTACTGTATATAAGTGCATACGGTAGGGAACTCGGATCTACCCACCTTAGCCGAGGTCGGTGTCCTCGGCCCCGATGTAAAAGAGAGTACTGAGTGAAGCTATGTGTAAACATTTCACAGCAGTCTGTTCTTTATCGGGTGTCCCTTGTACACTGTGCATATGAGCCGATCTTATCTATAAGACGTTGGCTGTGCATAGCGCCATGCAACATTTAGGTGGCTAGTGCTAAATGAGAAGCTAGTACGTACGTATATAAAACTGTGGCACTTGAGTATGAGCAAGTTTGTACTTTTCATTAATTATAACCATGAGTACATTACTTGTGAATTAAGAAGGTGGGTATGTCCCAAAGTGGAAATAAGAGCATGATTAGGAGAAGTAAGTGTAAAATATCAACAGAAATGAGGAACTTTTAGCCAGGGCGGCTGATAACATCTGAGGTAAACCTAGCTGAAGTAGGTTCTCAGTTTTGCAACGTTCCAAGAATTTTTGAGTTCGGCCCCTTCAAGGGTCTCCAGTCTGTATGTCCCAGAGTGTGTTTTTGAAATGACTCTGTAGGGGCCTTCCCAATTTTGAGCAAACTTCCCATCTCTTCGGTTTTTAAGACCGATGTCAGCTCTCCTGCGAACGAGATCACCGACCTCAAAAGACCTGGGTTGTACCGTTTTGTTATACTGCTTAGCTTGCCTTTCTTTTGCTTTCTTTTCCCGAGCAGATGCGGCGTCCCGGATCTCTTCGGCTAGTATCAAATTTTCTTTGATCAAATTTCCGTTTTCCTCCTCGGGTCTGTCCCTCATTCGGAAGGTATGAATCCTTCGTTCGATGGGGATGACCGCCTCACAACCATAGGTGAGTCTGAAGGGGGTTTCTCCGGTTGAGGACTGGACCGTGGTTCTGATTGACCAGAGGACCTCGGGAAGAAGATCGGCCCATGCTCCTTTGGCCTGTGTAATTCTCTTCTTGAGGCCGTCAACGATAGCTCGGTTGGCGGCCTCAGCTTGGCCGTTAGTCTGGGGATGCTCTACCGAAGAAAAACCGATGAGAGATCCCGAGACTCTCAGCTAATATCTGGAAGTTGTTGGCGGCGAATTGGCTGCCATTGTCGGTGATCAATGTGAGAGGAAGGTCGAAACGGGAGATGACTTGTTTCATAAAAAACTTCTGGATCCTTGCCGAAGTGATGGTTGCTAGGGGCTCAGCTTCGATCCATTTGGTGAAGTAGTCTATTGCTACCACGATGAATTTTAGCTGGCCTGGAGCCGTTGGGAACTGTCCCACAATGTCCATCCCCCACATGCTGAAAGGCCAGGGGGAGGCTAGAGAGTGGAGCTCTTCGGACGGTTTCTGGTAAACATCGCTGAAGAATTGGCATTGAGGACATCGTCGCACATGGTCAATGGAATCCATAACTAAGGTCGGCCAAAAATATCCGGCCCTTAGTATCTTCCTTGCCAAGGATTTTCCTCCGACGTGGTGGCTCCCCATTCCTCCATGGACCTCGTTCAAGGTTTCTTGAGCTTCCTCGGAGGTAAGACATCGGAGGAGTGGGGATGACATTCCTCTTCTATAAATGACTGCGTCCATAATGACATACTCAACTGCCTTTCTCTTAAGTTTCTTTGCTTCCTTTTGATCCGCAGGGAGTATTCCATGTTCGAGGTATGCCCTAATCGGATGCATCCAGTTTGGCAATACTGAAATGGCCATTACTATGCTTGGGATCGCGATTTTCTCTTGAATGAGGCTTTTATTATTCCCTCCGCCTTTGGTGCTTGCCAACTTGGAAAGTACATCGGCTCGGGAGTTTGAACTACGGGGAATATGGGTGACGGAAAATTTGGCAAAATCAAGAGCCATGGATTTAACTTTGTCAAGGTATTTCTGTAAGATGGGCTCTTTGGCTTGGTAGTCTCCAACGACTTGGGAAACCACCAACTGGGAATCGCTCATAACTTGGACTTCGGTTGCACCGAGCTCTTTGGCCATGCGGAGGCCGGCGATGACTGCTTCGTACTCGGCCTGATTATTCGAGGTTAAAAACTCGAATTTCAGGGAGTATTCGATGCTGAGCCCTTCCGCATTTTCCAAAATAACACCAGCTCCTGCACCCTTTTGATTGCTCGAACCATCAACATATATTACCCAAATATCCGAGTTAGAGCTTTGGTGGGGCTCTGTAAACTCGGACACAAAATCTGCTAATACTTGTGACTTGATCGCCTTCCTCGGTTCATAGGAGATGTCGAACTCGGACAGTTCGATTGCCCAGGCCATCATTCTCCCCGCGAGGTCGGGCTTCTGCAGAACTTGTTTAATGGGCTGGGCGGTTCTTACGACAATAGGGTGGCTTTGGAAATATTGTCGCAGCCGCCGTGCAGCCAGGATGAGACAGAATGCGAATTTCTCAATTTTGGAATACCGAAGCTCGGGACCTTGGAGAGCTCGGCTTATGAAATAAACGGGGAACTCAATTCGGCCCTCGTCTCGAACCAAAACCGAGCTGAGAGCGGACTCCCCAACGGAAAGATAAATAAAAAGATTCTCCCCCTCTCGAGGGCTGGAGAGAACTGCAGGGGAAGAGAGATACTCCTTGAGTGCAAGGAAAGAGGCTTCACAGTCCTGATCCCAGTTAAAAGTTGTACCTTTTTTCAAAAGTTGGTACCAGGGTAAGGCCTTTTTAGCAGCTTGAGGAAGGAATCTAGACAGTGCCGCCATCCTGCCAGTTAATTGTTGCACCCCTCTGAGGTCGGCAGGGCTCTTCATCTCTAATATAGCACGGCATTTGTCGGGGTTTGCTTCGATTCCTCTCTCGGAGAGCATGAACCCGAGGAAAGCACCAGCGGGGACTCCGAAGGTACACTTCTCTGGGTTCAACCTCATCCTATGTGCTCTTACCCTCTCCAGAACCATGGTTAGATCTTGGACATGGTCTTCCCTTTTCTTGCTCTTTGTAATCATGTCGTCGATATAGACCTCCATGGTGGTACCGATGATCCTATCAAAAACTTTGTTCATCATCCTTTGATAGGTTGCGCCCGCATTCTTCAGGCCGAAAGGCATGACAGTGTAACAGTAAGTTGCCTTTCCGGTCGTGAATGTGGTCTTGTCTTGATCAGGGGGATACATAGGGATCTGGTTATATCCCGAATATGCATCAGCGAGTGACAACAATTGATAGCCTGCCGAATTATCGACGAGCTGGTCAATAATCGGCAGCGGATATTGGTCCTTGGGTCAGGCTTTGTTGAGGTCGGTGTAATCCACACACATCCTCCAACTACCGTTTGCCTTTTTAACCAAGACCGTGTTTGCCACCCATTCGGCGTATGGGACTTCTTTTATAAACCCAGCTTCGAGCAACTCGGACACCTTTTCCTGGATAACTTTTGCTTTCTCAGTCCCAACCCGTCTCATCTTCTGCGCTACTGGCCTTGCCTTCGGGTCTACACTGAGCTTGTGACAGATAAAGTTCGGGTCGATCCCCGGCATGTCGGCCGAGGTCCAGGCAAACAGATCCAAATTAGCTCACAACAGTGCGATGATCTCATCCTGGATCTCCTTAGGGAGGTCGGCACCCACTTTGACCGTTCTGCTGGAGTCAGCAGGATCGATAGGAATTACCAACCATTCTCCTTGAGGAGACGGTCTGAGATCATCCTGTTCAGCTCGGACATCCAATTCGGCCAAAAGGACCTTCCCTTTGGCTAATGTCGGACCAGAGAGTTCTTCTTGCTTTTTCCTATTTTCCCGTAGACTCGCGTTATAGCAGAGTCGGGCTTTGAGCTGGTCAGCTTTGACGGTGACAAGGTTGTCATCAGAACCGACGAATTTCATGGCTAAGTGAACTGTTGAGACCACTGCCCCGAAGGCTTGCAGGCAGGTTCGTCCCAGTATCACATTGTATGGGGATTCAGAATCAACCACTAAAAACTTGATAATCTCCGTTCGGGCCGAAGGCAGTATGCCCAAGGTCACCGGGAGGAGGATGGCTCCAAGGGGGCGTATTGCCTCTCCCGTGAAGCTGATAAGATGCCCTTCAAAATGCATAAGGTCGGCAGACCTCAGTTTCAGTGCTTGAAATGTGCGGAGAAAGAGAATGTCGGCCGAGCTTCCTTGGTCGACGAGAACTCGGGCAACTTCGAAGTTGCCGATCATCGCCGCGATCACCATTGGGTCATTGTGATCCGGGATGATATCCCCTAGATCCTGATCAGAAAAACTGATAGGGATGTTCCGAGATGGTTTTTTACCAATAGGCTTGTGGCGAACAGCTGATACTTGCTGAACGTACTTCCTCCTTTCCAACTTCTTCTCGCCGCCACCGGCGAAACCTCCGGAGATAGTTTCCACCCGGAAGTTTTCCGGTATCTTAGACAGATCCTGTATCACAAAATTTCTTAGTTGTTGTTGGTTGGCATCCCACCGAACGGGCAAATTCTGATGCGACGATGGCGACGGTGGGTGAGGAGGGGGGGTGGTGGGGACCTTGCTACCCAGTTAGCCTCAAGGTGTGATCGCAGGTCTTCAGCTAGGGGGATTCTCCCTGGGCGCTCCCTCCTCCTCTTCTGATCTGGTTGTGCTTCAGACATGGTAGAATCTTCTGGGTGGGGCTGAAGTTTATCTTTCCCACAGACGGCGCCAATGTGATGTCCTAGACGGTGAGGTCCTCCAAGGGTATAGGAGATGACCTTCAAAGGAGCCTCTGTCTAGGGTTGATATGTGATGTTTGGTGGGAGTCCTCAAGTGGCTAAGGGAGAGAGCCAGGGAGTAACCCTAATCACTGGTGTGTGAGGATGGCAATTAGGGTTAGAGGACGTACCTGAGCCCCATGTAGTACGGAACTACTTATAGGGGGGAGCTGGTTGCCTTAATGGGCTTGCTTTAGGCCCAAGTAGGGCCAGCCTGTACTGAGCTATGAGTGGATAGGCTGTCCTTGCGGATAAGGTGGTGAGCTGTCCTTGTGGATAAGGAAGGGAGATGTCATCATGTCCTAGGTGTCGGACTTGGGAAGGTGTCGGACTTGGGAAGGTGTCGGACTCAGACGTCGGACCTGAGTTGGAACACGAGGTCGGCCCGTATCTGGCGTCTGTTTGGCCGTTGAGCATTGAGCTCGGCCAAGCGCTCAGAAGGCTTCCTGAGGGGTCCTTAGGTCTTTGGCGAGGAGTCCGAGGATCTCGGCTAGGCCGAGTCCACCACACTTATACAAACCATTAAATGAATATCCTTAATTTTTATTTTTCAAATTTGTTACCATTTTTCTGAGAGAGTATTCAAATAATTGTTTTAGTTAGCACAAACCCTCCGAACATCATGCATGTGCCAAGGTTGAAATGGGTTGAGCACATCTAGCTCGACCCAACTCAACAAGGATAGATAATAAGACTCGAGTTTGGTGTAAAATATAATATTGGCAAAACTACTAGATTAATCCCTTAAGTTATTTTTTAGTTGCGATTTTGTCCCTTAACTTTTTTTTCTTTCAAATAAGTCCTGAAGTTGTTGAAGTGTAACAAATAAGTCCTTTCCGTTAATTTTTTTCATTAAGCGACACGTGTCATCACAAGAAAATTAAAAAAAAAATCATTAAATCATTTTTTTAAGTTGAGTGACAAGTGTCACTTAATAGAAAAAAATAACGGAAATGACTTATTTGTTACACGGCAACAACTTCAGGACTTATTTGAAACGAAAAAAAGTTAAGGGACAAAATCGAAAAAAAAAAAAAAACTTTGGTTTTGCCTATAATATTAACTCAATTGAGTTATATTTTATTCAAGTTTGATTCATTTATTTATTAAGTTCAATTTTTAACTCAAAATCAGCTCAGGACCTATCTACGAGAAATTTCAGATTTAGAGACGGAACAAATTCCATCTCTAAATAAAGGAAATTCCGTCTCTAACTGCACGAGATACGGAATTAGAGACGGAACCCGGTCTGCCCCTAATTTTGGCGTCGCAAAAATATTAGAGATGGAAAAACAATTCCGTCTCTACTTAGAGACGAAACTTTCCGTCTCTAAAAAATAAAATTTCGTCTCTAATAATAAAATAAAATCCGTCTCTAATAATGACGTAAATTTCCGTCTCTAACAAGAAAGAATCCGTCTCTAATTTCCAAATGCAAAATCCGTCTCTAGTGGGCCAAATTCCGCCTATAATCAGAGACGGCTGTTTCCGTCTCTAAATCCTTTTTCCATATTCCGTCTCTAATCCACACAATTTTGTCTCTAAACAGAGACGGCATTATTTCCGTCTCTAATTACTAAAGTGAATTCCATCTCTAACTCACAAATTTCCGTCTCTAAATCCTAAAGGGAATTTCGTCTCTGATTCACAAATTTCCGTGTCTAACTCCCAACATTGGTAACACTAATTAAAACCTATAATTTTAAAATTTTATATAACAATAATTCAAAACAATGTAATTAAAAACATATCCATTGATAATGCAAATAAAGATGTCAATACATAAGTATCTAACCATAATTCAAAATAAAACAACAATACTACTAATGCAAAATAATCCAAAAACATGTTACATATTTAAGTCATTTGTCTAAAAAATAAACTAACATCAATCAACATTATCTTCACCATTGTCATCATCCTCAAATGATTTCAAGTTATTAAATACCATCATCTTCTTTGACATTTGCTCCCAGTTGTCCATCTTCTTCCTCATCAATTCTTGTTCTTCCTCCATCCTAAGCTGATAAACTCACAATAATAACTATACCACATATGACATATATAAAATATCACCATAAAGAAAATCCTTGAAAAGACATAGGCAGTCATTTCATTGCAAATGCAATATTCAGTACTTAATAATAATGTAAAAGAAAGACTTCTATTTAAACATTCACCAACTGCCATTCAAGACTTCAAGTTGACTTTAATTAGACTAGTTCATACTAGTTCAGATTTCTTATTATAGAACTATTTAACTTCAGAGGTTTTATTATCTAAATTATAATCATTAAGTAGTAAATGCATGCAAAGTTAAGACCCTAACAATAGTAATTACATACTTAAAGTGTTAAAGGCATGGACTCTAAAGATAATTAACAACAATATATACATTTTTCAGTAACAATCAAATTGATAATTGTCATGCATCTGACCAAAAGTAACATGTAATTTTGTATTTAGATGGCTCGTGTTCTCTTGTTGGAATCATGACAATCTTAGAGGTTAAGCTACTAGCATCCTGACCATACCACTCCTGCACATGAAACTAAAGCAATTAAAAAGTCAAGCTAGTTCTACAATTCAACAAAATAAAAAAAAAATAGTATAGCACTAAAGGAATCCAAGTATCCAACAATATGAATATATTTTGGATAAAACACAACATTATTATAGGAGAATGTATCTACGTGCCTGAAACAGAGTTGAAAAGTAGAAACATGTGAAGGTTTTGTTATTCAAGCTTTGGTACTCTTCAAAAGAGTCTAAAAGTTTCATAAAAGTTACCTAAAAATAGAGTTATCAATGTTCCATTTCTCACAAAAGTTGTGGAAAGACAAGCATATAGTTGCATGGCCATGTTGTGTATCAAACATAAAAATTGTCTCAGCAAACCAAGGAAATATTGCTATAGTTGCAAGCCTATGTTGTCTTTTAGACATAAATATTGTCTCATCAAACCAAAGAAAGACAACCATAATTTAACAGAAAATGAATTGGCTTCTTGCCTGTAGGTTTCACCTAATTAAGGTTAAGATCTAAACTACATCACTTTGATATGAACTTTGATATAACTAATAAGAAGTGATAGAAATGATTGAACAAGTGATCAATTAAGCATAGTATAATTCCATTAATCCCTTGTGAAAAACTTTTATAACTTGTACTATAATAATTTTGAGAGTGAAACTCATTGAGACTTGAATAGACAAGTGTTTATATAATTGCAACTAGTGGCGGATCTTGAAGCTAAATCTAGGGGAAGCCAAAATTGGAGCTCAAAGATTTACAAATAATTTTGTTTTATGGATTGTATCTAACATCATAACCAGCTTAATTGTCCATCTAGCTCTACTCTACGATTAGCTCTCAGTTTTGATACCGTGTTCAATTACGTTTAATGACACGGATAATCTTCCACTCTACAAGATCTAGCTTCTATATTACCAACGCCATAAGCCATTGCCTCCCTACAGCTTTCAGACAGAGTAGCAAACTATTGACAACCATGTATCTGCACGTCTCTCAAGTGCTTAAATCTCAAACTGTATACTCACATATATTTAACCAGACATGACAAAATATCATTTGAAAACAAAAAAGAGATCCATAAGAATCCATTTAAACTTTTTATTATCTTATCTCTATTGGCATAGCACTGATTTTGAACCACATCAAGATAAAAAACAATGAATATATTGTCAGACATATAGGACATATCACCCAAAATGATTATGATTGACCATCCAATCATCAATAACAAATAAACCCCAATGATAGAGCAAAGTAAGAAATTGAGCAGATAATTATAAATGTGTAATATTTAACGTATATAACCTCTGTAAGTTTTTGCTGAGCATCTTGAACTTCTTTGTTATAAATAGCATATTCCAAGGATTTCCTTTGCTTGTCAAGCTGTTGATACTTTCTTAGTTCCTCTTTTTCCTCATCTTGAGCAAATAATTCAAGTTGTACAGTATTTGGATGAGAGGTTGAAGGAATTGAGCAAAAGAAAAATCAACACAGAGAGAAATGATGGAAAATAAAAAGAATCAAACTCACTTTGAAGCTTCTTGCCCATGTACCTGTCAGTGTCATAAACCAAAGCAAAAAATAAATAAAAACGTTATAACATTACCTGTCAGAATTCAAGGTACTTACCGTCCTGTAAACATGATTGGCAGTAGAGACACAGCCACCGGTGTACAAAGGTGCTCCAATAACAGCCCTGTTCTGCTTACTGACAGTTGTACTATAATTTTTGGTACTAAAAATGGGTCAAATAATAACATTACCTAGCCTATACCTGTATAACCCTGCAAATTGGATAAGTTATAATATTAGTAATCTGATCATATTAGAAAGTATATTAGAATTTAGATATGCACAATATAAGTACTCTACCTGAATCATCATACTCTGTAGAAAATTATATTCAATTCAGTTCATATACTTCAAGGTTCAACTATTAGATTAAGGAGAAATTGTTCCAAATTTTAGAATTTTGCTATCTAGAAAATGTATAGCTTAAAAAAACTTAAGAAAGCATCACAAGGCAAGAAAATGTCACACACAAAGATTATACTAAATATATAGTGGTATACGATTCTAATCAATAAAAAGAATAAAAAAAGACAAAAGTAAAGGAATGCAATCAAAGTTAAATGGGACAAAGCCAATAAGATTCAATTCAATCAACACAAATCTTCTCTAAATGCCAGAAATGTAAAAGAAAATACCAATGACCAATAAACTGGAAAAAATGTAGATATTTAATGAACCAAAAGCCAATAAGAGGAGCTTCGTTAAGAACCACATGCATGCATAATAAATTGTTCTATGGTAATAGATTAGATTAGGTCATAAAGTAATGAGAAAGATTTGACGCAAACATTATGAAACTTGAGCAGCAATTAAGAAGCATTTTAAGAAACTTATTGGCATAACAGTTAAATCCTAATTCAAACATTAAAAAACTACCCTAATAACTAATACACATAACATGATTGCACACCCTTACCAAATACACCTACCATGATTGGTTTAAATAATACAGAACAGTTGATTATGACATTTTTCTATACTATTTTTGTTAATCATAACATGCCATGAAGGAAGAGAATGAACCCAACAATGTAGCATAGATGGAAGTAAATGTTCCAAGTTCATTCCATATCAATAAACCAGATCAAAATCAAATTTTGAAACCCTAAAAATAAAAATGCAAGCAAGGAGCAAACCCTAAAATAGAATAATTAGTGCCTCCTTCAACTGCAAAAAATGCAAAATTAGGGATTCAGAACGAGTGAGATAATAATTACTGTTTTGTGAAAATGAAAACAGAATTAGGGATTCGAAAATTAATCAAAGTAAGAATTAGGGTTCTGCAAAAAGAATTGGGGATTCGAATGAGTGAGAGAAAGCACATAGCTGAACAATAATGAAAAGCTGAATGAACCTTCATATCTAACGAACCTGAATGGAACGAGTGAGAGTGAGGCTGAATGCGAGAGTGAAAGTGAGAGTGAGGCTGAACGCGAGAGTGAAGAAAGTAGACACGTGCAGTTGGTACGTGGAAGCTTGTAACTTGCGGAGAGTTAGAATTTCGAATTGAACACCGACAGCAGTTCAAAGAACCCTCCCATCGCCGTCCACGAAGCTGCTACCATCGTCGACGATGATGCTGCCTCCGTCGAGTGTAAGCTGCGATGGTTTTGAAGTGTGGAGTGTTGGTGGCTGTGTTTGTGAAAGGGAGGGAAAACAGCCCTCCCCTTTTCTGCCATCAAAACTACTGCATTTTGGTTTTTTTTTTTTTTTTTTTTTTTTTTTTTTAATTTAAACATTAGAGACCGAATGTTTCCTTCTCTAACTTTTGATTTTTGTTTTTTGTTTTTCTAAAAATCATAGAGACAGAAACTTTCCGTCTCTAACTTTTGACTTTTTATTTTTTTTCCTCTTAGAGAAGGTAATTTTCCGTAATTTTTAATTTATATATATATATATATATATATATATATATTTTTATACTTTAAAGATTACAGACGTATTAGTTCTGTCTCTAACTTATATTAATTTTTGAGATGGATAAGTTTTGTTTCTATTTTTATAGCAATGGCCCCAACAAACTCTAGAGACGGTTTCAGAGACAGAAATTTCAGAGACGGATTCTATTTTTGCATTAATTCGTCTCGAAATTTTACAATTCAAGTATTCAAAATTTTTTGCAGAATCTGTCTCTAACTACACAATTCTGTCTCTACTAGAGACGAAAGATTTTCTGTCTCTAAAATCCATCTCTAAATCATAACTTTCTAGTAGTGGATAGAGAGCAGGATAAGAGCATGATAGTTGTTATCCTGTCTAGTGTTTGATACACACCAGATTAACGATGACATTGATGAGGTGGTGATGGTGAAGACTAGGGATGGCAATGGGGCGGGGATAGGGCGGGGGGTACTTTCCCATTCCCCATCCTCGGGTCTCATTCTTCCCCCATCCCCATCCCCAAACCCCATCTCGGGTAGAAATTGGTCCCCACGGGGTCCCCAAACATACGCGAAATTTTTTAAAAAAAATCGTAACTTCCATTTGACTCGTCATAAAATTAACACTGCTTAATAGTATTTTCAAAAGATGCATAGTACTTAAAAATAATCATTAAAAGTCAAATAATTCAATCTAAGAAATAGAATAAAAATAATCAAAAGGTTAATATCGGGCGGAGGCCGGAGGAGTCGCACGGTGAAGGAGGACTGAGAAGAGAAAGGTGCGGCGGAAGATTGAATCAGCACGGTGAAGGAGAAGAAGAAATTAGGGATTTAGTTGAAAGTGGAATGGGCGAATGGCTGCTGCAGTGCTGCTATGTAGTTGAAATTAGGGTTGAAAGGTGAAATTACCAAAAAAACCAATTCTTTTAATTACATAAAAGTTAAAAACTAAGGGTGTATATGTAAAATAGGCGGGGAACGGGGCCCCGCGGGAACGGGGGGACCTATCCCATTCCCCGCCCCGAAATCTCTACGGGGAAAAATCCCCCCCATCCCCGACCCCGACGGGGAAAAATCCCCGAAATCGGGGACCCGAACGAGGCGTTCCCCGCGGAGATCCCCGAATGGCGTTCCCCATTGCCACCCCTAGTGGAGACAGTGTGATGATGATGGTGGCAGTGGTGTTAATTTGTCAGGATATAAAGGGAAAACTGCACTATACTAACCTGCTCATTTCTGACCTAGCTCCCGCCATAGGATAGAAATTATACTAGGCAGACACGATAAAATGGGCCAACAAGATAACATTATCATATTCAGTTGATTCACCAAACTCAGGATAGCAACAAAATAGAACAACTATCTTATTCTGTATTTCTTATCATGCTCATCAAACAAACCCAAAATATATATAAATACACTTCTATCCAACTTATTTTAAATTTGGGTTGAATTCATATCGATACTTTATAATGGATTAGTACCAGTGTTTTTTATTCAGCAATTGCATTATTATTTTCTTTATGACATTAAAATTAAAATATAGCCTTTCTGTTATATTTATACATTTCTATTTTTATTCTCTCCGTCTCACAAGGATGGTAAAAAATAACAAAATTTTTTGTTTCAAACAGAAGTTAAAGTAATTAATGAAAAACTTAAAAATTTGTAAACACTGAATTATAATATGTTGATCAATGTAAAATACATTAAATTAAATGTTTGATAATTGGTTAATATCTTATACAAACCATTAAATGAATATCTATCCTTAATTTTTTTTATTTTTCAAATTTGTTACCATTTTTCTGACTGCAAGAGAGTATTCAAATAATTGTTTTAGTTAGTACAAACCAAGGTTGAAATGGGTTAAGTACATTTAGCTCGACCCAACTCAACTATGAGAACCTACAATCGGTGGGTGAAACAACTAGGAAACGCTAGGAAAACACCTAGAAGGGGGGAGGGGGTTGAATAGGTGTTAGATAAACCTTGAAAGATTTTCGCAAGAAACAAATCAAAACAATTAAAACAAATGATTTTCTTGAAATTCTTTAGCATTAATCGATTAATGACATGAACTAATCGATTAATGCCTCTGTTAATGAATTAATCACTTTTCAATCAAATACGAAAATCAATCAATTAACACATATAACCAGAGATTCAGCGGAAACAATTAACACCTATATTCTTATTGATTACCTAGGTTATGAAAATGATTTTCCCCAAATCAATTTTCACAATTAAGATTCAATTCAATCAATTATGAAAAATCACTTTTTCTAGGTTTTCAACCAAGAACACAATTAATAACAAGAATTGTAAAGAGTAGAGAGTTTAGAGATACGACACAGTGATTTATCCTGGTTCACTTTCATCCACTTGAAAGCTACTCCAGTCCCCTCTTCAACCAAGAGAGATTCTTCACTATGAGGAATTAGAGTTTCTCAAATTACAAGTAAATGCCTCACAAGACTCCCTTCTTGCTAGCCTACAAGAGATACCACACCCTTGCCTTGTAACCCTATTGATATCTAATCTAACCTCTTCTCTTGCTTGCCGATACCCCACAACAAGACTTCCAATGCTTGCTTCACTACAAGACTTCCAAGTGCTTGTTAACACAACAAGGCTTCCAAGTGCTTGATGAAATGTCACACCAAGGCTTCCAATATAACTTTGCTTGATTCACAACCAAGACTTCCAATTGTTGTAGATAGCTTGCCTCTTGCAAAGATTACAACTCAAATGAAAACAAAATAACAATCCTATGAATCTCTTTCAAAAGCTATGAGAAGATCAACATGAGAGATTCAAGGTTCTTGATCAAAGAATGTAAAAGTTAAAGCTTTGATCTTGAGAAAGTGAGAGAGAATAGAGTGGCTTTTATTCTTTGTAAAATGAATATCAAAATGATGGAATTATTGTAATAATAATTCACAAAGGTTAGGAATAGGTTTATATAGAATACCCAAAAGTTAGGAATGGTTAGAAGTGCTTTTGAGAAGTGAAAAACTCATTTAAAAACAGTAACAGCTCGTGTTACTCGAGTAGCCAAGTTACTACTCGAGTAATCAGTGTAATAAGTGTTCACTACTCGAGTAATCTGAGTTACTACTCGAGTATTTACGCAAGGCTTCAAAATTCTACTCGAGTAATCAGAGCCTTAATCGAGTATTTGCGCAAGACTGCAAAATTCTACTCGAGTAAACAAGTGGCTAATCGAGTAGTCAGTTCAAAAAACACTTAAAAACTTGTTTTCTCAAAATCTAAACCTTTTCTTTCAAACCTTTAAGCCACCTATTGATTTTAGGCAAAGTGAATACTCAAAATATGATATAATCATGCAATCAAAAGAGATTCACTACCCTCTAAGAAACTCTACCCAAACTCATAAACTAAGAGACTTGTGAGGCAAAAGATAAAACAATAAAACACAAACTACCAAACTAAGTCTTCATGAGTTGGCTCTCTCTTTATCACTTGATGTTTGTTGTTGCTTGTTGAGCTTGAAACTTGATCAACACATTTAAGCTTGTTCAAAACCTTTTGGCATTTATCAAAACATTCTTCATGGATCTTACATCAACAAGGATAAATTCAATCCATAATAAGACTCGAGTTTGGTGCAAAATATAATATTGGCAAAAATATTAGATTGGTCTCTTAATTTATTTTTTAGTTGTGATTTCGTCCCTTAAATTTTTTTTCGTTTCAAATAAGTCCTGAAGTTGTTGAAGTGTAACAAATAAGTCTTTTCCGTTAATTTTTTTCATTAAGCGACATGTGTCACCATAAGAAAATTAAAAAAAATCATTAAATCATTTTTTTAATAAGTGGCACCATTTTGTTGAGTGACACGTGTCACTTAATAGAAAAAAACTAACGGAAAGGGCTTATTTGTTTCACTACAACAACTTCAGGACTTATTTGAAACGAAACAAAGTTAAGGGACGAAATCGCAACCAAAAAATAACTTACAGGACCAATCTAGTGGTTTTGGCTATAATATTAACTCAATTGAGTTATATTTTATTCAAGTTTGATTTATTTATTAAGTTCAATTTTTAACTCAAAATTAGCTCATGAACTACTCTATAACCCAAGTTCATTGACATAATTTCTAGTTGTTTTAGGGCCTATTTGATGCGTGAAATTAAGTATGAATTGGGGATTAGAATTGGAGTCGGGGGTTAGAATCGGAATTCTAGTGCTTAGTTGTGTACATGGAATTTGAAATCACAATTCCAAATCTAATTCCATAAAACTGCATAAAAATAGAGAAACTTAATTGATTACAATTTCATATTTTATAGAATTGAGTATCGTGAGTCTAAAAAAAATCTGCTAACTCTTCATTGATCCACCATACATATGGCAATTTGGGCTATCCGGTCGGGTTTAGGCTCGATCCATGATTGGGCTGAGCTAAAAAGACCCGAATGAAATTTGGGACAAAAATCATCGTCTAGCTAATCTCCATGGAAGATTCATAGTGCAAGCCTGGGAAAGAGTAACCCTACCTGCAAAATACGAAGAGTGCATTTTCCAGTTATTCAATTTCTTTTAAATTTATCAATAATATAAGAGTAGGAAGAAATTGCTTCCTTGTTATGAATGATTGGGATGCCCAAGTACTTGCTCAAATCCTGAGCAAACGGAATGTTGAGCACATTGCTAATTTCCATGGCCTGATTATTAAGCACTTTTTTTTTGGAGAAAAAGATCGAGGACTTGTGCGTAACACCATAACTATATGGCAATGCAAAATTTAGTGAACTAAGGAAATAACAGCAATATATCCCCTATAATCGGGTTAACTATATTTTAGAAAATATGCTCTGTAATGCAGAAATGCAAAATTAAAAACAACTATTAAGTTATGCACCAATGATAATATGTGCCAATTCGACCATTGGGTGCACCAACCCTGAGTGCTAAACTCATAATAATATATAAAGCGTAGTCCACAGTTAATTCATAATAAAAGTTCTTCCACAATCTAGAAAAACACAGTTTTGTCAAAACCAAAGAAGGGCTCTAGGCCAAGAGGTTATGCATTAATGCATATACATGAATGCATGTCTACATATATCATTCTCAGAATGCGTATGCATTAACTACAAAATAAAACAAAGAGGCGCCCAGAGCATGTGGTTGCTAGTCAAAGGTTAGTTGGAAATTAACTACTCATACCCCATTGTCGAGGGGTGCAGGACTCTCCTTGGATGGGGAAGTGAAAAAGCACTTCTGGTATCTAAAAAGATACAACAAAGGAGTGAGACATTTTCAAACAATTTAAGCAGTAGGATTGAAAACGTACAGTTTATAACAGGAAACTAACAATAATACATAAGCCAATCGATTACAATCACAAACAGATGCACATGATGCATGATTATGCCAAATGTCATAACACAATGAGCTCATGAGAATGCATGGTCGCTCTCGTGAAATCTAACCATTGGATCCTATTTATTCTGTATCCCCAACTAGATATCATTCTCTTACTTGTCCTTATTCTCTTTTGGATCCGATCACTGGATTTTCTCAATTCATTATTCATTCTCCAATCTAGACATTCTCATTTCACTCTCGAATACCTCACATCACCCTCCTTTCCTAGGAAAAGACTAGTCGGGAGTAAGTGTCTCGCAACCAATGCTTGCACAATACTTGGCTCTCTCTCTCTGTCCAAGTACAATTTGGGATGCTTCCTCAAGTTGGCTCTAGCCGAGACCACTTTCCGCGACCGCGAAGTGGCTAAGTGACCGACAGAGTTGTCATGGTTAATGCGGGACCGATCCCCGACACGAGTAGCTAATTCGGCCCTCCTGGCAAATCAAGGTCCCACCCATTAACAATTCTTGTGGTTGTTTCAATAACACAACCTAATCACTATAACACTTTCATTCCTCAGTCCAATGAACCTTCACGTCAATCAATTCCCATACATCTAATGTCCAACCTCAACACCATGTTATGCTACACCCTCAAGTCAACCTTTATATAAATCTCGTTCGGTACCAAGGCCATTGGAAAGGAAACACGTACACGAAACTATTTACATTTGTACGGCAATCGCTTTTGGGGGTGTTAGGGGCATGGGCTTTGCTGTTGCAGCGTTGCTGTCGTTGCTTTTATACAGACCCCACACTTAAGCGCCGCCCCCAACCCCCCCCCCCCCCCCCCCCCAAAAAAAAAAATAAAATTCTCTATCTATCTATCAACTATTAGAGATCATTTTAAGCACATCCAATAAGTTTTCATAACTTAAAACTAAAAATAAACAAACACATACACATACACATATATTATTTCCAAACGAAAATTCTAAGCGTTACATTGTGCAAATTCACTTTTTGCCCCGAATCCTTACAAAAGTGTTTAAGAATATTCGCAATCTCCATGGCCCGAGAAGAAGAGGCTTCAACAATAATGATAATATCATTTGCAAAAAAAAAAAAAAGTTGAGAAAATTATGGCCCCCAACCCATGGTCAAGGGTTTTCAATCATCATTAATAATATATAACATCTTGTATCGTATGAAATAACATATCCATACAAAGATATAATGAGATAAATGATTTCTCTGTCTGAGGCCTCTAGTAGGAAGGAACGCATCCGATAGAGTAACCTCCTTGCCAATTGACCACGCACATAAAGGCTGAAGAGATGCAATGCATAATTATCTCAATGAAATTTGACAGAAACCCGCAATCTCAAGGGTCTCCTAAGCGAAGTCTCATCTAAGCCTATCATAAGCCTTCTCTAAATCCAACTTAATAACCATGAACCCCTTTCTCCCTTTAAGATTTTGATTCTTTTATCCTGTTTGAACCATGTCATATAAGGGTTTGAATGACCACTTCGTACTAATATAATCAATGAATTTGCTGGTTTATGTTAAAAAAATATTCTCCCCAAAGTCATCAAATCTAATTAATTATCAAAATCATATGTATAATTCGTGATTGCATGATCTCAAATGAGAGACTCCATGAAAATCTAGAGCCTTGAGAGAATGATACTCTAATATTATTAATTTATTATGGTAATGTTTTTTTAAACTGATTTATTTTTTTCACTTATTAATTTATTATGCCAACTCTGAAAGTGATATGAATAATCATAAAAGATTGTAAAACAAACATCAATGAATATGATAATTGAAATTAAAAATTAGAATTAATTGCTTTTGACAACTTTAATTTATATGCTAATGAATTAATTTATCATTATTAGTAGTTTCAATAAACAAGATATATATCTTTATGATGAACAACACTTTCCCTAAATTATAAGATATTATCTTTATAACTGTACGGTGATTATTGTTATGATTGAGATTGATTGAGTTGAAAAAGTAATTGATTTTGTATGGTCAATATATAAGAATAAATTTGAATCGAATAAATTTCCATTTTTCAGTTATTGCTTCTCTAATTAAATTTGTAATTTAATTTTTTATATATTTAATTTAAATTCTAAACTACTCCTAATCTCCTTTATTGGTTAATAAGTAAATTAATCATTTAAATATAATGTTAATTAAATTTTAATAGCACACATATTTAATTATTTTTTAAAAGTTCATATATTTAATATTTGATCATGCTTTTTTTTATTTTTAATGAATTGGCAAAAAAAATTTATTTATATAGACCAACCAACAAAAATAATGTTAGCCTATGCTCGTGCTATGCATGGGCTAATATGCTAGTTATATTATAATTTGCTTATAAAAAAAATACGATAATAAAGGGTAATAATAAATACATTCAAATTTATCAATTTTTGTATCATTATTATCCTCATTTCCAAAGGGACGTTACAGTTAGCCAATATAGATAAAAGTTATTGAAAAATGTGATTTTTTATGTTTTTGAGAAAGTGGTAAATGTGGATTTGTGATTTTTTTTTTCATTTGTAGTCTTAACAAATGCGTCCCCCGGATGACACTTGTTAGCAAAACCTTAAATTAAATTATATGTAAACACTATTTTTGTCGTACGGAGTAAAGCTAACAAAAAGAAAAGTGAGGAAAGAAATAGATAAGATTAACCTTTTAATATTTAGTCGCAGCTTGCTAGCAATTTAGTTAGTTAATCATCTCCAGCTAATTCATTTTCTTTCGGCTTAATCTACACGTTCAAATTATGTGGCCAAATTGTCAACGCTTACTCGTAATAAAAAAAAAAAAAAATAACTCCCACTTTAGCCCCCCATTTTCTCAGTGTTCATATCAATCCCTTTATTAACTCCATTTATCACAGCACACATACACCTAACTCTTTCATTTCCCCTACGTCATTCTGTTCTGTACCACCTCTCCATTAAATTTCCCAAGTGAAGATAAATAGAGAGATCAGACTAACTCATCACAGAGAAAGAAAGAAAAAAAAAGAGAGAGATCATACACAGTTACACACCATGAAGCTTGTTTGGTCTCCAGAAACAGCCTCAAAAGCTTATCTAGACACTGTTAAATCAGTAAGAATCTTGAATCTCAACAACCATACATCAAATATCAATCACATCATTTTCTTTCTTTAGGTTCTTCTTTCTTTCCTTCACCTTATTTTCTCCATTTCCCTACTTTTTTTTTTTCCTCTTGAGGAGTACTTTGTGTAAAATCAAATTATTTCATGATCAAGTTTTGAAGATGGACATACAATCTATATTTAATTATTTATTTTAATCTTTTCCTTTAATTCAAAATTATGGGTTTTTTTTTTTTTTTTTAAAGTGCCTTATTTTAATGATCAAGATTAAAGAAGTGGACTGTATATGGGTTATGGATACCCCTTTGCACCAAAATAAGTTGAATTTTATGATATAATGTCATACATAAATAAATTGATGGTTAGGTAAAGAAATATATTGTTAAGGGGTGCATTATTTAATAATGATAAATTTTTGGCCTTTTTTTTAAATTTTTTTTTTGCAGTGTGAGAAAATCAAGGAATCAGAGGTAGCCGAGTTCCTCTCAGCCCTGGCGGCGGGCTGGAACGCCAAGTTCATCGTGGAATCATGGTCCAACGGCGGTCCGATCATCACAAGCTTCGGCCTCGCGGTTGCGGCTCGCAACACGGGTGCAAGGCACGTGTGCATAGTCCCTGACGACCTCTCAATCTTGCAGTACACAAAGTCCATGGCGGAGATGGGGGTTTCGCCGCCGCCCGAGGTGGTGGCCGGGGAAGCAGAGAAGGTGATATCAAAGCTTGTAGGGCTTGATTTCCTTGTGGTGGATTGCAATCAAAGAGAGTTTGCTAG
The DNA here is from genome assembly GCA_037953625.1 of Crotalaria pallida. Classification (NCBI taxonomy): domain Eukaryota; kingdom Viridiplantae; phylum Streptophyta; class Magnoliopsida; order Fabales; family Fabaceae; genus Crotalaria; species Crotalaria pallida. Next base: position 92,469,634 of record CM075653.1, read on the forward strand.
GGTTCTGAGGGTAGCCAAGGTTGGGAACCGAGGGGCAGTTTTGGCATGCAAGAATGCATGGCAAAGAAACTTTTCAGGGTTCAAATGGAACGTAGCGTTAGAGAGAGGCACACGTGTTGTTAGATCAGTTTTCTTGCCTGTTGGTAAGGGCTTAGATATTGCTTACATTGGAAGCAAAAATTGTAGTGTTGCTGCTGTCACTACTTCAAAGGGTCCTAGCCGTTGGATCAAGCACATAGATGAAAAATCTGGGGAAGAGCACCTTTTTCGAAAGTGATTCGTTGTTATTAGGTGGGGGGTGCTTAATTTTCTTCTTATCCTTAAGACTTCAAAGTTTGATCGGCTCCACCGATTAAATTTATTATGGTTTTAAATTGCAGTTATGATTCAGACGAAATTTTGCGTGGGGCGGTTATGCTGATATGATTGCGGTTACAGTTAAGAATCAAAACTATTAAGATAAGGCTTAGTTATGTACAGTGGTTTATATGGTATAGTTTTGGATGGGTTAGAGATAAGTTTCTTAGTGGTTTGAGGTTGAGGACATTGAGAAAACCAAGCTGCCAACTTGCTTTAAAAATGCAATATGAAGTTTTCAGCTCAATATAATAGTACCATGCATGGAGAGATGTGGAGAGGTATAAATATGGTGGGTATAATATATTATTATAAGAGGATGTAAACTACTACAAGTTTTTGGAGAATTTTGCACTTTTGCTTTAAATGTTACAATAACTTTAATGTTCAGCTTTGTCTTTTAATCTTTGTAATTATGTAGAAGCTTGACTTTAATTTGGTTCAAGGAAGAGTATGTTTTTACTTAATTGTTTGTAATGACAATATTAATCTATTAGCCATATGGGCCGATTGCTCGCTATGGGTTGATGAGGGAAGATCCAAAGGGTCACACTCAGGCTTTATCTTTTATATTCAGTACACAGATTTGAGCTATTCTCTGACAAAGCTCATGGATTGATTATAAAATGAAGGGAATTTCAACAATTTGCTATACTATAACACCTTCTATTTCAACTACTTATAAAATAGTTGAAGAAGAACCAGTTGACTTAGACAAAATAGAAAATTTTCTAGTGCTATGTTTTCTTTTTTAGACTGGATTTTGAACCTTCCTAAATGTTTTGAACTAGTTCATCGAAGGTTGAGATATTGCCTGAGGTAGGCTGGGTTTTTATTTTTGTTGTTTAACAATGGTGGCATGAGTATAACCTCCATAGGGAATTCTGACATAAAAAATGTTATCTCATTAAACAATGATCTTACTTGAGGGCTTTACCCAATATATATACCATGTTATACACAATTAGCATATGTATGTAGTTGATTAATATGATGTAGTTAATAGTCATCAAGGTTAACTTGATTAAAAGCCTTTATGAGTTAGGAAAGAAAGACAATATTAAAGAGGATAATTACTTAGTATGATTTATTGTTTTTAGCTTTGAGATAGAGTACAATAACGATACACTCAACTCATGTAGAACTTGATCCAGTCAAAATATGGAATGAGCACGACCTAGGTTGTTGAATCGGTCCTAAACAATGTATGATTTGATATTGTCATGTAGGAGAGTATTTTTCATCCAAAATTATTTAAAAAACGCAAATCGATTCAAAAAAGTCGGAAAGCGATCAAACTGATTTATATTGGAAAATTTTAGAATGATTTCGTAAAGAATCGATCAATCAATTCATTTTGATTGGAATTCTTGATTCATTTTTCAAAACAATGTCAAACCTATGTAAACTAAATATTGTTATATTCTAACATTCCTTATTACTTATCTTTGACCTTTTATTTCTCGCGGAAGCTTTTATACATATAGGCTAAAAAACTTGTTTTGATTTTTCAATTTATTTCTAAGTTGCAATTGAGACCGTCCATATCTTTAACATGAAAGATTCGGGGGGTTTTATCCTATTTAGAATATTTAGAATTTAAGGAGTTCTAGTTCTAGGTTCTTAAAGTACTTATATTGGTGTACACATGATTTTTCTAGATGTGGAAAGGACTGGGTTATTGAGATTAAATAACGTAACTCTTCAGGATACTTGCAACACCCCTTAAGCAAACTGCCACCATATGATCACCAGAGAAGGGGAGACTAATAACAATAACACAATGTGCATGTGCAGATTCTAAATAAACTCTGAACAACAGCAGCATCAAAATTGTAAGTTGATCTTGCAAATCTTGGAAGAATCGAATAAAAGGATTGAGTTAAAACTCTTGGAAGGAATTTCGTTAGACTTATTTCCCTGATCATAAAAGATTCAATATACATGTCTTACACCACATAATGACTTAATTAAATGTTATACTAAATTTTATTTTTTTTCCTTACATTCGTGGCTTCTTTGGCCTGAGCAAAAAGTTAACAGGCCAAATAGGTGCACTGCCAGACCCTCTTACATTCTAATGTTTACATATCAACTAAAACACAAGTCAATACAAAGGTAAACTAAATAGCAAATATTTGCTCCTGTTCTATTTTACATTTATAACATAAATGAGGGGAAACCATAAAAATTATGCATACTTCAACCCTTCCATTAATCCATTCTTCAAAACCTATAAATTTAACTTTTTAAGGCCTTAAACATCAATCTCCACTTTCCTATTAGCAGAGGTGACCCTAAATATATGTTCCTCTCCAGTGCAGCTATCTACTTGAACAATCCAACGACCCCTTCTTCTTCGATCAATCTTCTCATTAGTACTACTCTTCATATTTGGATCAATTTTGCTCACAAGCAACCCTTCTCCGATCGGTAGAAACGACGCCTTAAGTTGTCTCCATCTCGAGGCTCTATGCTTAACATTGTATCCAACCACAAGTGACCTCTCATCTTTCTTAGCCCCTTTGAATGCAGCTAGAAAAACCTCCCTTGCATTAGTGATGTCACAATCTACAAGCACAAAATCAGCTCCTTTGTAATCACCTACCAAAAGACCTTTTGCATCTCCAACAACAAACTCCACACAATCTCCATTAATTCCTAGAGCTTTTCTTGATTCTTGTGATTCATTTTGGTCAAATGAGATGCACACCACACGGCCACCGGTTTGGTGAGCGGCTGCAGCCAGTGCTAGCGCTGTGGAACCGGCCATGCCCGCGCTGGCCACCACCATGAGTTTCGCATTGTTGCCTGCTGCCAAAGCAGATATGAACTCAGCTACATCGGGTTCTTTACCCCTTTTGGCCTAAAAAATAAAAGACAGATTAGACAAAATAGAAAGGTACTGCGAGTTTGATAGACATATCATAACAAAGAAAAATAAACAGAACATTTCTGTGTGAATCGATCAAAAATTAGAACATTTTGGTTCTAAGGAAAGAGAACAGAATAGAGCATTGTGATCTGTTCTATTCCATCCTCTTCTACGCGCACGAAACGCTAGCAAAGAGTTACATAATAAGAAAATCAAACCCAACTTAATTGGATAAGAGATTTTGAAAGAGAAAAACAGATTCAAAGTATAAATTTGAAAGTTCGCTGTTTTTGTTTATTACCATTTTGAGTGACTGGAGATAAGCTCTCTTTGCATTTTCAGCTGACCAACCAGACATGGTATTGAAGGTTTTTTTTTTGCCAGATATCTTTGGGTTTAATCTGAAGCTATTTGTGATGCGAAAACTGTTGCTTCAAGCTGTTGAGCTATCAAGCATTATATATATAAATGTGGTGAGGAAACCATAGCTTATTTTTTGGCTCCGTGCCATTTAATTTTCTATGGACATTACTTTTGGAAGTAACTGGGGGAGGCTGCAATTGTAGATTCTCTGAATTCTGCCGTCCAAACGGGCACACATTATGTTGAAAGTCTCGCTAGGAAATACTATATAATTATAAATTCTGCATAATCGATTTTCTCCTGAACAAAAAGCACGCATGCACACGTTATGGAAGGTAGTTTTATTTTCCTCTGCTAGACTCTATATGGTGGAAGTGGAATCTAAGATCTGATCCAAATTTTTCCTACTAGATTTTTGCAACTTGTGCATTATATTAATTAAGTGATCCAAGCTAAGCTTAACTCTTTCACGAGGATCTAAAGCAGCAACTTTGAAGGCAATAATACAGTAACACGGCACAAGTTTTGTTGGACCAACACTTGTTTATAGAGAATAATAGAGCCCCCCTTACATTTGTATAATTGCAGATTTGCAGTCAAAAACCAATCAAGTATACCTAATCTCACTAATTAAAAACTAGTTACATTTGATATGAGAGAAACTAAAAATTCACATTATCACTGTTTAAGTTTAACCAAATATAGAAAATGAAAAGATATCTCAGACATTAGGAAAATTTTGCAACTTATACAAAATATACAAATATACAGCTCTTATGGTTTTTAAGTAAATTAAATTGGAAAATGCTAACAACTACCTTTGGGATATTGTTTAAGGAAATAATAGAGGTGATTTTATCTAAAGAAATAACGAATTTAAACTTTGAGAACTAGTGGATATTTTGGTTTTGGCTTATTTATGTCTTTAGTCCTTAAAGTTGGAGTGTTTTGGTTTTGGTCCATGGAAGTTTTTTCATCCTTAATTGTTTTGAAAATTTGGTTTTAGTCCTTATTGTTAGGAAAAATCCGTTAACTATTGACGTGGCTAACGGAACGTCACATCAACATACACGTGCGCAAGTATGGAATGTCGTCGGTAGGATGACGTGGATGATCCAGACCCGCAGGAGCAAAAGGACCAAAGCCCAATCCACAAACAAATTTTGGTTGGATCTTTGTCCTTTTGCTCCTACGAGTCCGAATCATTCACGTCATTCTATCGGGACATGCAACATTTGCACATGTAAATGTTGACGTGGTATTATGTTAACCACGTAAGCAATTAACGAATTTTTCCTAATGGCAGGGACTAAAACCAAATTTTCAAAATAATTAAGGATGAGTCAAGGTCAAAAAAACTTCCAGGGACCAAAATCAAAACACTCCCAACTTTGAGGGACTAAAACCATAAACACGCCTTTGGTTTTCAATGCAAATTTCCTGTAGAGTATTCTTTAACCAATGCCTTAGAATTCAAATAGCAAAACCCAATTAAATTAAGGACATCTTCTGACATTAGTAAAAATTTGCAAATGAATACGAGCAACTAACATCAATAGAATATCAGAGATCATACTCCCTAGGTTTCTTGAGTTCAGAAGTGGTTAACATGAGTGGAGTTTAGAATAAAACTTTTAACTTCGAAGAAAAAAATCACAAACCTCTCCCATGAAGTTTGACTTAATTTTACTCACCCACCAATTATGCTATCATTATATTTATCTTCCATGAAGGATGTTGCTGATGATTAAAATTGCACAGACTTCTCCTAAATTGCTGGTGTTGATTATTATACTGCAAAGTGATGGTGGCAATATTACAAATTTACAATGCATGTTTTTTTCTTGTTTACGTTTTTTTTATAAGCAAAGATTTGATGAGAAAGAGGAATAAGAAATTGTACGCTGATCGGATTCAAAGCTAATTGCCACAGTTTATTTCTTGTATATCTGCCAACTGAACTACCTTTTAGAAACTTTTCTTGTCTACATGATATTTTTTAATAATTTTAACATAAAATATCACCCACCATCCACATCCTTTTGCAACATATCTCTCTTAATTTCTTTGTTCAGTTGTTTTGGTTTTTAAACCCTGTAGCCTATTCAGATGCAAAGGAAGTACACTTCCATGAAGTAGAAGAACGAGCGTGAGTGAAAAAGATAGGAATTTCTTTTATGCTACCGTTTTTAAATTGATATTCATGCGCCCTTTCTAAATTTTTTTCATAAAAATTATATTTTAATTTTGTTTTTAAGCTCAAATTTCATCCATTTTTTTACTATTAGAATTAGTTCAACACCACTCACCCTACTATATTATGTTCTTCCTCATATCCAACTTCACCTATGATAATCATTCACCATACCAGTGCAATAAAATTCTTAACTTCAATAATCTTCCAAAAAATTAAAATTATGACTATAGTCATCATCTAATACTGACTTTAAGAATAACGTTACAATTTATCGTTATTTCAATTTTTAATCTCAATAATCAAGATTTTCAATTACTAAATCAATGAATCAAAGTCGTTCCTAACATTTTCAGGGCCCTAGGCAAAATTAAAAACAGGGGCCCTATCTTATAAAAAAAATAATTTTGTAAAATTAATTACGAGTACGTAAATTTTTTGTAATATGCACTACAAGACAATAATATATACATTAATGATTTTCTTTTATAATTAAGAAATTTAATTAATCACAGCAAGCTTAAGTAGATGTCATAGTAGATATTATTCTCCTAACATTTGATTTAAGCAAGATTAAAAAAAATAGTACAACTTCATACAATGTAAATTCCCATTTTTTAAACTATGTTAAACCACCCTTACATAATTATCGCTAACCCTCAATCATCTATTTACTCCCCCCAGTTTCTATTATAAATGGATTCAAGGTCAAAGCTGGCATTGGAGACAACTTCTAAAGATTAGAGATAAATTAAGTACAGGTTTCAGCAATAATCAATGGATTGATTGCTCAGATGGTGCTTACACTATCCAATCTGGGTATCGATTTCTTTGTGGAAATCGAACCGGGTTCCCCCTCTATAGATTCATTTGGAACAGTATCAGTGTTCCTAGGCATCGTTTTATCAATTGACTAGCTATGAAGGAGAAGATTCTAACAAGAGATAAGCTTCGGTGGAGTTACATACCGAATTTCTGCAGCTTATGTGTTGCAGCTGAAGAATCTGCACAGCATCTCTTCTTTGCTTGTGCTTGGAGTGGCGATTTGTTGAGATTGTGCATGAGCTGGGTTGGAATTGATAGATTTCCTCGGAGCTTTATGCGATGGCGTCGCTGGATCATCCATGCCTTCAGAAGCAAATGGTTTTGTCGTTTGGTATGGGCAGTTGTGGAGGCAGCTGTCTACTACACGTGGCAGGAAAGAAACAAAATGTCTTTTAGCAATTGTTCAAGTTCTCCATCCCATAAATTTAGTTTAATTAAAAAGGAAGTTGCTTATAGGGTGTCTGTTTGTGTTAAAAATTTCAGAATGTGGCCTAATAGGTCCCTAGTTGATAGAATATGTAATGAACTTTAACACAGGGTGATTGAAGGAACCCTTCCTAGAAGGTGGCTTTCAATCATTTTTGTTGTTTTTATCATATGCTATTTTCTGAACCCTTCCTAGAAGGTGGCAGGTCATGGTGTATGATTGATGTTTGATTTTTTTCCTGCATGTGGTAATAGAATTTTTTCTTCTATCAAAAAAAAAATAAAAAATAACAAACTTCACTTCACACTTATTAAAGAAGTTAGTTGAGTGCATTTAATTTTCTCAAATTCATAAAAAGAAATAGTTATTTTAGGAAAGTTGCGTTGGGAAAAAAATAAAAATTAAATGAGACAATAACTTTATAGGAATATTTTTAAAATAGTTGTATTGAAAATATAAAATTAACTAATTTTTTCTTATATATGAGATCATAATAAGTATGTTCTTTTTTTCTTATATAGAGATCGGAGGAAGTACATATCATATACTCTCCACATCGTTATTTCTTTTTTTTTTACTTAATTTTTTTTATTCAAGTATGGGTAAAAAAAATTTTGGGGCGCCCCCTCTGGGCTCTAGCCATAGCCTAGGGGCAAGCCTGTCATTAATACTAGGTAAAGGAAGCATTGAAACACAGCTAAATGGACGGAGAAGGGTAGTCCTTGGTGATGAGAAGAGAAGGGACGGGGAAATTAATTATCCTCAAATTACATTAATTATCAGTTAAAAGGACTCATTTTACTAAAAGTTATGAGTAAAATGACTTATTTTGAGTAAAATTTTACTACATTAATTATCAACTTAAAAGGAGTCCTTTCACATATGAGAAGAGAAGGGACGGAGAAGAGAAGAAGAAGGGATGAAAGACAGGGAAGATAAGAATAAAGGACGTAGAAGAGAAGGGACATATATAGTGATTAAAGAAGGAGTTTATGTAGTTGAGGGAATTTTATGTGGTTGTGAGTGAGTAAGGTCCAACGTCAGTGTTAACGTTTGATGTGGTGCCAAAAAGGTTCCATTGGTTTGAGACGTTGATCTCAACCAAATACGAGATGGATGGTTCAGATCAATTACCTGAAAACTGTTGTACGGGTAAAAATACATTATACGTATTTATGAAAAAAAAATTCTAAATTCGAAATGGGCCTTTGCAGGTTCTTGGGCCAGGAAAAAAATGGTTGTGGTAAACCTTTTATTTATTTTTTGTTATTGATATAAACGGATATAATTTGAACTTTACATAATTAAATTAGAATATGCATAATAATATATAATCTATGTGTAATTATTTAGTTAATTATTCGAAGACACTTTAGAAAGGTTTAAAATTAATATTTTAATTTAAATTCATTTTTAAATTTTCAGTAGTATTTAATTTTTTTTATTATTAAAGGCCCCCTATAAAGTGAACACCTTTTTTCTTGTAGAAACTAATAATTTTAGTTATAGTATTAAAAAAATAAATGAAATATTTTCATTCATAATGGTGTCAATTAAAATAAAAGTGTTGTATCTAATTTAAAGGATGAATAACCTAATGAGCTGAAGAAAAAAAAGAGCAAGCATCATTTCTATAAAAATTTGAGATATTTGAAGAAGTAGTGGTTATATATTCAACTGAAGTCCTCACTCATCAGACTATATTGAAATCTTAGTTGCTGTATTAAACTAAAATGAGTTCCATTAATCATTGATTTTAAGAAACTAAAAAGTGCAGTTAGAACTTCACATGATTATTCCAGTACGTTACATTAAGAACTAGAAACTTAGTTCAATAAAACAACAGTGGTATACAACTCTCATTCCTAATATTGAGTAAAAGTGTTCAAATTGTAATTTTGTGGAATTCCATCATGATTTGGCCTGCATCATTGACCCCAACAACATTAATTTTACATTCCTCCTCATCAGTGATTTCATTAGCAATAGCAAACTCCTATCAACCGTTTGTTATAAAACAAGTTGATTGTAATTGGTGAGTGGACAGCAACTCTACAGTTGTCGTTGTGAATTAAAAGCGCTTCAAGTTCAGCCCTTGTCGTGAGGTAGTCTTCAACATAAGAGCGTGGGAAAGGTTGGATTAGAAGAAAGCAGATGTGTTAGGAATTGAAGAACACTAAATAAAATGTGCAAAGTACTTTGTATTTGATGGTTTTTAGATTGATAATTTACCAACGAGTCTGCTTCGATCATGTAATTTTTAATTGTAACCCCGAATGTTCGTTCCTCGTCATCCTCTGCCAATCGTCATTGTTGAAAGTTTTTATGAAATAGTTATGTAAAGCAGAAATAAAGGTTGAAAAGAATTAAAAATAAATAAAAGGGTTGGGGAGGCTTATGATACCTTTTTCTGCTGCTTGAAACTCCACTTCAGCACAGCATTGGAATTGGTATGCATTGACATCGAAGATCGAACTGTCAGTGTTTAATTGAAAGAACAATGATGTAGTAGGAACCAAAGAGAGATCACTTAAAAATTTCTTCCAACCCCTATCAAGTCATATGTCCCCCTCATAGCAATTCAAATCTGTGAGCCACTTCCTTCCATTTGGAATCCGAAGCACAATTGGATTTGTTATCGAGTCGCCAAAGTAATGTACAAATTTCGGCGACAACTTATGTATCATAATGAAAATTGTATGACAAAAATTGTATAAATGTAACAATAAAATGTATTGGTTAAGTTCGGATAGTACTTAAGGTACATGTAGAGAAATGTAATTGATCCTGAATGGTAACACTATAAATAAAAATAAGTCTGAAAAAACGAAAATGTAATATTTTTCCTGATGACATTGTTTGTTTCCGATTAGCTGAAGGTTTTATATGAATTAGTATTAAAAATACTCATTATATATATGCAGTAGGTATCTTTGAATAAAGAGTTGTTTGTACAACATTCCCATTGCAATTGAACAACATGGTGCAGATTGGCCTTGAGGAATTGACAACCAAAACCATGTATATTTGGAAGAAATTTGTAAGTACTATGAACCATGAAAACGTTAAATGTTTCTTGAAAATTGGGTGAGATAGTACACAGTGAATGATATATAGAAGTAAGGTTTTTCTTTGAGTTTTATTGTAGTTATCAAATATCATTAACCTATAGAGTATGATATAGCAGAGCTAACTAATCTAAGTTTATAAAATATGACATGAGAATTGGTGAAACTAAAGTGAATTTTGACGAAGAAACCAAATCAGAGAACATAACGACATATGACAACAACAAATTAGTTTAGGGTTTAGAAGAGGAAGTGAGTTGAGAAATTAAATTAATGTTCTTCTCCATATTGGGCTTTTGCAAATTAGATTTGATAAATGATAGGTTGCATGGTAAAAGAATAATAACGGACAAGTTTTGAAACATCAATTTCTACGTCGATGGTCTAAGAAATTAAGGGAATGTAGTCCTAAATCCAGCGAAGAACTTAACTCTCATGTATGTTGCAGCCCACATCTCCTTTATCTCAAACATATCACGTGCCCACTTCTTTCTGGATTCACCATCGACATGAGCCAAACACAAAGCCCACATACGACGGAAACGACCAATCTCATAATCGGTGAGCATGCATTTTCTAAACAAATGGGTGAATTGTGTGTTGCAAACCCTCTTCTCAGCATTCCGAATCAAATGCCAAGCGCAAAGCCTATGGTGGGCTTCTGGAAAAACCTTTTGAATTGCATTTCTCATTGCATAGTCCCCATCAGTTATCACTGATTTTGGTGCCTTGACGTTCATTGCTTCAAGGAAAGTCTCAAGCACCCAAGTGTAAGTGTCCTCTGATTCATCACTTATGACAGCACAGGAAAATACAACAGTGTTGTTGTGATGATTTACCCCGTAAAAAACAACAAGAGGACAGTTGTACTTGTTCTTGCCATACGTGGCATCAAATGCCAGAACATCACCAAATACTTGGTAATCATAACGGCAAATCCCATTGCACCAAAACGGCTTATCTATCCTCCCACTAGAACAGACAGTATGCCTCCAAAACATCCCAGGTTCAACAGCTTCCATCTCTGTTAGGTATTTTATGGCATTGCTGGAATTTCCATCTTTGGTATACCTTTGTTTTTGAATCTGGTTATACATGTTCCGCTTCCTAAATCCCACCTTCTCGTACCCTCCTGCTTGGCTAGCAAATGCCGAATAGATGTGTGGAGTGCTAATACCAACATTCCTCATACAGTTCATTTGTGAAATGTCTGCATCGGACATACACTTATGATAATACACTTGGAAAAACAAGCTACCAAACAAAAATTACTTAGGGTATAACATGACATAAATAAAAGGAAAATAAATCTAACTAAGCTTGCCATGTACCAGGTAACTCAGATCTTGGAATGGGTTAACATGACATACATAAAAAGAAAATAAATCTAACTAAGCTTGCCATGTACCAGGTAACTCAGAGCTTGAAACTCAGATCTTGAAATGGGTTAACATGACATACATAAAAAGAAAATAAATCTAACTATGCATGCCATGTACCAGGTAACTCAGATCTTGATACTCAGATCTTGAAATGGGTTAACATGACATAGATAAAAACAAAATCAATCTAACCAAGCTTTCCATGTACCAGGTAACTCAGATCTTGAAACTCAGATCTTGAAATGGGTTAACATGACAAAGATAAAACCAAAATCACTCTAACCAAGCTTGCCATGTACGAGGTAACTCAGATCTTGAAATGGGATAACATGAAATACATAAACACAAAATCAATCTACTAACCTGAGCGGTGTCGATCACGTGTTGGAACTGAACTCGATCCAGGTAACGAAATCGCCGCCTGTGACAAAGAGAGCTCGATGCAAGAAATCTGAGAATATGGGTTTGGTTTTGTAAGTGGCTTTGACTTCGATGAAAGTATGTAGTTATGCTGGTCTACTGGATTTGTTCATTGAAAGAGAAAGAGTTGTAGAAAATGATAGAGAAATTAATTGAATGAGAATGAATAATTGTATTTGTTATTAAAATCAAGTAAGGGCTTTTAAGAGAATAAAACATTACCGGTAATTCATTGCAAGAATACCCAAATATTACCTACAGGAGCAGGTAATAATACGTCCCCACCGGTGGTGTTGTATGTATATGGCACCAAATTAAAATCGTTCAACGTGAGTGTGTGAGTGTGTATTGAGTGTAAGAGTTGTGCATAGTGTGAGTGTGTGATGCACATAGTATACTATATGATGCACATAGTATAAAATTATTATTGTTGCAGTGCAGCAACGGTAATTATACCTTTTTTCTATATAAATATGCAATCCTCAAATAAAATTCACACAATTTCATCCAACTAGTTCTTATTTCTTCTCAATTCACACAACAATTTTTTTTGTTGTTTTATTTACATCTTACATTGTTCTTGCCTTCGTCTCATTCACTTTTAATTTTTTTCCATCTCTTTGTTTTAAAATTTTAATGGATCCTACTCAAAATGAATTAGATGCTCTTAAGAGATTGTTAGGTAGTATTTCTAATTCTAATGCATCAAATTTTCAAAATCTTCATCCTACACCAAACACTCAAAGCTCTCATGCACTTTTTTACCCCAAACCCTCAAAGTTCTCTCCACACAATTCATATAATCCAATTTACCCAAATACTCTAATGAACTCATCCACTGCAAATAATCAATTCTTCCCATTCCAATATCCAATGTTTCATCCACCACCACCAACCAACCCTATCATAAGCAATAGTTATATGCAATCCTGCGACAAAGATCCCGCAACACCTATATGGTCGATTAATGAGTCTTAAGATCCACCATTCTATACTCAAGATGGTTTGGAAGCTATTGATCTCGATGAAGAAGAAGGCTCCACATCAAAAGCAAAGAAGAGTCGTGAAAGATTTGCAGTAGACGAAGACAAACTCCTAGTCGAATCATTTTTCAATATTTCTAAAGATCCTATTGTTTGGGTTGACCAATACCTTGGAATTTTTGGGCAAGGATACCAAGTCAATACAACAAGTTTCTCAACAAGAATACGAAGCCTAAAACTCTTAATCAAATAAAAGCTTGATATCACAGACTTCAAGGAATAACTTCCAAGTTTCTTGGGTGTTCAAACACGCCGCAGACTCCAAGACAAGTGGGAGCAATAATGAAGATATAATGGAGAGAGCTATGACAATTTATCATCAAGATCAATGAGAGAAGTTCAACGCGGAGCATGTTTGGTGATTAGTAAAAGATAAACCAAGCAAAATGGTTTAATACAATTGAAATTGGCGGCTCATCAAAAAGAACGAAGAACTCTGCATCTGGGACATACACTACATCATCTAATCCACCAACATCAAGCAGTGATGACAATCCCCAAACCCCCTTTATGGAACATCCAGTTGGACAGAAAGCAGCAAAAAGGAAGGAAAATCAACAAAAGGTGCAACGTCTTCTGCCAAAGTGGATGCATTCAACGAATTCAAATGTGAATATATGGAATTAGAGAAGAAAAAGATGGCTTTGGAGGAAGAAAAGTTGAGGATCAGCAAGTTCGAGACACTTTGCAAAGATACATCAGGGATGACAGAGTTAAAAAAACGAGCTCATGAAAGGGTTTGCAACTTCATCAGAGAAAAACATGGACTTTGATATGAACTTTAATTTGTTTTAGTTTAAGTGTATTCCATTATGTATTTTTAGGTAGTTTTATTTTTAAAAATCAAGACGTTATGTACTTTGGTAGTTATTATAAGCATGTGTTGTATTTTTACCTAAGATTTAATGAAGTCGTTATTTTTATTAATCAAGAAGTTATTTTATTTTCATAATTATTTTATTTTTATAACTAAAAAAAGTAGTCGTTATAAAAACAATAAGTAGTCGTTATATAAAAATAGCCGTTGCAAAAAATTAGTCGTTATAAAAAACTAGTTGTTGCAAAATTAATCGTTATAAAAAACTAGTTGTCGCAAAATTAATCGTTATAAAAAAACTAACAGTTGCAAAACTAGCCGTTAGTAGCATCCAAGTTGCCTTTAAGTATTAGTAACATTCTGAATGTATTCACAACACTCTTCTTTGCAATCTTATTTTTCACATCACTCTTCTATACAATATTTTCATTCATCTTTTAATACCCCAAATGGACCCCACCAATCCTTCCAATTTGGAGAACAACATTGTCTGGAGAGCTATAAACATTTTGTTTGATGGTAGTGACGAAGAAGATAACATTCCCACCAACTGCAGACGTAAAAGACCAAACGTACAGAGAAATCGTGAAGAAGGGCATGCTCGATTTTTTAATGATTATTTCTCTGATAATCCAGTATACGCAAATGATCATTTTTGTCGCAAGTTCCGAATGCATAAGCATGTGTTCATGAGAATTGTAGATGCCTTTAGTGCGCATGACGAGTATTTCACACATAAATCCGATGCAACCGATATGCTTTGGCCTTTCACCCTTACAAAAATGTACTAGTGCTATTAGAATGTTAACATATGGAGTAAGTGCTGACAGTCTCAACGAGTATGTGAGAATGGCCGAGACCACATCATTGAAATGCCTCGATAGGTTTATAAAGGTCATGATCAATGTATTTGGGGTACGTACTTAAGGAAGCCCAACAATGATGACATTCAGCAATTACTGCAAATCGGTAGCAATCGTGGCTTTCCAGGCATGTTACGCAGCATGGATTGAATGCATAGGGAATGAAAAAATTGCCCAATAGCATGGAAAGGACAATTTAGTCGAGGCGATTATGGAAACCCAACAGTGATTCTCGAAGCAGTTGTGTCAGCCGATTTATGAATATGACAATTTTTTTTGGTCGCAGGATCTAACAATGACATAAATGTGTTGAGCCGATCCAATGTTATTAATGATGTTCTTATTGGTCAAGCACCTCAGGTAAATTTCATGATCAATCAAACTCCTTACAATATGCATGGGGATCTTGTAGATGCCATTTATCACCATGGGTTGTATTATTTGTCAAAAGCATCTCTATTCCACAAGGAGTTAAGAGATAATTCTTTATTAGAAGGAAAAAAAAGGAAAGCTTCATAAATGATATTGAACGGGCATTTGGAGTGTTGCAACAACGATTTGCAATCATACGTTGTTCAACTCGATAGTGGAATTTGGATAAATTATCTAATATAATATATCCATGTATTATATTGCATAACATGATTAATGAAGATGAACGAGATACATATGGTGGTGGTAATTGTGGTGAGTATGCTGGTGTTGTGGGCAATCCAAAAGTACCTGATGACAGTTATCATGATTTTCAAGAGTACCTTCGTTTGAGATCTAATCTTCATGATGTGTTTGTTCCTCAACAACTTCAAGCCAATTTGATTGAACATGATTGGAATCGTGACGATGGCGTCGATGATCAAAGTTGAGCAATGTAGAGTGTGACTTATTTTATGTATTTCTTTGTTTTTTGTAATCTTTAATGTATTTTTATCTTATGTTTAATGTTTTTTTATTCCTTATTTTCTGGAATTTGTAATGCAAATTTTTTCTTATTTTTAATGCATTTTGAACTTTTAGTGTATTTCAATTTATTACGATATTTATTTAGGCTGGTAATAAAAAATAATTATGTTCCAAGTCCCTGAAGTTTGGGGTACTTTTTTCAGATACCCTTATTCATTTTTTTTAATGTCTGACTCCCCGAAGTTAAATATGGGTTTGTCATATACCCCTACTACCAATTTTGGCCAATTTTGCTGACATGTAACTTCATAATCATAGTTAGATGCATGAGGTTAGCCATGTGGTGTCGCGTGATGTTACACGGGCGAAGACGACCTCTCTCTTCAATCCTTTTTTTTATTTATTTAACTAAACATATAAAAAAATATTAAGTTTTTTAGATTTTTAATTTAAAAAAAATCTTTGCCAACGGGGCACCACGTGCCTAACCTCCTGCGTTTGACCGTGATTCTGATGTTACATGTCAGCAAAATTAGCCAGAATTGGTAGTAAGGGTATATGACAAACCCAGAGGTAACTTCGGGGATTCAGACATTGAAAAAATAATAAGGGTATCTGACAAAAGTACCCCAAACTTCAGGGACTTGTGACATAATTAAGCCTAGCTTTAACTACTCTAATATTTTTTTTAAAGCAAAATAATATTGTTAATATTAAAAATATTAAGAATAAATCTTCCAAGATTAAGATGATTATGATAAGGTTTAATTATGTGCCAAGTTTTTCAACTTTAGGGTCATTTCGTCACAGTTTGTTTTTTCAATATGTGACTCTCTGAAGTTACTCCCCGAAGTTACTTCTGGGTTTGTCATATACTCTTCCTACCGATTCCGACCAAATTTTGCTGACATATCATACCAGAATATATCCTAGTCAGACGTGGGAAGTTACCACGTGGTGCCACATGAGCGAAGACGACCACTCTCTCCAATTTTTTTCTTTTTATTTTTAAACTAAAATATAAAAATATTAATTTTTTTAGATTTTTTTTAATTTTAAAAAAAGGCTCTTCGTCCAGGTGGCATCATGCGGTACCACGTGACTTACCTCTTGCATCTTACTAGGATTTTGGTGTGGCATGTCAGTAAAATTTGGCCGAAATTAGTAATAGGGCTATATATCAAACCTAAAATAAAGTTACTTCAAGATATCAGACATTGAAAGAAAAGGAGGAGGAGGAAGGGGGAGGGGGGTTGAGACAAAATGACACTAAAGTTCAAGGACTAAAAACATAATTAAGTCTAAAAATAAACACCAAAACGCAATGGGCGAAGGTAAAGAACACCACCCCACCAAAAAAGAAATGAGAAAATAGTTGGTGCATTGACAGTGTAAAGTCTTTTTACACCATAAATGAAAGATGAATAAAAACTGACAATGTAAAAAACTTTATATTATCAATGCACACCCATTTTAGAGTTACAATAACCTTAAATTTTTAAGATTGAGGATACAAAATTAAAAAATAATAATTTTCTTTAAAAAATACTCATTTTGGTCTCTATTATAAGAAAAACAAATTAATTTCATATTTATTAAGAAAATTAGCTGAATGCATTTAGTTTTCTCAAATTCATAAGAAAAATAGGGCTACTTTAAAAAAATTGCATTGGAAATGAAACAAAAATTAAATGAGATAATCACTCTTTTGGAATATTTTTGAAATATCTATATTCGAAATAAAAAATTAATTATATTTTAATTATATTTGAAACCATGATAAATATTTTCTTTTCTTTTATATTAAACAGAGTAAGTTCATTGTTTTTTGAAATAATAAACGCAACATTTCTCTATACACACTTTTTTTTCTAAACTAAACTAACCTAGGATAACATTTTTCTTATTAATTTTGAAAGGTTGTTTTATTCACATCCCTAAAAGCAATGCATAAACAATTTATTTAAAGTGAAAAATCAATCAAAAAAAAATAATGTATTAATTATTTAAAAGTTAATTTCCTTAATTTACACTTAGTTTTTTATACATTATCCTTAATGATGAATAGCAAAACTTATTTTAAAATTGTGATATATATATATATATATAATTTTGTGGGCCTCAATATAGTTGCCGCTTGCATTTTTAGAGCATGTTTGGATGTGTGGTGGTCAACTCTAAACACAGAAGCTAATGAAGAGGGCTTTCTATCCATTGCTCGTTTGAGCTCCCAAAACACAGAAACAAACATATGATTAGGTGCACACACATTGTAACACCCTCACAGTTAAGTAGCTTAATTACTAATAATTAAGTTGACATTAATTAGGACTTGAAAATTTCTAAATAAAATCTAATAGAGTTTCTTCTGTTTATCGGACTTTCCCAAAAATTACATTTTTATAAACCTGTCAAAAAGACCTGATGCCCAGATACAAATATAATACAAATTGTGGGCTACAACACTAAGTTATATTATTTACACACTTGATTCTAGTTCTCTCAATTCTTAAATTTACACTCCACAGTTTGGTGTACTCCTGCTCGGCCATGACTCATGTAAGCTTCTTATGTACCTGTAATAAAAATAGCAAGAAGGGTAGCATTACACAGAACTTAGGAAGATAGTGTCTAAATAAGCATAGAAATAAGTTAAGCACAAACATTGAGCAACCACAATCACAATTCATAAACCTACATTCTACTATCTCATTTTCCATTGGTTTTCTTATTCATTTCTAATTCTCTTTATCATGTACGTCTTCCCACTTGTGGGATACCTAGTACATTACCCTATTATCATGTACGTCTTCTCATTTAAGAGATACCTGGTACCATCCTATTCGTGTTGTACGTCTCCTCAATTAAGAGGTACCAGATACAACAATTCCTATTTACGGTGCATGTCTCCTCAATTAAGAGGTACCTGATACAATCGTTCACCCTATTTACGATGCATGTCTCCTCAATTAAGAGGTACCTGATACAACTGTTCGCCCTATTTACGGTGCATGTCTCCTCAATTAAGAGGTACCTAATACAACCGTTACATTTCTTCCTCCTTAGTCTATTCCTTTTTTTTCTTTGTTTAACCTATTCTCTTATCCTGTTTGTCCCTTTACTATTTTCTATCCAATTCTATTTCTCCTGCATGTCTTCCCTCTTTAGGGATACCTGGTGCAGTCGAACCCTATTTCCCTTTATCAATTTCTTCTAAATCTCCTAACTTATCCTATTACTTTTATGTTCTCTACACACCCCATTTAGCCTACTTCCTCTTGTCCTAATTAATTAATTTCCTCTATCCTCATCTCTTATTTTCTCACATTCCCCAATCAAACCTATTCCAATTACTTTTATTAAGCTTAAGTTATATTCTATTAGAGTCCCTGACTCTTGGTTCCCTTTACTCTACCTCAATTGATTTATCAACTCCAAAGAAAGACATTATAGATTAACTCCTAATTCACTACTATCAATCTAGTGTCCGATTCCAACTACCCTAAGGTTCTATTTTATTCCATTTGTGCACATATTAATTATTCCTCTATTCCAGTTGATTTATCTATTTCTACTTACTTCTTAACTCATTACTTAAGTGTCTCTAACTCACTTTCTAACTACTCCTTAATTACGTTCCTTAACTACTTCTATTCCCCCTTTTTGCTATTTCTTAACCAAACCATCCTAATTACCTTATTACCACATTATTAAGGTTTCCCCTTCAAGCTTTTAGTTAATAGTATTACTAATCTAGCATATCTTATGATTAACTCACACTTTCCTATTACTAACTATTCTCAATTTAATACATAAATCCTATTTCAACATAAAATATCATGCACATATGCTTATTACTCCTATTTCCATAAAAATAAGTAGAACATATACAAACATATAATATCACATCTATATTCATACATCATCATAGTGGGTTTTATCACCCAATCCATAAATACTTAATTTCAAATCAAATACCCTACCCTAGGGTTTATCTCTATCCATTCTTATCTACCCTTAACCATCCCTATATACTATTCAAAATCTACTCCCTAAGCAGAGGTAACACCACCTTCTTACCTCTATGAAGAGAGAGGGAGCAACCAAAGTCCTAACTTTTCCTTAACTTTATGAACCCTAGCCCTTTGAACTTCTTATGAAACCTTAGCAAGCAACAAGGAGACGAGTTGTATGATGGAAGTGAGCTTTCTTTCACTGGTTCTTGATGGTGAGACATGTACATATAGAAATCTCCATGGCTTTGAAGCTTTGAAAATCAATGGAGAAGAGGAAAGGAGGGTCACAAATTTATGGGGGAGTAGTGGGGTGGTTCTTAGCTATTTTCTTGATGAGTAATTGATGGAGATGATGAATATGATGATTGTAGGGCTTGATTTTAGGGTTTGTGTTGATGGTGATGATGTATTAATCTTGATGGAAATTGAGAGAAGATGATGAGATGAAGATGATGCTTTGTTGTTGTGTTGTGTTTTTCTTTTGTTTTTCTTCATGACTTGCATGAAGGGAAATTAATTTTGTGGTCAAGATTTGTTGGCTTGGTGAGGAAGCCTCAAATGAGTGGTTGAGAGGGGTTTGGTTCATTTTTATTTTTTTTATGGTCTGCTCGTAATACTCGAGTATTTCAAAAAATACTCAAGTGTTTTATGATGCTTGCAAGGCTGGTGCGCCATTCTGGTGCGTCTGGGGAGGGCTGGTGCGTCAGGCGCGCTTCGGCGTGTTAAGCACCATTTTGCCCAGAATACTCGAGTCTTTCATAAAAGAATCGAGTGTTGTCTGAGAGCAACATTTTCACTGATCGATTTTCTGATACAATACTCGAGTGTTTTCACAAAGACTCGAGTATTGCTTGACAGATTCACTTTGTGCACTTCAAAATGCTACCTCTTCTTCGTTACCCGTTAGATCTTGCTCAGATTTTAAAGCAAGCTTTCTAAAATCCTTATCTTAATATCCAACGGTGGAATTTGCGTTTGGAGTTGTAAATCTTTTATTTTTAATTTTTCCCCAAGGTTCTATGTTTTAATTCTAAGACGATTCCTCCAATTCCCTAGTTCTAACTTAGTTTTTAACCTAACATTTATCGTTCTCTTCACCCTAAACTTCTCTCTCTTTTTTTCTCTCAGTTTTTACTTCGTTCTTCTTACAATTTCTTCAAAAAAGTGTTCAATCACACATTCTTTCATGGCATCAGAAGCATGTTTAGATCCTGAAACCTTTCCAAGAAAAATCACGTTTTCGCAATTAACCACAAAACTTGATGATAAAATTTTAAAATCTGGAAGCAGCAGATAAGTGCTGCAATTCGAGGTGCTTGCCTTCAAAAATTCATCACTCCAACGCAGCAAATTCCGTCGTGTTTCATCGGAGATGGCGATGCTGCGGCTGGAATAGTTAATCCTGAGTATCTGGCTTGGGAATCCAATGATCAAAGACTGCTCTCGTGGCTTTTTTCAACTCTCACAGAGACTATGCTAGCCAGATTTGTTAGCTGTATGCATTCGTGTGAACTATGACAAGCAATTCACAACTATTTTGAAAATCAAACGCGTGCTCGCATAAGGCATTATAGATCTGAGCTTCGCAACACACGCAAAGGTAATCTCTCCATTATTGATTACTTGCTCAAGATCAAATCACTTGTTGATGCTCTTGATTCTGCAGGACAATCTATCTGTGAAGCTGGACATGTAGATATTATCCTTGATGACTTTCTGACGAGTCTGAACATGTAGAAAAGTTCAAGGGCATACAACTAGAAAAGAATATTTTCTCATATTAGTCAGACAATATGAACAAATATTTGTAAGTGACTACAATCGATGGGTGAAATAACTAGAGAACACTAGGAGAACACCTAGAAGGGGGGTTGAATAAGTGTTTAAGAAACCTTGAAAGATTTTCGAACGAAACAAATCGAAACAATTAAACCGAATAATTTTCACAATTTCTGAACTTGATAATCGATTATGAACAGTGAATAATTGATTATCGTCTGATAGAAAAGTTTCAGATAATCGATTATGACATGCAAATAATCGATTATGATCTGCAAAAACCAGAAAATCACATTTTCAATCGAAAACGAAAATCAATCAACTAACACATAAGATCAGAAATAACACGGAATTGATTAACCCCAATATTGTTAATGATTACCTAGGTTATGAAAAAGGTTTTTCCCAAATCAAATATGCACAATTAAACCCGAATTCAATCAATTATGGAAAATCAATCTTTTCTAGGTTTTCAATCAAGAACAATATGAAATGACAAAAACTAAAGATTTAAGGGAAGAGAAGCTTGCTCAGAGATTTATACTGGTTCACTCACAACCACCGTGAGCTACATACAGTCCCCTCTTATCACAAGAGAGAGTTTCTTCAATAAGGAATTAGAATTCTCAAATTACAAGTAATACGCCTCTCAAGACTCCCTTCTTGATAGCCTCCAAGAGATACCTCACTCTTGTCTTGCAATCCTATTGAACTTCTAATCTAACCTTCTTCCCTTGCTTGTTGATAACCCCACAACAAGGCTTCCACTTGCTTGTTGATTCCTCACAACAAGACTTCCAATTTGCTTGTTAACACAACAAGACTTCCAAGACAATTTGCTTGATGAACAACCACCAAGACTTCTCCTTTGTTGTAGAATGTTTGCCTTCTTGCAATTATTACAACACAAATAGAAAACACAATATCCTAATGAATCTCCTTCAAGAACTAAGAACAACTAGTAATTGAGATTCAAAGGTTTCTTGATCAAAGAGTATGAAAAGTAAGAACTTTGATCTTGAGAAAGTGAGAGAGAAAGTTGAGAGAATAGTGTGGGTTTTTGATCTTTCTAAAATGATATGAAAAATGAAGTTGTTGTTATGACTCACAATGAATAGAAAAAGGTTTATATAGAATACCCAAAAGTTAGGAAACTTAAAAACTGTTTTTGAGAAGTGAAAAACGATTTTAAAAAATTACTCAACAGGTCATAATCGATTATGCCTTTGCTAAACTTGATAATCGATTATTTCAACCTCATAATCGATTATTACCTTATTCAATTCCTGATAATCGATTATCCACTGTTCATAATCGATTATAACCTGTAAAAGTTGATTAAAAACTTGTTTTCTCAAAACTAAACCTTTTCTTTCAAACCTTTAAGCCACCTATTGATTTTAGGTTAGTGAAATACTCAAATTATAATATGATCATGCACTTGATAGAAATTCACTACCCTCTAATAAACTCTACCCAAACTCATCAAACTCTACCCTCTTATCAAAACCATGCACTTACATAATAGATCTCACAATCTTCATATGCACATGCACACTAGATCTAACAATCTCCCCCTTTTTGATTATGACAAACATGTTTTGAAGTTGTTGATTGTTGAAATATTTGATCACTTGGTGAGACTCTTGCTCCCCCTTAATAAATGCTTTTGACATTTGAATTCCAATTGAGTTAAGCTTGATTCTCCCCCTATCTTCAACAACTTTGCTCCACCTATATAAAAACAACAAAACAACCTTTTCTCTCCTTTTGGAATTATCAAAAAGTAATATAACAGTAGAATTCTAAGCCAAAATAAGAGAAATTAACAATTCTTACTTCACATAATTGATACCAATTAATCAATGAACTATACTTTGAAATATGATACCAATTGGAAAGAAATATAACAATGAAATATTATACCAATTGGAACTAAAAATCATAATATCACTTGACAAAGTATGATATCAATTGTAAAGGAATATCGCAATAACCATAATAGCATGATAAACACATAATGAACACACAATGATATTAATTGTAAAAGAATATATCATGACAACACTTTGTGAATTTTCAACACAAATTGTAAATACCAATTGTAAAGATTAGAAGATACCAAGTGTAAATACTTGTTATCTCTTGTGAAAATCCACTTGATACCAAATGTGAGTTTTGTAGAAATAATATCAAATGTACCAATTTGTAGGACTTTTTCTTTGATACTTGAAGATGCAAATAATGAATATTACTTGTAAGCCTTTTGCTCTTCAATCATACCTACAAAATAATCATGCTTTGCTTTTTGGTATCCAAATGGTCTTGGATCCATTTTTGTTAGTTAAGGGATTTCCACCCTTCTTAACCCAAACAAAATTTCCTTTAGGTATACCATGCACTTTAATATAACACACATTTGAAGTATGTCCATGAGTACCACAATAGAAACATATTGGTGCATTTGAAAAATCAACCTTAGAAAAATCAACAACATTTCTATGAGACTTACTCTTAGCATTAGTATAACCCAAACCAAACTTGTTTGAATTTTCTCTTTGAAAATTTAACAATGTGCACAATTTAAAATCACCACTTGTGAAACTTGCAAGCTTATTTTTCAAAATAGCATTTTAATCCTTAAGCAACTTGGAATTCTCACAATCAACCACAACATTCAATCTACTAGCACAATCACAAGAAGAACTAGCATATATGAGATCAAGAGTTTTGTTTTGAAGATTAAGCTCATCAACTTGTTTTGAAGTTCTAAAATCTCTTGTTGATGTTTCATAATGAGCTTCCTTTCTAAATTTTTCAAAGCTAGTTTCTTAAGGTGTTCATGCATTTCTTCATAAGCATTATATAAAATTTCATATTTAGAAGAAATTTCGGATTTAGTATCACTTACATCGCTTTCCTCACTTTGTTCATTTGATTCATTACTTGAACTTTCTTCTTCATCTACTTGAACTAGCAAGTTAAGATTAGCGATTTCTTCATCATCCGAAGAACTACTTGATGTGCTTTCCTTTTCTTCTTCATCCCAAACAATGTATGCCTTTTTGTGCTTTGGATGCTTCTTATCTTTCTCCATCCTTTTGAGATACTTTGAACATGTATACTTGATATGACCGGGTTTTCCGCATTCATGGCAAACCACTCCTTCTTTTGTTTTCTTGGTCTTGTAGTGTGGGGAATTTGTCTCTTTTCTTTTGTCTTTGTTCAACCTTCCTTTTCTCCTTAGAAGCTTGCTAAAATTTCTTAGTAGAAGTTTCATAGACTCTTCATCAATGTCCGAATCGGAATCTTCACTATCGGAACACTCATCTCTATTATTTGAACTTTTAGCTTTAAGAGCAATTCCTTTTCTTTCTTTGTTCTTATCCGACTCTTCATGCATATGCAAACGTCCAAGCTCCATTTCATGTTCTTGAAGCTTTCCGAAAAGTGTAGTTAAGTCCATGGTATCCAAGTCCTTTGATTCTATGATTGCGGTAACCTTAGGTTGTCATTCCCTGCTTAGACATCTTAACACTTTGTTAACAAGTTCACAATTCATGAAAGTTTTTCCAAGAGCAATGAGATGATTAATAATATGAGTAAAACGATTTTGCATATTACATGTAGGTTCATTAGGCAACATACGAAACAATTCATATTCATGCATCAAAGAATTTAATCTAGCACGCCTAACTTCACTAGTGCCTTCATTTGTGACTTGCAAGGTGTCCCACATTTGTTTGGAATTATGACATTGGGAGACCCTAAAGAACTCATCATAAGATAGAGCCGAAGTGATGATGTTTTTAGCTTTTAAATCATATTGAATTTTCTTTTTATCATCATCGGTCCACTTATCTTTGGGAGTGAGTTGAGATACACCTTCTACTTGTGTTGAGGGAATGTTAGGACCATTCTCAATGGCTTCCCAAATATTCACATCTATAGCTTCTATAAAGATTCTCACTCTAACATTCCAATAAGCATAACCCTCTCCACCAAACATAGGAGAGCGGTTTATTGAAGCACCTTCATCACCAAAGGGATTCGTAGAACCCATTGTAGTTTCCTCAAGGATCTTTACGAAAATAAAGCTCTATGCTCGTGTCTTTCGATCGAGCTCTGATACCAATTGTAAGTGACTACAATCGGTGGGTGAAATAACTAGAGAACACTAGGAGAACACCTAGAAGGGGGGTTGAATAGGTGTTTAAGAAACCTTGAAAGATTTTCGAACGAAACAAATCGAAACAATTAAAACGAATAATTTTCACAATTTCTGAACTTAATAATCGTTTATGAACAGTGAATAATCGATTATCATCTGACAGCAAAGTTTCAGATAATCGATTATGACATGCAGATAATCGATTATGATCTGCAAAAACCAAAAAATCACTTTTCCAATCGAAAACGAATATCAATCAACTAACACATAAGATCAGAGATAGCACAGAATTGATTAACCCCAATATTTTTAATGATTACCTAGGTTATGAAAAAGGTTTTCCCCAAATAAATTTTCTCAATTAAACCCTAATTCAATCAATTATGGAAAATCAATCTTTTCTAGGTTTTCAATCAAGAACAATATGAAATGACAAAAACTAAAGAGTTAAGGGAAGAGAAGCTTGCTCAGAGATTTATACTAGTTCACTCACAACCACCGTGAGCTACATTCAGTCCCCTCTTATCACAAGAGAGAGTTTCTTCAATAAGAAATTAGAATTCTCAAATTACAAGTAATACGCCTCTCAAGACTCCCTTCTTGATAGCCTCCAAGAGATACCTCACTCTTGTCTTGCAATCCTATTGAACTTCTAATCTAACCTTCTTCCCTTGCTTGTTGATAACCCCACAACAAGGCTTCCACTTGCTTGTTGATTCCTCACAACAAGACTTCCAATTTGCTTGTTAACACAACAAGACTTCCAAGACAATTTGCTTGATGAACAACCACCAAGACTTCTCCTTTGTTGTAGAATGTTTGCCTTCTTGCAATGATTACAACACAAATAGAAAACACAATATCCTAATGAATCTCCTTCAAGAACTATGAACAATTGGTAATTGAGATTCAAAGGTTTCTTGATCAAAGAGTATGAAAAGTAAGAACTTTGATCTTGAGAAAGTGAGAGAGAAAGTTGAGAGAATAGTGTGGGTTTTTGATCTTTCTAAAATGATATGAAAAATGAAGTTGTTGTTATGACTCACAATGAATAGAAAAAGGTTTATATAGAATACCCAAAAGTTAGGAAACTTAAAAACTGTTTTTGAGAAGTGAAAAACGATTTTAAAAAATTACTCAACAGGTCATAATCGATTATCCACTGTTCATAATCGATTATGCCTTTGCTAAACTTGATAATCGATTATTTCAACCTCATAATCGATTATTACCTTATTCAATTCCTGATAATCGATTATCTACTGTTCATAATTGATTATAACCTGTAAAAGTTGATTAAAAACTTGTTTTCTCAAAACTAAACCTTTTCTTTCAAACCTTTATGCTACCTATTGATTTTAAGTTAGTGAAATACTCAAATTATAATATGATCATGCACTTGATAAGGATTCACTACCCTCTAATAAACTCTACCCAAACTCATCAAACTTTAAGACTCAAAATAAAGATATTACAAACAATACACATATTGAATCTTAATGAGCTTGCTTTCTCTTCATCATTGTTGTTTGTTGATCTTTGGTGAGCTTCTCCATGACTTGAGCTTGTTCAAAACATTTGTCATTATCAAAACCATGCACTTGCATAATAGATCTCACAATCTTCACATGCACATGCACACTAGATCTAACAATATTAAGAAATGAATTTGTAGGAAAAAACACTGTAATAAAATGAAAAAACAAAATCAGCAAGAGCAATAACAGGATTACACCAAATAGAAATGTGTTCATTAGATCCCAAATATCTAAATTCTTATATATGTGAATATAAAAAAGTTATATTATGAAGAAGGATTAGAAAATTATGAACAACAAATATTCTACTTAGAATTATTTTATAGGAAATTATCAACATTAATATCAGAAACTATAATAGAGGAATATAACAATGCATTTAAGGAACAAGAAAATATAATTCAATATCTAGATACAATGGGAAGAAGAGAAGATTATTTATAACATTATTTATCAGAAAAATGTAAACAAGCATGGGGAAATATGAAATATTATAAGAAAAATAAAATGATGTTAAAATGTGGAGAATTACAAACACCTCATAGATGGGGATGTTGCAAAGTGCAAACCAAAAAATAAAACAATAAAAAAGAAAAATATAAAATATAAAATATAAATATAAATATAAATATAAATATAAATTTAAAAAATATCCAAAACGAAAAATGTTTGAAAAATATAAACATGGAAAATATTTTAAGAAAGGAGGGAAGAAAATTAAATATAATAAAAATCCTAAGAAATGTAAGTGTTATAATTGTGGAAAAATAGGACATATATCATCTAATTGTCCTGAACCCCCACATAAAAAATATATGAAAATTCTAGAAGATGCATATGAAATAGACTTAGAGCCAATAAAATATGCTGAAATGATAGAAGATAGAAATGAAATAGAAGATTCATAGATGGAAATATATAAATTACAAATATTAGAATTAGAAGAATTAAACTAGTTCAGAAGAAGAAAATGAAATAAGCTATATGTATATGATGAGAACAATAGATCCTTATCAATCTAAAGAAGATGAAGGAGAAAGTAGTCAAAATTATGATGAATCCAAAGAATATAGAAATGCAAGTCAAGGTATAATAGAAAGGAGGATGACATTTAATGAAAAACAATATGATAAAATAAAAAAGACGAGTTTAGATCTAAAACCAGAAGAAATTCATCAACAAAGCTTGATGGGTAAAGTATCAAAAATATTAAAAACAGAAAGAAGAGAAAAAAATGCATGTGTATTATTACAAAAGAAAACCCCTATAGATTCTCAGTTAGCAGAAGGAGTATTAAGAATATATACTATTATTAAATAAAAATATAATAGAAGCTGAAATTGCTAAAATATCATTTAGAGATGAAATAACTGAAATATATGTAGCTGGAGTACAAATATTAGTAAAAGCATATTTTCAAGAAGGAATAAATACACCAATAGAATTATTGATTACAAATGGAAGAATTATAAGTAGTGTACAATATATTAGGAATATTAACAGAAAATTTAATATACCAAAAATTAAAATTTACACTAAATACTAATTTTGCTTTATCTAGAGCATATACCAATATGGATCAAACATTAAATGTTTATCATAAATTAGAAGGGACAAAAAATGCCACCAAGATCAAAAATAATAAGCATAGAAGCTATGATACGATTAGTATTTACGAATGAACATAAAATATATAAAAGAAACAGTGGTAAAGTAATTATAGACAAACATTTTATGTCAATATTACAAGAACTTCCTTTAGATCCGGTAAATATAAATATCTCACAACAATTACAACTAGAATTAGATAAGACAATAGTATCAAGATAGAAATCCAAGTAGAATAAATTATAATAATACATTAGGACAAAGATCATTAAGAGTTAATACACCTACTAATGTAAAGATCAACCTACCTAGCCTAGTTTCTAGTCAACCCCTAGTAGCTAGAAAAAGTTTTTCAACTCCTAGTAATTCTATTCATGTACCTAGCCTAGAAAAATCCAAAAGCTTTAGGATAGGAGAGAATAAGACTAGGCTCCACTTGGCAGAAATACCTATATCAACTTCAATTGCCCCAATAAACCTGAAAACATCATAAAATGTAACATCCTGATTTTTAATTCGATGTTTTTATCTTAAAACTTACGTGAAAGAACTCATGAAAATGCTAAGTATAAACTAGGATTATGTGAAGTAATCATAGCCTTAACGAGTATAGAAGTTAAGAACAATGCCTTAGAGCTAGAAACCATCAGAATATGAAAATTCAGTGAAGTAATCGATTACCCTGGGGAAGGTAATCGATTACCAGCATTCTGTGAGGAGCCCTAATTTTGAATTTAGGAATGTAATCGATTACTTTGGGGAAAGTAATCGATAACCAGGGTTCTATGAGAAATTATATAATGAAGAAATATTTTCTTTTTCTTTGGCAAGAAGAAAAGAATATGTGGCCACAAATGAGTGGCTTCCACAAATGAGTGGTCCTCAAAACCCTTATTTTTTTTTCTTGAGGAAGCCACAAATCGAGAGGTAATCGATTTCCAGCACGTGCTGTATGAAAAAAAAAATAAGGGTTTTGAGGACCACTCATTTGTGATGGAATTCTTCGCGATGACACGGGCATGTTCCTTAAAGGGTTCTCTTGCAATATTGGTATCGCGTCCTCTGTTAAAGCAGAGTTGTGGGGCCTTCTCTGGGGCTTAAGAATGGCTAAAGATACAGGTGTTTCTCGCATTATGGTTGAAATGGATTCTCAGGTTGTTGTATCTCTTGTTCTTTCCGGGTGCCCGGAATCTCATCATTGTGCCGCTTTGGTCAGGGAAATCAAGATCCTTCTTGGTGGAGCATGGACCGTCCAGATTCGTCATATTTTTAGAGAAGCTAACCGCTGTGCGGATGCGTTAGCAAACCTTGGTCATGGCAATGAGTTTGGTTGTAATTTTTATGATTGTCCTCCTCCTTCTGTTTTTCCTATAGTTTGTGAGGATGCTTATGGGGTTAGATTACCCAGAATGATTTTGTAATCCTCTTGTTTGTCTTGGGCGTTTTTGCCCCGTTGGTTATCAAAAAAAAAAAAAAACGAAGGAAAGCTGTGCTATAGTAAGCAGAAGGGGGAAGGTCTGAGCACCATTATGAAAGGTGAAAGAGGGAAAAGATTCTTCCATCATCCGGTTTGCATGTGGTCACCCCTTAGTTTGCTCAATTATTTATGCTCATATTCAATCTATTATCTTTAATGGTATATATATATATATATATATATATATATATATATATAAGTTAGAAAAATCATATATTAATGATGCTGGAGTTTTCAACTAAACTTATGCCTCGGAAACTTGATTATGTGCAGGGGTGGTGGTGCAGTCTCCTATAACTAAGGCTATAACGGAAAATTTGTATAAAGCTCACATACTCAAGATTGGACTGTAACAATAACAATAAATATATATATATATATATATATATATATATATATATAAAAGAATGATGTAACCATACTTTCATCACCGTCCAAATCTTATGAAGCTACAAATAATGTAGGTACCCTAAACTATCGTCAAATTCTATCCCACCATTAGAGCACTCCTATAATTTTATTGGATGTTGTCGATCACACTTGTTAAGAATACTAAAAGTAAAAAAATTTAGGCTTATTTAAGTTTTTAGTCTTTGAATTTAGGTATTACTTTTGAATTGGTCCTTAAACTTTTTTTCGATACTTTGAGTCCCTAAACTTTGCTCAAATTTTGGAAATGGTCCTTTCATCATTTAAGTGGTGATATGATCGAGGATATGTCATGTCATCTTCGCCACATCGATAAGTAACGTGTCATATGTTGCCACATGAATTTTTTAAATTAAAATTTTTTTAAATTTATTAAAAATAAATAAAAATTGTATTTTTTTTAAAGAAAATCTAATCTTTAAGTAAATTTTAAAAGAAAATATTTTTTTAATAAAAAAATTTATGTAGTGTCCCGTGGCTCTATATAACATGTCACTCGTCGATATTGTGAAAGTGGCGTGACATGTCGTCGGCTATATCATCACTTAAATGACGAAATGACTATTTCCAAAAATTAAACTAAGTTCAGGGACCCAAAACATCGAAAAAAAAGTTTAAGGACCAATTCCAAAAGATCTAAAGCACATAAGTTCAGGAACTAAAATGTTAAATAAGCCAAAAATTGATAAGTCTAAATTATTTAACTCTCGAAAATCTAAAAAAATTACATTTTTTATAACTTTTAACAACATTTGATCTATTAACAAATGTATGCGTTAAGAAACTCAGATCTTTAGCATTTTCCTATTTATTTCATATAAGTGAAAACACCTTGACGGCCCCAACGCTGGAAGTAAAAGCCCTTGTAGTCTGATCATTGATTTATATAGTAATATATCTTTATTTAAATATATAAATATCATTCAATTTTTATTTTTAGATTTTTAATATGATCCTTAAAGATTAAAGATAAAAAACTAAAAATGATAAAATTGTATTGTAAAATGAAACATTTAATACTTACAAGGTAATGTACTTAGTTTTCTAGTAGGAATACATTTTTTTTATTTTTTTTTTATAAAAGCTGAGATTAAGCAAATCTCTATTAGATAAAAAGTAAGATTATTGACACTCCAAATTTTCTATCCGCATTTTGTTTACAATATCACAGTTTCAAGTAGTTTTTTTTTAAAAAAAAAAAAAAAACAAAATCATGATTAATCAATGCAATATATAAATTGTCATTTGGAAATGACAATAACCTCAACTTGATAATGTGTATACTTCTATATATTTACAAAAATATTCATAATCTACAAAATTAATTTACAAATTAATCTACATCACAAAATAAATTAAATAATATGTGTCACTTGCTTATTATTGATTGGTAAACAAGTAACATATGTCACTTTTTCATAGTATAGACTTGTTTATAGGTTGATTTTGTAGGTCTATTTATCATAACTCATATATTTATCCACACTTTACTGAATAAAAACTTTCCCAAATGATCAAAAGAAAATCACATATGGATCTAAAATCAATGTACTTTTGTTGTGATGCCTCTAATAATGGCCATCGGATGATTTTATACTGAATTTTATGCAAAATTGCAATTCCTAATAGGTCTCACGTTATAAGTAAAAAAAAAAAAAAAAAACAACAACAACTGTATGTATACGGGCAAATGAAATATGATGAATACTCTGCAATGAAAAAGATCATAATCTTGAAAAGTAGCGGTGATGTAAAAGGGTTCTCGCTGGGTGCTTTTTTATGGCTTATTTAACATTTTAATTCCTGAATTTATGTGCTATTTTGGAATTAGTCTTTAAATTTTTTTTCGATTCTTTGGCTTCCTGAATTTTGTTTAATTTTTGAAAATGATCCTTTCGTCACTTAAGTAATGATATAGCCGACAATATGTCACGTCACTTTAACAATATCAACGAGTGACTGTTATGTGGAGCCACGAGACACTATATGATTTTTTTTATTAAAAAAATAATTTATTTTGAAATTTATTAAAAAATTCAGTTTTCTTTAAAAAAAAATACAATTTTTAATTATTTTTAATGAATTTGATTTTTTTTTATTTTAAAAAATTCACGTGGTATCATCTGACACGTTACCTATCGATGTGGCGAAAGGTGACGTGGCATATCCTTAGCCATATCAACATATAAGTGATGAAAAGACAATGTCCAAAATTTGAGCAAAGTTTAGGGACTTAAAACATCGAAAAAAGTTTTAGGACCAATTCCAAAATAACACCTAAGTTCAGGGACTAAAAACTCAAATAAGCCTTTTTTTTAGGCTTAATTATGTCACAAGTCCCTGAAGTTTGGGGTACTTTTGTCAGATACCCTTATTCTTTTTTTCAATGTCTGACTCCCTGAAGTTACTTCTGACTTTGTCATATACCCCCATTACCAATTCTGATCAATTTTGCTGACATGTAACATCATAATCCTAGGTAGACGCAGGAGGTTGGTAATGTGGTGTCGCGTGATGTCACATGGGCGAAGACGACTTCTCTCTTCAATCCTTTCTTTTCTTTTTTTATTTAACTAAAAATATAAAAAAAAAATATTAAGTTTTTAGTTTTTTAATTTAAAAGAAAATGATATTCGCCCACAGGACACTAGGTGTCTAACCTCTGGCCCCTCTGACCAGGATTTCGATGTTACATGTAAGTAAAATTTGGCAAAATTGGTAATAGGGGTATATGACAAACCCAGAAGTAACTTCGGTGAGTCAAACATCGAAAAATAAGAATAAAGATATCTGACAAAAGTATCCCAAACTTCAAAGACTTATGATATAATTAAGCATTTTTTTAGGGTATTTCTATCATGCAATCCAAAATTGGATGGTTGCTATGCAACCTTTTCTTAAACCAATAAGAAGTTGTCACTTATGCCATGGCATTATTTGAAGTAGTTAAAATTAGTTTTTTGCAATTTAGTCCTACATAAAAAGTAAATTAAAAATTTAGTCCTTTGTACCTATAGACAAATTATAACTTTTAATTTTAAATTTAGTCACTTGGATTAAACCTTTTTACACAAGTGACTAATTTTAACTACTTTTAATTTTTTTTTTTAAATTAAAAGTTATAATTTGTCTATATGTACAAAGGACTAAATTTTTAATTTACTTTTTATGTTGGACTAAATTGCAAAAACCTAATTTTAACTAAGTTTAAGAAAAGGTTGCATAGCAACCATCTAATTTTGGATTGCATGACAGTAATTTTTTTTTTTTTAATCCCCAACGGACGCAAGGAATATCTTGGTGTTTGCAGGCATACATACATGCGTTGATTCTTGCAACCTACCCTTCCCAATCATAATTCGATTAATGAATTAAATAATATTAGCATATCTCTTTTGGTCACTTGAAAGTATAGGTAACATGCTTCATTTTGTCTGTATTCGCTTAGTCCATGCTTGGTTTGGGTGTACATATTCTGATCATCTGATGAGTTTCAGGAAATCTAGGACGGTGATTTAAACTAATGAACTATGTAGCATGAATCTTTGGGTTTAGTTTTCACAATGCTACTCTCATCTCAAATATAAGAAATAAATATATAAATCTTATATTTTGTTGAATTCATAACGATTTCCTAATACTCTTAACATTTGTTTTGTTTATTCAGATAGTGATTTCTATTGTTACATAAAATCAAGAAGATTAAATATATTTAATTAACTTCCTTAATAATTTTCTTTTTTAACTTATATATTATAATGAAGACTAGAGGAAGTACTAGCACTAATCATAAATATATTTAGTAGACCAATTTAAATAACTAGATATAAAACTAAATTTTTTTAATGTGTGCTTATGACACATTTTAAAAAAAATTATTAGGGAAATGTATATTATAAATTTATATTATTAATATACCCGGGTCTGATCCGGATATACCTAGATAGTACTTGGGGAATCGGATGCATAACCAAAAAAAATATTATTAATGTACATAAATTTTATAAATGTATCAGTTTATTATGCATTGTTAAAATATGTTTTATGAGTCTACCAAAAAAAATAAAATATGTTTTATGAGACACATTAAAGAAACCGTTTGTATTATTTACTTTTAATCAATTAAACTACCATAAAGACTAGAGGAAGTACTAGCACGCACTAATCATAAATATATCAATCGAAGTACTTCTCTCGCGCATGCTGTTTCATGTGAGCTACGTTAGATGTATTTAGAAGTCTTACACTAGATAATATTTTTTTTCTGTTTTCGTTATAGGTTAATTTTAACCGGATTACAAAAACCAATAAAATTAGTAAGGTTAATTAATTATCTTGATCTTAAAAAAAAAATCAACTTTATATTTTTACCCTCATTTAATATTGGATTATTTCACAATTACTAATATTGGAACTAACAAATTTTTAATTTAATGTATGTTATTTGATGAGAACAATGGAGATGTTCCTAGGGATTGAACTCAGGATCTTCGACTCTCAAGCATTAATTGGTACATAACCATTACCATTATCTATATGTAAGCTATATCTACTTGTCATTACCTAAGTACTCTTGATTTAATTTATCCAAATGATTGTTCGTTAATCAATTAAAAAAAATAGAAATAATCAATAAGGACAAATATAATAGAAAAAATAAATAATCGGTAGATAATTATAAAGTGACTTGTGAAAAGGACCATAAAGAAAAGGATTATCAACACCTTTTAGAATGTGACTTTTAATAATGATGATCGGAGGGTATAATTGATACGTGGAATTGTATATAAAAGATAAGACATATAGAACAATGCCTTAAATTTTTTTTTTGTTTAGATTTTGTTTCAATCCTATTTACATTATTCTTTAATACTCCCCCTGTCCCTAAATATAAGATCCATTTGGAAGATTTTACGTTCATTAAGAAAGTGAATTAATTTAGTTAATTGTATTGGAAATGTGAATTTTTGGTATGTATTTTCAAAATTACTCCTATTAATATTATTGGGAATCTAAAAAGTGTTGAGTAAATAGGGGTGTTTGTGGAACAAAGTAATTAATGATCATTGAAAATTGGTATAGTGTCTTATAAATAAAGACAAAATAAAAGTGTCAAAATGGTCAAATATTTAGGGACGGAGGGAGTATGTGATTTGATGCATATCTCGCATTGCTTTGAGCTCCTCTATTTCTAATACTCCCTCCGGTCCTATATATATAAGACATACTTAACCGTATTCTCCGGACCAAGAAAAGTGGTTAGTTTTATGAATTTTATGAGAATATACTGTAACATTACAATTTTACCCCTTTCATTTTACTTGGAAAGTTCACATTCATTAATGAATAACAAAAAAACATAGTTATTTAAAGCATTTAATAAGAGCAAAAAAGAGAAAAAACAATTAAGGATACATAGGAAATATAAAGTGCCCTGTATATAAGACCAAAGATTTTTTCTAGAAAGTGCTCTATATATAAGACGAGAGGGAGTAATAAATAGCATCAGAGCTGAATGCTTGATCAGGATGAGTGCTTTGAGCTCCCCTATTTCTTAACAAATAGTATCAGAACTGAATGCTTGATCATGATGAGTTTATTGGGGATCGAACAATTGTCTATGAATCTATGTTGCAGGGTGAGGCGAGGCAGCATGCTTTGTTTAAGTGACTGACAACTGTGGTATAAGCTAAGCATACGCTCTTGTGAGGCTGTAAGAAACATGCATGGCACAAGGACGAGCTTATTATAGAATTAGCGTATGATGTGGTGCCAGAAAATATGGCACCACCGGTGGTTCCAAAGGTTTGATTCGTTGATTCCAAATGAAATAGTCCTAAAAATATTGTTTCAGTAAATAAAAGATGTTGTCCTAAAAAAATCCTAAATAATAAAAAAAAATCTTCAAATGAAATAGATCTATAAAAACCAAGTTACTAACTTGGGGTAAAAAAAAAACACAGGTGGGTGCCTTCTGGCGGATTATAAGACGGCAACGGGATGGTAGTGTGGAGTCTTCTTCGTCGTAAGCTTCACCCCGTCCTTGGGCTGAACTCGAGCCTCAGCTAACAACTTCAATTCTTCACAACACCGATAGATCTAGATGTGCCACCCAACTCTAACATCCGACCACCAACCCTTCAACGCATATATATTCATACTATTCAGCAGATCTGAATCTGCAGCAGTGTAGCGGCATCCTCTTTCTCATAGAAACCTTCAAGTTAACCATTAAAAAAATGAAAGTCAAAAACAAATACTCATTTACCATATTGTAATTTTTTAAACAAGATCTCCAAAGCAAAAATGTTGGGACTTAATTTATTTACTACTCCTAAAACTTTTCTGCAAAAGGTTTTTCAATCGAATTCAAGGAACAATTTGTTGGTTGAAGGCTTGAAGCAGACCATGTTTTTTCTTCTGTTGGGTGAGGAAGAAGACCACTAAAAAAATTTATAACCGGTTATTTTTGCTTATCAATCCCCATTTAACTCCCTATAATAGGTTGATATACGTCCTCACTGCTGGTCCCTTATGTATACGGGACCACATTAAAACGCCCCTATTATAGATAATTGTTGCTTGCGGATCCATGCTAAAATGTGTAGGCTAGGTGGCATGTTTCTTTTAAGGAAGGCTTTTACTATGGATCCGTAGGCCTACGTCTCCATCAGTGAGACCGTATGTTTACCGGTCCTAGTAGGTCAAATGTGGTGTGACCTGCAATTATAACCGGTACCACTCACACTCTCTAAAACACACAGACTCCTTGTACAAAAAAAAAACACAGACTCCTTCTTCTCCAGCCAATTCCTTTCTTCTTCTCCGCGGTTCTCTCTCGCTCCGTCTCCGTTCTTCGTCATCACAACTTCGTTCTTCTTCTCCCTCTTTTCTTCTTCGTTCTTACCCTCATCTTTTCTCCTTTCTCTCTCTCATCTTCATTCTCTCCTTTTGCCATAGAGTCCATCGTCACCTTTGAGCTTCCATGGCGCTGCCGTCGAGCCACCGTTGTCTGCATGAGGCTCTCATCAGCCACTTCTTCGCCGCACTACTTCCACCTTCTCCTCCCCGCCTTTCATCGTCACCGTGTCGCTTCCATCACATCAATGTTTCACCGTGAAGCTTGGGAAAAGTTAAAATCAGATCTGTATTGATTTTTTTAATTATGGGTTTTTATTTATTATTGAATATCTTCAATGTTTTATTTATTCTGGGTTCAGATCTGTAAGAAAATTCTCTGCATTTTGAAGTGTTTGTGATGGATCCGGCTCCCCTGTAGTTCTGGCGGGAATTGCATGCTGTATTTCTATTCATCTGGGCCATTGGATTGCCCAGATTGATCCAACGGTCCAGATTTTGACACGTGTCAAACATTTAATTATTAAATAGAAAAACCAAAAACATCCCCAAACTAGATACTTCCTCCATCGCGATATATCATTCTCTTCTCTGTTTCTTTGGTTCTATCGTTACTCCCACTCAGCCAGCCACCACCGCCACTCCCCACCACCACCACTGCGCCTTATCTGTTCCTCTCTCCCGGCCACCACCGCACTCTCCACCACCGCCACCACTGAAGCGCCTTGTTGAGCCACTCTCCACCACCACCACCATCGTAGAACCTTGGTCAGTTCGCAGAATCACATCGCAGGTGCAGGAGGAGCGCTGGGTCACCCACAACCCGAGTCCCCATCTTCTTCAATTCCTCCAAGCAGGTTTACATATCCTCTTTTGCTTACAATGCTCATTGTAACACTACCAAATCCATTTTTCTATTCTGTAATTGATTGATTGGGAACCCTAACCCTATTTTCATTAATTATTAATTAATTAATTGGATTTTTGAGATGAATTATCAGGGTGTATTGATTATGTGACTAAGTTTATGTTTATGTGATTGAAACAATTGAAACAACTGTTCTGTCATGGGTTTTGCAGTTTTGGTTATGTGACTGAAACAACTGCTCTTTAAAGCACGAGAATTCTTTTGCTATGCATTGACCAAGTTGGTGGGTGAATAATTATCAAGGCCTTGTGTGCTTACTTCTTCATATGTACGCCAATGCTATCAGTACACACTTCAATGTGGTTGAGAATCAAGTTCACGGATAAATTACACCATGACAGGAAAAATTACACCATAACAGGATGATAACAAGGAGGATTATAATGAACTCTGCCTTGAACTCAATTGTGTTGTGTTGGTGGATATAGTACTTTCAAGATTACCTTCTTTTGCTGGTTGTATTTATCAAGGGATAGAGTATCTACTAGATAGGCGGCCCTATGTATAAGATATAAGGGATTTAATGTGTAAGGGTTTTAATGGGTTCATGGTTGCAAAGGGAGTACATTGGTTTAATTTTCCAATATGTTGTAAAAGTTTCATACAAAAATGACAATAATAACGATTCCCTTTGGTTTAAATGAATGTGTAGAAGCTTACTGTTATTTTTGCATTGTTATTTTCATTTATATTTACACCTTGATGAAAGCTATCATCTTTGTCAATTAACTTATCCCTAACCTTCTTGTTACATTTACATACCAATGCCACTACACAACCAAGATTATAGCATAGCAGGGTAACACAGGCCACTGATGAACAAGGTTAGGAGGAGCGACCAGCCGACGGCGACGACGACGGCTCATGGTGGTGGGACATCAACGGCCATCGGAGGTGGGGTTTATAGAGGTGGGGTTCTTTTGGTGGAGGTATTATTGTTGAAGAAATAGGGGAAATCACGTATGAAAGGGTGGGTTTTAAGTGCTTTTTAATTTTATTTTTTAATTTGGACACGATCCAACGGCCCAGATGAATAGAAATACAGCATGCAGTTCCCGCCAGAACTACAGGGGAGCTGAATCCGTTTGTGATATATCTCTAGTTCATTTTCATATCTTCTATGTTTTGTTATGTGTTTATTATTTTTATTTACTCTTTTGTTTCTCATGATTTATATTGATTTTTGTTTATGGTTCTAATTGATATATGTCTTTCTACAATATCCTTGTTGGCTGGAAAAAAAACGCAAAATGAGACTTTTTAACTCGGTCAATAATAATTGTGACCGATTTTAAAAATGTGACTTTAACGACCGATTTTAAAAAACCTTTTTTAACTCGGTCGTACGACCAATTTTAAAAATGTCACTTTTAACATCACAGTTTTTCACATCACCTCAGCGACCGATTTTAAAAGTCCAAAACAACCGATTTTAAAAGTGTTTTTTCTATTAATGATTTTAGGAAAGTAGTTGTTATGGACTATGACTAGGCTAGTGATGTTGACCATGTTGACCGAGTTGACCATGTTTATCAACTGACCACGTCAGCCAGGCCTAGCCCCAATATTATTAGACCAATTGAGTAGTCCAAGCCCAAGTGGTCCAAGCGGTCCAAGCTCAGTTCAGGTTGACAGGTCACTCTATCACCGTGACTCAAAATGATCGCCTATACCAATTGATAAGCTGATTGAGATAACAACGGCTTCCGAGATTCTCCCTATCCCAACAAACTCAATAAGCTTGATCTCGCCAAGTTGCATACCCTAGTCACCCATGCAGTCCTATATATGCCACTTTACTTCTCAAGTATTTCTAACTCAACTCACACAAACACACACAAAAGCATTGACTAGGCTGCCACGTTCCTTCATTGGGGACGAGCCGCCAACGTCATACATCAAAACCAGTCTAGTCTTCGTCTTGGAAACTTGGGCTGGGACACGTCGGACATCCCAAACACTACATTGGCGACCACAGTGGGAGCGGTAAATTTCTACTCCCACCAAGATCTAAGCATGGTAAGCACCAGGAGAACTACCGCCACAGCAAGGCACGTCCAAAGCATCGTACGCGATCCACGACATAGTCAGTCCGCAAACTCCCCGATGCCAAAAGACGTTCTCCGAGATGCCCTAGAAAAGAGACAGGAGCAACCATCAAGGAGATCCCGTAGCTCTCCTCAAGACTTACGAGTCAACCCGGATGAGAATCAAAGAGGACTAGATGGGGAAGAAGCCTCTGTTACCCCAGAAAGCAAACCCCTTTCGGATAACGGTCGCCAGGCCAGCCTTGAACCACAGGCTCCTCAGCATCGAACTCCGCAAGAGTCTTGCCAAAGGGAGGAGGTTAATGTTTCAACAAGACGAGATCCCCCACCCAGCTAGGACAGGTCGGATCGCCGCAGCCCTAGCCTTTCAAGGTCAATTTCAAGACTTGACGCTCGAGCGTCGTCTAGCTTTGTAAGCAGAAGGACTAACCGAGATGACCTCCTAGCCCAGTTACGACGTCGTCTTGATAAGCAAGATAGAGAAATCGCAGCACTCAAAAAAATCAAGTTGTCAAGTGAAACACCCCAAACAAATGCAATAACTAAGATCAACCCAACAATTTCGGAAACAGCGGCTACCACCCAGAATGACCAAGAAGGGCACCCATTCACCGAGACGATCATGGCATTCCCAATTCCACTAGATTCCAATGGGCCAACCAACGTAGATAAATATGACGGAACGATCGACCCACAAGAACACCTAGATGCTTACATGTCTGCCATGTCGTTTAATGGAGCTTTTGAACCACTTAAGTGTCGGGCCTTCTCCCTTACTTTGACCAAGGCCGCACTGGGATGGTTCACCAAGCTAGAATCAATTCAATTACACGTTGGAAAGGCTTGTCAAAGAAATTCTTAAGTCACTTCACAACTAGTAAAGCCCAGCCAAGGTCAACCCAACTCCTCTACAATATTAGGCAAAAGGAGGGCGAGTCTCTAAGAGACTACATGTCCAGGTTCAATGCTGAAGTCATCTCTGTAAGAGACCTGGAACGGTCAGCAACCCCACACATATTCATCAATGGCTTGAAGGATGGAGACTTCACAACCTCCTTAGCCAAAAGACCCGTCAAGACGATGGAAGAACTAAAAGAAAGGGCAGAAAAATTTATCAACCTTGAGGAGTATCGAATGATAAAAAATGAAGTAAACAAGGAAACAACTACGCTGAAATCACATCAAGGTTAAGAATTTCCAACCCGTGGAACGGAACCAAGCTGGAGAAGTACTACAGCTGATCTAGCTATCCAAGTTAGCCTAGTTATTTGAGTTTTTGTTCTTTTGCATTAAAATAAGTTGGACAACATGACCAACATTTTGAACTAATATTTATTTTTCAAATAAGTAAGCTTTTTTAACTCAACCATCATGATTATTATTATTCATTTGTTTGAAGTTTCTCCGATAATAAATTGGTCCGTTAACTAAACCAACAATTTTTTCTACTATTGCCAACTTAAGTTGCTCATTTATACGCTTTTAAAAAAAATATATTTGCTCATGGTTCAACTTGGTTAATTATATATTTGTTCATGGTCTAACTTGGTTAATCCAGTTATCTAAGATAACACCATCCAATTTTAAACGTTCGTTTTTATTATTGTACAAACATGATTAGTCCAATTGTCTTGAACAATGTCATTCAAGCGTCATCACCCCTCCCTGGCTAGCCACCAGGTTGGCCGTGATACGAAATTAACGAGTCTTAGACTAAGATCTTAACTTCGAAGGCATGTGCATTACACAACCCCTATTACCCAAACAATCTTGGGGATGACGGAAACCGAGTCTCATTCTAGGCTAAGAATCGCTTGCACTCGTGTTGCTCATACAATAAAAACAAGAAGAATAGTGTGATCAACATAATACTTATACATGTTCCACATTAAAATAATAATAATAATAATAATAATAAAATGGAGCCCCATTGATGTTTAAAAAAAAAAGAAAAGAAAAGAAAGAAGGAAATTTGATGGCCGCTGCTGCCACGGTTCCTAACTCCCCACTCCGCGCGTCCCGGTTTGAGCTTCAGATCTCGCTGGATATCTCTCCCGGTTCGAGCTTCAAGTCCCCCTCCCTGTAGCAGCACCGGCGCAAGGTGCAGCAACAGAAGGGCAGCGCCGGCCCTAACCCCCAACCGCGAACAGCAGCGACGAGGCTGCGCCGACAGCAACAACAATGGAGCCCAGCAGCAACAACAAAGGCGCCGGCCCTAGCTTACAACAGCAACGATGAATAAAAAAACAAAGAAAGAAAAAAATAAAAGAAAGAAAGAAAGAGAAAATGAGAAGAAGAAATAGATCCAAAAGGATGGGTATGGAGAAAAACAATACTGGTTTTAAATGTTGGAAAAAGGAAAAAACAAATATAATGTGCAAAGCCAAAGCATTGAGGACATCCTAGCCACCACGAACAAATTTTGACAATTTTAGATGGATATCTTGGCTATCCTGGATAACTAATAGTCTACAAATATTGGGTTCATTGACTTACTACTAGAAGCTGGCCCAAATAAAAACATCTTGGACAACCCAATTCAGTTTCAACACTTAGAGGTTAGCCAATTTGCCTAGCTTGCCCATTTTGGTCAAAGTGGTTACTACAAGTATAATAATAACTTTACTGGCTCATCTTGATTAAGTTGGACATGTGGATGAAGAGAAGGTTTTCATCCAATGCCACAAAAGTTATTATCTCGGCTAATCGGTCATTAGCAATTAAACCCACTCCCTTGTCTATGACAAGACACTGACTTAGGGGCAACTGTTATGGACTATGACTAGGCTAGTGATGTTGACCATGTTGACCGAGTTGACCATGTTTATCAACTGGCCACGTCAGCCAGGCCTAGCCCCAATATTATTAGATCAATTGAGTAGTCCAAGCCCAAGCGGTCCAAGCTCAGTCCAGGTTGACTAGGTCACTCTATCATCGTGACTCAATATGATCGCTTATACCAACTGATAAGCTGATTGAGATAACAACGACTTCCGAGATTCTCGCTATCCCAACAAACTCGATAAGCTTGATCTCGCCAAGTTGCATACCCTAGTCACCCATGCAATCCTATATATGCCACTTTACTTCTCAGGTATTTCTAACTCAACTCACACAAAAACATTGACTAGGCTGCCACGTGCCTTCATTGGGGACGAGCCGCCAACGTCATACATCGAAACCAGTCCAGTCTTCGTCTTGGGAACTTGGGCTGGGACACGTCGGACATCCCAGACACTACAGTAGTGTTGAGAATGAAATAAAAATTAATTATGATTACAATTTTCTAGAGATGTTTTAGGAAAGTGGCATTGAGAATGAAACAAAATTTAAAAAATTAGTTAATTTTGCTTATATTTTAAACCAAGAGAAGCACTAGTATTTTTTTTGTTGCTTATAATTTGAGCCGCATGGAGTACGATTTAAGGTAATATTTAATCTTAAATTCAATAATTATGCTAAAATAATATTTTAGATTGCACAATTTTTTTTAGAAAAATATTACATTTTGCCAAATATTTAATGCACAAAAAAAATTATTTTTCAATTTAACATCTTTATTTTTAATTAATGAACTAAGATTAAACCATTACAAATGACTATATTTATTTACCATTTAAATTGAACTACAAAAAATGTTTTTGGGTTTGGGAAATAAAAAAAAAGTGTTTGGTTAAGGCAGGCCCAACCCAAACTTACAGACCCATCACAAATCTTGATTAAAACATTTTTTTTATTCATAAATACGGTATTGTATTTTAACCCGTATACTAGGTTGCAGGTAAGAGATGTGGGCCATCAATTTTGTATCTGACTCAAATCAATGGCTTGTCACCATTTGGCACCACATGAAACGTCAACTCTTTTAAGTGAGTGACAACGACGATATTAAGATACGAAAAAGCTCTTGAGAGGTTGTAAGGAACGAAACGCA
This sequence comes from Crotalaria pallida, assembly GCA_037953625.1. Taxonomy (NCBI): domain Eukaryota; kingdom Viridiplantae; phylum Streptophyta; class Magnoliopsida; order Fabales; family Fabaceae; genus Crotalaria; species Crotalaria pallida. The sequence goes on from CM075653.1 coordinate 92,513,954, forward strand.
CAAACAAGCTGAGATCTTCTTAATGTCTTCAAATATTCGAAATAGTTTTTGTTTTAAGAGAAAGCTAAGCGATCATATGTTAAAAATTTGCTTTTGAGATGAAAATTGTTAGGAATTCCTAGTGTGAGTTTAATGTAGTTGAAAAATATCAGATAATATAATAATGAATAAATTGAAATATATATAAAAAACAAGACGTAATGCCTTAAAATTTTGGATTAAGATCTGGTGATAAGATCACTTATGCAGCTTTTTGCTTAACCTATTTATTAGGTATTTTTCCTTCCTTTGAAGTCTCCGGCCCATACCTAACATTCTTCAAAGCAAGTCATTATTTTTCATAAGGCTGTAAATTTGTTCATGCCAAATCATACTTTGAAAAAGAAAAATAAAAGCGACAGACGCTCCAGTCTCACATATAGTTAATTTGTAACAAAATTATTGATCCAATTAAAGTTATAAAATGAATGAAAAGGGTTGAGATTGCATGTTATAGCGTATAGCAATTAATAAAAGATGTACTAGTACTAAATTATTGACTTGATTATTGATTATTTTTTTAATAAAATATCAAAATCATGTTCCTTCATTTTTTAAAAAGAAAATTTCAAAAATTTATTATCTTTGTAAGGAGAAAAAAGTATTAATTAAAGAGCTTGTAATTTCAATAAATATCATTCAAGTCTTTGAAATTTGGGTGTTTCAGCCAAAAAAAAAAAAAAAAATCTTTTTCTAAGGAGCAAAGAGAGTACACCTCTACAAATTTGAACCTAGGCATTCACACTTGTCCTGCATTTTAACCGAGTTGATTGTCAAATGAATATTAAAACTTAGGTGTACCAAAAAATATGATAGATTACCATATCCTTAAACTTGAGAAAGAAAGTTTAATCAATTTAAAGATAGAGATTTCTTATCAAATAATTGAAGTGTGGATACAACAGTCAAAATCCATAATATGTATCGTGTTTATTTTGTTTTATTTTAGTTACTCACACAATCCATTTATCTAGAAACTGTTATTAACTTTTTTTTTTTTTTAGAATTACTGTTATTAACTTATTATCAGAACCAGCAATGGTTGCCCTAGTGGTGAAATACTTGGGATTTGGAAGTGTGCTCCTTCCAGGTCTCAGGTTCGAAACCTACTGGTTGAATCAAACATTGCTGGCCATGGGCATACAGAGCAAAAAGCTCTAGCTTCAATTGGGCCCCCCGCAAGTGCCCGATGGGATTGGTCCCCCAGGATTAGTCAGTCCAATGGGCTGGATTACCTGAGTTATAAAAAAAAATTAAAAAAAAAAAAAACTTATTATCAGTATCAATTATAAATTTTTCATGAGAATGGGAAACCATAACGTGGAGAGGAGGCTGTAAGAAGGGGGATTAAAAGATCGAATTCACAAAGCGTGTGACTGCAAGGCATGGGAGAAGATTAAAAACCAAGCAAGCTTACTTGACCAAAACGTAGCTTATAAGCCTTGTTTGGTTAGAAGGAATTTTCAGAAAAGCTCAAGATCATAAACACCAATTTCATTCAAATCCATTATGGCTTATAATTCCTTCACTTATAAATTCTCTTAGGGTTTGTTTGGATAAAAGATTTGTAATTTTCAAGAAATTTCAAGCATTTCAAGTTAATTCAAAGTAGAAAGCATGAAGATGTACTAAGAAGAGAGGATTTGGAAAATGTTAAAGATAATAGCCTACACATTAATGGAAGCTTTCAAAATTTCATGTCAGGAGGAAAAATTTTGAAATCCTCACTCAACCTCTGATCTAACACCTTCCAAATCCTATCTTTTTATTTCATCTTCATGCTCTCTACCTTAAATAGACTTAAAATGCTTGAAATTCCTAAAAATTGCAAATCCCTTATCCAAACACACCCTTATATCATTTTACGATTTTTCCACCAACTCATCAGCTATAGCAAACACATTAATCTATCAACCTTCAACCAACTTTTCACCATTCTGCCAGCTTTCCACCTAGTTTTAGATAACACAGAAGAAAACCAATGGGATTCTATAGTTGATTCTAATTCCAACTGTGGCATTTAATGGGAAATGTCTTGGTCCTCCAACGGTGCTTCCAGTTACTTAGAAGTTAGAACAGGGTGCTCAAAAGGTTAAACAAAGGACTTGCTACTACGCCTAGAAAGGATATTATAATTGATGTTGTAGCCCAACTCATTCCCCACTTATAGCATGGCTGTATACAAGATTCTCGTGTGATTAATGGTTTCATAGCTCAATTGCCTAATGAACAAGTTTCTGAAAGGGTAGTGAACTTGAAGCAAGAAAGATTCAATGAACATTGGTCCCAAAACTTATTTTTTATTTTATTAGACACATGTTTTATTTTACACGAAGCATATTGATACCAAATATTTTCCAAATAACAACCTTGAAGTTTTACTCAAGCTGGTTGCAATCCCCCTCTTCATAGCCAAGTCCAAGTTTATTTGATGACACCAAAAAAGCTACTGAAAATAACTATGACATTCTCGAGATTTACAACTAACTATTGTACTCTGAAAGAGCACCACCATTTATTCTATAAGTTGTACACCAAACTACCAAGTACCAAACAAATCATGCGCTCTTTTAATTATACAGCACCATGCTTTTCTATTGCTAACTAAAGACACCACAGCACACCTCATTCTGTATTTGCAAAGAAAATTAGAAGCAACCAAGAACCAAATCCTACCAGGTCTCAACCTTCACTCAATATTGATTCTGACCACTTTCTTTGTTCTCCCACTAGAATTGGTTCCTGTTTCATAATTTGATGCAAATCCTGTTGATCTTCCAGCCTGCTCAAAAGATGGAAGTGGCGCCCAAACCTGGTTTTTGTTCTGCTCGCCACAGCTAGAGCCTACAACAATGTTATGCTCAAAATTCAGGCAATATTGTAGTTCGTGCTAAATATTAGTCTTGAAGAAACAATGGTTTTACACATGTTGGAACATCACCAGATAAAATAAAGGACCAAGAAGACAGATTTATGTCGTCTGTTTCAATTAGTGGGCCCATCTATTACACCATATTTTCACTCATGCAAGTTTAGTTGCCATGTTAAATTTCGAGAGAAAAAGTAAAACTGCAGGAAAACATAAAGCAAATTGAACTTGATTATGCACCATGGTTTCCCTTGCTCAAATGTTGTAGCCAAGTTATCAAAACATGCTACTCCAGTATCACCTTAATATACTTGGATCTATGTCAGTCCGATACTTGGTCTCAATCTCAATGCATGCAGTTAGATGCCATAAAAAATGCACAAAACTAGTGCAAATTATGTCATATAAGTCATAGCAACAGAGATTAAAGTAGATTAGTAAAGCAGCTGTGAGAACAATCCACACAATGTTTTGGCAACATAACTTTGCAACTGCAAAATGTTTATACTATGATATAAAATCAACATAAATGTCAGAAAAAAAGAGGGATATTAGTTGATAATATCACAAGTTTAACAATTTTACTCTTGGTAACAGAAAAATTTAAGTTAAAGAAATACCAAAAATAAAAAATAATAATAGCATACCATGGCAAAATTTACTTGCCAAAACATCATACCAACTAACCAGCAGCTTGATAACTACTTTACAAATCCTTGATAGGATTTCTCCTCCCTTGCAGAGAGTATGAAATTTTTGAGGCAAATTGCCTAAGAAAAGACAAAGATCATTAAATCATCTTCATTGTCCTTGTGTCACCTTAATCATTTTCTCATGGGAAAGAATCTATATAGTATATACCATGCAGGCATGCACACAATCATTCTGATTTGAAAATTGAAAATAAAATGTCATCTGCCAATAGAAATTTCAACAAGAATAGTTCTAAAGGTAGCCAAGTAAACAATTTTCCTTACATGGGGAAAATTTTGCAACCTAAATTAGGTTCACATTACATTGCATCGTGATTCAAGTCAGAGATAGACGCGATTACATCAATAATACCCAAATATAACAATACAAGACAAACATAATTTTCTCATGATGGCAAACCAGCTACTCATCAGAAGTATCCAATGAAATACTAGAACTTCATTCTAAAATAAACTTGATTTAAGCAAAGATCAGACAGGATAAATCATACCTTCGTTCCTATGCACATCATATCTGCCCTTCCACCCAGGAAACTGTCCTATATTATTACCCTTCCATGCTTCCTCAAATCCTGCAAGCTCATCTGAAATATTAAACAAACGAATATTACATCAACATTGAAGAAAATAAAACATCTACACCCTCAATATTGTCAAACAAATAATCATAGAAGACATCAGGAACAGACCTTCATCAAGATTGTGCAGTGTCTGAGATGAATCAACTTTACCATCTGAGTCAAGCTTCCTCAAAACTGAATGACCCTGCATACATAAAACACAAGCCTGATTTGGATTTATAGGAAAAAAAAAAAAGAGTACTTAATTTCCTTTAAACAACAGGATAAAAGGCTGAGCACGAGCACCACATATTGTATCAAAGGCTACGGCATAATAACTTGTTTTTTCAACCCGAAGAAGGTTTTGTTTTATCCTGACCGAGCAAGAAAATAAATAAATATCTTTTAACAATTATGTCTAATGAGTCATCGTGTGACTGAAAGAACGACATATTTAATGACCCTTTTTCATCTACAATTCTACATCTAACATTATGACATTAGTTATTGGAGGATGGCTTTCTTAGACCAATCAGATATTACACCTTATCATTGATTCCTCTGGTGATCTTATGTGTTGCCTGGCCTGTTGTTGTGTCAGCTTCCTTGCTTTCCTCGATTACAGCCTGATCCACGAAAATAACATTAGAGCAAAATAATAAGTTAATAACCCTCATAACAATTAACAGTATCAGGAAACTACATACCCCATCAGCCCCCATCCTTCTGGTTCTCGTAGAAGTATAATATGCTCCATCTACACCACCATATGTTACTCTACTAGTCTGAACAGAAAAGTTGCGAGCCTTTGGGGGTTCTACCTTGTAATGATCATTCTTGTAAGTTACATCACTGTTCTTCCTCTCAGCTATATATCATAGAAGCAGCATATAAATTAGTAGATAGTAAATACAATAAGATAAGCAAAAGTACAAAACCCTATTGGTCCGAGTTGCAAGAATATGAGTTCTTCTTAAGCAACGTCTCGAGTAATAGTTATAGTCTTATGAATGGCAAAAACTGGTGTGGGGAGAGTTTTGCCCCTTCAAATGAATGTTTCTGACTCAACTTGGATTAGTTGAAAACTAGTGAATAGTGATATCTAAAAAAAAAAAAAAACTGATTTAAATATGTATATGGCATTAATATCAAGGATTTTTTTATTTAAGTTCCAGACTTATGGGCGTGGGGAGAGTTTTGCTACGTCAAATGAATGTTCCAAACTCATCAACGTCCCAAGTAGGTTACAAATACAAAGAGTCTCAAACCCAAAAAACAAAAACTGGTTTAAATACAAGTCTTTGGCCCTTGTAAATATAAGGATTTCTGGATTTAAGTTCCAGTCTTATGAATGAAAGAATTGCAATGGGATAATTTTTCCCCTTTAAACGGATGTTCCTGACTCAACCTGGATAACTGGATAGGTCGAAGTCCAAAGCGATTTCGAATGCCGAGAGTCTCAAACCCAAAATCAAAATTGATTTTAAACAAGTTTTTCATCCTTGTAAATCTAAGGAATTTTGAATTTAATCCCTACTTAAATTTTATAGGATTTTAGTCCAACAATGTCTTGATTCTGGCAAGGACTAAAATGAGGGACCAAAACCTAAAAATCTGTCATATTTAGATACAAACTTATTTAAGCCAATAAAACTTCAAAAAAAAAAAAAATTACCATTAACATCATCATCTGGATGCTCAACAGAAGGTTCCACAAAATCCTCATTGTTTCCACCTTCAGGGAAATGATTAACCCCCTCATCATCAGAACCTAATTCCTCTATAACTATTCCCTTATCTCTGCTTGTCTTTTGCATTGTTCCTGATGCAGAATTTGGAGGACCAAACACACTATGAAATGGATCACTGAAAAAAGGATCATCAAATGGATCCCTTCCTCCAAAAAAAAGACTTGGCATTGACATCACATTCCTATGCAATCCAAAGCCACGTGGCTCTAAAATATTGTCCTGAATTTCTCTTCCCTTCTGCATATTCTTTATAATAATAATCTAACATAACACAAGCAAAACATATAATACATCCATTCAGAATAGTTTTCACAAAAAATTAACACATTTCTATAGCCATGATCACAATAATAATAACTACTATAATATTGGATAATAGACAAATGTAGGAATGGGAATGTTACCTTGGATTGGATTAGAAATCGAGAAGAACCCAGAAAAGGAAAACGTTACGTTTTTTAATTTGGAAATGGGGAAAATAAATACGATGAAAGGGACTATTATATATATATGTAGTGGGAGGAATATGAACGTGGAGACACGACATTGATGGAGCGACACGTGGATTTGGTTTTAGTTCATTAGCTAGAACCTTCTCGCGCTCGCTTTCTTTCTCCTTCGGCATTGAATATTGACCATTTGTCCCCTTTTTCAATTTTTATTATCTCATCCGTTCCTTATGTTTTCCTTTTTTGTTCTAAATAAATAAATCATCTATCTACTCTTCAATTTAAGAATTAGATAATCAGATAATGTTTACTTCAAAAACAAATTTAATGTTTACCTCATATCTGAATTATATGCAAATTTAATCTTGATGCAACTCTTGTAACACTCCTTGTATATCATCTTACTTTATAAGAAAAGTAATAAGTTTAAGAATACTTGGACTTGTTATCGTTGGAAAAAGATCTGAAAATAAGAATTATCCCTTCCCTTGAAAATTTATTTTCGCAAACACTTGTTTAATAATGAAGAGTAAAATCAGAGTTTGCGAAAACATAGTAAAATCATCATATTACACTCCCAAAATATATCAAGTGTAACAAGTCCATTAATATCAAATAAGTATTATTATGAAATAAGTATTATTATGAAACCGAATTCATTTTATGATACCTCTTTCAAAATGTGTATCATATAAATACTATTAAAAATAGAGACGTTATAGAGCCGGTCACTGGTCCTCTGTCCAAATATTCATCTGGCCGGATCCTCGATATCTGCACAATGGGTTCCCAACCCACACTTTCTACACTCTGCATGCACCTAAGGGACATCTCCCTTTACTGATTCTTGTGCAAGTTAGATGCACGATCAACACCTAATAAGGGCATGGGGGTTAGCTATACATATTCGCATAATCAAATGAGAATAAAACTAACATCCACAAGTCAACATGTAGCAAATCATGATGCATAATCATATGAGTACACCCGGTTAATCATAATAATTCTTTCAATGCATGTGGCATGATGCATGATTTCCTTCCACAACTGAGGCCTCTAACAAAGTCCATCTTGGACGTCCATCCAATACACCGTTGTGTTCCCGGAACACTGACATTCGTTCCCAGAACGTAATGCCAGACCATACTTGGATAAATAGCATCACTCCCAGAGTGTGCATCACGTTCCCAGAATGTGTAGCAAACCATACTTGGATAAATAAGCATCACTCTCAGAGTGTGCATCACGTTCCCAGAACGCATAAAAACCAGGTCCCGGACACTGGCCACATTCCCAGAATGTGTCATCAAGTCAATGTGTTCCCAGAACACTAACATACGTTCCCAGAACGTATATAACCAGGTCCCAGACTCTGGCCACATTCCCAGAATGTGTCATCAAGTAGGTTACAAATTTGGTACTCCCGGAGTACCCTCCTCATATTCCCAGAATATGATAAACGTTCCTACCAACCATCTTTCATTCTATATGCATGAATGCACAATCATTAAGGTTGGTTTTTATCTTTAATTCTATTATTATACCAATGTGTTCCCAGAACACTAACATACGTTCCAAGAACGTATCGCAAACCATACTTGGAATATAATCAAGCACCACTCCCAGAGTGTGCATCACGTTCCCAGAACGTATCCAAGAAACCATGTCCCAGACAATGGCCACATTCCCAGAATGTGTCATCAAGTAGGTTGCATCAATTTGGTACTCCTAAAGTACAGGGTCATGTTCCCAGAACATGACAAACAATCCTTGCCAACCTATTTCATTACTTTTCTCTATGCATGATTTGCATACATAATTACTAAGGTTGGTCTTACTAAGGTTGGTCTTTCCATTGATTCCACAATTATGACTTAGAAAAACACAACTTCTGAATGATATCTTGAGGTATGACTTTACTCATAAAATTCACCTTTGAATTTAAATTTAACATATGCTCATAGACCTGGATTGAGAGAATATAATTCTTACTCAAAAACTTAACTTTTATTTTTAAGTTTTCAGGTACTAACCGGTTACATCATCACCTAACCGGTTAGAATTACAGACCTGATTATAAAACCACTATTTTTCAAAGAATCTTTTCTTGAATACTCTACTCAATCCATCACAAGGTTTTAGCATATCAGAATACCTCAAGTTCAACACATAATATCATTCAAAACATCTAAGTCATAATCCCATTTCATTTATGCATAATTTTCTCTTGAAATTATCATTTGATGTTAAGGTATTCACTCCCAATTTTCAATCTGAATTATTACAATAAAATCAACTTCATTTCAGATTGAATTCCAGTGAAATTAGGGTCTAGATTTGAGTAACATTAATAAGACCACAGGACTGATTTCAGAAACTTATTTTCTTTGACAATTTTACAATGTCTAACCGGTTACAATTATCGAGTAACCGGTTAGATTGTGCAGTCAGCACACTGAAACATGAGGTTTTTGCAAACCATTCTTTTCATTACTCAAATCTAACCAATTTCAACATTCAAAAGAGTTCATATACCTTAAGTAAACATGTTTAACCACAGAAACACATTCAACTTGCATGCATTCAATTTAGATACTCAAATTGCACATAATTGCATATATTTCACAACTTAATGCATCAATTCACATAATATCCAAATAAGTCATGAATCCAACATCAATATAGTTTGCATGCATCCAGATAACATTACTCATAACAACAATTGAGCTCAGATTGGCCTCCAAGCCACTTAACCATTTTAACTTATGCCCTTTGAGTCTCTTGGTAACTCATCCTATATTCTACCACAATTTATTCTCATTCTAGCAAATAGTAAGTTTCCCCCTTACCTTAGGTTCGTGCTTGAACAAGATTTGAGCAGAGATTTGAGGTAGAACACCAACCACCCCAAGCTCCTCCTCAAACCAGAACCGTTTTGACAGGGTAGATTGATCAAGGGATTTGGAACATGAAATGGACATGGAAATTAGGGAAAATGGTCATTATCAAAAAAATGCAACATGAACTTTGAAAGGAAGTCAAGTCTAGAGCAAGAGAAGGCTTGAGCTTATCAAAATCGAAGCTCAAAGTCAGTTCCAGAAACCCAATACAGATCTGTGACAGCTCTGAACCTCCAACTTCGTGAATCGATTTCTCCTAGCTCAGGAACTCTCAACTCACAAACCTTATCTCAATACAAAGCCCTTGATTCAAGCTTTGTAATGGTGTATCACTCGCTTATCATCACTCAGAGAAGAAGAAGAATTTACCCACACGAATCAGAAACCCTAATCAGCCTCTCCTTAACACCAAATGCAGAAATCAACCCCAAATCCTCAGAAATTTAGCATTTTATAGACGAATTGGAGTAACATGCACACCGACGCGTGTTCTCCATTAATCTGAGGCTGGTTTCGTGGCGATTTCTGTAACACTCTCACTTTTATTAGTTACTTTTAGGTTTTATTAAAATTAGAGATTTAAAATTCCTTTTTAAGCTTAATTACTTATAAAAACTTTTACGAAAATCCGGCAGAGTTTCCTCTGTTTTCCGGACTTCCCAAAAATTTTCTTCTAAAAACCTGTCAGTCCAGAATTATTTAAAAACATAAACAACAACAGTTTAATAAGTACATAGATCCTAATGCCCAAATAATACAAGTTGCGGGGCAAGCTACTAATTCATATTATAAATTACATTAAATAATTATCCACTCATAATATCTAATAAACATTCCACGTAATGGAATGAAAATCCTGTTCGGCCGGCACGGGTGTATGCTCCACTTGTGTACCTGAAAAATATTAACCACACAGGGGAAGCATCACACAGAACTTAAAAGAGAGATTTCTAAGCAGATATATACGACACACCAAGACCATTCAAACCTATACTATACCACTTAATTCATGCTCCTCTTTTCCAGCTAACCTATTTCTTTTTCTTCCTTTCTCATAACCACTCTATTAGCCATTTATCCTTTCCAATATCATTTTTATTTCCTTTCCCATTTTTATTCCCTTTTTATTCCATTTTCATTACCCTTTTCCCTTAATCACTGATATGTCCCTATCCGTTTTCGTTATCCCTTTTTCCTTTTCCTAAATCTTTCCATTACCTTGACCATTATTCATTCCCTTTAATTCCTTTACCGATTCCATTTTTATTTATTTCCTTTATTCATTTTCCATTATGTGTAACCTCAATCAGAGATCTACACACCGTGTTTGCAACCACAAACAGTGATCTGCAAACGCTGTGTATGCAACCACAAACAGTGATCTGCATACGTATGCAACCACAAACAGTGATCTGCATACGTGTATACAACCACAAACAGTGATCTGTATACACCCATCTCGTTTATGTAACCTCAGACAGAGATCTACATAAACTTCCCTTACCTTTTTATTATTTGGCCACAGGGTCAATACAACCACCTGCGCCGTGCCACAGGGTCAATACAACCACCTGTGACATGTACCATATTTATTTGGCCACAGGTCAATGCAACCACCTGCGCCGTGCCACAGGGTCAATACAACCACCTATGACATATACCATTTTTATTTGGCCACAGGGTCAATACAACCACCTGCGCCGTGCCACAGGCTCAATACAACCACCTGTGACATATACCATTTTTATTTGGCCACAGGGTCAATACAACCACCTGCGCCGTGCCACAGGGTCAATACAACCACCTGCGACATTTACCATTCTTATTATCTCTTTATTATCGTATTAGTTTTATCCCTTTACTTTTTGTTCCTTAATTCTATCTAATACATTTAGTTTCCTAACACTTCCTTATCCTCTATTATTGTCTCACTTAGCTCACGCCTTCCCTTAACGACTTATTATTTTTTCCTTGCCATCTTATACTTAAGTACTTTTCGTTACTAATTACTCTCATACTAACTCTTAGTTGTTTACCTATTCTTTTTCTTTTCTTTTTCTTCTTCTCTTCCTTATAATCCTGTTTATTTATTTCTTTCTTGTTATTCCGTTTATTTCGTTACTAATTGCTTTAACTCTTCTTTATCTAACTTTTCTTTTCCTAATTGTCTTCCTTATTACATATCCTATGATTACATCATTAGTCCTATTCTACTCAGTAGTCTCACTAAATTCTCTTTACTCTCATTTGTTCATTTCTAAATATATTTCCCTATTCACCATTTCTATTCTTTTGCCACACCCTACCGATCTAATTGATTAGTTATTCTATTACCTATCTTTTATTCAATCACTATTTGTTTCCCCTATTTACTCCATCTATCTTTCTTCATTATTAGCGGGTTACCCTAAGGTTCATTAACAATTAACATTTCCCCCGGTCCTAGCGATAGATATAACTACCCAGAAATACACCCCTTAAGGACTGGTAATGAAACCCCTTACCTCAATCGGTGATAGTGAGGGGTAACCTTAATCTGGCGCTTTACTCCCCGACTCACGCTTTAGCTCGGCTCCAACTTGATCCTAAGCTTCCCCAATCTTCGATTCCAAGCACGGTGGGGACAATCGAACTCGATCACGGTGACGGTGTAGCTCTTCGACACTGGGAGCGATCGCGGCTGGACCAAGGCAAGGGCTTCGAGCTTCGAGGTTCCCGACACAATCACGGGTCGGTAACGGCGTCGGTGTCGTCCGTGAGGAGAGAGAGAGAGAGCTCACGGTGAGAGAGAGAGGGTATGAGGGAGAGAGAGAGAGCAAGGCCAAAGGGGGAAAGAGAGCAAAGGACTTATGAGGGTGGTGGGGGTCGTGGTGGAGTGGCGGTGGCGGCCGGAGATGGCGGCGGCCGGTTGGTGGAGGGTGAGAGGGGAGGAGAGAGAGCCAAGTGAGAGAAAGAGAGAGATTTATGGAGTGGAGGAGAGGGAAAGAGAGAGGAAGAGAAGGCTACGGTGGTGGTGGTGGCTCTGGGCGGCGGTGATGGTGGCCGTCGGAGTAAGGAGGAGGAAGATCGGAGGGAGAGAGAAAGAGGGATTGGAATGGGGGTTTCGACCCCCAAAACGCGTTTTTAAAGTTGCAGACCGCAAAATACTCGAGTGTTTCTGTAAACACTCGAGTGTTTCTGTCAATACTCGAGTATTTTGACCCAAAATACTCGAGTATTTCACAAAATACTCGAGTAAAATGATCAGATACTGCTAGTTTGCTTTTCTATTTTTCTTCTATTTTCTCCCTAACTTCAAATAGCCATAACTTCTTCGTTCACCGTCGGATCTTGCTCAAATTTGACGAACAACTTCCTAAAAATCATACCTTCATATCCAACGGTGGGAATTGTGTTTTAAGTCTTAAATCTTTTATTTTGAATTTCCTAATGTCGGGTGTTTATAACACCGAAAAATCAATTTTTAACACTCGTTTGGTCTTATTTAAATTTGCTTTTTGATGCCAATGTTCCTTAGCTCCTTCATGGCACTCGAAGAATTCCTAATTCATCATTTTAAATCCATTTTAGGATAATCCTTATTTCCAAATCTTACTATTATTTTAATTATTATTAGAATTAAAATTCGGGATGTTACAATTTCTGGATTAATTGGGTGATTACTCATCAAACGCACTAATCCCAATTTCTGAGTTCATCGTGTAACCGGTTACAGAGCCCTTCTAACCGGTTACATACTGATAAAATTCAAAAATTAATAATTTAATTACTCTTTCTTCAAAAACCTTTTTAATATTGCAATTAGGTCCCAACCCAAGGACTAAATTACAATATTCACATTTTTGTACAAAATAACCATATAAAAATATATCTCATATTTTTATATATAAAAACACATAATGTACAAAAACTAAAACCTCCAAAATCAATATAAATCAATTATAAAATAATTGTTATAATTAATTTCTTGGTTAATTGGGGAGACGAAAATTAGGGGTGTTACACTACTCCCCCACTTAAAAGGAATTTCGTCCCCGAAATTCATCTTCTGAAATTTTCCACTTTTCCAAAGTGTTTTTATACTAGAAAACTTCATCTAGCTCCTAAAAATTTGTTCTTTAGGGTCCTCCCCCACTTAAAAGAGTTTCCATATAATTCTTTTATTTCGAAACATTTTGAATAAAATATTTCAATTTAACAATAAAGATTCTTTGCATAAAACTCTCATGTGAAAGAATTTCTTTTAAAAGAAATATGCTTTTGAGTAATACATTTCACATAAACTTTCTTCAATTAAAACACTTTTCATCAAAAATTTTGGAAAAATTTTTTGGGCTGCGCACTCTGATCCCTCGAGCACGATCAAAGAAACATTTGTATGACTTTATTCCTTAATAGTTTGAGACATTAGGGTGATCAGTCCTAATATTCAAACCATTAATAACAAAATCATCCCTTTCAGATATAATCTTTCGCAAGAAAGACCATACGACAGGTCTTTAAGTTTGATGAACTTAAAGATAGGGTAATTATCACTATCAGACTTAGTTAGGTAGTCAAGTTCTAGAGACATTTCCGTTGGGGAGACAAAGGTTTGTCCTATCCCGGTGGTTTTTAATCTCTCTAGCCATAACTGATCTTTCTATTTCTGTAGTGTCCACAGATATTATCACATCCAACTGTGATAAAGGTTTTGATCACAGAAAAATTGGAGTTGAACTTCCAACAGGATATTGATATTTTCAAACGATTAGATTAACGTAATCGAAAAACATTTGACTACGTTAACTCAGATCAAAGGAAGAGATAGGCTTGGGTTGTCTACGTCAGGATCACAATCAACTCTCATCTCAGCCGGTGAGTTCTTCTTGTGTTGAATTCGTCCATTTCTTTCTCACCTTTTTCTTCAAGACAATTCGGTGAATAATGCTCCAGCTTCCTACAATCGGAATTGACTATTCCCTTAGGTACATCACAACTAAACTCAAAGTGATGTGCCTCACAGTTTTCACCTTGAGATGGGCAAATGTTCCCTTCCCTATTTCCTCCTTAGTCCCTTTTCTTCAATCGAGGATTCCTTAACCTTGATATTTTCGTGGTTGATATTCTCCCATTTACTTTTCCTCTTTCTCCAGTTGGGCCTTTATTTCATCAATCTTTCTCTTATTCTGAATTCTGATACTTCTCGCATGAAATTCATGTACTTTCCCATAGTCCTCATACATGCTTACCAACATCGAGAAATTCCTTATTTCTTGATAGTTGATAGCTAACTTAGGTTCGAACATAATCTATTCTTGAAGTTCATGCCTTTGGATCTCTCCTCTAGGTTGTCCTAGACAACACTTCCTAAATCCCTTACTTCCATAATATATTTTCTAATATCCATAATCCCTGACTTTAATTTCAAAGATTAAATCTCATTCGTTTCTTCATAGAGATCTAACTCCTTTTCCTAAAAAATCAACTTCTCTTTCTTCTCTTCATCTTCTGGTGGTAATTCACGAATCCAATTCAGGAATTCGTTGGTGATTGGCAACATTCCCAATCTAATACTAGAGGGTTCCTCTTGGGTTACCAGACTTAGGTCTCTGAATTCCTCGATCAGGATAACCTCCTTAACCATCATTGAGCTCACAAGAATAGCCTTTCAACTCAAATCGTCTGCAACTACGTTTGCTATGCCAGGATGGAGCTCAAAGCCATAATCTTCAAGAAACTCCATCCATCGCCTTTATCTTACATTCAACTCTTCCTCTTCTTATTGTCATTCATACTTTCGAACTCCAAACTTGTTCATGAATTACAACCTTCTTATCTTAGTACCTATTGTTTCTTTTGCATCATCTAGCTCAATTCTCTACCTTCTCTAAGTGGAGTAGCTCCTTAATTTCAACTCTCGATTAATCCATAAGTATTATAATTCAATCTTCTTAAATCAATTTCAATGATGAATCAAGGCATTAAGTTATTTTATCACATTAAATCCTTCTTAAAATTTTAATTAGATGATTGACATTGAGTTTGGATTGGAGGAAGATGTTTATTGATACCAAAAGTTCCTTCACAAATTACTTAAATGTTTATTTTAGACTTTCAGCTTCTAACCGGTTACCAGAAACTCTAACCAGTTATGAAGTATTGTTTTAGAAATAAAATCAAAGAGCTTTCAAATATTGTTTTACAAATAAAATCAAAGAGCTTTCAAAAACCATCTTCTTTACATCGTCCAATCCAACTCAAAATAGGATTTAATCATACTCTAATACCTTGATTCCAACTGAATTCATCACTGAAGTGATTTAAATCATAGTCTACTCACATTTTCCATAATTCTTCTTGGACTAATCATATTATATTGGGGTATAATCCATCACTACCCTACCATAATTAAACAACATCCTATCATCCAATACCATCAGTTGATCTTTCCAAGTCAACTTGGTCAAAGGCCATGCGATCTTAGAAAATCCTTAAATACTCCGGCGATAGTATCCAGCCAGCCCTAAGAAACTTCTTACCTCAGTCACAGTCTTAGGTTGTTCCCATTCCAACACTAAACTTACCTTTGCTGGATCCATCGCAATTTCTTCTTTAAAAATCAAATGCCCTGCGAACGTAACTTCGCTCAACCAAAACTCATCTTTGGCGAGCTTAACACACAACTACTCCTCTTGCAGGATTCTCAACACAATCCCGAGATGTTCCTCATGCTCCTCCGGATTCTCAGGATAAACCACAAACGAATCCAAATATAATCTAAAGGTCCCGTTCTTATAATCCATAAAAGAACAGGTGCATTAGTCAATCCGAACGACATTATTTTCTACTCATAATGTCCGTATCGAGATCAAAATGCAGTCTTAAGTGTATCACTGCCCCGAATCCTGATTTGGGGTTAATTCAACCGCCAATCAATCTTAGAAAACACTTAGACTCCTTTAACCTGGTCCAACCAATTCTTTTAACAACTTCTCTACGTGTTTCTCTCATTTGACCATTCCCGATGATACCATATCGTAAGGGTAGTAGAGAGAGAATCAGCTTCAAGAATTAACTTGATTCCAAACTCTATCTCTTTGCTCAAGGGTGAACATAACATCCTTTCTTGAAACCCATATTTCTTTAACCCCCTATTTCCTTCACTGCTTCCAGAAGCAGACACATGGGTCCATTGGATTCCAGATTCGAAGCTTGGAAATCCTAATACAGGGTTAATCTATCGTCATTAATCATGATCACTTGATTCCCCGGCTCCCAAACCGTGCTTAAGATCAAATATAATCATGACACAGGTAGTTAGACAGAGTCTAATACCTTAATAGAACGATCCAGACGTACCTTGTAAACAACTACAAGGAGATTTGTAGGAGTCTCCACTTTGAGATAGCAGATTGGATAAGGCATAGAGCAACTTTGATCAATACCCTTATCCATAAGGAACAAATGAAGGAATAGCTTTAGAGTTTAACAAACTCAACAAGGTTGATCTTTCAAAAGATAACTGCCCTGCACTCGGTCGGAGAAATTGATTAACTTTAACACTGGTGAGGTTAAATTCTCTTCTCCAGAGTCAGGGACCTTACTACAACTCCTTTAATATTTCCTTATCACTGGTTCTATGAGAACGGAATAAACCAACACTATGGTTTTAGGGTTAACACATGTCTAAAGAGAAGCATACATCTATCATACTTCTACTTAGACTACATAGAACACTTCTTAATAGCAGAATGAGCTACTTATCTAGAGCCATTACCCATAACCTTAGCTCTAGTTTGGAAGTATATGAAAGCATACTTCCCAGGAAACATTGCAGATATCGATGACCATCGTATTGGACCACACACCCAAGGACCAAGAGTCAGGACCATTGCTCTGATACCATAAAAGTGTAACACTCCTTGTATATCATCTTACTTTATAAGAAAAGTAATAAGTTTAAGAATACTTGGACTTGTTATCGTTGGAAAAAGATCTGAAAATAAGAATTATCCCTTCCCTTGAAAATTTATTTTCACAAACACTTGTTTAATAACGAAGGTGACTAGTAAAATCAGAGTTTGCGGAAACATAGTAAAATCATCATATTACACTCCCAAAATATATCAAGTGTAACAAGTCCATTAATATCAAATAAGTATTATTATGAAACTGAATTCCTTTTATGATACATTTTTCCAAAATATGTATCATATAAATTCTATTAAAAATAGAAATGTTATAGAGCTGGTCACTGGTCCCTTGTCCAAACATCCTTCTGATCGGATATTCGATATCTGCACAATGGGTTCCCAACCCACACTCTCTACACTCTGCATGCACCTAAGGGACATCTCCCCTTACTGATTCTTGTGCAAGCTAGATGCACGATCAACACCTAATAAGGGCATGGGGGTTAGCTATACATATTCGCATAATCAAATGAGAATAAAACTAACATCCACAAGTCAACATGTAGCAAACCATGATTCATAATCATATGAGCACACCCGGTTAATCATAATAATTCTTTCAATGCAGGTGGCATGATGCATGATTTCCTTCCACAACTGAGGCCTCTAACAAAGTCCATCTTGGAGGTCCATCCAATACACCGTTGTGTTCCCGGAACACTGACATTCGTTCCCAGAACGTAATGCCAAACCATACTTGGATAAATAGCATCACTCCCAGAGTGTGCATCACGTTCCCAGAACATGTAGCAAACCATACTTGGATAAATAAGCATCACTCCCAGAGTGTGCATCACGTTCCCAGAACGCATACGTTCCCAGAACGCAGAAAAACCAGGTCCCGGACACTGGCCACATTCCCAGAATGTGTCATCAAGTAGGTTGCATATCAATGTGTTCCCAGAACACTAACATACGTTCCCAGAACGTATATAACCAGGTCCCAGACTCTGGCCACATTCCCAGAATGTGTCATCAAGTAGGTTACAAATTTGGTACTCCCGGAGTACCCTCCTCATATTCCCAGAATATAATAAACGTTCCTACCAACCCATCTTCCATTCTA
The DNA here is from genome assembly GCA_037953625.1 of Crotalaria pallida. Taxonomy (NCBI): domain Eukaryota; kingdom Viridiplantae; phylum Streptophyta; class Magnoliopsida; order Fabales; family Fabaceae; genus Crotalaria; species Crotalaria pallida. Next base: position 92,532,256 of record CM075653.1, read on the forward strand.
TATACATGAATGCACAATCATTAAGGTTGGTTTTTATCTTTAATTATATAGTTATACCAATGTGTTCCCAGAACACTAACATACGTTCCCAGAACGTATCCAAGAAACCATGTCCCAGACAATGGCCACATTCCCAGAATGTGTCATCAAGTAGGTTGCATCAGTTTGGTACTCCTAAAGTACAGGGTCATGTTCCCAGAACATGACAAACAATCCTTGCCAACCTATTTCATTACTTTTCTCTATGCATGATTTGCATACATAATTACTAAGGTTGGTCTTTCTATTGATTCCACAATTATGACTTAGAAAAACACAACTTCTGAATGATATCTTGAGGTATGGCTTTACTCATAAAATTCACCTTTGAATTTAAATTTAACATATGCTCATAGACCTGGATTGAGAGAATATAATTCTTACTCAAAAACTTAACTTTTATTTTTAAGTTTTCAGGTACTAACCGGTTACATCATCACCTAACCGGTTAGAATTACAGACCTGATTATAAAACCACTAATTTTCAAAGAATCTTTTCTTGAATACTCTACTCAATCCATCACAAGGTTTTAGCATATCAGAATACCTCAAGTTCAACACATAATATCATTCAAAAGATCTAAGTCATAATCTCATTTCATTTATGCATAATTTCCTCTTGAAATTATCATTTGATGTTAAGGTATTCACTCCCAATTTTCAATCTGAATTATTACAATAAAATCAACTTCATTTCAGATTGAATTCCAGTGAAATTAGGGTCTAGATTTGAGTAACATTGATAAGACCACAGGACTGATTTCAGAAACTTATTTTCTTTGACAATTTTACAGTGTCTAACCGGTTACAATTATCGAGTAACCGGTTGGATTGTGCACTCAGCACACTGAAACATGAGGTTTTTGCAAACCATTCTTTTCATTACTCAAATCTAACCAATTTCAACATTCAAAAGAGTTCATATACCTTAAGTAAACATGTTTAACCACAGAAACACATTCAACTTGCATGCATTCAATTTAGATACTCAAATTGCACATAATTGCACATATTTCACAACTTAATGCATCAATTCACATAATATCCAAATAAGTCATGAATCCAACATCAATATAGTTTGCATGCATCCAGATAACATTGCTCATAACAACAATTGAGCTCAGATTGGCCTCCAAGCCACTTAACCATTTTAACTTATGCCCTTTGAGTCTCTTGGTGACTCATCCTATATTCTACCACAATCTATTCTCATTCTAGCAAATAGTAAGCTTCCCCCTTACCTTAGGTTCGTGCTTGAACAAGATTTGAGCAGAGATTTGAGGTAGAACACCAACCACCCCATGCTCCTCCTCAAACCAGAACCGTTTTGACAGGGTAGATTGATCAAGGGATTTGGAACATGAAATGGACATGGAAATTAGGGAAAATGGTCATTATCAAAAAAATGCAACATGAACTTTGAAAGGAAGTCAAGTCTAGAGCAAGAGAAGGCTTGAGCTTACCAAAATCGAAGCTCAAAGTCAGTTCCAGAAATCCAATACAGATCTGTGACAGCTCTGAACCTCCAACTTCGTGAATCGATTTCTCCTAGCTCGGGAACTCTCAACTCACAAACCTTATCTCAATACAAAGCCCTTGATTCAAGCTTTGTAATGGTGTATCACTCGCTTATCATCACTCGGAGAAGAAGAAGAATTTACCCACACGAATCAGAAACCCTAATCAGCCTCTCCTCAACACCAAATGCAGAAATCAACCCCAAATCCTCAGAAATTCAGCATTTTATAGACTAATTGGAGTAACATGCACACCGACGCGTGTTCTCCATTAATCTGAGGCTGGTTTCGTGGCGATTTCTGGATTAATTGGGTGATTACTCATCAAACGCACTAATCCCAATTTCTGAGTTCATCGTGTAACCGGTTACAGAGCCCTTCTAACCGGTTACATACTGATAAAATTCAAAAATTAATAATTTAATTACTCTTTCTTCAAAAACCTTTTTAATATTGCAATTAGGTCCCAACCCAAGGACTAAATTACAATATTCTCATTTTTGTACAAAATAACCATATAAAAATATATCTCATATTTTTATATATAAAAACACATAATGTACAAAAACTAAAACCTCCAAAATCAATATAAATCAATTATAAAATAATTGTTATAATTAATTTCTTGGTTAATTGGGGAGACGAAAATTAGGGGTGTTACAACTCTAACCTGAAATTTATATGTGATGATTAAATCGAATGGTGATAATCACATGTGATGTGACTAATTTAATGGACAAATATACTTTTGGCATGTTTGGTTATTCATCGTAAAAATCAATTTTTACCCCAAACGTTGAAGCAGAAGTAAACTGTTAATAGCGTTGGCATTCCAGAATTGATTATGCGCTAACTCACCGTAAAACCAAATATGCATTTTATATTTTTTATGTTGTAAATTGCTTTTGTAATACCCGCAATTTTCCCATATTTCAATAAATTGATTTTTAAGAATTTATGATTGGGCAGTTATTTTCGAATTTATATAAATTCGTTATTTGGTTTAAATTTACAAATGAAAATAATTATTTGGAATTTATTTTTATAATGATGGATTATTTTATTTTGTTTTATGTTTTAAAGGAATTGTTATTTATTGATTTATTTGGTTACGTAACTTTGAAAATTCATAACTTTTGATCTGTAAATCCGAATTTGATGAATTTACCGTCAAAACGATGATATTGAAATATAGAATTTATTTTGGTATAGTTTGGGATTTATTCTGTTGTCCACGAAATTTTTGTTATTTTGAGAAGAATTATAATGTTTTATTATAAGCAAATTGAATTATGATTTTCAAGTGTTATTCACTATATTGGAAAAGTATTATTTTTCACTGAATAATGATGATGTACGGTTTCTAAATGGTTTGTGCATTTTGAATTTTAAATTGTGAGAACATCCATTTATTAGTACACAAGACCCTAGGGTAACCCAATTAAATACAACCTACCCTAATTAAAGTGTAGTCACCCTACTTGTACCCTATGGGGGACATGCAATCAATGACCCTATCCTAACCAAGTTTTCGGGCAATGCATGCTCTTGTGTTTTCCCACTCACTCTTTTTAATTTATTAAACCTAAACCTACCTATACCCATTAAGTTATTACTCCTAAGCATATAATTAAAATGCAAAGTCCCACCCCCAATGTGTATAGCAAAACCGTGAGGGGTATATGGCTTGTGGGGGGAGCCCCCTCATTTTCCTTGACCCTAATTTTTAGCTAGTACACCCCACACCCATCAACCCTTATATATACCCCCTAAGGCCCTAATACTCACCCCCTAGCTCATTCATATGCCTTAAAATATATATATATATAGAGAGAGAGAGAGAGAAGCCATAGAGAGAGGGGAAGGCCGTCGGAGGTCCAAGGAGGAAGAAGGGGAAATTTTTCTTCTCAACACCAAATCAACCTCATCTCCATCAATCATCTAGGTATTCATCCTTGTTCCATTTCCTTTTTCTTTGCCTTATTTCATTCGGTTTTTATATATGTATGTATATGAGCAAGTTGTTGGTTTATGGAGGTATGTTAATGCATGTTAGTTTTTATTAAAGATCTTTACTTTCCAAGTGTTAATGACTAAAGATTTAGGCTTTTGATTTAAAAATGAACATGCACCCATGTTCCAAGGCTCCACGGTTTTGGTCCCTTTCCACACTCAAATGATTTTTGTTTTTGATTTTGACTTGGATAATGAAACAAGAGTGATTTCTAAGGATCTTAAAGGGGTAAAATATTGTAATGGTTTACTTTGTCAAATTTCCCCAATTTTTGTCATGTATGTTTCGGCCAAGAGGGGAAATTGATGGAAATAATTTTTGTTCTTCATGCATGTTGATTTTTGTTATTGAACTATATTTTGCAAATACTAATGAGTAAAGACTGAAGCTTTAAAATGAAAAATGAACAAGCTTGATCAAAAAGAGGATCATACGGTTTTCTATATATATTTTGTACTCAAATGGTTTTCTTTGTTACCTTGTTCTATGATTAAAGTAAAGAAATAAGGCTTGATTTTATTGGTTTTGAAGTATATGTTTAGGTGTTGATTTATTTTGCAAAAGCTTTCAATTTTCCTCCCTATGTGTTTCGGCCAAGAGGAAAAAAAATAAAGGAAATGACTTTTGTTTTTCATGCATGTTGATTTCTCAAGTTCCTTGTTGATTTCTAAGTATTAATATATAAGGATTTGAGTTTAAAAGATTTGAAAAGAACTTGTTTTGTGTCTTGAGATCCATACAGTTTTTTTTATTGATTTTAGCTCAAGTGATATTGTTTGCTCTAAAGCTTTAATTTATGATGAAAAAGGGATTTTTGTGTGTGTCTATGTGTTGATTGATTTGTGCGAAAATTCCCAATTCCCTCTATGTATGCTTCAGTCCTAATGGGTAAATGAGGAAAATAACTTGATTGGATTATGCATGTTATAATGGAGCTAAGATAACTCATTTTCATGCTTTTTAATTTGGTTCTTAATGAAAATAATTGATGAAATGATTTTGTGAATGGTTGTGTGCCTATGTATGCCATACAGGTTTCTTTTAATTTTTGCCCAAATAAAATTGTTATCTTGATGCTTAGAGTTATGATTGGAAATAGGAAATGAAGCTTGATCTTTGTTGCATGAAAAGTTAAAGAAGTGTTATGGCAAAAATCTATTCCTTTCTCCTAGGTGTGAAAATTCGGTTTTGTAAAAACAAAAATAAATGATTGAGCTTCGATTCTAATCTTTGAATTGTGTTAGTACTTGAGTTGAGTTTTTAAGTTGAGAAAGTATTTTGTTTATGAAAGAGAAACCGAATGTGTGTGTACGTGAAAATGTTTTAAAGAAACTTATTTTGTTTAATGTGAAATGTGATTGATTATGTGTTAGTAAGTGTTTAGAGTATGATTTAAATTTCATAGGGGCTACTTGGTTAGAATGTATGTGAAATATGTTTGTATGTCTTAATGCTGAAATTTTTGAAAACAGGGTCATTTTCATGCAAAAGAATTAAGTAAATAATAGTTGTGCTAATTGAATTGCCTTGAAAATTTGATATGATGTTCTTGATACTAATTAGAAATATTTTGGAAATTTTGAGTAGGTCTGAACTTGTTTTAGTCTTTTAAAAGTAATTTTGTTGGTTAAAGTTGTTTAAGAAAAAAATTGTATTTCAAGTTGCAAAAGAGTCGGATAAAAGATGTTTGCATAAGTCCAATGCTTTCATGACCTAGCCACTGTTTTGTTAGTGTCAAATTTAGTGTCTCTGAATTTTTATGAGATTTTTGGGAAGTGATTTGATGATTTTATAAGAGTCATTTTGGTGAAAACGATTTCGGAAAAATAGACTTTTCGGGTTAAACCTAAATAGAGTTTTCAGAAGTAAACTATTCTAAATGGTTTGAAATTTTTATGGTAGCTTCCTAAACTTGTCTAGTGAGTCTCTGTAAAATTTGAGGAGATTTGGAGTTGTTTTGATATTTTTGCCAATTGAAAAACATTGAACACAATGGTTCAGATTTTTCAGAGTTAGTGACAGATTTAATTAGAAAAATGTAACCTAGACAACTCCAAATAATATGAAATTTTTAGGCGATGACCTTGGCTATGTGAGGAAGGTTTTTACCAAGTTTCATGCAATTCGAAGCTGAATTACTATTTTTAATTGTGACATTTTAGCCTCAGGTCAGCAACAGTCCTGTTCTGATTTTTATGCAAAATCTGATTTGAAACTTAGGTTCTGGAGGTCCAAATGACTTGATAATTTTATATGATGAACTTGAATATGTGTTTTAGTATTCTGGAAATTTTGGGTTTGAAACTAACTGATTTGATGAAGTTTTGGATTTTATTTCTTGTGTTTTTCCCGTAATTGATTAAACTCTTTACTTTTAAGTACTTTTGATAAATGTGAGCTTGTGTGTTCTTTCTTTGGTGACCTGGCTAAACTTATATGTGGATTGTGATGTCTTGAGATAAATGAATGAGTGATTGTTTAAATATGTGTTTAGGTTATGTGTAAATGAATTGCAAGCAAATTGTTTACGGGTGTATTTCGGATTAGGTGATTATATCTAAGGTTAAGATAGTTTGCCTCATGTGATGTAAGCTAATTGAATTGTTTTATGAGATGTATGATAATTTGTTTGATCATGTATTTCTTTGCCTTGGAATATTCGTGTGTTAAAGGAAGTGAAGGAAAATTAGTTAATTTATTCGCAACGGTGTTGTGTTTGGTTTCATGAAAAGCTTTTGAAAGTAATTGATTTTTGGAATGATTTATATTTGAGAAATTCTATCTACTGCCCTATTTTATTCATAGTGTTGTGTTTGGAAAATGAAATGCTTAAGTGTTCGTTTCGTCGCAAAATATTGGATAAACTAAAAAACGATTTTTACGGTGTTTTCGGGTTGTTCGAAAAAGTGATTTTTCGAATTGTTCCCTACTGTCCAGCGTTGATTTAAATTGGTGTTTCACTTTTAAAAATGCTTTCAATTGATTTAAAGTTGAGTTTTCAATAGTACTTGATTTAGGAAAAAGTTGGATTGAAAAAGTAACGTTTTTAGATGTTTTCGAGTTGAAATTAGTTAGCTGTCCGGAACGGACCAACAGCAAATTGATTTGTTTCAAAATATATTATTATTAGTTTTAAAATGATTTTTGAAGTGTTTAAGGTGTATTCGAAGATAGGATTTAATTTGAAAAAGTAAAAGTTTCTTTTATGATTACCCGATAAGAAGTAAATCGAGTTTTGAAAAATGATTTGATGTTGAACGAGAATGTTAATTAGGTAGCCATGTATTAATTGTGTGTCTTATTTTAAGCAAGGAATCCGTAGATCGGGAGCTTGGAGCTGCTGTCAGTCGGACGGACCTGCAGCCATTTCTAACAATGTTTGCTGGACAAGAGGTGAGCGAGGAGCTCCCTGAGACACTGTGGTATTTAGGTAAAATGTTAAGATGTTCCTGGCCAACTCAAAAGCCGAAACGTGGGGTCTGACGGTCTATGAGTCAATCGCATAGTGACAACTGTTTGTGTGTGTCTGGCCACCTATACGCAGGACTAAGACATCCCTTTTCTATTGTAATATTATGACATGATGCTACTGATGTGATTATTCCATGATGATATGATCTACTTATTTATTTATGCCATGATGAATATATATATATATATATATATATATGACGATGTAAATGTTTGTATGTTTTAAGTCCTTGACGAAAATTAAGTGAGGCAATGAAAATTATGAATACGGTAATGATATTGATGAGAATAATGCGCTCGTGCGGAAATCCAGTGTTGAAAAAGGAAAGAGGACGAAAGGACCTTGAAAATAAATATGGAACTGGAAAGCGGACGAAAGGACCTTGAAAATGGTGCAAGAACAGAGCGAAACGGAGTTGGAGCAGGTGGCTCACGCCCAGGCGCGTGGGGCAGCACGCCCAGGCGTGGCCACCACGCTGGTGCACATTTGATCAGGCCTGGCACACCCAGGCGTGGAGCTTGGGGCACCCAGGCACGCGTCCCCCGGTGCAGGCCCATTCGGGCCTGTTTTGCTGATTTCTGATGGGATTTGTAATCTTCTATTTATTCTAGTTTTAGAATTAGGTTTAACCGCTTTTAGAGAGGGAGATTACATGATTTTGGAGAGCTTTAGAGGAGAAGAAGATCGGAGATTGGAAAATTGAAGATCTCTTCGCGGTAATCCTAATTGTCTATGATTATGGATTACTCTTCTATGGTTTTTGTTCTTATTTTCTCAATGTGTAACTAAAACCCTCGTGTTAGGAATGGTGGATTTGTATGGATTAGTTTATTGATTTAATGAATTGATATTTTTCCGTTTCTAAATCAAGTGTTTGATTGTATTTTCACTGTTATGCATGGAAGTAGCTAATCTATGTTTTGGATCTCTAATTCTTCAATTGTGAGATTAAGGATTAGAATAGGTCTTCAATCAAATAATATAGTTATTCAACTCGTAGGAATACTTTTGGGTAATTATATAACAAGTTTATTCAATGGTTTAATCTCTTAAGGAATTAAGGATTATCAATTGAATAGGAAACGGTAATTATACAAGAGAGATCTAATAGTTACCAATTCTGAAATTAATTCTTGATTTAGGGAAAAACAGAGATTCATGATTAATAAACAACACCTACAATGAAACCACGTTCCTAACTCGTTTTCTTAAATTGCTCACAACTTTTATTTAATTTCTATTTTTATTTTATCTTAACTCAATCTTAATTAATTAATTAATTACAAACCTATAGATTTCGCTTCTAACTACTTTTTGGTGAAAATTAATTGAACAATTTGCAATCCCTGTCGGACGATAACTGGTTTTACTGACTATATTACTTGTTGACCCGGTACACTTGCCGGTAGTCCAACATTAGACCCCAGTCATATGCCAAGTAACAGCCACATAAGCTACTCCGTCAACGAAAATAGTGATGATAGTTAACAGAATGAAAACATGGACTAAAATAGTATTTTTTAAATTCTTTAGGGATAAAAAGTGAATTATAATTCTTGAGGGACTAAAGTGTCCCAGTCGAAAAACTTGAGGGACCAAAGTGGTCATTCACTCTTAATTTTTTGCTAAAAAACCAAATGATTGAGAGTTGGATCTAAAAAAAATATATATATTAAATAATTGAAAACAGTATTACAAAATCATAGCTTAGTATTATTTGTATCAATTAGTAAAATAACAACACCCTAAATCACCTAAAATATATCCTAAACCATCTAAAATATACATTAAACCACCACAACCTAGACCACAAACAAAATTCACTTATTAATTGAAAAATTTATAATAATATCAAACAAAATCATTAAATCACGTAAACATTAAACCTAAAAATAACATTACATACAGGAAACCAAGTAAACCACACATAAAACCATAAACCACTAACATAACTAAAATCATAATTTATTTAGAGCTTAAAAAATTATATAATATTAACTAAGTAAATAATATTAGAAAAAACCCTTAATCAAATAACATCACCCTAAACCACCTAAAATATACACTAAATCACTGACACCCTAAACCACTAACAAAACCCTAAACCACTAAACAAAAATAAAATAATAATTCAAATACAATAAACTAAGACTAAAACTAAAAATAAAAATAAAAGGGGACAGTCGACTTCCCAACCTTGAGTTATCAAAAGCACATTTTGGAAAATATATTTTGGAGAGACTTAGTGTAGGATTTTTTATTTTTTATTTATCATTATTCCCATCTTAATCCTCTTTCTGGTCGGGGAAATTCAATGAAATGATTATAACTGCTTATCTAAAAGAGGAAGAATGGGTTTAGCATGTTTGGAAGAGTGAGTGAGAGGGAGGCATCTTACTTCAGAATGATTACAACTTGTCACTGGTAAATGGCATGTGCAACTAAGTTTTGGGTCTGCTACAAATATTCAAACATTAATAATAGTAATAATTAAATAGTACAAGTGCATGACCACAAGATGAAGGTGAGAAATTGAATAGAAGAAAGTAAGAAAATTGCATTGCTTGTCAAACAATTCCTCCTAACCCTGCGCCGGACATATAAACTACCATGAATTTAAACACATTAGACCCTCACAAACCATCACAATAACTACCTCCCCCTTCATTTCAACTTTACACAGGCACCCATCTTAAAAATATAACAACATTCTAATAAAAAGAATCATGCTAAATGCCTTGCAGATGAATTGCCATGAGCGCAATTTACGTGCCCGTTACATTCTGTTGTTAGAGACTAAAAGTAGAGGGTTCTTGAAGTCTCTCTGTCTTTTTGTTACACATGATGCCTAAACATTAGCATTTAGATCACTATTGCGAATCGAAGTCTGGTTTTGATGGATAGTCAAGGCCTTGCAGAGCTGGCATCCTTCGTATATCTTCTTCTGAATAAGCAGGGATGAACCAGTATTTCTTGTCCATCCCAAATACCTGATACAAAAGCAACATAAATCACAATGAAACTTCAAAATCCTATATTCTTTAAAAAATAATGGTAATAATAGTATTAATTTTAAAAACCCGAATCCTAATAAAATGGAGTATGTAAGACGGAGTCACACATATGAGCATCTGCATTTAAAAAGCAAGTGTTATTGTACAACCATTCCTACTTCCAAGCACAATCGTAAAGAAAATTAAAATAGATATAACCCGTGTGCATTAGTACAAAAACTCAAAAATAAAAATAAGAAAATAATAGGATGGAGACTCGGCTCCAATGTTATAGGTAGTTCTTTAGCAACAAGACTAGAGTGGAAATATTTATTTTAGAAACATAATAAAAAAGTTATGCATTCATCAGAACAGCTAAATACCGTAATGATATCAAATTTTTTTTATTTTTTATTTTGCAAATATGAAACTCAAGTGAATATTTGTTCTAATGTTCGAAAAATCAAAACTCAAATCACATAAAGTTTAAGTCAATGTTTAAAGCATTGTACCATGAAAGAGGTTCAACTAATCTAAGTGAAATTCGTTAGCAACATTACTTGTACAGAGGCTGGATTGTAACTCAAATCGAGAAAACATAGGCGGCAAAAGAATTATGTTAAAACTAGTTCATACCAAATGGAGATGCACTGTCTTTCAATAAACCAAGTGGCCCTAAGATTATGGATCAGTTACTTTGGAGCCTAAATTAGCTGTCAAATAGATAAACTACTTGTGCAACTAATATATTATCTTCTTGAATTATATTGGATAGATACTTGGTAAAGACATATTTACAAAAGGAAAAGAATGTATATAGATCATGGAGAGAGAGAGGGGGGGAGGAAGGGGGAGGAGACAGAGAAGCCAAGCATTTGTTTAGCAATAATGCATGCTTAATCACAATGTGCTTTTTTGTTTAATTCCATTGATGAGATAGAGCTAGTGAGATTGTTAATATGAAAGGATTTAATTTTGTAACACCATATGCAGAAGAACTTTAATGTATCAGGTGTAAAAATCAGCCATAAAGATCATTTAAAAATAAAATACAATGTGAGTATAATAGAGAACATGCACAGACCTGTTCGAAATTTTTTCTACGACCAAGATCATAACGCCATTTTGGAGTAGTTTTCTTCTCATACGCCTGTTCACAATAAGAAATAAAATTCAATCAGTACACTACACACACACACACACACAAAAGCATTTACCTTAAGGACAGGAGATCCAGTTTATGTATTACAAGTTCACAACAGACCAACCATTTATATATAATGAAGTATTTTCATTCAACGAGGACCAGAGAGCCAGTATAAGGGACCTATCTTAAATTAAAGGATCAAAACTTCAAAAGCATACAACACAAAAACAAAGTTCTCAAGTTTTATCTGTCCTTTTGGTTTTTATTATGCAGAAGTTTACCTCAATAGTTGTCGTATTAGCAGCCACCAATGATATGTGCATGATCAGAAATCCCAAGACACTCAATGCGAAAGCCAGATTCAAAACTGCAGGTAATCCAACAGCGTTATAAAAATTCACAGATGATACTAGCAACTAGAACTGTGTAGTGATTCCCTACCAAAAGCAAGAAAAGTTGTAGCAAGAGAGCCAGGTGACCCAGGAATTTCTCCATCACTAAAGAATGCTAAGAACTGTGGCAGCAAGGATGCAGTCACAAGACTCGTCTCAAGAAAAGTGTAGAACTGCACAAAGATTTAAGCATATAAATATTAACTATTACAAGAATTGTGTGTGGGACCAATTGACTGCCACAAATAAAACAAACAAAATCAAAACTTTATAGTAACTGGAAAAATATAAAGACTTGCAATTTTTCAATCATATATCATACACTTCATAGTTCATGCTTCATACTGATGACATATGTAAAGAAAAATCACAGCTGCATCATATTTTCAAGGTACAAATACCCAAAATGAAATTTACCGAGTAGATAGCCTGAACATAGTTCCCTAGCCAAAAAAAGCAAGCACGTAATTCTATGATGTTTATATCAAATTGTCCACTGGGATTAGATTTTTTTTTTTAAAAAAAAAAATAAAAAATCAATTGGTGTTCATTACTACATTAGACAGACGAAATCGTTTTCCTTCACCCTTTTGAACCGATAAAAAGTAACGTCATCCACCATAGCACCCAAGGTAACAACACAGAAGAAACAAACCATTATCACAGTTATAATTATAATAGCTCCCCAAAGAAGTTGTTGAACAGCTACATAGACTACAATAGGGATATTATAAAACTGCATCTTCTGGTTGCTCAGTTATTTTAAAGGTATAGCTTAGCCTTAGCCACGAAATATCACAATTACTCACAACAGTCTCAGTCCAGAATAAGAGCACACATCTAACTCTAAGAAAAAGGTAACATCTCAAATTACATTAGCATGGCTGATTCGCTACATTTAAGTCTACAACAAAATAGGAAATTTTAAGCCACAGGCATAAGTAAGTAATCTATTGGCTTAATTACATTTTTGGTCCTTTATCTTATTTTGAAGATTCACTTTGATCCTTTTTCTTTTCTTTTCTTTTTTTTTTTTTACTTATTTTGATCCTTCATTTTTTCCAAAATATTCAATTTGGTCCTTCCATCATAACAGTTACCCGGAATATTCCGACTAATCGCTAGAAGCTTGCCTGAATCTGGAAAAATTCTCAGATTCTTTGTTTTCCTTCTTTTCCTCCTGCTTTGCTTTCAATTGTTATCAAAAGATGCTTCAATCTCTACGCCACTCTCCTGATCTCCATATATTGTCTCCTAATCCTTCTCTTTCCCAAATTTCCCAAATTCAAATCCCTAACAATTCAATTTCATCATCATCTTCAATCTCAACAAAGTACCCATTGTTCTCGACGAAGCCAGCTATGTTGAAGCCTTGGAGAACATCATTGAGCGTGATTACGTCCCCGACCCAACCGACTGGTCGGGTGAACTCATTGGTTTCTCTGAATTCCCACCAACATTGGTAACTTTTTTATCTCTTTATTTCCGATTTTTTTTTTTTAAATATATATATGTTTTTATGAAACCCTTTTTTCTTGCAGGGAAATCATTGTTGACTTTGTTAGATAATCTTCACTTAAGAATTTTTTGGGTTTGGATTGGATAGGTGTTTTATGCATTTGGTTTTTCTGTTAGTTTACTCTTCAGCTTTCTAGAACTAGGGTTCTTTGAAAGTGAGGGAGGATTTGAGATCTATGACTCAATTAGGGGAGGGTTCTGTTGCTGTAGGAGTTGTGGAGAAGAATGAAGTGAGAAATGAGAATTTTTCCAGAATCAGGCGAGTTTCTGGTGATTGGTGTGAATATTCCGTGTATATTCTGGTAAAATTAATATTGTTATGACAGAATGACCAAACTGAATTTTTTGACAAAAAAAAAAAAGGACCAAAATAAGAAAAAAGAAAGAGACAAAAGGACCAAATTGAATCTTAAAAATAGGACAAATGACTATAAATGTAATTAAGCATAATCTAGGGGTATTAAGTGTTTCTACTTTCTACATTACAAAGTAAAAACAATCAAAATCAGCAACCAATATAAAATAGTAAAGATCACAAGACAATAAGCACAGCTCTACGAGAGTCAGAAAAATTAAATACAAGCTTCCCAAGTCAGAAATAATAGCAATTCACATGAGTAATAGCTTGATAACAAAAAAGTAATGACAGCTAAGGTGTCCATACCAAGAAAAGAAGGAAATATTTGTAATTTAGTGCCCCGACACAGTTAACTACCCAGACGCAATGGTGGTCCATCTTCAGCACACAACGTCCACCTGGTATCGAACAATAAAAAGTCAAACTTATGACAATATCTTCTCAATGTAGCATTACAAAAATGGAAACTTTTGTATGCCAAAACTCACAAACTGAGCAGTGATGGCATCGAGGTGGTTTGAGCTGATTGCACTTCCGACAGTAACGGATACGTTGACCAGAAGGATCAGAAGGCACGGCATTGTTGAATTCTGATCCAACCAATGGGTCAGCCTCCCCTCCCTCCTCATCAATGGCCGGCCTCCAGTTTGGAGGTACACTCCCCGGATCAGTAAAAACTACAGAAAAGTAACTCCACAATAGCATAACCAACTGCATAATCATGAGAAAAATTACAAATTATTGTACCATTTAGTCCACACCACATGCGGAAAAAACAATGCATCATTAATCAGCTAAACAAATCATATATGTTTAACTGAATTCTGAAGCAAGATTTCAGAATCGAACAGAAAGCTGAAGGTAAATGATCCCCGATTAAGGAAAAAAAAATGTTCAAACCTCTTCCCAGAAAATCAACACTTTTTTCATTGTCTTCTTAAAAGAAATGTACTGATATTCTTCCGTGCCACATATACCAAATAAAGGATCATGATCCCTAAGAGTCTATCATTTTCAGTTTGCTATTTCAGACAAGCTAAATCCAAATCAAAAAATTAAAAATTATCAGTAAATCTTACCCTGATGTTTCACACAAGTTCACATTTTCATGGATCACAACTCCAGTTCCAAAATTAATTCATTGAATTGAAACTAATTAATTATACAATCCGAATTATCGTATCATTTAATCCATTGAAGTACCACATGCTAAAAAACCATACTTTATCAATCTTTTTTTTTTTTTTTTTTAAATTTTTACTTTATCAATCTATTGAACTAATCATATATACCTTAAAAAAAAACAAAACTAATCATATATGTTTCTGACAGCAGCTGCCACATTTCAAAACCCAAACACTGACCCATTCCAAAACAAAAATCAAAGAAACAAAAAAAAATTAAAAATTAAAAAAAGAAAACAGCTCAAGAAGCTTACCAAACTATGAAACAAAATCAAAATAGCTAAGGCAGTAAGAAAATCAAGTCCTCCTCCTCCAGCATACAAAGCAGGGCCATAATTACTCAAAACGACAGCGTAGTAAGTAACACCAACGACCCCAAGAACCAATAGGATCATGATCGAGCCTAACCCTCGCAAAGCAGTGCAGAACTTGAACACGTTCCATGCCATCGTAGCTCCAGATCTATGCATACTCAAGAGAATCTTTTTTGAAAGAACCCCACTTTGATTTAATCCCAAAGTTCGTTACTTTAACTTTTGAATTCCTGAAAAATCATCAATTTTGTTGAAGAAAACGCATGGCTGAAACAATCTCCGAGCTGAATCTGTGAATTGTGACGTGGGTTTCTTGATTTGGGGATTTAGGGTTTATAGAGGATTCGGTAGTAAAGAAAAGAAAAGAAATAAAGAGGGATTGTGGGTGCAGAAGAAGAAAAATGGAAGTGAACACAAAAACTAAGAGGAATTTATTTTATTTTTTTTTTGGGTTTCTTTTTCTTTTTCTTTCTAACTATGTTAATTTTTAATGTTTTGGATGAACCGTATTCGCGACCACATGCTTAAGGGACACAAACTCCTTCCACTTGTGTCAGTCTCCACTGATATGTTAATTTTTAATTTTATAGAAATATATTATCACAGGAAAAATTTAAGAATATTGATAGTTTCAGCTTTGACAGGTGCTCCTAAAGTGGCAATTTGGCTATAATTGCTAGTTGTTAGTGTTGGAGTTCTTCTAAGTTTCTAACTACTACCATTATTGATGCAATTAAAAAAACATTAACATTTATTAAAAAAAATTAATCCATACATCACGTGTATAGATTAACCATATTTAAAAAATAAAATTTTATTAGAACTTGCATAAAAAAAAAGGGCTTACAGAGAAATGATATGTTTAATAAACCAATAAACACTTATTAAAAAATAGTTAGGATAAACAATAAGATAATTCCCTTAAAAAAACAATAAGATAATTAGAAATTAGAATTCAATTTCTGATTTCATGTTTATTAGTGCATAAATAAAAAAACACTTATAACAAGTTAAATCGAGTAAAAATTTATTGAAAAGATTTTTTTTTTAAATTGAGATTTGTGATATTTTTTCATTCATGTAAACTATAATAAGTATCTTTGTCAACTTGTGATATTTATGCAATTGAAAAATATATTTTTTAATAGTTATTTATTACGTTTAGCTTCTTAACAATTGCACTAAGAATACTTGTTAGCATTTCCCTATATTAACTAGTTATGTATTTGGTTAATAATAAATAGATATGGATATCTAACTACTTCACTTTGGTCAAAAAAATCTAGAAGGCATCAAGGCAAGGCATAGGACTTGACGGCTTCAAATTATAGTAGGAACTAGTTTTTAGTTCGTGTGGGTGAATTATATTACCTCTGTTTGATATAAATCATTTTTACCTAATTCACGCAGATTAAGAAAAATAATTATTTCTCTAAAATTTATCAAAATACTAGCTCTTACCCCGTGCAATGCACGGGTTGTTGATATTTTAATTTTTTATATTAAATATTTAAATTAAAGATCATTATTATTATTTGTATTATAAAGTAAAGATTATTATTAAACAACAACCAAAAATAATTATATAAAAAGGTAGACGTTCAAACCAAACCCTACACTTAAAAAAAATTAATCTAAATGATCTTTTGATAAATTTTGTACTTCCTTATATGAATAAAAATGTAACACTTTTATTTACCAAAAAAAAATGTAACATTTTTTATCTCACATGTTCCTTATTTATTTTATGGATAAATTGACATTTTTATATATGATTATCGATTTTATTATGATAAATCAAAATTAAATCAGAATTAAACATTATGATCTTTTTTGTTTGATGATATTATGAGATAAATCTTATATTTATGTGATGGATGGAGCAATTTTTTTTTTAAAATATGATTATCACATTTATTCTTATTAATCATAATTAAATATTTTTATATTTTTCATCGATTATCTTATCTCAAGTTAATAATAAGATAGAATCCTAAATTTTTTTATTATTATCGTTCTAATCATTTTCATTTAAATTTTTCTACAAAGATGATGTCATCTATTAGTGAGCAATTGGGTACTTGTCATTGGGGCTTAGGAATAAAAAATTATGCATATGAGAAAAACTTTTTTTATGGAACTCAACAATATAAACAAAAATTAATATAAAAATCAACAACAGAATATAAAAAAAAATTAATAATATAAATCTTAATAGTGGTGTGAGTGACTAAACATAAATTTAGTTTATCAACGTAATTTTTAGTTTTTTCGCAATTAATATTTAAAATTATTAATTGATCTCGGACTAATGGTCCATATCATATGAGAAAAAAAATAGAAAGATAATATTGTTAAAAACATTTGGTTTGTTATTAATAGTTTTAATTTTCTTGTTACAATAAAAAAAAAATATTTACATTAAGCATAAAATCAAATCCTATTTTTATATAGGATGATTTTTATCTATTACAATAGACAAAATATATTATAGAAGGAAAATCAAATCCTGTTATTATATAGGATGATTACACTTGGTTTGTTATTAATAGTTTTAATTCTCTTGTCACAATAAAAAACAAAAAACAAAAATATATTTACATCAATCATAAAATCAAATCATATTTTTATATAGAATGATTTTTATCTATTACAATAGACAAAATATATTATAGAAGAAAAATAAAATCCTATTATTATAGTGCCACAATGGTCATAAATAAAGTCTTATTAAATTAAAGCTTGAATCTCTCAAGAAGATGAAACGGTAGGATATTGGGTATATCGGTCACCGTCACACGCCATCTTCCACTGTTTGCGTAATTAAATAGGCCATTGGTGCAAATAACAATAAATAACCATCATTATGGTAGCCACCCCGAAACAATACAACATTAGATTTTGATGCACTCTATGATCACCAGCAATTGAAAACTCAATCACTAAAAAAAAAAATTATTTACTTTGTTGGGATGGACTCCTCCACTTGTTTTTCTCCACTCCCTTACAACACAATCGGTTACACCTAGATCAAAATTTTGAACAAACCACATTTTGATCAATGGTACACAAATTACTGAATTAAAGTAAGTAATTAGAGAGAAACTTAAGAATCAAATAATATACATTAAAATGAGCGAGAAATATTAGAATTATAAAAATTTAATGACGAAAAAAATAAAAAACAAAATTGAAGGCGAAAATAATTTTGAGATTGTTGTTTACCTGAATATCCATAAGTTTGTATGCCAATTCACATAAATGCTAAAATATTGTTGAGGAGTCATCCAATGCATATTACGTACTATATATAATGATTTGGAAAACAAATTAAGGATAATGATTTCACAGATAAGATTAAATAAATTTTAAAATTAAGGATAATGATTTCACAGATAAGATTAAATAAATTTGAATTATTTATTTAATTTTCGATAACTAAGGATAATGATTTCACATAAAGATAATTTATTTAATTTCAAATTATAATTTTGCTTAGAGATAATGTTATTTACCTACAAACGCTCTAGTGCGAGTATTCCTTAAGCGGACAAACGTGGTGCCTCGAAGAGGGATTTTTTATATAAGTATAGTAGATTTATTTAATTTTAAATATTAATTTTGAACAGATAATTTATTTATTTTAAATTATAATTTTGATTAAAGACGATATTATCTACCTACAAATGTTCTGATGCGAGTATTCTTTAAAGCGAAACAGATAATTTATTTATTTTAAATTATAATTTTGATTAAAGACGATATTATCTGCCTACAAATGTTCTAGTGTCAGTATTCTTTAAAGCGAACAAACGTGGTGCCTCAAAAATTTTTCCGACAAACGTGGTAACTCGAAAATTGATGTTTTTATATAAGTATAGTAGATATGTTGTCATTCCAAAGTTACCCCTATTTAAAACTTTACAACTCTATTCATTTATCTCTCTATTGTAATTATTACCCTATCACCTCTATACAATTATGAGGGATGTATTTGGAATAAACTATTTAATACTACTTCGATATTCTAAAACAACTTATAAAAAGAGACACTAATTCTACAAAATGGTACACTATAATAAGAGACGGAGGGAGGAGTATTACTCTTGTGCAATGCATGACATATAAAATTTAATTTTTAATATCTTGGTAGCATTTTTTATTTATTATGAAATAGTACATACAAAATTTAATACATTAAATCTCTGAAGCATGGGTACTCCTAAACTGGTGACGTACCCGTATCTAGTACACCTTGGGTACCAGTACATGTACCGTACTCCTGGGTACTTGTAACTAAAATGTTAAGGTATATTTTAGATGTGGATCTTAGCAATAATGTAATTTTTGCCTTATAATATATTTTTTTAATGTTATAATCAATCTTTCGGAATTATATCTTGACTTATTTTGAGCATTAACATATAATTTTACCATACTCATATGCTATTTCAATGCCAAAATCGTTTATTTTCATCTTGCTTATATATATTTATTTATAAAATTAGAATTATATTGTCGTATCCGTACCCTAGTTTTTTAGAAAATATAGTACCTCGTACCCGATACTGTATCCGTATCCAATACCGTACCCGTATTGGTGCAACATAGCATTAAATTCTTAAGCTCCATTTAGGCATTTTTTTTCTTTTTTTACTTTTTTCATTTTGTTCAAGATCTTGTTAGCCTAATTCTTGATGTCAAGCTTTATGTCATGATATTATTCTTCCTCCTTTTGGCTACCATAGTCTACAAATTAAGAAAGAACTCTAATTCATTTTGACTTGTATTTGAGTCAGAATTTGAAAAGTAGAATTTACATCTATTAAAAAAATTATGAACAATTAAACTACTTTTTAATTTATATTCATTAAGGGTTAGTAGTGTACCTAATATTAAAAAAAGGCACTTGTTAACGTTGCTAAAGGTGATAAAACAATCATATATTGGCATTAATTATTCTCTCGAAAATCTCAAAAATCACATTTTTCTATGCCAAAATACTACTTTTAGTTTCTTAACAAAAATACTTAAAAAAAATGCTTACAGTTTCAATTTATTCACGTTGTATTGTGCTTGTTCATTATTCTTTGATGAATATATCCTTATGCTTAGAATCATGAAATCACAAATTGAATTCATGAGATCATGACTCGATCTAAAGTTGCAAATCAATTCCTTTATTATATTTTAGAGTCCTATTGTTGTAATTAGAAAGCTTCTCACAAAACCAGTGGAGGCTGGCACAAGTGGAATGGGCTTGTGTCCCTTAAGCATATGGTCGCGGGTTCGAGTCGTTTCCAAGGCGCATGTTGTAACACCTTGCCCTTTTAAAATAATATGGTTAATTTAGGAAATAGTGAGTTTTATAAAAATTTTGACAGGGTTTACTTTAAAAATTGAATCTTTCCCCTATAAATCAAATCACTTGTCAGATTCCAGATAACATATAATATAATAAACTAGATATAAAAGTTCCTTTTTAAGGAAATCTCGAAATACAACATAAAGGTCCTTGTACAATTTTAGCGTAAATATAACTTAAAAGACAATATTTGAATACCTTATATAAAAACATAATTAATTGTGCCATTTATGATTACAGAACTAAAGGTTGCATAGATGTGACCCTTAGGTCGTATAAATCAATTACACTCCATCATTTGGAGTGTAATGATCCTCGGTGGCAGACTTGTCGTTTGTCTCCATTGTGTGTACCTAAAATGTCAACCAAGAGGGTGAGACATTTAAACAGAAATTAAAGAAAACACATAATAACAATAATAGAATATAAGTATATACACATCACACCAATATATGATTCCATATAAATAAAGTTTCCATATTATAATCCAAAGTGCACAGATGCATATGATGCAATGCAACCCCATAATCCATAATAATCCATATTTCCATATTTCCATAATTCCTCACATCGCCCTCCACACAATTGGGAAAAATCAACTAGGAGTAAGTGTTCCCCAACCAATGCTTGCACAGTACTTCACGTGACCGTCCTTCGTACAATTTGGGTTGTTTACCCAAATTGGCTATAGCGGGAACCACTTTGCACTAGTCATGATGTGTATAAGTGACCGATAAAAACTATTATAGTGTGCACAGGACCAATCCCCGACTTATCCAGTACTTCACGTGACCGTCCTTCGTACTGGCTTAGGTCCCCTGGTAGATCAAAGTCCTCTACAATAGTTTTCCGCGATTGTTTCAATAACACAATCTAGTCACTACGACACTCTCGTCCGTCGATTCTATGAACCTTCACGTACCCGTCCTTCAGTCCATAGAATGTTCTCATATCTTTACCAATTCCTAACGTCCTTCCTCACTTCCTAATGCACGTGTTTCTACTTGTTTTAATTTAATTTGAATAGCCACGCCTTTATATAATTATTTCCTTTTGATATGTCCTCTAACTTAGGATATTTCTATAAAACAATATCATGAACCTTAATCATTCACAAAACAACATAATAGCCAGATTATAATTCATTCTTCCAATTAAAGTTTTAAATCAAACATATAATCAAACATAATCATTATCAGACAATTTAGCTTAAGTCATAAATCAAAAACCACACCATTCACAACAAGCATAAAACCAAACATAAGCATCAACCAATCACTTTAACATAAAACCCTAGTGTAAGAAACCACACATAACTCATGAAAATTACAAAACCAATTATGTATATAGTTATATTTCTATGATTATCACTATATCCTTTCTCTAATTTAAGCCAAATGTCTCCCCCCTTACCTTTGTAGAGAGAGAAAGAGAGAGGAAGGAAGTTGGGGTTTTTGATGGGTACCAACTCTTAACTTTAAATCTGAGTTCCTAAGCTACCAATGGTTGATCCTTAATCTCCTTTAAGCCTTCTTTCCTTGATCCTAAGCCAAGAGCTCCTTAATTTTGGGAAGTTAGGGTTCATGGTGGAATTGGGGTTTTGAGAGGGAATGAGAGAAATTGAAGTTTTAAGGGTGGAACTTAGTAGGAATTTGATGAGGGATGATTATATGATGTTAATTTGTTGTGATTTGGTGTTAATTTGGTTAAATTGAAAACCCTAGATTGTTGGAAGAAGAAGAAGAGCTCGAGAAGAGAGAGAAGGAAATTATGATTTTTGCCCTCAAAAACGTGTTTTCCAACTTAAATCTGGTGCTGCAGAGTCGTGGATATCGATATCCAATATATCCAACATCGATATCCCCTGTTGGATATAGATATCCAATGCTAAAAATGACAGCACCTTTCGCAATTCAATGGCCATAACTTCTCCGTTAACCGTTGGATCTTGCTCAAATTTGAAGATAACCTTCCTAACATACTTATCTTCAAATCCAACGGTTGGTTTTGGGTTTTGAGCTCTAAATATTAAAATCCTAATTTTTCTCCCTATTTAGAAACTCTAACTATTCTCTAACTATTCTTGGTTCTAATATCTATCATTGGGTTTTTCCTACCACTCTTCACCTCTTAAGTCCACTAATCTCCTAATTAAACTTGGGAATTAAATTAGGGATGTTACAATTCTCCCCCACTTATATGAATTTCGTCCCCGAAATTCGGCTCGCTCTCAATAAAATGAAAGGATATAGAGCTATATATGCTCAACTTTAGGCAAGGCCTTAACCTACTTAAGGATATACACGACCTCAGGGATTCGCTCCCCCACTTAGGATACAACTCAGGTTAGGGTTTCACTGATAGGACTACTTGCTTACTAATGAGATTTCCCATAAAAGTCCCACTAATTCATTAAGGTTCTATCCTTATAATCCTAAGTCTATTGGCATTACCTATCAACACAGATAGGGATAAACCTATATTCAAATACAACATATAAACATTCAAGAAAATTAATGCAACAAATTATAATTCAAACACAATCACAAGAAAGAATTAGCACATAGTAAAACATCAATGTACTATAATATGTTAGGATTTTCATTTTTAAGATTAAATATATAAACTAAATATATAAGTACAAGAAATGTCATTTAAATTTTCAACAAGGAGTGCACCTTTTAAAAGAAAAGTAGAGCATCAACTCCACCCAAATACGTAAAACAATCCATACACACTAAAAGAAACTTTGCATTGAATTGAATAAAAAGGTTTGAAAGATTTGTTAACCGCAGAACTCCTTTAGAATCAAAGGAAAGTTACAATTCCAGGAACAATGAAAACGAAGTTTTGAGAAGGAATAGTTTCATAAATAGAATTTAAGATCAATGTTGGAAACAACTCTTGAAAATCCCCGATAGTTACATAGCTTGCACCGGTATGTAACGCAATTAGAAAAATAGGGTTGAGGATTAATAGAGGAGATGCTATTAATCTTCGACCAAGTTCATCTAATATAAAAGAGAGGAAATTTGGAATGTCCCTACATTCCGGATTGTCAATCATGGAAGAAATACATTATACAAGATAAAGTTTGTTCTATGATAAACATTTCCTAAAAAAAAAGTCAAGTTTGGAAAGTACCTTGAATATAAATAGAATTGAAAACACAAGGGTTATAGTGAAAAATCATACAAGGGTTATCCCTTGAAAAGTAATCTACTAGAAGTCAATAAAATGGGTTGAAAATATCATTCCGCTATATACACTTCAATCATAGATATATATAGAAAATAAGTTGTTATTTTCATTACAAGTTTATCACTTGTAAGGTTTTCTCTATGAAAGAGGTTACTTCGAAAAATATAGATATACTAAGGAAATGGAAATGAAGAGTCACCACGTTTAGAGAACACCAGACAATTAACTTTGAAAAATTTTATTGGGTACTTAGTTAATGAAGATTAATATAGATATAATAGGAAAACGGGAATTTGGAATTACCCTGCAAAGAACACAAGGCAATTAACTTTGAAAATCGATTTGATACTTAGTTAATGAAAACTAATATAGCACTCTTTTAAAATCACTTTCAATAGGAGGTAGAAAATAGTCTTTATCCAAAATTAACTTTGAATAGTATTCAAGTATATGAAAATTTAGAGTTTGGGAAACTCCCGTAAGAAGATTCCAAGTAAATAGTTCATGAAAATAGTTGGACTTAACTTATAGTCCTGATAAGTTTAGAAATTGTATATACACACATAAAAGTCAATCACTCAAAAGCACAGAAAACCCTCTTCCTATATACATATCTACATAACTATATGCTTATGTTTTAAACTCTAAGACTTAATCAAATCGAACTTAGCTTTTAGTACCTAATCTACAAATTAAAAACTATTGTAGTTCTTCACTCAATCTGATAAATCGAATCCACTATTTACGACTTCAACTAAACCTATACTTAGCACTTTCTCATAGGCTCCAGGTTTCCTATTTGGTTCCTTAAGCTCAGAGATTGCACAGCTACAACTTGCTCTTAAATCCTAGTTGAGACTTCTCTATTACCACTAGACTTTGGTGCTACGACTTTTATAATGGATGTTAAAATTAAGACCTTCACCTTCAACAAACTACATTCCATGAAAAAAAATTAGTAATGGTTTGAAAGTTGTTTGCACTTCCAGAATATAGCTTGTTCAATAATGACCACAAATTTCCTTGGAGTTCTATGTGAACCTGAAGGAAAAAGGGATAACATCCATTACCTTGGTTTAGGTTCTAAACTAGACTTCAACTCTAGGATAGACACATTACCTTTTGCTCACCTTGCTACCTGCACCTCACATTTTCCACTTCTACATTAAAGTAGAAAACAATGAAGTACCAACTTCCTTGAAAAAGATTTGGCACTTAGTGATAAAGGAACTTTCAGAAATTTGTATCTTCCTTAAGATAAGGAAAATACCTTTTACCTTTGCAAACCATTTTCAGTTAACTTTAACAAAATTATTAATCAGTAAAGACATGTCAAGCACTTACAAGTTCAAATCATTCATGTAAATTTTTAAAATCATTTCACCTCAGTTTGGAACTGATTCAAAAGTTTCGAGGATTCCTTTGACAAAGAAAAGATAAGAATCCTCTATAGTCGTCAAACCCAAATAAAAGGAATAGATTCTTCGATTAAAAGTTTAGTGTCATTCACCTTTTCAAATTTTAGTGAAGGCCCTTCCCTTTATTTTAGCTTTGAAGTTCAAGTGTTGTTTTAAATTGACCTATGTCGCTTTCATTGAATTCCTATCAATTGATAATCAGTGTAATTTAAGAGTAAACTACACTATCATTCAATTAGTTAGGAATCCACCTTGTAAGTAAAACTTTCTCGAAACTTAGTGTTGCGACATTCAATCAATTATCAGAGTTTGAACCAATTCCATACTTTAAAAAGTATGAAAATATCAGGGTACTTGACATTCATTGTAAATCATAATACTGGTACTTTTCGAAAATAACGTCTTAGAAAGATCTGTTGCAAAAGCAGTTTCATACTTCAGCAATTAGAGTACATTTATCACCAATATATAATATGGAAATGTAAAAGGCAACCTTGGTCTTACTAAGAATGACACTTAGTAATTACAGTTAAAGGTAATTACAATGGATTAACTCCTGTTCACTTCTGCTGCGCACTCTGATAAAGAATGCTCGGAGTGTATGAAACTGAATGACTTCTAATACCTATCCTATTCTTAAACTAGGAAATTAAATCCAACAATTATTTGATTGGATTCAAGGACTTGATGATGTCATCTATCAATAAATACAAAATACGAGGGATCCGTCTCGATTCTGCATTGCATTGAAGACAAAATCATTTTCGTACCACCCGAGTTCCAATCGAATAAAAGATGACTCATCCTCAATTAAAAAGAAAGCTTTAAAATTTCCTTTAAAGAAAAATTTCAATTCCTTGTCATATTTGAAATAGACATGATTAATTCAAAACTAAGAGTTAGTCCTTCCCGTTGGGGTAGCAATTTCATGCTCTGACCCGTTGGGAGTTTTCCTTTCCCTTAGTCTCTACTTTCTGTCCATTTCGAAATAAAACAAAGTTACACTTTGAAAAATTGAGTTAGCCCACTTTAAATTGAAGATATAACCCTATGATTACCAAACTATGACTCACCCTACTAAACAATACCCATTCCAACTAATAATGCATGCATATAACACTAAACTGCATTACTTAGCCAACTATCTATTAGTTACTCTCATGCGGAGTAACTCTTTGGGAGTAGGAAAATCCATACTCCACAGCCGAGGATTGCAACCAATCCTCTGATACCATAAAATGTAACACCTTGCCCTTTTAAAATAATATGGTTAATTTAGGAAATAGTGAGTTTTATAAAAATTTTGACAGGGTTTACTTTAAAAATTGAATCTTTCCCCTATAAATCAAATCACTTGTCAGATTCCAGATAACATATAATATAATAAACTAGATATAAAAGTTCCTTTTTAAGGAAATCTCGAAATACAACATAAAGGTCCTTGTACAATTTTAGCGTAAATATAACTTAAAAGACAATATTTGAATACCTTATATAAAAACATAATTAATTGTGCCATTTATGATTACAGAACTAAAGGTTGCATAGATGTGACCCTTAGGTCGTATAAATCAATTACACTCCATCATTTGGAGTGTAATGATCCTCGGTGGCAGACTTGTCGTTTGTCTCCATTGTGTGTACCTAAAATGTCAACCAAGAGGGTGAGACATTTAAACAGAAATTAAAGAAAACACATAATAACAATAATAGAATATAAGTATATACACATCACACCAATATATGATTCCATATAAATAAAGTTTCCATATTATAATCCAAAGTGCACAGATGCATATGATGCAATGCAACCCCATAATCCATAATAATCCATATTTCCATATTTCCATAATTCCTCACATCGCCCTCCACACAATTGGGAAAAATCAACTAGGAGTAAGTGTTCCCCAACCAATGCTTGCACAGTACTTCACGTGACCGTCCTTCGTACAATTTGGGTTGTTTACCCAAATTGGCTATAGCGGGAACCACTTTGCACTAGTCATGATGTGTATAAGTGACCGATAAAAACTATTATAGTGTGCACAGGACCAATCCCCGACTTATCCAGTACTTCACGTGACCGTCCTTCGTACTGGCTTAGGTCCCCTGGTAGATCAAAGTCCTCTACAATAGTTTTCCGCGATTGTTTCAATAACACAATCTAGTCACTACGACACTCTCGTCCGTCGATTCTATGAACCTTCACGTACCCGTCCTTCAGTCCATAGAATGTTCTCATATCTTTACCAATTCCTAACGTCCTTCCTCACTTCCTAATGCACGTGTTTCTACTTGTTTTAATTTAATTTGAATAGCCACGCCTTTATATAATTATTTCCTTTTGATATGTCCTCTAACTTAGGATATTTCTATAAAACAATATCATGAACCTTAATCATTCACAAAACAACATAATAGCCAGATTATAATTCATTCTTCCAATTAAAGTTTTAAATCAAACATATAATCAAACATAATCATTATCAGACAATTTAGCTTAAGTCATAAATCAAAAACCACACCATTCACAACAAGCATAAAACCAAACATAAGCATCAACCAATCACTTTAACATAAAACCCTAGTGTAAGAAACCACACATAACTCATGAAAATTACAAAACCAATTATGTATATAGTTATATTTCTATGATTATCACTATATCCTTTCTCTAATTTAAGCCAAATGTCTCCCCCCTTACCTTTGTAGAGAGAGAAAGAGAGAGGAAGGAAGTTGGGGTTTTTGATGGGTACCAACTCTTAACTTTAAATCTGAGTTCCTAAGCTACCAATGGTTGATCCTTAATCTCCTTTAAGCCTTCTTTCCTTGATCCTAAGCCAAGAGCTCCTTAATTTTGGGAAGTTAGGGTTCATGGTGGAATTGGGGTTTTGAGAGGGAATGAGAGAAATTGAAGTTTTAAGGGTGGAACTTAGTAGGAATTTGATGAGGGATGATTATATGATGTTAATTTGTTGTGATTTGGTGTTAATTTGGTTAAATTGAAAACCCTAGATTGTTGGAAGAAGAAGAAGAGCTCGAGAAGAGAGAGAAGGAAATTATGATTTTTGCCCTCAAAAACGTGTTTTCCAACTTAAATCTGGTGCTGCAGAGTCGTGGATATCGATATCCAATATATCCAACATCGATATCCCCTGTTGGATATAGATATCCAATGCTAAAAATGACAGCACCTTTCGCAATTCAATGGCCATAACTTCTTCGTTAACCGTTGGATCTTGCTCAAATTTGAAGATAACCTTCCTAACATACTTATCTTCAAATCCAACGGTTGGTTTTGGGTTTTGAGCTCTAAATATTAAAATCCTAATTTTTCTCCCTATTTAGAAACTCTAACTATTCTCTAACTATTCTTGGTTCTAATATCTATCATTGGGTTTTTCCTACCACTCTTCACCTCTTAAGTCCACTAATCTCCTAATTAAACTTGGGAATTAAATTAGGGATGTTACACATGTGAATGAAGCAAGCCTTACTGGGAGCATCGCCCCCTAAAGGGCCCGACTGTGGTGCGAGGGATCAGTCACCCAGTTGCGCGGGTGGATACCCTGGTTCATCCAAAAAAAAAAGCTCCTCACAAAATGGAACTTTCACAATCAAAGTTGGAAGATCCAAGGCTTAAGAAACATGTCACGTGTCACTGCTAAAATTTTTTAAAAAAATAATTAAGAAACACCTTTTCATTTTTCTTTTGGGGAATGGTTCCATGCCTTCTAACAAGATAAAGCATCAATACCAATTTAATTAGACCAATTATATATTGACATTTGGGTTATTTTCACACGTTCATCATCTTATGTGTTATCCTATATGTCATATTTAAGGATTAATTATATTTGCAAATTTTTAAATTTTGAACTTAACCATAGTTAAAAATAAAAAATTGAAAAAATAAATTAAAACAAAAAAAACAAAAAAATAAAAACTAAAACTAACCTAACCTAATCCTGATCTAACACGACCCTTCACTCTTCACTGCGAGAGAGAACCTTCCCATCACGTTGCCGTCGTCGTGTGAGAAGCCGTCCCGCTCTAGTGTCGCCATCCCAGCCGCTCCCGCTGTGGCGGGAGAAGGAGCCCTGCCGTCCTAGCCCCGTCGATGGGAGAAACAGCGGCGGCGCAAGGGGGCAATGAGCGGAGACGGGGAGAGACGATGGTGGGAGAGGGCGGCGACGCGAACGTGGGAAAGACGAAGGGAGGCCAGCGTAGGGGGAGATACGGTGCTGTGTCGTGGAAGGATTGCGTGAATGGGGAGAGACAGTGGGAATGGTGATTCGGTTGAAAAGCCACTACCATGGAGAGCAAAATGAACATGATGAACAAGATGAAGGAGAAGTTCAATACTGAAGGAGACAAATATGGGGAAAGACTATAGTGAACTGCACAGAAAAGCACGTGTGAGAGGGAACATGAGAAGAGATTATTAATTTTTTTTAATTTGAAAATTAAAATTTTATTGTTAACTATGATTGAGTTAAATTTTTTTAAAAAATTGCAAAATAGTCCTTATTATATAACACGTAAGCAAACACTTCATATGCCAACTGGATTTAGAAATCATACATGTCCTACCGTGATTAGTACTTGAAACGATGGCATGAGTGCCATTTAAAATATAATTGGCACCACATCAAATCTTTTTTTTTTTGGTGAAAAGACACATTTTCATAATATCGCAAATGAACACATTAAAAAAAAAACTACCTATTAACACCTTTTCATAAACATTTTGTTAAAAGGCAAATATTTTCCTACCCTTTCATAATATTGCAGGAACATAATATTACAAGTGTTATAATGAAAATTCGTAATTTTTAATTTAATAGCAAATCTTTCATTATTTTACTTTCTTTCTTCAGATTTTTCTTCTCTCTAACATATTGATATGGTAAAGTTTTTATAAGTGTATTCTAACTTTTTGTATGTGTCTTCTTAATCTATTATGACATGTTCTATCATACTATTAAATTTATTAAACTAAAGTAGTTTATGTTTATGTCATCTTGAAGAGTTTAACATCAAAGTTGTTGTTCAATAGTCTATAAGCTTTAATTTTTCACTTGAAAGCATGACTTACTAATTGAGAGAAATAAACCTCGAAATCATATAAAGTTATATGTAATAATTTAAAAAAAAAACACGAAATGGTATGCATTGTTTGAAACAGTGAAGAGGAACACCAGATGGTATGCACTATTGAAACAGTGAAGAGATGTGTTTATTTGTGCACTAATTCGATACTTTCTGAAACAATGAAGTGATACACTATTTAAATAATTTTAAATTAGAAAAATACGAGAACATTTAAAATTTAATTATGGTGTAAATAAACAACTACTAACCCGTGCATTGTACAAGATAAATACTAGTTAGTATATATAAATTGAAAACCTATAGTGTAAAACTTGTACGACTTTGAGTTCATACAACTATGTAAGATTTTTTTTATTTCTTCCTCATTGTCATTGATTTTCAATGTCTCAAAATTTTTTCATTTTATTTTTCCATTTTTTGTCTTTAGTTTGAATAGAAAAGTTTTCTCCAATCTTCAATTTTTTATTTTTTTTCAAAATGAGATAACATAATAAAGTTATTTTGTATTAAGTTGCGGTATAAGAAGTGTGTTATTTGCATTAATTTGTTTTGAAAAGAATTAAATGTTTTACGGAAAAATTTAATTTTTTATTTTTGAAAAAAGTTGTTTATATATATATGTCTATTGTAACACCCCTAATTTTGGTCTCCCGAATAATACATAATTAATTATAGAATTTGTTTATAAATAATTTATATTAGTTTTGAAGTTTTGATTTTTTTACATTATGTGTTTGGAAATATAAAAATATGAGATATATTTTATATGGGTATTTTGTACAAAAATATGAGTAATCATTGGAATTAACCTTTAATTGCCACGAATCCCATTCGATTCATAGTGGGAAACGTGTGTCGGTCTGCATGCTACTCAAATTGATCTATATAAGACTCAATTGTTATTGAATTGAGCTCATTTTTGCATTAGTGTTGGGGATTGCTCTATTTATTAGGATACCTTGTTCATCACCTTCGTTCTTCCTTTGTAAGAGACAACAACAAATAAAATATGTACACTATTGTAAAGCTTGAATCAAGGGCTTTACATTGATACTAAAATCGTGAGTTGAGAGTATGTGTGAGAGAAGTGGTGAACCTCTGAAGTTGACACTTTGAACCTGTCAAGTGCAGTTCCAGATTCATGGAGCTGACTTTGAACCCTGATTTTGGTAAGCACATGCACTTCTATGGTCTCAAATTTGTTTAATCCTTTAGTGCATGTTGCATAGAGTAAAACCTAATCATTTTCCCCAATTTTGTGACCTTTACATGCATCAAAAATTCTGATTTCTAAATCGTGTTGAACACTGTTGGCTGAGGGCAGAGTTTATTGATTCTGTGGATTTCTTGAAAGGACTAGTGATTACTATAACACCTGCAATTTTCAGCATTTTAATAAATTAATTTTCGAGAGTTTCTGATTGGGCAGTTATTTTTAAATTAGCATAGATCGTTATTTGATTTAAATTACGAGTGGAAATAATTATTTGGAATCGGTTTTTATAATGGTGGATTATTTTGTTTTGATTTATGTTTTGAAGGGATTATTATTTAATTTATTTAATTACGTAACTTTGAAAATTCATAACTTTTTATCTGTAAATCCGAATTTTATGAATTTACAGTCAAAACGATCGTATTAAAATATGGAATTTATTTTGATGTTGTTTGGAATTTATTTTGCTGCACACAAAATTTTTTATTATTTGGGGAATATTATAATGTTTTGTTTTAGTAAATTGAATCATGATTTTCAAGTATTATTTACTGTGTTGGAAAAATATTATTTTCTACTGCTGAGAAATGTTGCACGGTTTTAAGACATTATTTTGTACATTCCAAATTTCAAATTATTAGACATAAAATTATGAGTGCACAAGACCTTAGGGTAACCTAATTAAACGCACTGTACTTTAATTAAAGCATAGCCACCCTACTAATACCCTATGGAGACAAGTCATTAATTACACTATTAATTATGCCTTCCACTAAGACATAAGTCTTAAATCCTAAACTACCCAAAATTGCAAACAAACCCCTAAAACCCCTTGGTATGTTCGAACCCCCTCTTTTAGTCCATTGACCCCAACCTAGCTTTTATTATAAATACCCCTTATGCCTTAAGACCACCCATTTTGCTTCATATGACTTAGAACAAAAAAAAAAAAAAAGGAAAAGAAAGAGAGGTGAGAAGAAGAAGAAGAAACCATGGGGAAGAAAGAGGAAGGAGGAGGAGAAAAATCCATTTTTCTAGCTCATTTTCTTTGATTCCTTATAGGTATAGTCTTGTTGCTTCTTGTTCTTATTGTTCTTTTTCTTCTTTATTTTCGGTTTCCTTCAAAGTTCTTCAAGGAGGATTTTGTTGTTTTATGAGTAAAGTTTCTTGCATGTGTATTTTTCTTTCTCTTTATGATTTTCTATACTTAATAATATGTGTATTTAAGCTTGAAATCAAAAAAATGGACATGCATCCACAAGTTGGTGCTCACGGTTTGACCCCATTTTGTTCAAAATAATTTTTGATCTTTGATTTGTATTTTTACGCTAAAATATGAAATAATATATTATGTTCATGAGTTATTAGTTGTTGATTTTCACAAATTTTTCCTATTTCCTATGTTTGGGAAAAAATAATTTTGTTTTTACTTGCATGAAATTGATTCTTGATTCTTGCTATTTATGTGTTGTATTTTTGGTTTTCAAGTTAAAAATGAACGAAAATTGAATTTTTGTGTTGATGTGTTATTTTAGGGTCATACGGTTTTTGGTTCCTTTTAGTGTTCATAGGATTTTTGTTTTTACTTTTAATTTATGATAATAAAACAAGGGTAATCTTTGATGTGTTGATGTAATTGTTTATTTTGTTGAAATTCTTCATTTTCTTCATGTGCATAATTCGGCCAAGAGGAAAGATAAAAGGAAATGATTTTTGTTTTTCATGCATGTTGGTTCTTGTTATTGATATATGGTTTTAAGTCTTTATATGCATGTATTCAAGTTTAAAAATGAAAAAGGAACAAGCTTGAACCATGAAGGATGTCACGGTATTGTCATTTTTAATACCCATATGATTTTTGTTTTTATTCTTGATTTAGAATGGAGAAAGAAAAGGGGATTTTGTTGATCTTGAAGTATGTTGATTCATGTTGTGAAAACTTGATTTTTCCTATATACTTGGTTTGGCCAAAGCTAGTAACCAAAAGAAATAAACTTTTGCTCTTGATACATGAGTGACTTTTGTGTTCCTCATTGATTTTTAGGTCCTAAGGAATAAGGATTTAAGCTTACAAATTAAAATGAACATGTATAATTTTTGAAACCCATACGGTTTTAATGGATTCTTGCTCCAAGTACTTTGGTTTTGTTTAAAGATTTGTTTTGTGTTTAAAGTAAAGGATCAAACCTTGATTTTTATTGATTTTAAAAGTATATGCTTATGTGTTGTGTTATCGTTTAAAGGTTCTTCATTCTCCTTCTCTATGATTTGGCCAAGATGAGAATAGAGGAGAATGAAATTGATTTTGATGTTTAATTAATTTTAAGCCTTAGTCTTTAATTTTTAGTGCATGCATGTGAGAACCTAAGTTTAAAATGAACAAAAAGGATATGCATGATATTTTGAGGTCCATACGGTTTTTCAATTGGTTTTTGTCTAAATGATTTTGTTTTGATGTTTTGAGTTATGTTCAAAATAAGGGAATGAAAAATGGATTTTTGTGTGTATTAATGTGTTGTTTAAGTTGTATAAAAACCCTTAAATTCTCCTATGATCAATTCGGCCTAAGGGTGTTAGTAAGGGAAAACAAATTGATTTAATTTTTGCAAGTTTTAATTGCGCTAATATAAGTTGTTTCCATGCATTATAAATTGGTCCTTGAAGGAAAATAAGTGATTAATCGATATTGTGTATATATGTGTATTATACGGTTTTGTATATGAAAATGCTTAAGTGTATAAATTGATTTGTGCTATTTGACTATTTGATTAAGTGCATTAGAATTAGGCTTGATAGAAAATGATTAGTTGAATTGATTTGAAATTGTTTGAAGAAAAATTGAATTAGGTTAAAGCATGGAGATAGACCAACTCGGCTTGAAAAGTGATTATTTGCATAAGTTAAATGTATGGTTGTGAACTTATATTCTTAATGTATGTTAATGAGTGTTTGAGGTAGGAAGCCAAGTCATTTAGGGGCTGCATGAGTGTAAGTGGTATAGAGAACCAAAAGTTGCATCGGTGTTGAATTTTTAAGTTTGTTGCTTTAGCTTGTAGGCATATGTGCTAAATGATGGTTGTACTAATCCGATTTCCTTGAAAATTTGAAATGTTGTTCTTAATATGATTTCCATTTATTCTGAAAAATTTGAAGTGGTGTGGAAGTGTTTTGTTATTTTAAATAAATTTTTGTTTAATATTGAAAGTTTAAGAAAATTTGTGTTTTCAATGACAAAAGGTTAGAATGAAAAATGTTTTCCCCGAGTTCAATGACCCTGAGACTTGGTCACTGTTTTAGTAATGCTAAATGAAGTGTCTCTGAATTTTTATGTGATTTTTGGAATTAGTTTGCTACGTGTATTGTATTTATGTTGGTAGAAATGATTTCGGAAAAATAAGTTTTTCGGGTTAAACCCAAACAGAATTTTTGAACTTAACCTATTTAAAATGACTTGAAATTTTTATGATAACTTCTTAAATATGTTTTGAAGTTCTCTGTAAAGTTTGAAGAGATTTAGAATTTATTTGATAATTTTTCCAAATGCGAAACAGTGGACTGATTGGTTCAGATTTTTCAGACCTAGTGACAATTTTAATTGAAAAAGTATAACTTAAAGGACTCCAAAAATTCTGAAATTTTTATGAAGTATTATCCACTGCATGATAAAGAGTTTTACAAATTTTCGTCTGATTTTGAGTTGATTTACTATTTTTAATTGTTGCATTTTTCCCTCAGGTCAGCAGCCGTACCGTTTGAATTTTCATGCAAAATCTGATTTGAAACCTAAGTTAAAAGTGTTCGAATGACTTGAAAATTTTATATGATGAACTTTGATATATATATATATATATATATATATATATGTGTGTGTGTGTGTTCTGTAAATTTGGAGATTTAAATGAATTGATTTGGTTTGATTTTTAGTTACGCCTTTCTTGTTTTTCCCGTAACCGAACTAATGTCCTAATCGACACTTTTTGGATATGCCTGAGCTTTTGTACCTTTTTCGTACCTTGGCTGTACCTTGTATGGTGACTGGGATATTTTAAAAATAATTACCGGACCATTGTTTGAGGGAATGCTTGGATTTGATATAAATAAATTACTTAGCCAAGATAAAGTGTTGTGCTTTATTTTGTGCTATCTTTTGAAATTAATTGATTTTTGAAAAGGTTTATTTAATTGAAAATGATGAGTATTTAGTTGCTGCCCTATTTTGTTGCATGGTGTTGTGTTTGAAAAATAAATTATTTTAAGTGTTTCTTTTTAAGCAAAGTATTAAAGGGATTAAAGAAACGATTTTTCGATGTTTTCGGGTTTTACGAAAAAGTGATTTTAAGTTTATTCCTCCGCTGTCCAGCGTTGATTTGATCTGTGTACTGTTTCTGAAAATGTTTTCAATTGGTTTAAAGTTTGAGTTTTCAATGGTATTTGATTTAGAGAAAAATCGGATTGAAGAAATAACATTTTTCGGTGTTTTTGGGTTTTCATTCGTGGATGCCCGAACTGGGCCAGCAACTAAAGTATTTCTTTAAAATATTTTACTAAATTGTTTTGGAATAATTTTGAGGTATTTAAGATATATTCGAAAGTTGTATTTGATTTAAGAAAGCAAAAGTTCTCTTTTGTGATTTCCCGATCAGGATTTCAAACGCATTTTCAAAAGTAAATTAATATTAAGTATGAACGATGATTAGATAGTTTTATATTAATTGTGTGTCTTGTTTTAAACAAGGATTTGTAAGTTGGAAAAATTGGAGCGGCTGACAGTCGGGAGAACCGCAGCAGTTTTTGGGACAAGCATTGCTGGAATTAAGGTGAGAGAGGGGCTTTCCCCAGACACTGTGGTATTTAGGTAAATATTAAGACGTTCTTTATCATCTCAAAGATCGGAACTTAGTGGTCTCTGGTTCAGTAGTATCGTGGCAAATTGTTTGTGTGTCTGACCACATATACGAAGGGGACTAGGACCACACACCCTATAATGCATGATGTTATTGATATCAATATGCCATGATGATGTGATTTACTTTTATTAATTATGCATGATGAATATTTTATATATGATGAAAATGTTAATGTCTGGAACTTGGCGAAAAGCTTGATAAATCTATGATGGGGATTAAGTGAGGCAATGGAAATTATGAAAAGAATGAGGTTTGGAATAATGATGCGTTGTGCTGACAAGTTTTGGAAATTGTGGAAATGAAAGTGCAAGGAAAGAAATGATGAGTTTAATATGATCGAAATCCGAAACGTGTGCATGGCGAGCAGCGAAAGAACTAGCGTGATGTGTACCTGTTTGAGGAACTCTTCAAAGTGTAAGATTGACGTGACGTGTTTGCCGAGGTGAGAAGCTCCCCGACGTAATCAATGATCGTGACAACTACGGAACATCGAGAAAGCTTTGATGGGAAAGATGCGATTAGAGGTCGAGGTTCACCGAAGGGATGAACAAGGGTGACTCGTCCGAACCTAGGATTAATAAAATATTAATAAGACTTTAAAAGACATTGAATAATGCGGCGAGTTGAGTGTGAAATAGTGGAGAGGAAGATACCCTGCTTATCTGCGGATACTCAGGTGAGTGATTGTGATAGGGGAGGGTGATGACGGTGAAACGTCAAGTAACCTAGAGTGCTTTTCTAGGAAGAACGAGTCTATAGGTGATCGGGGATTAATACCCAAGGGATCGTAGCGTGTTCTACACCCGGAACTAGAAAAGTACTGTCACCCCCTTGATCAAATTTGGAACAGTGAGAGGGAACTTGAACGAGGCGGACAGTCGATTGGTGTTGGGCCCTTGCGATGTCGTGTAAAATGTTAATTGTCATGATGGTCGGCCTGTGTTGTTGTGGCTTTGACAAATACATATGTTGTTGGATTCTCGGCTGTTCGACTGGCGTGGGTTAAGGTTCCTGTACTCCTGTTTGCTTCTGACTAGGCTTGGGAGGATTGGAGGAGATGGATATGTGCTAACTAACTCCTCGATGACATTTCTTTAATTTCCCCTGTCATCGTTGGATGCGCTTGATAAGACTTAATAAAGTAAGATGAAATTAATAAGAGGATCGTCGGAATACGAGATTAAATACAATGCGGAATGTTGAGAAATAAAATTTGGAAATGGTCAAGTGGCAAGAAAGTACAGATAAGACCAAGGACGTGACGTGTTATGGTTATGAGATGTGATGTGGCATATTAATGAAAGAAATGAATGTGAAGAGAGAGAGAATGATACAAGTGAAAATATCCCTGTATAACGACGTTGATATTAATAATGATGATGAGGTGAATTATGTGTGGGTTTTATTAATTGATATACCTGTTGTGTGCTTGTCTTAATATTGTACCTTCTGTAATTCCACCCGTCGACGAGAAATCGTTCAGGATCGCTCACTCTCTCCTCTACCCTATTTCTTCTGCTGGTATTTTATACCACGCAGCGCAGATGGCATACAGTATCAAGATCCGTGTGAACCCATTGGACGATGGAAGCTGGGAGTTGACTCCAATTGGCTGGAGATGGAGTGGACCCATCAGTGTGGAGGTCACTGACCCACTGTTCACGCTTGAGGGATTGGACCTGAAGGACATGATGAGTAGGCTCGTGTTGACAGATCAGGAGTTCACGATGAATCCAACATTTTCCGATGATGACGAAAAAATATTTGAAGACGCAGAGGAGCCGTAGGAGTTGTCAGGAGCGCCCAGTGTTGGTGGTGTCCTATAGCTTAGGTTTTTATTTATGTTTTGAATACGTAATGCACTATCTTGAGATGTACTAAGATGAATGCTCTACTCTGATGTAACCGTTTTATGGGATAATATGTTTTAGAAATGTTTTGTAAAAATGGAAGAAAGAGTTTCAAAGCGTGATGTTGGTAACATCTCGATTTGGAACCTGACGTGTGATGTGGAACATGAATGATTTATTTTATAAAAGATGTTGCAAGGAGAAAATGTTTTTGGAGAAAATTAATACATGTCCACGTCACCCATGTAAAAAAAATTCCCAGATTTTTCACTAAATAATAATGAAATCAAGTTACTAAATCGAGGTGTTACAATTACACTCATCAAACACGACCTAGAGGTAAGGGAGAAGCTTACCTTATACTCGAATGAGATTAAAATTGATAAAATTATCGAATGAGTCACCAAGAGACTCTAAGGGCATATATTGAATTGGTAGAATGGGTTGGAGGCCAATTTGAACTCTAAAACTGATATGAGTAACTTTACTTGGATGCATGCAAGCTGTAACATCCCTAATTTTAATTCCTAATATATTTATAAGTTGTATTAACTTAAATAAATGTTTCTTAAAAATCAATTATTTAGTTGTGTATTTTTATAAAAATACATTATGTGAATTACGAAAATATATTTCATTTATTTTATGTTCTAAAGTAAATTCATTTTAATTAGTTACCCTATATCGAAAATATACTTTATATGTTTTACTTTATTTTGATGTATTTCATATAAAAATATTTTATTGGAAATATTTATAAGTTTCTTACTTTATAATTTTATTCTATTATTTAAATTGATTATTGGTATTTTGAGTTTTAAAATAAAAAAATAAATAAGATAAAATAAATAAATAAATAAAAGTGTGTATTAGTATATATGTTTAGTACTTTTAAAATAATACTAACATACACTAATAATAATAATAATAATAATAATAATAATAATAATAATAAAAGTAATAAAAAAAATAATAAAAAGAGAAGGGGTTCCACCGCCGGCCCTAATGAGGCAAGCCACAGCTTCCTTCTTCTCTCCCGCCGCCGGCCACCCACCCAGCCACCACCGCCGCCCTGTTCTCTCTCTATCTCCCTCTCATTTCCGCTCCTCTCTCAGCCATTGTTTCTCCCTCTACGCCGAACTCTCTCTCTCCCTCGCGACCTCTCTTTCTCTCACTGGACCGCCGCCACTGTTGAAACCGTGGCGCCGCCACCCGCGATCTTTGCTTCTTCTCATTCACACTCCCACGCGCGTTCTTCTCCTCCCATCCAGTCGCGATTCGCGACTCGCAGCAACCATGGAGGTTGCGAACGCTGCTGCTGCCCGGAAGTTGCACCGCCGTCCCTTGGTCTCTCTCTCCATCGATCTTCGCTGGCCTTGCTCTCACGTGTGACACAGCCACCACCATGAGTTCTCACGCCACCACCTCTTTCCTCCCTCTGATCCGATGTGCGTTGCTGCTAAGGAACGTCGCCGACGCCGGTATCGTCGTCATCGTTACCGGGGCCAGCCTCTATCGTGTTTGAACCGGGTTAACCGAACCGGCATCCAAAACCGTCTTCGAGGGTAAATCTCTAATATCTCTTTTTAATTGCTTTATGTTGTATTTTAAAAATAATAATGATAATAATATTAATAATATTGGTAATAATTATATAATGTTAAATTGTTTTAGTACGTGATTATTATTTTGAAAATTGAATTGTACTATGAATTAGTGTTTATCTTAGTTAAAGTATTATTTTTAATGATTTTAATTAGTTACTTTGATTTGGGATAATATCGGATTAAATGTTATGTCAAATAAATTGTTTTAAAGAGTACTTTAGTTAAACGTGTAGGGTCCCTAAGTAAGTGAGCTGTTGCTTAGCTTAGTGGAATTGTCCCTAGGCTAAACAATATCTCAGTTAATTAGGAACCTCATATATTTGGCGTAACGTTAATCCGAGATAGGGCGTTGAACATTAATTTCAAACTGAAGGGAAGTGTAATTGTTTTAAGATTATAATGGCAACTTTGACTTATTTTTGAATTGAACATACTTCCTTTTAGTTCGGAATTAATAGTGTAAAGTTATGCAATTGATTTTATAACTTAAAACAAAAACTACTTTACTTTAATGTATTTCTGACGAATATGCTACTTTTGAAAGTTAGCGTACTTTTAACAAAAAGATCTAATATTTTATTGAGAAAGCAATAGTCTTAAGTTTAAATTTCTATTTGACCTTGACTTACGAATTTTAGTTAAATGCTTTTCAATAAGAAACTACACTATTTTATTGAGAAAACAACGATTTTAATTTAAAATCCTATGTTATTTTGGTTTGTAAATTATAATTAAATGATTTCGTGATTTGGTAAACTTACGAAATACTCTACTTTGAAATATGTTAATTATACATTGAAATTTCAAACTGAGTCGCTTCTGGCGCAATGAATTGATTTATATTTGATTTAATACTATAGTCAGACGACGAAGGATTTTAGGAACCGCTGTGATGCGAACAACAAACCGCGTAGCGTCGTGAGCCGGAACAGGATAGCTCATTCGCGCCTCAAAACAGGTTCTGGTAGAACCCCAAGGTAAGGGGTTTATTGCCGCACGGTGGTTGTGTAACTAGTATGTGTGTGCGTGTTGAGATTATTTGGTTTGTGTAGTTGATATTAGTAATTGATATTTATGACTTATAATATGAATTGATGATTTATTGTGCTAGGTGATTAATTGACATATACGTTTGTTAAGTATACTTTATGCCATGAGAACTATGTGATAGCCTACTAAATGCTAATTGGAATTATGAATCTTGTGTATCTTGCTGAGAGTATAATGATGCATATATATATATATATATATATATGTGAATTGAAATAGATTGAATGGTGTATGCATGTGTATTTTAGAGATCGATTGGAAAATGGGAAGGAGTGGACGGAGGAGTGAGCTTAGGATTTTGTAATAGCACATAAATGGAAATGATAATGAGTTAATTCTAGGGAAATAGAATGGTTGGAGTCGAAGAGAAAAAGAGGGAAATGAGAGTATAAGAAAAAGGTTTTAGGCGAGGGCAGATTAAAATTGATAAAAAGGAAAAGAATAAAAGAAAAGAATGAAAAAGAAAAGAAAAGAAAAAGAGAATATTGGTATGCGGTTTGGATCCTGTAAGACACACGGTGGGGTGCAATAAGTCGGGTCCGCAACACCTGCAATAAGCCGCTGGCTGGTACGTGTGCAAGGGTTGAGTTAGACGTGCGGCCTTTGGGGATCCGTACGCATCGGTAAGTCGTATCCTTTGAAAGACTGGGGAACGCAATGGCAAATTCGCATAGCCAAGGATTTTGTGGCATTCTGGCCGTGTAAGACACGCTCTCGGGTGCAGGAAACGTAAGCCGCCTTGGCAGAGTGCGCAGTGGTTGAGTTAGACGTGCGACCTTTGGGGATCCGTACGCATCCGTAAGACGTATCCTCTGAAAGACTGGGGAACGTGTAAGGTACGCCTTAGTCCCACATCGGCTGGTAAGGAGAACGAAACATGCCTTATATAGGGTGTGGATACCTTACCTCACGTGGACGCGTTTTGGGGCTCACTGTTAATGTGAGACCAAGAGCAAAACCGTGAGGGTGAAGGATGCCCAAAGCGGACAATATCCACGTGGCGGTGCGCTGGGCCCCAGTGCCCAGTACCGTACGGCTGGCTGGGGCTGGGCTGTTACATTTGGTATCAAAGCTAGGGCCGGGTCGGTGTGCCAACGAGGGTGTTGGGCCTCCAAGGGGGGGTGGATGTAAGGTACGCCTTAGTCCCACATCGGCTGGTAAGGAGAACGAAGCATGCCTTATATAGGGTGTGGATACCTTTGTTGGAAACCAACAAGCGGCCTAACAATTTAGTAGAGGGGGGTGAATAGTAAATTGAAGTAACGATACTAATTTTTCGAATGTAATTGATAATAACAAATTACGCGCTTACTGTTTTAAAAAAAATAATTTTCTGTCCAAAAATGAATGAACTACTCGATTAGTTGATGGACTACTCGAGTAGTGCGTGTAAATTCAGACAGTGAACTGAGTTTTCAAAATAAGGATTTCGCTAACACGAAACCAAGAACAGAAGCGGATGATTTGCTAACTTAAGGTTCTGAAGAAAGATTAAATAACAGAAATAAACTAAAGCAATAAAAGATAGACACAAGGGATTATTATACTGGTTCACTCTCTACCCACTTGAGAGCTACGTCCAGTCCCCCCTAAACCTTAGGGAGTGTCTACTAATAATCAATTAAATTGGATACAAACAGGATTAATTAGTAAACCTCACTCAATCTAATCCTAACCCTTCAAGAGTGTACCAAACTCTTGAACTTTACCCCAGTTTCAATTGATTCTCTGTTGAAGAACCTCTTCAACCTTCCACAAAGAGAGCTTCTTGAAACCTTCAAGAACACCTCCTCCCTTTAGCAATAGAGCCTCTTGAAACCTTCAAGTGCTCCTTCCTTTCTTCAATGGAGTAATCAGATCACAGCGAAGCGGTTCCAACCAATCTCAATTGACAATGAAAAAGAAAGCTAGAATACTAGACAGAGATTGATTCTTAGAAAGGGATTGGATCAAGGGTTCTTTTTGGGTGCAAGGTTTGAAAACAACGTTTTTGCTCAAGATCTCTCCCGCTCTTGTTGAAGAGGCAATCATTATATTGAGTTTTGAAATCGCCAGAATCAGGGAGGAGCCTTAGAAAACTAATTAGGAAAGATTCTCCCTTGATTGCCTCTTCAACAGCCATATTAGAATTAAAATACTGACAAATCTGATACGTACTACTCGAGTAGTTGAAGCACTACTCGAGTAGTGAGAAAATTTGTGGACTTACTGTTTCTCAAACTACTCGATTAGTGAAGTAACTAATCGATTAGTTGAGAACTAATCGATTAGTCAACAGACTACTCGAGTAGTTGAGGAGACAGTAAGTAGACTAATTTTCATCAATGCAGACTACTCGAGTAGTGCACCAACTACTCGAGTAGTTACTTCTACTTTTATAAAAATTAAAGACCAGAAATGATTTTCCAAAGCACCTAGTCCCTTTCTAAGCTTTTTCACTATTTTAGCTCAACTAGTATTCATGCTAACTAACTCATAATCGCTTGAGTAAGATCCTAAGTCTACCACCCACACTCAACATAAATATAAAATATTACAAGGGAGCGGGAAAAGGAAAACTTCTAAATGGTTGTTGTTGCTTTGTCTTCATCAAGGACAACTTGTTGATTTATTTGTCTTCATCAAAACCTTTTTGATTCTACAATCTCCCCCTTTTTGATGATGACAAATCCTTGATAATATCAACCTTGTTGTTTTGCATAAACTCCCCCTGACTATATGCAACATGAGAAACCTGCACAGCATAAACAACAACACCATTTCTCCCCCTTTTGGCATGATCAAAAAGGAGCCTAAATTAAGAGCAATATGCCAAAGGAAGAACATAATAACACTTTGTTGGATTATAAGCAATGATAACACTTGTTGATTTATAGCCCGAAAAGAAAACTTTTCTCCCCCTAAAACAAATATACTTATGAAGAGGCAATTTAAAAAATAACATTTAAGCACATAGCCCTTCAAAAGTACTTGAAAAAAAAAATTTAAGTTTTGCTTGAGGGTACCCAAATTGTTTTGGGCTTATCGAGATTTTCATCTTTCACAATCCAAACATAATAACCGTTAGGCACACAATGAGATTTAATTCTACAAATATTTGAGGTGTGTCCATGAATGCCACAATAAAAGCAAGTTGGCTTTTTATAATAATTAACATTTGAAAAAGAACCAACTTTTCTAAAATTCTTTTTATTGGCATTCATGTATCCTAAGCCGGTTTTATTTGTATTGTTCCTTTGATTTTCAAGAAGTTGATTTAATCTTTGATCACTTCTTGAT
This sequence comes from Crotalaria pallida, assembly GCA_037953625.1. Lineage (NCBI taxonomy): Eukaryota > Viridiplantae > Streptophyta > Magnoliopsida > Fabales > Fabaceae > Crotalaria > Crotalaria pallida. The sequence continues at coordinate 92,576,212 of CM075653.1, forward strand.
AAAGTTGCAATAGTGTTTTTCAAATTTGTAACTTCATGTTCATGACTTTTGCAACTTTCACAAGGAGGGATTTCTTGAATTTTCAAAGAATCAATACTTTGTTGAAGTGCTTCATTTTTACTATTTAGCTCATCAATGCATTTTTCTAAATTCAAGACTTGCTCTTTATATTTCAAAATAGCTCTTTTTCCTTTGTCATTTAATTTAGCAAGTTTCTTGAATTCTTTATGCATTTCAACATAAGCATTATATAATTCTTCATAATCATGAGACTCAGATTCGGAATCGGAATTTACCTCGGTTCCTTGCTTACTTGAAGTGAAACTTGATGATGCGCCTTCATCAAATCTACTCACCAAGCAAAGATTGGCTTCTTCCTCATCACTTGATGTGCTTGAGCTTGTCTCTTTGTTTTCATCCGGTGCATCCCACACTATGTAGGCTCTTTTGCCCTTTTTCTTTTCATCTTTATGTCTCTTAAGATACTCAGGACAATGAGGTCTTATGTGACCTCTCTTACCACATTCATGACATTTAATTTTATCTTTTGAAGAACAATTTCTATGGTAGGAGTCCTTAGGTTCCTTTTTTCTTTTTAAATCATTTTTATTTTTAAAACATTTACGGAACCTCTTTGCTAGTTTTTGAAAACTTTCATCATCTAAACTAGATTCAGAGTCATTACTAGAGATAGAGGAATCATCACATACCTTAGTTGATTTTGTGGTGGTCTTTAGTGCGATTCCCTTATTTTTCTTATCCAACTCCTCATGCAAAGTTAGACGGCCTAGCTCCATCTCATGCTCTTGAAGCTTTCCAAAGAGGGTTGCAAGATCCAAGGTGTCTAAATCCTTTGACTCCATGATAGCTGTGACCTTGGGTTGCCATTCCCTGCTTAAACATCTCAATACTTTGTTAATAACTTCAGAATTAAGAAATGTTTTACCAAGCGCAATGAGATGATTTATGATATGAGTAAATCGCTTTTGCATGTCATTAACTGACTCATTAGGGAGCATGCGAAATAACTCATATTCATGCATTAATGTATTTAATCTAGCCCTTCTAACCTCGCTTGTCCCTTCATGAGTAAGTTGTAGAACGTCCCACATTTGTTTCGCATTTTTACAATGTGAAATTCTGAAGAACTCATCATAAGACAAGGCAGACGTGATGATGTTTTTAGCTTTCAAATATAGGAAACTTTCTTTTTGTCATCATCATTCCAACTTTCCCTAGGAATTGATGAGCATTTTATTTCCCATTATTCCTTGCATTATTTTACTCCTATTATTGATACTTGTTGCCTATTTGACATTGTTTAGCTTGATTTAGTGATTTAGAGTTTATTGGACTAATATTCTGAATATTGTTTAATTTGGGATTATTTAGCCTAATTAATTCTATTTCTATTTTCAGGTCATATTTGGCACAAGGGATTTTTGGACATTTTGGGAGTGAAGATTTAATTTTGGGAGTGAAGATTTAATTTTGGAAGAGAAGATATATGATGAAGTGAAGATTGTAATCTATCTTTAGGATTAGTTGAGATTTAGTTATATCTTTTAAGATTTAGATTTTATCTATAAGATATTTTTTAGATTTAATTTAGAGATTAAGCTTTCCTTAGGATTTGGGCCCATGATTTAGGCCCGTTTTGTGATTTAAAAAGCCAAAGGGGAGAGACCTTCCATTCACGTTTTTTACATTCTCTCTCATAGAGAAGGCTTAGTTTTGCTCTCCAAGCTTGTGGAGGCTGCTAGGGTTTCTCTCTCTTCCCTTTTCTACACGTTTTTGGTATTTTTCTTCATGGAAGGCTAAACTCTTAGGTTAAATCCCTTTGGTAATGTATCACATACTCTTGAGGTTTTGTTCTTAATGCTATTTCGTTTTTATTCACTGTTTTCATGCTTATTGATATGTTATGGTTCGCTTAGTTCCATTGTATAGAGATAATCCATGTGTATGAATGCTTAATTTATGCAAACTCGTAAAAACTCCATGCTTTGGCTTTTAATGCTTAATTAGAGGTTTGGGTTTTGGGGTGAGAATTGAATTTTCGCTTAGTATTTAATTCTCACGAGTTGGACAGTGAAGAGGAAAGAAATTGATCTTTTGTGACCGATGATAGAGTTGTGAACGCGAGCCAAAGGGGTTTATCCGCTTTTTCTTATCTATTTCTTCGTTTTGATTTAATTCTGTTTTGATTTCAATTATTCAATATTCAATACAAAAAAAACCCCCCTGTTTTCTATGCATACTATGTATTCGACCTTTTGCTTGATAAGATATTCCTTGGGAGACGACCTAGGAGTCACTTCCTAGTACTATACTTAAACTGTTTTTATTTGTATCGGGTACGGCCTCGATCAAATTTGGCGCCGTTGCCGGGGAATATCGGTTCTTGCCAAAGGTCATTAGTAGTTAGTTAGTGTCGTAGTTAGTATAGTTATTATAGTGTGCCGTGTCTGATTTAGGGTCTAGTAGTCAATTCTGATAACCGGTTGAAGTTGCACTGTTTGCTGTTTTGCTATTTTGTTGCAATTAGTGTATTTGATTGATTCTGTGGTTGCTAGTTCACATAGTTGTGGGTGGAATTTTTGCACGAAAATTTATATCCACACTACTTTTATCATATAAAAAGGTTTTGAGGCACCACGATCACTCAGATCATCACTGGTTGTGAGTTCCAGAAAAATTTTCCAAGTTTTAGCAGCACTTTCTTCAAATCGTCGCAACTTTTGACCCGTAACTCGGAATTTGACGAATTTTATATCAAATCGAAGGGAATTTTCTGAATAATCTGATTTTTCTCACTTTGTCAGAAAACTCCTTTGTCTGGATCCTGAAAAAGCCGTTTTACTATTTCTTTTTTATTTTACAAGTTTTATTTTCTTAGTTTTTGGTCTCTGATTTAATTGTTTGACTTGGTTCCCTTTTGAATTTTGTCCTCAAACTTTTTGTGGTATGTTTTCATGATTTTAGGGTGCTGAAAAAAATAAATAAAAAAATTTTAAAAAATAAAAAAATTTTGTTGCCTATTTTGGTCATGTATATTAGTGACAGTTTGCTATGCTTAATGGTGTTCTGTTCAGTACATGACTAGGGGAAACCCAAGCTACTTGCATCCATATAACCCTGAAATTGATAGAACTTATCACAGACTAGTTAGACAAAATAGGAACCAGTCCATAGGTAGTGAGTCTATTGAGTCTTTACATAGTGAGTCTGCTTCTTTTTCTTCTATTCCTATAAATTCTGTTTCTTATTCTGATTCTTCTGAAAATATGGCTCAACCTCCACCACGTGAGAGGACATTGAGGGAGCTGGCTGCACCTGATTTCACTATTGAAGATTTGTGCATCCAGTATCCCGATGACCCGTATGAGCTAAGGTCTGGACTAATCCATTTGTTGCCCAAGTTTAATGGTCTTGCAGGTGAGGATCCTCATAAACATCTCAAGCAGTTCCATATTGTCTGTGCTACTATGAAACCACATGATGTTCCAGAGGATCATGTTTGTCTTAAGGCATTCCCACACTCCCTAGAGGGGCTAGCCAAGGACTGGTTGTACGATCTGGCCCCTGGTTCTATCACAGTCTGGGATGACCTGAAGAGGGCATTTTTGGAGAAATTCTTCCCTGCATGCAGAACAACAGCAATCCGAAAGGATATATCAGGCATCAGGCAACAAAGTGGAGAAAGTCTCTATGAGTATTGGGAGAGATTCAAGAGATTGTGTGCGAGCTGCCCCCACCATCAGATCTCAGAGCAGCTGCTTATTCAATATTTCTATGAAGGTCTCAACCTCATGGAGAGAAACATGCTTGATGCTGCAAGTGGTGGTGCCCTAGGAGACATGACACCTTTAGAAGCCAGAGTCAAGATTGAGAAGATGGCTTCCAATTGTCAACAATTCCATGCAAGGGGCAACAACGATGCAATCATAGTGAGAGGAGTGAATGATGCTGGCACAAGTTCTGGTAAGGTTGAGAAGCTTGAACAGAAGATAGATTCACTTACAACTTTGATCACTCAATTGGCCATCAACCAGAAGAAGTTGTCTCTGCCTGCTAGATTATGTGGCATATGCACATCCGCTGAGCACCCCACAGATGCATGCCCTTCTGTGCAGCAGCAGCAACCAACAACTGGTGCTGACCAACCTGAGGCATATGCCGCCAACATCTTCAACAGTAGAAATCAGCAGCCACAAAACTTTGATCTCTCTACCAACAGATACAACCCTGGTTGGAGGAACCATCCCAACCTGAGATGGTCTGATCAGCAACCTTCACAGGTTCAATTTCAGAACAATTCTAGACCACCATATGTACCTCCTCCAGTCCAGCAACAGAGACAACAACAGGCTAATTCTGCACCACCAGCTCCTAGTACTGAGCAGCAGCCTTCATTGGAAGAGCTGATGAAACAGATGACCATGCAAAATCTCCAATTCCAACAGGAAACTAGAGCATCCATTCAAAGACAAGAGGCCTCCATTCAATCTTTGACCAATCAGATGGGACAGATGGCAACAACAATCAACACTATGCAATCTCAGAATTCTAACAAGTTGCCATCCCAAACAGTGATCAATCCAAACCAGAATGTGAATGCCATTAGTCTAAGGTCAGGGAAGCAGATTGTCACACCCACACCAGAATCTGACCTCAACAAAGATGATCTAGTTTCAACCAACAAGAAGAGCCAAATGGTCGAGGATAGTGAGCACACAAGTACCAGAAAATCCAATCCAGCTCAGCCTTCCACAAGCACAACACCTGCTGCTGCCCAACAACCACCCCCCATTCCTCTTCCTTTTCCACCAAGGGGGTGACTCAAAGCAAGAAAATGGAAGAGATTGACAAAGAGATACTTGACACATTCAGGAAGGTGGAAGTCAACATACCCCTTCTTGATGCAATCAAGCAGATTCCAAGGTATGCAAAGTTCTTTAAGGATCTATGCACACACAAACGGAAGCTCAAGGGCAATGAGAGGATCAGCATGGGAAGAAATGTCTCTGCTCTTATAGGTAAACCCATCCCTCATATTCCTGAAAAGTGTAAGGATCCTGGAACTTTCTCTGTGCCTTTTATCATAGGTAATACTAAATTTGAGAATGCTTTGCTAGATTTAGGAGCATCTATTAATGTTATGCCTATGTCTGTTTTCAAGTCTCTTTCACTTGGACCTCTTCAACCTACGGGTGTGGTTATTCACTTGACAAATAGATCTACTGCCTACCCCGCAGGTTTGATAGAGGATGTCCTGGTTCGGGTTGAAGAGCTTATCTTTCCTTCTGATTTTTATATTCTTGATATGGAAGAGGACACCTCTCGTAGTGCTGTCCCTATCATATTAGGGAGACCATTTTTGAAAACAGCCCGAACCAAGATAGATGTGCATGCAGGTACACTTTCCATGGAATTTGATGACAGTGTGGTTCGATTCAATATTTTTGATGCTATGAAACATTTTTCTGATGACCACTCTGTTTTTCATGTTGACTTGATTGATGATCTGATTGATGAGCATGTTCTAGACTTTTTGCATGATTATGATTTGCCATCTTTCACTAGCTCATTTACTTATTCTGCATGTTCTGATTCCGAAATGTGCACTGCATGCATTGAAATTGACCAGTTTTTAAATTCTGCTACTGCATCTGTTGATTCATATGATATAGATTCAGATCATGCTAACCCTAACCCCATTTCTGTTATGCATGAGTGTAATCCATTTGTTCAGGTGCAGGCGGCAGAATCCAATTCTGCTGCTCCTTTAGTTCCATTTGTGATGCAGGCACCTTTATTGGACCTGAAGCCCCTTCCTCCTCATCTCAAATATGCTTACTTGGAGGCTGAGCAGAAACTTCCAGTGATCATCTCTACCTCCCTTTCTGTTGCTCAAGAGAAGCAACTGCTGGATGTGATTAGAGCAAACAAAAGGGCAATAGGATGGACTTTGGCAGACATACCTGGTATTAGCCCCTCCATGTGCATGCATCAGATTTTATTGGAGGATGGGGCTAAACCAGTGAGACAACCCCAGAGACGGTTGAACCCCCAGATTCTTGATGTGGTGAAGAAAGAGGTCACCAAGCTGCTGCAAGCTGGCATTATCTACCCCATTTCAGACAGCACTTGGGTAAGCCCGGTTCAAGTAGTTCCCAAGAAGTCTGGGGTGACAGTTGTCAAAAATGAGAAGGATGAGCTGATTCCCACTAGAGTGCAGAACAGTTGGAGAGTCTGCATTGATTATAGGAAGCTCAACCAGGCGACCCGCAAGGATCACTTTCCTCTTCCCTTCATTGATCAGATGTTGGAGCGCCTGGCAGGTAAATCTCACTATTGCTTCTTAGATGGTTTCTCTGGTTATTTCCAAATCTGTATTGCACCAGAGGACCAACATAAGACTACATTTACCTGTCCTTTTGGTACATTTGCTTATAGGAAGATGCCTTTTGGCCTATGCAATGCTCTTGGCACTTTTCAAAGATGTATGATGAGTATTTTTAATGACTTACTTGAGCATTGCATAGAGGTCTTCATGGATGATTTTAGTGTATATGGTTCCTCTTTTGATGCATGTCTTGATAGTTTGTCTAAGGTGCTTAATAGGTGCATTGAGACTAACCTTGTCTTGAATTTTGAAAAATGTCATTTTATGGTAGAAAAAGGCATAGTCTTAGGGCACATTATTTCGCATAAGGGCATAGAGGTTGACCCTGCTAAGCTGCATGTAATATCACATTTGCCTTACCCCTCTTGCGTGCGAGAGGTGCGTTCTTTTCTTGGCCATGCAGGTTTCTATCGCAGGTTTATTCAGAACTTTAGCAAGATAGCCCTTCCACTATCCAACTTGCTTCAAAAGGATACCGCATTTGAGTTTGGAGACCAATGCAAGAAAGCATTTGATGAGTTAAAGAGAGCACTCACCACCACTCCCATCATCCAACCACCTGACTGGACTCTCCCATTTGAGCTCATGACCGATGCCTCGAATTATGCTTTGGGAGCAGTTCTCTCCCAAAGGGTTGGTAAGATGTCTCATGTGATTTATTATGCATCTAGGACTTTAGATTCAGCACAAGTTAATTACACCACAACTGAAAAAGAGCTGTTAGCCATTGTCTTTGCACTTGATAAGTTTAGATCATATCTGTTAGGTTCTAAGGTTGTGGTGTATACTGATCATGCTGCCCTGAAGTATCTTTTGAAAAAGACAGATTCCAAACCTAGGTTGATTAGATGGATGTTGCTCCTCCAGGAGTTTGATCTTGAGATTCAGGATCGGAGTGGTGCACATAACCTTGTCGCAGACCACTTGAGTAGAATAGAGAGAGAGGAGGATGCATTTCCTATCCGGGATGACTTCCCGGATGAGCAGCTTTTAGTTTTGCATGTTTCACATCCCCCTCCCCTTATTCCTTGGTTTGCTGATATTGTAAATTATATAGTTGCATCTGTTTTTCCACCCTTGGCATCCAAAGCTCAAAGAGACAAATTGAAGAGCGATGCCAAGTATTATGTATGGGATGACCCCTATTTGTGGCGTTTTTGCAGTGATCAGGTCATTCGCAGGTGCATTCCAGACCAGGAGATCCAATCGGTTCTCCAATTTTGCCATGCTTCACCAGTTGGAGGCCACCTTGGCACTCAAAGGACAGCACGAAAGGTGCTGGATTCTGGATTTTATTGGCCTACCATCTTCAAGGATGCAAGCAAAATCTGCAGCTCATGTGAGCAATGTCAAAGGGCAGGAGGCACCCTATCTTGGAGGCAACAGATGCCGCAATAACCTATGTTCTTCTGTGAGGTGTTTGATGTCTGGGGTATAGATTTCATGGGCCCCTTTCTTGTTTCTTTTGGTTTTTATTATATCTTACTTGCTGTGGATTATGTATCCAAATGGGTGGAAGCTAAGGCCACCAGGACTAATGATGCTCAGGTTGTTGTAGATTTTGTCAGGTCTAATATCCTTTGCAGGGTTGGCATACCTAGAGCTATAGTCAGTGATCAAGGCACACACTTCTGCAATAGATCCATGCAAGCTTTGCTCAAGAAGTATGGGGTTGTGCACAAAGTTTCTACACCATATCACCCCCAAACCAATGGGCAAGCTGAGATTTCAAACAGAGAGATCAAGCGGATTTTGGAGAAGATGGTGAAGCCTAATAGAAAGGATTGGAGCACACGATTGGAGGATGCTCTATGGGCCCATCGGACTGCTTACAAGGCACCCATAGGGATGTCACCTTATCGGGTTGTTTTTGGTAAGGCATGCCACCTGCCTGTGGAGATAGAGCACCGTGCATATTGGGCTGTGAAGCAATGTAACTTAGCTCTTGATCAAGCGGGTGAGGAGAGGAAGCTGCAGTTGAGTGAGCTAGATGAGATCCGTTTGGAGGCCTATGAGAATTCCAAGTTCTACAAAGAGAAGACCAAGAAGCTCCATGATAGCTCAATTTGCAGAAAGGAGTTCTTGGTTGGTCAAAAAGTGTTGCTCTACAACTCTAGGCTTGGACTCATGAGTGGAAAGCTCCGCTCTAAATGGATTAGACCATTTGTAGTCACCCAGGTGTTTCCTTATGGCACTGTGGAGATCAAGAGTGAGTCCACAGACAAGAGCTTCAAAGTCAATGGTCACCGACTTAAGCCTTTCCTCACTACCCCTTCTTTGGATGATGCACCTGTGGAGGAAGCCTCATTGGTCGACCCCATTTTTGACCCACCATGATTTAGGGAGTCTTCTTTTCTCCTTCTTTACTACTTTTATTCCACTTGTCTATATCTGTCTGATTCTACTATTTGTTTTCCATTGAGGACAATGTGTGATTTAAGTGTGGGGGGGGAGAGTAGTTTAGGTTGCATATTTTTGCTTTGATTTTTTAGGTTTTGCTAAGTTTTGGGCATTTTCTTGCATGTTTTTGCTTCATTTTAGTAGAGTCTTGGTATCTTATGTCTGAATTCATGCATTTCTGTGTGTAAAGTTGCTTTTGATAATTAAGAGGTGGTAACACTGTGATAGAATTGTCCCTTTTGTGAGGATTTGAGCCTTAATTGTGGGTGGATTGCTATATATGCCACCTAATTTTTCTTTCATGTGTGATTGCACTCTGGATTACTTGCACTCTAGAACTTGACTTGACTCTTGTTGATACTTGATATTCCCATGCACATTTTGAAATGATTTAGGCATTGTTTTTTCTTGAATAAGCCACTAGCCATATGAGCCTACCTTGAATGAATTTATCCTTTGATAGCCCCTTTGAGCCTTTATATCCCTTTTCTTTGTTCTTTAGCTCATTACAAGCCTATGACTGAAAAACCATGATTGTCCTAACCTTAGGGAATGTTGGAGCTTTGGAATTGTTTTGGGAATGGGTATTAAGTAAGCGAGGGTGCTTTGTTCTTCATCTCTTGTGAGTTCTGAGTTTTGCCTCTATGGTCGGTGATGTAATTATGGCTTTATCTCATTATGCCATTTTTGTTGTTTCTTCTTTCCTTTCGTTCATGAAGTTCTGCAATGAAAAAAAAAATTGAAAAAATGAATGATGAAAAAAAAAAGAAAGAAGAAGAAGAAGAAGAAAAAGAAAAAAAATGGAATAAAAGGTTGATTGAGGCATGGAGGTTTGGAATTAGAGGTTGTTGTTATGTTTACCATTTCATTCTGGGGTGGATTGTGCTTATTTTTTTTTACTTGTTCCCCATTGCTCCTCTATTCCCTGGGTTTTAGCTACATTTCCCATATTTTTATCCTACCTTGTCCTTGGCCCCATTACAACCCTGAAAAGACCTTTTGATCTTAATGTGCATGTGTGTTGATTGTTGATGTTAGAGGCTTGTCAAGCCTATGGTTGTGTTTGTTTTTCATGATGTGCCTTGAGTGTAAACACTGATTAACCTTAAACACTTGAGTGTAAACACTATTGAGTGATCCTTGTGAGTTTCTATCATCTTTGTGACTACCCTCTTGATGTCATTGGTTTTCTTTGCATATTTGAAATAATTGGATGATGTTCATGAATGCCTTGATTCTTTGGTCCTTATTCTCTTCATGTGCTCGATTTTGCCCATTTCTTTGCATTTCCTAGAATTCATTGTGAAGTATGTAATCTCTTAGGTTTGCATTCATTAGTTTTAGTAATCTTGTTACATGATTCACTTTGGTGCATATTGATTTTCTCAGTCCTAATTCTTAGTTTTGCCCAGGAGTGCAAAAGGATAAGTGTGGGGGTATTTGATGAGCATTTTATTTCCCATTATTCCTTGCATTATTTTACTCCTATTATTGATACTTGTTGCCTATTTGACATTGTTTAGCTTGATTTAGTGATTTAGAGTTTATTGGACTAATATTCTGAATATTGTTTAATTTGGGATTATTTAGCCTAATTAATTCTATTTCTATTTTCAGGTCATATTTGGCACAAGGGCTTTTTGGACATTTTGGGAGTGAAGATTTAATTTTGGGAGTGAAGATTTAATTTTGGAAGAGAAGATATATGATGAAGTGAAGATTGTAATCTATCTTTAGGATTAGTTGAAATTTAGTTATATCTTTTAAGATTTAGATTTTATCTATAAGATATTTTTTAGATTTAATTTAGAGATTAAGCTTTCCTTAGGATTTGGGCCCATGATTTAGGCCCGTTTTGTGATTTAAAAAGCCAAAGGGGAGAGACCTTCCATTCACGTTTTTTACATTCTCTCTCATAGAGAAGGCTTAGTTTTGCTCTCCAAGCTTGTGGAGGCTGCTAGGGTTTCTCTCTCTTCCCTTTTCTACACGTTTTTGGTATTTTTCTTCATGGAAGGCTAAACTCTTAGGTTAAATCCCTTTGGTAATGTATCACATACTCTTGAGGTTTTGTTCTTAATGCTATTTCATTTTTATTCACTGTTTTCATGCTTATTGATATGTTATGGTTCGCTTAGTTCCATTGTATAGAGATAATCCATGTGTATGAATGCTTAATTTATGCAAACTCGTAAAAACTCCATGCTTTGGCTTTTAATGCTTAATTAGAGGTTTGGGTTTTGGGGTGAGAATTGAATTTTCGCTTAGTATTTAATTCTCACGAGTTGGACAGTGAAGAGGAAAGAAATTGATCTTTTGTGACCGATGATAGAGTTGTGAACGCGAGCCAAAGGGGTTTATCCGCTTTTCCTTATCTATTTCTTCGTTTTGATTTAATTCTGTTTTGATTTCAATTATTCAATATTCAATACAAAAAAAAACCCCCCTGTTTTCTATGCATACTATGTGTTCGACCTTTTGCTTGATAAGATATTCCTTGGGAGACGACCTAGGAGTCACTTCCTAGTACTATACTTAAACTGTTTTTATTTGTATCGGGTACGGCCTCGATCAGGAATTTCTACAACTTCATCATTTACTTTTCTTTTAGGTATATAGGGATCATTTTCAATTGCATTCCAAACATCAATATCAATCGCTTCAATAAATATTTTCATTCTGGCTTTCCAATAAGCATATCCTTCACCATTAAACAGTGGAGGACGGTTTATTGAAGAGCCTTCTCCTCCAAAAGGATTGTTAGAGCCCATGGTTTCCTTAAGGATCTATTCGAAAAAGTTTTTACACTCGATCTTTCGACCGAGCTCTGATACCACTTGTTGGAAACCAACAAGCGGCCTAACAATTTAGTAGAGGGGGGGTGAATAGTAAATTGAAGTAACGATACTAATTTTTTGAATGTAATTGATAATAACAAATTACGCGCTTACTGTTTTAAAACAAAAATAATTTTCTGTCCAAAAATGAATGAACTACTCGATTAGTTGATGGACTACTCGAGTAGTGCGTGTAAATTCAGACAGTGAACTGAGTTTTCAAAATAAGGATTTCGCTAACACGAAACCAAGAACAGAAGCGGATGATTTGCTAACTTAAGGTTCTGAAGAATGATTAAATAACAGAAATAAACTAAAGTAATAAAAGATAGACACAAGGGATTATTATACTGGTTCACTCTCTACCCACTTGAGAGCTGCGTCCAGTCCCTCCTAAACCTTAGGGAGTGTCTACTAATAATCAATTAAATTGGATACAAACAGGATTAATTAGTGAACCTCACTCAATCTAATCCTAACCCTTCAAGAGTGTACCAAACTCTTGAACTTTACCCCAATTTCAATTGATTCTCTGTTGAAGAACCTCTTCAACCTTCCACAAAGAGAGCTTCTTGAAACCTTCAAGAACACCTTCTCCCTTTAGCAATAGAGCCTCTTGAAACCTTCAAGTGCTCCTTCCTTTCTTCAATGGAGTAATCAGATCACAGCGAAGCGGCTCCAACCAATCTCAATTGACAATGAAAAAGAAAGCTAGAATACTAGACAGAGATTGATTCTTAGAAAGGGATTGGATCAAGGGTTCTTTTTGGGTGCAAGGTTTGAAAACAACGTTTTTGCTCAAGATCTCTCCCGCTCTTGTTGAAGAGGTAATCATTATATTGAGTTTTGAAATCGCCAGAATCAGGGAGGAGCCTTAGAAAACTAATTAGGAAAGATTCTCCCTTGATTGCCTCTTCAACAGCCATATTAGAATTAAAATACTGACAGATCTGATACGTACTACTCGAGTAGTTGAAGCACTACTCGAGTAGTGAGAAAATTTGTGGACTTACTGTTTCTCAAACTACTCGATTAGTGAAGTAACTAATCGATTAGTTGAGAACTAATCGATTAGTCAACAGACTACTCGAGTAGTTGAGGAGACAGTAAGTAGACTAATTTTCATCAATGCAGACTACTCGAGTAGTGCACCAACTACTCGAGTAGTTACTGCTACTTTTATAAAAATTAAAGACCAGAAATGATTTTCCAAAGCACCTAGTCCCTTTCTAAGCTTTTTCACTATTTTAGCTCAACTAGTATTCATGCTAACTAACTCATAATCGCTTGAGTAAGATCCTAAGTCTACCACCCACACTCAACATAAATATAAAATATTACAAGGGAGCGGGAAAATGAAAACTACTAAATGGTTGTTGTTGCTTTGTCTTCATCAAGGACAACTTGTTGATTTATTTGTCTTCATCAAAACCTTTTTGATTCTACAACCTTACCTCACATGGACGTGTTTTGGGGCTCACTGTTAATGTGAGACCAAGAGCAAAACCGTGAGGGTGAAGGATGCCCAAAGCGGACAATATCCACGTGGCGGTGCGCTGGGCCCCAGTGCCCAGTACCGTACGGCTGGCTGGGGCTGGGCTGTTACAGAACGCAATTGTGAAACCACAAAGATCCCGAAAAAGTAAAAAGAAAGGAAAAGAATGAAATGAAAAGAATGAAATAAAAGAAATAAAAAGAAGAAAGTTGAGAAGGTGGTGAATGAAATGGAGAAATGAGAGATAGAAATTAGAATTTGTCAACTGGATAAAAATAGGAAGAATGTGGGTAAAAAGGAGAAATGGAAGAAGAATTGAGAGTTTATGTTTAGGTGAGGGTAGAAAGCTAAGAGAACGGAAATAGAATAGGAATTGACATTAATTAGGAAATGCGAATAATTGGAGATGTTTGTGTTTGCAGTGGATAGGTGATTGGGTGTGATGTATTTGCATTGTTTGGTTAATTGCTAAATGTGTATGACTTCGCTCGTATTATGCTTTACTAGTTGTGCAATTCTCACCCTTGCAACCACCACAGGTACAGGTCAGGAGCATAGCTGTTATTTGGGCTGAGCAGGAAACCCTCACCATGAGGGGTGTCTTTTATGATACCAAGAGTGAATTTTAATTAAGTTTAAGAATGTATTTTTATAATTAAATGTGTGTATTAGTGTATGCCCAGAGTTGTGTATTTGTGGGCATTAGGTTTTTATTTATTATAATATTTATGATTTAAGCTTTTGAACTATTCTGGTCTGGACAGGTACAAAAGGAAATTTTGGGGAAAGTCCGAAAAACAGAGGAAACTCTGCCGGATTTTCGTCAAAATTTTCAAGTCCATATTTTTATAAATCTTAATAAAACTAAATATTTGTGAGGGTGTTACATTTATGGTATCAGAGCAATTTCTCCTCGGCCTCGGAGTTATGAGTTACTCCACTGGTACGCTCACCAAGCGAGTGACCAAAGTTGTTGTCGAATCCAGCCATAGTTAGTCAGTATATCTACACACCTATGATATAGGACTTAATTAATTCTAGGAATATCCGACTATTCGTGCCTTAACTTGTTTCTAGTACTAAACTCTAGCATTATGGGAGACACATCTAGTAATAGAGCTAAGGTTGTGTCAATCCTAAGGGACTTAGTTCAGATGGACTCAAGTCAAATAGAGGCGATTGCTGTTTCATGTGCTACACCACTATGCCGATGATGTGGGAGACCTCATCGGGGTATATGCTGGTTCTTGGCTCAACTCAAAGAGGAGGAATGTATCTTATGGTTGAAAAGGACGAAGGGAATCCAGACGAGAAGTGTAGAGGCATATTATGTCTCTAAGATAGGAAATTACATCCGAACCTCAAGTCTCCATCTTTGCTAATCCTTTAGGGAGAAACTAATAGAAGGAATGTATCATATGAAGTGCTAATTAGTTAACATAGAATGAGTAAACAGGTTAGGACAACTACACAATAGAAATTCTTTATGAACCTTAAATCACTTTCTTTAGTATTCTATTCAAGCTTCGTCAAGCTCGACCATCCTAGGACTCGAATCCCGTTGACCTTTTCAATGTGGCATTATGACACTGATGGAGTGTGCAATTTCTATTTCCTTGTATAGGTGACCATAAAAGCCATAGGAAATCATTGACAAGTTGTAGAGCCTCACTTGACACCTAACCAGTGGTAGTATCGTCCTTTAATAAAAAGTGAGGTCAGGACTGGCCATCCTTTCCTTTACATTTATTAATAGATAATACTATCATAAAGAATGCAATGTGGTGCTGTTGATAGATGGGAGATTGGGACTAGTTACCCCAGTCTTTGCGTTTACTGACAAGTGACATCATTGCTATATCCCAACTAAATAAGAGAAATCGACTTAGAAAATCCCAATCCCATAAAACTAGATTAAACTTCCTCCCATTGGAAATCTATTAGAACTCAAAAACACCCGTTAGCTGGGCAAATCCACTCTTGACAATATCGTCAAATGTTTTCATCTAACTTAGCTCGGTAGAAATGCCGAACCACTTTTCCACTTAGTGCAAGAGCTCGGAGAGATGTAGATACGTGAAATCTTCATACCTTAGACGATTCGCCTTCTATCTAATAGTACCAACAATGTAGTCAGCTTGGTCCTAATTTTGATCCTGTTAACTAATCAAAAAGGTAGACCACCAACCCTTAGTATCTACTAGTCTTTCCCCTTGATATCGGCCTACCTGTTTATGTCGATGCTAAGTGGGGGAGAATCCAACGACCCAGCCTGAGTTCCACCCGAACGACGATAATGAAAGAGAAAGAGAGTCAAACGGAAACAGAACTTGAAATACCTTAACCTGTCTTAAAGACGCTAAGTCTGTTAATGGACGAGAACCCACACAAGTCGTTAGCTAATATCTCTTCCAATCCCTTGGGAAAGGAGTAACTAGCGCGTATGGACCGTCATTATTCCTCTAATTGGATGATGATATTGTACTGAGCATCAACCAAATATCTAGAAATCCTACCCTCACTAATTGTTACACTATTATCTCAAAACATTCTACGTTAGCTAGTGAAGGAATCCGTGAAGAGTTAATCAGGGATCAATCTGGACTGAAGTAAGAAGTTCTTAATGTAACGTCGAGTTGAGAGGTAGAGTTAAATCTTTACCCTGACCTTAAGATAGAATTAACCTCTAAGTGTTCCCATGACTGATTGAAGCTATAGAATAATCGAAGCTGAAACAATCCTGGAATAGAATGCGGCAACTCGATTGAAAGTCGTCACTTTCAATTTGACACTCAGCTCATAGAACTTGTGATAAGAATCAGGATGGTGAATATACATTGGCATATAGAAGTGGTAAATTACAAACCCTGTCGACATAATTCCTTAATAGAATCCTTTCACATTATGGAACGGAGTACTCTAAATTTGTAAAGTATTACGATTAAGAGAATCACAACCGACCGGGTAGGCGAACTCAAGAATTCCAAGGAGTTGAGTGTGAACGTAGAACCGAGATAAAACCTCAGAAGACGAAGTTGATGAATAGTCGGGGGAGCGACATGACCATAGTAGAATGACAGAACGGATGATGGTTGATGATTAACAAGGCGAATTGTCCAGGGATGAAGTAGTGGAGTGAAACCCCACCTCAAGGTACTACCCTATACAACAGTGAGCGACGACCTCAACACTTGGAAGATCTGTGCAGCTCGCCGAATCTAAGTCAACTAAAGTAGACTCCACAAGGAGCAAGTAAATGTGCAGCTGGATCATTGATCCAAGAACCTTC